>CM065359.1:8735000-9935000 GCA_033032245.1 Poecilia picta
AACCACACATAGTGTTGTTGCTGTAAAGTTCATAAGCATGATCAAAGCTAGCTCGACATTTCTTTGTTTTTCTATACCAGGTCATATTAATCCTTTCACAATGATGTTCTTCACGCAAATGTTTACGTCCAAAAGAGGACCTTTAGCCAAAATCTGGCTGGCAGCGCACTGGGAGAAGAAGCTTACCAAGGCCCATGTGTTTGAATGCAACCTGGAAACATCCATCAGAGACATCCTGTCCCCTAAAGTACCACTTACTTCCTAAAAATACATATCTACAGCTTTTAGAAGGAAATGTATCCATTTGTTAAATCCAGTTGATTTGCAGTAACCTAAACAGGTGATTTTAAAAATGTGAATCTGATTTTTTTTTATCTAGATGAAAATTGGTTTGAGGACTTCTGGTCATCTTCTTCTTGGCGTGGTCAGAATCTACAGCAGGAAGACAAAGTATCTCCTTGCAGACTGCAGTGATGCCCTGATCAAAATTAAACTGGCATTCAGACCAGGTAACAATTGCTTTTACTTTTTAGCATACTTTCTGTGTTTCTTTTTTTTATTTATAGTAATGCATTAAAGACGTTGATTATAATGTTTTAGAAGTTGAAAGAAATTGTGAGAGTTTCTATGCAACCTGGAAAAGTAAAATAGTACTTAATTTTTACTGCTCAGGGTTAGTATGAAAGACACAAAATAATGTATAAAGATTTTGGGGAGATTTTCAGACTTTTCTTTTTTTGACCCATTTTCTAAACTAAGAATTTGAATTTCCACCATAACTTGGAGAAAATTACCTTAAAATCAACCTGTTCTTTCTCAAGTTTTTATTTTAAAACTCCACACACAAAAAACACCTCTAAAAACTTCAATTAAAGGCGTTAGAAAAATTTAGAAAGGGTAAACCTTGTAATGTTTAAACAAAGTTTATTATAAAACACTATTTTTCAAAGTAGTGTTTCTTACTGCTTTATATATTTATGTTTTATCTTATTTTCCTACATGCAGCGTGTATTTTATTATGGCATTTGGAGCTAAACCCTGACCAAAACAAATATGTTACATCATATTTGTTTTTATTTGCTAAAAATTGGTTAGAAATGTTTGGTTTTAGAAATACCAAGCAAAAATTTAGGGGTTTTTTTACAGGAAATGAGAAATTGTCAAAATAAGGAAAAAGATGCAGAGTTTTCAGACTTCAAATAAAGCAAAGAAATCAAGTTGATATTCATTTAGAAACAACAACACTAATGTTTTAATTCAGGAAGAGTTCAGAAATCAAGACTTGGTGGAGGAACCAGGAGGTTTTCAATGGGGTTCAGTGCTGTGGACTCTTAGCTTTACATTCATTTGTAAACTCATAATGTGTGCAGGCTATAATTTAAAGAAAAAAAAGTAAGTCCTATTTTTTATGATTGTTTTATTCTTGCTGAATTAAAAACGTAATTTTTTTATGTTTCAACACTGCTTTTAATTAAAATAATTAAATAAACCATTAATCGATGCATTAACCAAGTAATGCATCGATGTTGTTTTGTTATGTCAATATTCCAGGTCAGACTGATATGCCTGTGGAAGGGCTTGAGGCGACAGCGAGGGCGATCACTCTGGTTGAAGATTTCACCGCCTTTGACACGCCGCTGCTGCTGATGCTGCCGCTGGCCAGGTGACAGCTCAGGCTCCACAAACACTCACCTCCAATATGTCCTCCAATTCTCCTGGAAACGTCTCTAATCCCCATGGAAACAGTTTCAGATTGATTAATCAGCAGTATCTGATTCTGATTTAAATGTTCTTCTTCATTTTTGATCGTCTTAAGTGACATCAATGTGGAGCATGCGCCCCTGAACCAGTGTGGCTCAGAGAATATCACTCTGAAAGAGGATTTCGGACATCCGTTTTTGAACTTTCAAGACATCGGTGAGAGAAAGATTGTTTTCATCCTCCGCCAGAGTTTGATGTTTATAGTAGTTTCATCATTTTAGTTTCTGTTAACCAGGCAGCATCCATTTGTCTTGACACCACATTTCCTAGGACAAATCTGCTTCTCATTTAGTCTTTGTCTCTTGTCGCTCTTTCTGACATGTAGGAGATGAGTTACAGAGCCAAGCGAACACACTGCTGGACCAAAGCTTCGACGACCTTTCAGCACATAGAGATGGATTTGGCGATGAGGATAACGATTTCGACATACTTGGTAGGTCGAATGAATTAAACTCCTTTTGGTTTTTAAGTCTAATGAATTAGTGAACTATATTAAACATAAAAGCATTTTTTCAACTCTTTCCCTTGTTTTGTTAAAACTGCAGTGTGTAACGTTTATAAAAATATTTTTTTCATATTTGTTAAATTTGTCACCATGTCCTGACAGTTTGTAATTAAGCAGATAATCTGTGAAAATATTGAGAAATGCACTGACCAAGAACAACCAATCAGACGGTGTGATCGCTGTCAATCATCCTCATATACTCGCTGCTAAATGTGCTAACGCCGCAGAAACAACTTGTGATTACAGGAAAACCATTTTTCCTCCATTTTCGGTGGCCATGGTCTCTTAATTTTTTTTACAAAGCTGTATGTGACAGGTTAAACAAATATGTTAATAAATATTTCTTTTTTATAAATGTTACTGCTGCTTTAATGTTTATTTCCTTTAAAGGTAGCAGTTTGTCATAGATTAAAGGGATCTGCTGCTTCTTGGTTTCCCTTCAGACTTCCTGACAAACTCCATCGATCAGACTGAAACGCAGAGTTTCATCCAGGAAGAGCTGCCAAGCGAAAATAAAGAAGGTTCTCCAGTTCAGGATGATGAACCTCACATGGGTGACGATGTTTTATAAAACAGCACTTTTATGCCTGGAACAAACTCTCTGGGGCTTCATGTGTGTGACGGTCGTGTTTCTCCTGGTGTTTTCCAGATGTTGAGCCCTGCTTTCCTGAGGAGACGGTAACTGAAACCACTCTGCTGACCAACGATGAGGACGCTTTCGCTCTAGAACCCGTTCCCGTCACGCGTAAGCAAACGCCTCAAACTGGGATCCTCCATTTCCCAGTGATCATTAAGGAATCAGCCGAGTTGTTGTGTTGCGATGGCTGGGTCTGTCGCAATAAATCAATTATGAAACAAGCTCAGTAATTTCTATTTGTTTTATCATTTTTCTCTCTAACTCAAACCGGATGATAAAACTCTTCAGCCTGATAGTTTGGTCTCAACTTGCCCTTTTTATTAAATTACAATTTAGTTTGCAGAGATTTCATAACTCATCTTGTTTTTCCTGTTTTGTTTTTTATTTAGGATATTTAAAACATCTCCCAGTTCCAGTGTTAAATATTCATCAGAATGTAGTTTAGTGATTTTTCATAATGTGTTGTTGCCATTATCATTTTATCACTTAAAAATGTCCCAAAGTAACAATATTATCGTTTATCGCAATAACTTCTGGGATGATTAATTGCCCAGCAATATTTGTTATTGTGACAAACGTTGCGATTGCAACTGTTATTACAAATTCAGTCATTTATCGCAGACTTATCATTTTCACCAGTCATCACAACTTTTGCTCACTAATAACTTAAACATTTTCTTAAATTTCTGACCAATCACTGCAACTCGGCTGAACTTTGACCAACCCGCTTTGAGACCATGTTTGGAATTTGTGAAACCTTTTGTGATTTGTAAAACCTGAAAAAATGGCAACTTTGACCTTTTTTTCAGTCTCGATCACACATTGTCTTCCTGTTTCATGACGTCTCTTGAAAACCAAACCTGCAGGATTGTGCTTAACTATAAAAATTGTTAGGTTTTTTTTTTGCAAAAAAACATTTCAATATGCTCTATAGCAGTGTTTTCAAAGGGACGGCCACCAGGAGGCGCTACAGGGCCTCTGAAAACTTGAGGGAAGATGAGAAAAAATGGCAAAAATAAAGAAATTTAGTACATGTTTTAAATCAAAGTATAATTTTTTTAAATTTAAAATATATAATCCATATTTAAATTATTGTAAAATAAATGCTCATCTCGGCCAACTAAATTCAGAAGGAATGAGGCAGCATTTCTGCTAAACAAGTATAATAATTATTGAGAATAAAGGAGAAAAACCTTTCTAAACTTTGATATTTCTTTACATATTTCAAAGCCCAGTTCTATTGGATTGTAATGTTGCATGGACTTTAATATTAATTATGTTAAAATTCTTTTTTGGATACTTGTAGCAATTTGAACTGTTTTGTAAAAAATAAAACTTAAAAAAGCTAAACTTTTTGAGAGAGGTGCTGCAAAATCTGAAATTTTAATACTCAACTACCATATAAAACATCCTGGAGGGACTGAGAAGTCAAGCAGCCGTTTTGATTTAAAAACAATAATTGTTCTTTATTTAAGCAAACTCTGAGAGAAGGTTGGGTAAGAGGAAACGTAAGCTGGTGGTCGACCAGACGAAGGAGCTGAGCAACGACGCCCTCAGGGAGCAGATCTCGGATTATTCGGATCTGGTGGCTTCGCTGGACATGGCCCCGCCGACGGTGCAGCTCATGCTCTGGAAGGAGAGCGGCGGAGCCGACAAACTCTTCTCCAAATCGTCCTCCACTCTGGTCAATCCACTCATTGAAAAGGTAAAACTCACAACATGTTTTTTTTTTTACCTGATACCTGTATGTAAATGGATGTTGCCTTCGCAGGTCTTTGCCAAAGGTGTTTTCCAGGTGAAATTTTACACCATAGAAGAGATTGAACAGATGCGGCGAGAGAACCAAAAAGGTACGATTATATGAATCATGCTTAATGTGATTAATGTGCGAACGCAAAGACAGTCCCTGAGACTCCTGATGAAGATAAAATAAATGCATTTTCTTATTGCGATGCGCTGCAGAAACACACAATCTGTTGTCTAGTTTCCAGAGACAATAAGACAAAATAAGTAACCTGCCAGATAAAGACCCACAAAGTGGAAACGTGTTTATACATTCCTAACTCTGTAAGTCATTTGTTTTTGTAAAATGTTTTTGTGCAGGAGAAAATGAGCTAGCAGACCCACCAAAACTGTCAGATTACTCTCAAAAATAGTTCAAATAGTTTGAATGTATTTTTATTTTCTTTCTGTCTTTCTTTCAGAAAGATTGTCATGTTTATGTTTTAGAGTAAGAATGGAAAGTTTTGCTGTTTTGCTTTTCAATTTTTCACGTTTGTCCAAAAGAAAAGGACATAAAACTTCAGATAACTCACAAACGAGATATTAACATACATAGAAAAACATCTTAGTGTAGCAGAAAACTGTCAGTATTCAAGATGCAGACAGAAAAAATTAGTAAATTTCTGAAAAAAAAACTCATAAATTAGATCAGAAATTCTCTAGAAAAAAAAAAAAATATATGAGCTCCATGTCAAATTTTCAAGATAAAAACTCCGAATTTTTTTACATTAACTTCATACATTTTTGAGAAAAAACTTGGAATTTTGAGGTTCTTTGTTAATTTTTTTAGAAAGTTTCTGAGATTAATCCCAAAATTTCTGAGTTTTTTGATGGAAACTTTTGCCTTTTTTGTGTGTTTTTTATCTGCAGTGATCCTAATTTTTGCTGTACATTTGTGAGATAAGGGAAAACAAATCCCTCATTGACCACCAGGGGGCTTTGCATGTTTTAAGACGTTTTATAAAATATTTTCCCAGCAGATTTGTCGTTTTTTTTTACCTGTTCTGATTGGTTTCATTGCAGCTCAGGGAGACATCAGCTCCCTCTTCACAGGCGACGCCAGTGCAGGAGATTCATCCGCAAACACTGAAGTAACTCACAACACTCAGCTGATGGCCTTTGACCTCATGAGTGACAAGGAGACGCATTCTTCCATCCTCCATGTAAGCTCACTTGTATCACATGAAAATGTGAGGAATGTCGTCGTTTTTTTACTCCTTTGTGATCCGTGTCTGTCAGGAGGAACTCAGTGTAGATATCGCTCATCCAGACCTGCCGTCAGAGGACTCCATGTTTGTCCATCCCTCTAACGTGGAGCAACGCACTCAGTCAACTTCTGTCCACACCCAGGTGCTTACGAGGAAACCGACGCTTCCTGTCGCTTTTCTCCTCCTGCTGGCCTCCTCTCCAGCTCTAAATAACTGAAATGTCTGAAAATAGCTGGTAGGGAAGCTTTAGTCTGTCGGCTCCTAACAGATGGCAGGTGTTAATTTTCCCCCTGCTGGCTGGACGATGTGCGCAGCATCCCTGATTAAAAACATGGTGCTTTTCCAACCTACAGTCTCTGCTGGGGAGCCAGGACTTTGAGGAGAGAAGAATAACCAGGAGAGCAATGCAGCTTCTGAACATCCTGAAGGTAAAAGGCCTGCTACTGAAAAATGACAAAACTACAGGTGAAAAAATACCTTACAGGAAAATAAAATATCATTAAAGAGCCAAAACATAAGAAAGGTTCCCTTATTAAAATGAAAACATCCAATTATTTTATGTTTTGTTGACACATTTTTCTTGATTTGTAGTTATGGGCCAAATAAAATCATTTAAAGGGCCACGATTGGCTCCCGGGCCACATCTTGGTCACCCCTAGACAGAGATACCCAAAAATTATACTGAAGTAAAAACAACATATTTTAACCCAAGGAAAAAAAGTATTTGGTAAAAAGTCTACTCAAGTACTGATCAAGCTATCAATCATTTAATATAATGATGTAATCAGATGGACCAAAATGTAAAGTTAAGTGGAAATTTTAGTAGTTTAAGGAGTAAAATGACAATAATTCATCTAAAAAAAGTTTTTAAAATAACAAAATCAAGGAAAATCAATAAAAAAACTTAAGACACTTAATCAAAAGCTGCAGGCGTTTCTGTGTCTGGTGATTAAAACATGTTTGTTTTCATTCAGTGGGTAAAAATTTCAGAAAATTTACTCAAGTGAGAGTAGAAAGTACAGAGTGGTAAAAATACTCCTGAAAGTAAATTCTGTCAAAAAGGTTACTCAAGTGAAAGTAACTAGTTACTACCCAACTCTGTCAAAAGTGCATTATTAACACATTTTATTTAAAACTGACAGTTTTTTTGTTGTTGTTGTTGTTGAGGATTATTGTCCCCAGTAATCCTCAACATTATTGTCCCCAGGTTTGCAACGACTCTTACCAAAACGGACTGAAACGACACCTGAGACCAATGAGAACTAAGCAGAACTGATCTGATGGATCTGTGTTTGATGCGTTTTGTTTCTGCAGCACAACCACGGCGCCGGAGATCTCGCCTTCAGCCTGCTGTCGCTCTGCAGAGGAAACACCCGATCGCAGGCTGCAGCCACTTTCTTGTCCCTGCTGGTTCTGAAAAAGCAACAAATCGTGGTTCTGCACCAGCCGGGCCCGTACCTGGACGTCTCTGTGGCCCCCGGGCCCGAATACTACACCTGAGGCGGTTCTGGTTCTTTGGAGTAGATGCCGTTTGGATAGCAAGCTCATTTCAGTTGTATGAAACTCGTGTTAGCCTGTTTCTGAGAGAGAAAGTATCTATTTTTTATCGTTCTTTGTATTTTGTAACTTTTTTAAGCTGCTGGTTTTTTACTTTCCCACCTGTTTGGTTCACGTCTTGTTCGAATGTCACCTGCATGTCGGAGCAGCTCCATCCCAGGTGTGATTCATTTAACCTGAGAGAGAAAACCCAGGTGAAAACTTACTATGTAAAAAATATAAAGTAATTCTCACACCTCTGAAGTTTGATGTCTCGGTTACAATAACAGGTTTGTTGTTTAAATATTTTTAGGTCCGTGCCAACAAAGTTTTAATTTTTTAAGCTAAAATCATCAAATTTATAAGAAATAAGGGCTTGGAATATTTACTCTTTACGCACTGGATCTAAAAAATAGCTTAAGTTTCTGAAATGAGTAACAAAAAGCTTTAATTTTCACAATGTTCTACTTTTTTGAGAAGTAAATTACTTAAAACTACAACAAAGGAAGGAAGCAAAGCAAAACCAGGGATAAAGTGCAGAGAAACTATTTTTTTTCAGAAACCTGACATTTTGGTTGTATGTAATATTCTAATTTTCTGGGACACTAAATTAATAGATTATTTATTATCCACGTTTGGCTGTAGCAAGTGGTTCACACCTCGCATGATTTACGTCAGAAATCAAATGAAAATAGAAAAAAAACATGGAAGAACGTGTAATTTTAGGCTAAACACATAATCAATTCACAAGTAGGAACTTAAAGTCAAGTTAATTTCCTGATGGTTTTCTACACGTCGCAAGTGAAATTTTGTTCCTTCCTTTAAATGCAAGCTGTTCATCTAGTGACCTCAAGAAAACAGTTTGTTTTCTCAAGATTAACTTAACTCAAAAACTTAATTTGAGGGGGGAAAGTATATATGTTATATCTGTGGAGAACAAAAATGAACTTGATATCTTGAGAAAAACATTGGAGAAATTAATTTATCTAGAAAATACAGAAGTGATTATCTCAAGAAAACTATTTGAAAGCTAAATTGTCTCAAGAAAACCGTTGATAAATTAATTTTAACTTAAGAAAACTATTGTTATTAACTCAAGATAACGAGTTAATAATGAAAATTAACTCGTTATCTCCAGAAAACATAAAATTAAGTCTATTTTTCTTGTTTTGTCTGTTTATGGACCATAATTGTGTCTAAATGAAGAGGACCGATTCTCAAAAAATCCCCCCAAAAATATTTGTGAATAATATGAAATCAACTCATTATTTCTAGATAACCAGTGGGGATTAACTCCTTGAGAAAACCATCAGGAATTTAAGTCGTTATCGTGAGAAAATGGTTAAGTCATCTAATAACGACGTTATTAACCATCGTTAAGGAGTTATAAGGAGTTAATTATGGGAATTAAATCGCTATCTACAGAAAGCCGAGGGAAATTAACTCATCTTTAGAAAACCTTCAATAAATTAAGTCATCTCTGAAAACCCAGTGGGAATTTAACTCCTTATCTTGAGAAATCAGGGATTTAAGTCGTAGTTAATTCATCTCCAGAAAACCATCAAGAAAAAAACGATGTTTTTCTGCTCTCGGCTGCCGTAGACTGCATGTGTGTAATGAATCTATATAATCTGCGTTTCACTCAATTAAATAAACGATAAAACCATATTATTATCCTTTTTTTAGATCCCTCCTATACCGTGTTTCCACGCTGAGTGTTTTCGCGGGTCTGGGTTGTGGAGCGGCTGCTCCGCGTGTCTTGCGGGGATGTTGCGGGTCTCCAGATGAGGCGTGATTCGTCCCTCCTGTCACTTTAAGAAGCAGCAACGCAGCAGCGGCTCTCGCCTCATTTCGTCTCGGTGCTTCATGGCTGCAGGATGGACTCTCATCAGCACCAACAGCGCCTCTTCTTCCTGCTGCCGCCGGGGACCATGACGTCGGGCCGGAACCGAGGCTCTTCCGCGGTGCCGAACCGGTTCTGTTTCACCAGCTCAGGTAGAGCCCGTCCGCTTCCGAGCTCCACCTTTCCATCCACTGTATATAGGACAACTGCTGAGTCCTGGGTTCGTTTTATTTGCTAAGATGGAAAGTAAATTCTGGCTGCTTGGACTCGCTCTTGTGCGGGGACTTTTTGTTGTTGTTGTTGTTTTGGTTCTTATCGTTTTAATTTCTGTAAAATAAGAGAGGGATTCGCTGCATCGTTTGAACCTGAAGCGGTCTGGTTTCATCCTCCTCCACACTTACGTAAGGTGATTGCGTATTTCTCACCAGCTCTTTGCCACTTGTTGCGCAAAGCAGAGCAGAGCTTCGCCCTAGAAAAGGAGGATGGATGACGGGGCATCAGGTTTATGAAACTGCTGAGATCCGGCAGGTTCTGGGGGGAAATGGCGACATTTCAACTAAATATTTCCCTTCAAGTTCATTGTTTACACTCTGCTGTGCTTAGTTTAACATAAATGTAGCTACGATATTTCTGGCTTGTTTGAGTTATTTACAATAAAATAAACGTTTTTATAGAAGTAGCAGAAGTGAAGTTGTGCCTCATTTGTAGTTCTTTGCAAGAAATAAAATTATTCAGAGTCCTTTAACTTTTCCACAACAAAAACGGTACAAAACTTCAGAAAAACAAATGATCTGAGATGTTTTTGTACATTTTTATTCAGTCGTATTTATTCTCATAAAATCTGGTGAAATTATTTTTTCTTGTTTCCTGACACCCTTAAATAAAATCAGATGTAATCAGTTGGAATTAGTATGCATAAGTGAATGATTAATTTATATTTTTTATGATAATTTTGTTGTAATTTCATTGTTTTTGGTATGTATTGTTTGTATTGATTTATTTTTTGTATTTATTGACTAAATTTGTGTAAAGACAACAGATGACAAAGTCTTATCTGCCGCATTTACAGAAATGTGAATTAATGTGCATTGTCCCTTCCAATTAAACTAAATTAACATTTTTTAGAATGTTACTAAATCCAATGCTTGTTGCACTTAACTGCTTCAGATCATTAATAAAATCCAAAATAGACAAAGATAAGCTGAAGAAATAAAAACATAATATTTTCAAATGATTTTATTTATTAAGCGAGGAATCCAAACCACCTTCTCTCTGAAAAGAGTAAACATCTCTTAAAGTTAATAACTTTTGTCTGACATAAACATTTCCAATAATGTTTAATGGATGGATTTTCTGCTGAATCGCTTTAATCCAGAACATCTGAGGGTTTCTGAGCCTTAAAGGACACCATGCCGGGCCGAGCCTCACGGGGATTTAAACCTGAACTGGGTCACTGAAAAACCTTCAGTTTAATTTATTTATTGAGCCGTCCAGAGGTGAACTGGCTCTGCGTCGTCGTCCTGCTGGACAACCAACGTGTTCTTGGGTTTGAGGTCAAAAAATGACAGATTCCCATTTGCGATCCATTAATCTCTTCAAATCCTGTAGGTATGATGCCCTTTATCTGAAAAACAGAATGAATTAAAACAACCATACCACACATTCAGGCCTAAGAGAAATCTACAGTGTGAACTTCACCTGGAAAACAACTACACTGCAAAAACGCAAAATCTTACTGAGTCTTTTTGTCAAGTTTTGAGTGCAAATATCTTACTACAGTAGAAACAGGGAAAAAAAAGTAACTTTCAGCAAAATATAGGAGCTTGTTCTAAGTTAGTCAATCCTTAATATTAATGAAAAAGTACTAGTTGCACTTAGACATTTTTACCATGTCATAAGTGAAATAATCTGTCAGTAGTAATTAAAAGTTCTTTGTCTGAAGAGCAAGTGATGAAAATAACTGCGTACTTCTTTAAGACAAAGATACATTTCAATGAATAAAACTATAACAGAGTTGAAAATTGTTGAGTTGATTTTTTTCTTCTTCCTGCTCTTTTCACTCATATAGTAAGTGTTGAAAAATAAAGTGTTTGCAAATTAATGATGAAATTTGTTAAATGAAGTCAAACTTTAAAGTTAGGTCTGAAAAATATCTCAATAACAATATACCCATGATTAATATATAAAAAAACAAATGATATGTCCGGAAGGATATTTAGAAAATTTACTGAACTCGAATCCAGAAACGCACAGCATTCTGGGAAATGTAGGCAGAGGAAAGACTTTAGCTGCTCAGCCTCCAAAGCCAGATAAGTTGGTGGGACCAACTAACTCACTCATTCTTCGGTTGCCTAGCAACGACCCGTGGAGTAACTCTGACTGGAGTAACAGCAATTTAAGGTTCCGCCATTTTGCCTCATAGCTGCTTTAAAAAAAAAAGCAACACTGGAGAGAAAGCTGTGGTTAAACAGGAAAGGCCACCTCAGACATTTAAAACACAAAATATTCAATAATCGATCCTGGATATGAAACATTTTATGTTTTCAGCCATAATGTTCAGCCCTAATTTTATTACGCGACTCAAATGCTAATCCAAGAGAAGGTTAGCAGTAGCGGTGATCCATCTGTTTCTAACAAGTAAATGTCTCTGCCAACCTCCAGTAATCAGACTGTCGCGTTGTTCTTCTGTCAGTGTTTGTTGAATCGTGTTTATTTTCAGCTCTGCTGCAGAAGGACAGCCCAGGCTGTGAACTCACTGGTCCTCTTTGTGTCCTCGCAGAAAGAAGGCTTTATTTCCTGCTAATATCTTTCCTAAGGGGTCAGACTGTTGTCACTGGGTTACAGTGAATATATACACTGCAGATCATTTAGGCAGAATTCGTCCTCTTTTGGGATTCATCTGGCTGGATTTGAGCTTGTTTCTGATTATGTAATGTACTTATTTTGCTGCCTGCTGCAGTTATTACAGACCGGCTGTGAGGGCTTCCCAGCATCCTGTTAGCAACAGCACAGACGACCTCGGATTTGCTTTTTCATCCCAAATGTCTCTCACTCCGAGTCGGAAGTCATCCTCCATTCAGCGCAGGTAATTTTCAGAGTTTCAAGTCTCACTCAGCTGTAACATTAAAGGGAACACATGCAAAATTTAAACTTTACATGTTTTTATACTTTCATTTGGGTTTCAACTGCTGCTAAAAACAACTCAGGCGCTTGACAACAAAACAAAAAAACAACAACCAGCCCTTTTTTGGCAATAAATTAATGTTTTCTATATGTCATGAAAATGAGCTGTTTCAAAAACTTCCCAATTGTTATTTGTTCAGTTTGTAGTTGCAGGCACATGTAAAACTGATTTTAGACAGACTCTTACTTGTCTTTTGCAATAGGTGCGTTACCATCGCAGCTCACTACTCTTGATGCGAAGAGCAGCCATATTGAATCGCAAAGCCCACCTTACAAGTCGTAACTGGAGGTAGTTGAACTTGTTTTCTGTTTCTCGGTGGGAAATCCGACTTGGGAGGGGGTCCCAGATGATTTTTCCAACTAGGAATTCAGGATTTCCTAGTTCCAAATACAACTGGAAAGCAGCATTAGTCGCAATCGAGGAGCACTGCGCCGTTACCCAGCAACCCCAGCCAAGCCCAACCCCGTTACCTTGCAACCCACGCTGAGCTCCTGCAAGTTTGGTCAGCTGATTTTATTGTACAATGGCTGCTGGAAAAGATGAGTGTTTTGTGGTCAACTTACCATCCAGAAAACCACTTTCTGCATTCTTGTTGGTTGCGCAGGAGGCTCCACTTATGCTATTCAAAGACGTGCGGTTGTATAATTGCGATGATTTTCTTAATAAATTGTAACATGTTTTGTATCCTCTACAAACCTTTCCTAACCTGTTGATGGAAGGATAATAAATCACCATTAAGGCTTTGGAGTAAAGTCTGTTTTCCCCTTAAGACGCTCAGTTGGAACGAGTGGCTGCAGCAGGGGATGTTCCCATAGCGACACGTCCAGCACTTACACCTATCCCGGCCGGATGAGGGGTTCTGATGGCAGCCCCACCGCCCGGACCAATCCCAGCACGCCCAGGTGGGTTACTGTTCAGCCGCATGAGCAGAACAAGGGTTTCCGGCTGTATTAACGAGTTGGTGTGTTAAGGAGGTGTTCACCTGTTTATGCCGATTCAGGCGCCAGACGAAGCACACGGCCTGCATCAACAACCATGGGATCAAAGTCCCGGCGCCGGAGCAATACCTGACCCCACTGCAGCAGAAGGAGGTCTGCATCCGACACCTGAGGGCCCGGCTGAGGGAGAACGTGGAGCGACTGCAGCACAGGTCCACCAGCCATCCAACCATCCTTTCATCCATCCAACCATCCATACATCCAACCAACCAACCAACCAGCCATCCATCCATCCAACAAACCAACCAGTAGTCTAGCCAACCATCCATCCAGCCAGCCATCCAACCAACTAGCCATTCAACCAGCCATCCATCCATCCAACCAACCAACCAGTCATCCAACCAACTAGCCATTCAACCAGCCATCCATCCATCCAACCAACCAACCAACCAGTCATCCATCCATTCTCAATTAATCCATCCAACCAACCAACCAATCAGCCATCCATCCATCCAACAAACCAACCAGTAGTCTAGCCAACTATTCATCCAGCCAGCCATCCAACCAACTAGCCATTCAACCAGCCATCCATCCAACCAACCAACCAACCAACCAACCAGTCATCCAACCAACCAACCAGTCATCCATCCATTCTCAATTAATCCATCTAACCAACCAACCAACTAGCCATTCATCCATCCAACCATCCAACTAACCAACCAACCAACCAACCAACCAGTCATCCAACCAACCATCCAGTCATCCATCCATTCTTAATTAATCCATCTAACCAACCAACCATTCATCCATCCAACCATCCAACAAACCAACCAGCTATCCAATCAACCATCCATCCATTCAACCATCCATCCATCCGTCCGTCCGTCCATCCAACCAACCAACCAACCAACCAACCAGTAATCTAGCCAACCATTCATCCAGCCAGCCATCCAACCAACTAGCCATTCAACCAGCCATCCATCCAACCAACCAACCAACCAACCAACCAGTCGTCCAACCAACCAGCCATTCATCCATCCAACCATCCAACAAACCAACCAACAAACCAACCAGCTATCCAATCAACCATCCATCCAACCATCCTTTCATCCATCCAACCAACCAACAAACCAACCAGTCATCTAGCCAACTATCCATCCATCCAACCAACCAACCAGCCATTCAACCAGTCATCCATCCATCCATCCAACCAACCAGTTGTCCAACCCACCATCCAGTCATCCATCCATTCTCAATTAATCCAACCAACCAACCAACCAACCAACCAACCAACCAACCAACCAACCAACCAGCCATTCATCCATCTAATCCTACTAATCCATCCTTCTTTACTTCCATCAGTCCATTAATACATCTATTCATCTGTCTGTCCAACAATCCATCCACCCATCTGTCCAACCAACTGCCCATTGATTAATCAACCCATCAATCCGTCCATCTGTTCATCTGTCTACTAGTCCATCCAGACATCCATCCATTAATCAAGCTATTTTTCCGTTTTCTGTACATCCATCCATCTTTCATTCATCCATCCGCTGTAATAATCCTTCTCTTATTTTCCAGGGACTATGAAATAGAAGAGTTGAGGACCCAGCTGAACAAGATGCAGGAAGACTGGATAAAGGAGGAGTGCCACCGCCTGGAGGCCCAGTTAGCTCTGAAGGAGGCCCGTAAGGAGATCCAGCACCTGCACGAAGTGGTGGAGTCGGTCAAATCCAACATCGGCGTCCATGACCAAGACCCTCACGATTATAAGCCATACTCAGGGCTGCAGGCGGTTCGGCCTGGAGGAAAGTCCAGGTCCTGTGGTTGTTCCCCCGCCAGCACCTTGACCCGCGGTTCCACCTTGACCCGCCGGAGCAGCGAGGCTCTGCACCTGGACCGCAGCGCTCCAGAACCAAGCGGGGCGCCTCGCTCCGCGGGACAAACCCACCTGCTGCTGGAGGCGGCGCTCCTGTCTGAGCAGCTGCCGCACCAGGCCCACCACCTCCGGCCCGGACCGGCCGTCTCCCGCTCGGCCACCTGTGAGCGTCTGTGCAGCGGCGGAGCCGTGCTGCCCATGTCCCACTCCTGCCACTCGCTCAGCAGCAGCTGCAGGTGCGGCGGACACGCCTACCTCCCGCATCATCACCTGTTCCTCCACTTACCTCAAGAAGAGCCGCTGCTTTCAGCAGCAGCAGCAGCAACCGCCCCGGTCCCGGTCCCGGTCCCGGAGAAGAAACCGGAGGTCCGGTCTCAGGGCTGCAGCCCCACCATGACCTGGCTGAGCGAGGAGAGTAGCGCCGAACAGCTGAGCATCATTTCCACAGGGAAACCTGAGGTCACCCCTTCAGATCCACGCTCAGTGTCAACATCTTTACCTCTGCTGTCTCCTCCGGATCTCCCTCCCACTGCTGCCGACAAACCTGAGGATATCAGAAAGGTGCTGGCAGGTCCCCACACCCACCAACCCAAGCCAGTGGAGCAACTTCCTGTTAGACAGGAAGCTACTGTACTGGAGTTTGACGAGGACGAAGCAGAGGGAAGTGAGGACAGGCGTCCCCCCGAGTTGTCGCACTGGAGCCGCTACTTCCTGGTAGATCTTCTGGCTCTGGCGATGCCGGTGGTTCCCACCATGGCGTGGCTGTGCCGGGGGGCGCCGCAGGAAGTCGTGCCCGCCTACCACATCGGCTCCCTGCTGAGAGGCTGCTGTGCTGTGGCCCTCCACTCGCTTCGGCGGCAGGGCGCAGGCCGGGACAGGCCGACCGCTGGCATAAACGGGACAACTTCAGTCTGACTCTTCAAACCCACTTTTAGATTAAAGGGGATCTATTATGCCAAATTAACATTTTTATGCCTCCATTTGGGGCTCAACTGCTTCTAAGAACAACCCAAGCAATTTAAAAAAAAGAACATCCAACTGTTTGACAATAAGGCTACGTTCACATTGCAGCCAAAAGTGACCCGATTTTTTGCCAAATCGGATTTCTTGCCATGGTCGTTCACACTTCCAAATAAGTGCGGCTTGTATGCGTTCTCCAGTGTGAACTGCAAACGACCAGAAAGTGTCCCGCATGCACAGTAGAGGGCGCAATGGCGTGTGCAGTGTTTTTCCGACCGCCATGAAGAAGAAGTGCTCAGTGTTTGCGAAAGAAAACATGGATGCTAACGGTAGAGCATAGTTTGCAATTTTGAAGTTGTTTTCCGACAGGAGTCAGCACATTAACAACTTAATCCTCATTATTGTCCGTCACGGTTGCTGCTTTTCTTCCCAGCTGGGCGTATCTAGACGCAGAATAGCTACGTTGGTCGAGTATCGATGACGTTCAGGTCAGATGAACGCGACCTGGACGTTAGGTCACATTGTTCCTATGGTTCACAGTGCCATGAAAATATCAGATACAGTTTGCATTACATTAAAAAAATAAAATAATAAAATAAAATAAATCGGAATTGGGTCACATCGGGCTGCAGTGTGAATGCAGCCGAAGTTAACATTTTCAGCATTTAGAAAACTGTTTCAAAAACCTTCCGTTACCTAGCAACTCCAGCCAAGCTCAGCCCGTTACCTAGCAACCCAGTCAAAGTTCCAGCATATGGCTACTGGAAAATACACGTGTTTTGCTACTGACTTACCAGAAAAGATCTTTGTATAATGTTTGTTTGCAATCATTTTCAAGAGCGAGTGTAAACATCGAGTTGAGCAGCGAGGCCAGCAGCAGCTTGTTTGGATTTAAAGTGACAGGAGGCCCTGAAACTGAATAATTATGTGCAAAAATGTAATATACATGTTTTTTATTGCCCGTAGATCTATTCTAACATGTTCAAGGAAGCATAATGGGTCACCTTTAACACCACCAGTCTAATCATCTGCAGATCAACTCTGACTTTTAAATCCCTGCTCCTTGTTGGATGCCTGCTCATTTAGGAATTTTAGTAATCCAATAATTGCGCTTGTAATTCTGTCAGCCATTTAGTGACTTAGAAAAACAAGAATTAGCTGGAATTGTTTAATTTCTCACATACGCCCTCTGCTTTTGCAATATTAAGAGTATTATTGAAAAGTTTAATCAGTTTTTCAGTTCAAAAAAGGAATCTCATCACACAGAATTACATTTTTTTTGGGGGGGTTTTTTAAGATAATGTTTATTATTTTAGGGCAAATGAAAACCCAAAATTCAGTTTCTCAATATTACATTTGGGATTTATGTTATGACCTACACCAGAGGTATGCAATATTAACAATCGAAAGCACATTTTGCCCTCAGTCCAGCTAAATGCAGCTTTAGTGCTTCAAATATTAACATTTTGAAAAAAGACAACTTCAATTTTTAAAATAAATATTTATTATAGGAAATTTGTTGTGCATTTTAAAGAAGCACAATTTTAGATTTTAAAACAAATAAAAATGTGACAATCTTTGCAAAGAAAGGATTAATAAATGTAAAGAATATATATGGCTACTTTTGGAGTCCTTCAGTTGTGCAAGTTCAATACAATTAATCTATAGAAAATCTGAAAAAACTACTAAAACATGCATTTGTTAGTATAATTGATCATTTTCAGGTAAAGTTTTAAAGGGTTTGGTCAGATTGGATTATATTTGTTTTAGTTCATTCTTCATTCTGTTGATCTTTATGGAGATGCTGATTCCAGTTTCCAACCGGATGTTGTACCTGTTCACACTGAAAAGGTACATTTCTGTATTCAAAATTTTATGAGAAACTGAATCTTAGATTTCCATTTTCGCTGAGTCATAAGTCATCAAAACAATACATTCTTAAAATATCTAATTCTGTTTAAGTGAGTTTTAAACTGATGGTTATAAACTTTTTAAGGATATTCTGATTAATGGAGAGCTGTAAGTGCCCAGCTCCTTTAACAGTTTGCATGTAAAGCACAGATTGTTTTGGACCCTGCATTGGTTTTGGTGACCAACCTTCAGGGAAAAGATGTACAGTTTATACAATTAAAAATAATCTGAAGTTATGTACTTCTCTTTTTGTATCAAAAAGATTTTAAATTAGCTTTAAGGAAATGTTATCTGTGTCCGAGTGCAAGAAAAAACAGGAATTAATTTTAGTTTTACAAACTTAAATCTAATGTTTTAAAGCATTTTTACATGTTTGCTGCAGGTTTCTTGCTATATATGCTTGCTACAGTGTGTGAGGCCATTATAGATAAAAAAGGAGTACATTTCCACCAGAAAACTCAGAAATTCTGAGATTATCAGTAATTTTCTAGAAAAAGCTTGGAAATTTAATTTTTCTTTAAAAAAAAAGAACATTTCTGAATTTCAAGGTCAAAAATAAAAAAAATGTTTTCATTATCTGTAAGCCATAATCATCAAAATTACAATAAAAAAGCTTAAATATTTCACTGTGTAATGAATCTATGGGTTCCACTTTCTGAAATGAGTCAAAAAGGATTAATATTTTCACAATATTCTAATATTTTGCTATGAACCTTTATAAAGGTTTAACACTGTCAAAGTACAATAATTCAGTCCAGGTTTGACCAGTCTATTGCAGCTATTACGCTTCTCTCAGCAGCTATAAAAATACTTCAAAATGCTCTTTTTGTGTTTCCAAACGTAAAATAAAGTATTTTATGAACCTTAAACTGTGTTGTAAAGAATTTATTTTCTAGAAATGAAGAATAAAATGGAGTCCGGAGTTTTAAAAGGGTGACCAAATGCAAAAAGATAGGGGGCGCACTTTTCCCCAGAGCCAAGATATGAAGGCACAACGAACAGCTAACGATTCGTTTCCCCCTGGTGAAGCTGCCTGTGTTTTCAACGTTTAGCTCTTTTGAGTTCCTGAAACTGAAATCAAACTCTTGTCAACCAAACTATTAAACTAATAATTTATTATATTTAAGGTATATTTAATAGATTTGACCAAACACATAACTGTCCTTCACAGCATGAAGAAAATGCTACATTTTCTGAATATTGTTAATCAATATTTTCCATGACTATCATGTTATCACCCACTTAAAATACAGCAGTCAAATGGAGCTAAATTGGCACCATAAAGTTTGTTCGATATCTTTCAAACTGAAAAAAACAATGTTTGGGAAAAAAAAGGTTCTGGGAATTAAATAAAATTAAACATTAAAGTTAAAATAATTTTGAAACTGAGGAAAAACAATGTAAGAAAAAAAAATACAACTGAAAAAAAGTGAAACCATAATTATGAAACTGGGAAAAAAGTTTTGGTACTGAAGAAGATATTTGAAAGTTAAAAAGAAATAATTCCCAGCTACTTTCAAGATTATTTTTTCCCCTCCGTTTCAGTTTTTATTTTCTTTTTAGCTTTCTGGCCCCAATTTAGTTCCATACAGAGTCTACCCAATAGACCAAACACACATTTATCATGTCGAGTTACTTGAAATATTTTGTCCTGCAAATAAATATAGATCCACGTAATCCACTGCAATTGTTATTGCAAATTCTGCAGTAATAATTGAGATTTTATATATGCAGCTAAAGTAAATTTTTTTGCTTTAAGATTTAAAACCCATATCAACTCTTGTATGATGTGTCGACAATATTTCATACTTTTAAGTTGCCTAATAAAACTGGACTTTATAATAAAATCACCCAAAATCCTTAAAAAAAGAAAGAAACCACGAGTGTTCATGAAAAAAAACTAACAGTGCAAGAAAATATTGCTCCTTAAGATTAAAATGCTTCAAAGTTAAAAAGACGTTTACATGTTTCAAATCTCACAAAAGAGCTGCCCGTTTTTAGACTACTAGTCAACGCTATATATATATATATATTATATATATATATATATATTTGTAATTAAGAGATATGCAGAAGATAAATATTTAATCTTCACACGTTTCTATATTTTTTGATAATCACAAAGAAGGAAATGTTGAAACTTGCTTCTGTTCCTACAAGAAATGAAAGCAACAAAAACTTTAAGGTGAGATTTAGAAGCAGCATGAATGTTTCAGTGTTCAGGAAAATGTAATCCATGAGACGGCTTGAGCAGTCTGAGAACATTTTATTGCAAAATATGGTTTATGGTTCACTTAATATTGCAGTCATCCAACTTTTTGTATCCAAAGCAAAAAAAAAAAAAAAAGAAAATTCAATATTCACAAATGTGCTTCAACACGGCTGCCCATAAGGTTGGAATACAACATTTTTTAAAATCAGTTTTTATGTAAATTTATGACTATTTTTTAAAATGTTGACCAAACTCTTAGTAATGCAGAGTGATATTAATAATAAAAAAGCTAAAATATTTCCGTCTTTATGGGCATCTGTGTGTATTATGTAAGATGGCACATTGATCACCCTGTTTCCTTTTGGTAAATAAGAAGCTTGTTTCCTTTATTTCATGTTTGTTTTTTACTGTGCTGTAACACCATTAAATAACATTTCATAAATGAGGAAAAGCAAAGCAGTGTGATAAAACTGTGCACAAGAAAGCATTCCTTTGGGTAAAATGACTCCTCAACATCCTGGGAAGAAGCAACAGAAGCAGGCCTGACCTTGTTTTCTTTTTAACTGTAAACATTACACAAACTCAGTCACTTTGAAAATTATGCAAAAAAAACAAAACTCACATCTGCTAAGACCTGCAGGTTATTAATTGCAACAATCTGACTTCTTTTTATCGTTTTTCTCAATTAAACTTGCATTGGAAACGTTCTGAACTTCTAATTTTTCCCCCACTAGTGACGATTCTTAAATCCTTATTTTATTCACGCCTGTTTATCACCGGCTAACCAAACAACGCAAGAACCACAGGAATGATGACACTTATTTGAAACATGGTCCTGATGGCAAATATAGCCAAACAATGTCAAAATTAAGCCAAAGATTAAACAAAACGTCTAAATATATACCAGTAACAGAGCAAAAATACATGGGATGGGCTGACCTATGACTTAAAGTCTAACTTAGACAGTAATAATGAATAAAGTTTTAAAGCAAGTGAGATTATTCTGCATGAATCTGAAATGGCAACAGACAAGTGATGTAGGTCCTATGCAGGAATCATCGTTATTCCCTCCATGTTCCCGGGACAGGAGTCAACCTGCGACAGGAAAAAACACGACACGGTTCAGGAGGAGGGACTCCATGAGATATCACCTCAAACTGAGGGGAATGAAAAGTTACATGTGACCCAAAATAATGTGAACATGAGACGATTCCACACTGGAACCACCAGAGAGGGTAAATCTGAGCTCCAGTCAGAGACGCATCGACTTTCTTTTAAAAACAACATGCATTTATCACTGATACTGTCCGGCCTGAGATGCTAATCCGTTCCGTCTTTATTAATTTAAAACATTGGTGTAAAAACAAATCAACTTTACGACTGCAAAAATACAACATTTTATCACGTATTTTTGGTCTAGTTTCTAGTGGAATTTTTTTTAGTAAACTTGAAATAAGAAAACTAACAAACAAGTAACTTTTTAGCAAGAAATAGACTTTCTTAGAGTAAATAATTCCTTAATATTGATGGAAAAATACCACTTCCAGGCAGTTTATTTAACAAACAGTTCACTTTGCATGATTGTTACGATAATAATTTGATGCTGATATAATAAAAAGTATTTTAATAAGTATTAAGTCCAAAGTACAACTTTAGAAGATGATCAACATTGCTCATTATTTTTTGTTTCATAAATATTCTGACTTTATTCTCATGATTTTGAAAACAATCTTGCCTGTCTCCTAATACTCAGTTGCAGAGTATTAGGCCTAATATTAGCATTATACCTGAATTCAAAGTAAAAATAAACAGAAACTATACAGGAGGCTTGACAAACAAGATGGCCGCCATGCGGTGCCGACACTCTAAACTACGGAAACCTACGGAGCGCATTGGTGAAAAATGTCCTGATTTTCGAAAGTTGAGAATAAGTTGAATTGGAATTTTGTGGACGGAACATATGCCAAATTAATTTTTTTAAAGATCTGCACGCCTCCAGGTCATTAAAGCTACAAACTGTAATCTAAACGTCATTTCTGAAATAATTAGTCATTTCCAACTCACCCTAAACATCTGAGTGGACATAAACAAAGCTGAGTGCACGAGATTCAAGCTTCCAGCCCAAGCAGCTCCACGTCGAAGGTGAGAGTGGCATTTGGCGGGATGACCCCTGGGTGACCTTTGCTGCCATAGGCAAAGTCTGGGGAGCAGATGAGCTTCGCCCGCTGACCTACGCTCATCTGTGGACAGAATGGACACAGACGGATCTAAAAACCTCATGCCGAGAGAAAAACAGACCAATATAAACACTGAACCAAACAGTTAATTATGAAGCGGCCGAGTCCCCAGAAAGCCGGAACAACGACTGAAACGTAAACAAGTTACTGAATAAAACGCTGCAGTTCTGAATCCAAAAACAGATCTGAGGTTTGCAACACAACCTGGTCTCATTTGCGGTGTTTATTTTTCCACAATCATGTATAAAACTGTATAACAGTAAAGGTCAGGAGCGACTGCTGTTCAAAAATACAATCTGTTTCCAATAAACAATTAATTATAATCAACTGATGACTGAAATAATTGTCAACCAACTTTGAAACCGACTGTTAACTGGCGGCATATAGACTCTAAAAAAGGAAAATTGGTGAAAGAACACACTTAAGCTAAAATTATACAAAAAAAAACCATAATTTTACACTTAAGATATTTTAAAAAAAACTTTCATCTGTAAATATATTCTACCCAAAACTCCAACCGGCAAAATTGTAAAACTAAATTTATTTCCAGCACCTTTTGCCATCTAATTATTAATTGGTTAATTAAAAAAACATTCAACAGTCAGTGCAGCGGAAAAGGCGAAGCTTTTCTCATGCTGATTTTTTGCATTCTTTGCTACAAGTGATCAAACGTTCACCGAGAGAACGCTGATATTGCATTTTTAGCCAATAAAATGGTCATTTTCTTACTTTATAAAGGAATTTAATTACTCAATCACATATTAGCATAATTTTAATGTTTAAAAAAGGCTTAAATGAAAAACCTGCATCATGTGACAATTAATCGTCAGAATAATCTATAATTAAATCATTGTTAATTGCATCTCTGTAATCTTACAGTTTCTGACAACATTTTCTTCTTCTTTCACTTAAATGTGAACATTTAATGCTTTAATTTCTGAGACAGATCAAAGTTTCATTTCCTCGCAGGTCGTTTAAATCACAGCCTGTCATTCGTGTTGCTCTGCTCCCTACGTCCCACTGTGCAGCTTTGACTCATCGAAAGTCGGAGGAGCAAAATGTTCCTGCGTCTCCAAGCAGACAGACATTTCTCCGTTTGGTGCTAAAAACCCCTGACAGTTACACAGACACTCTTTAATCACTGATCTCAAACTCAAGGTCCGGGGGCCAAATCTGGCCCACCACACCTCTTAATGTGGCCCTTTAAACACCAGAGTGACACAAACAGAAGCTTAAAGATACCAGTTGTGTGATTAAATATTATTTTGTCGATAAAATCTAAGCCGTTTTTGTCCGACTTTCTCGTGATTTCTTGTGATTCTATGATCGTGGAAATTTATGCAAAATCAATGACTTTTTCACACTAAAGCATAACCTTCAGTTTGTTGTAAATTTTCTGCAAGAATTTTAAAAAACAATGAACATTGTCAGATTAGTCTAGGATTGAGTTGAAGAACGACAACAAGTCAAAGTTACGGCGTAAATATTGCCAAATTTCTTGTAAATACTTCTAAATCAGCTCCACAAAAATCAATCATTTTGATTGCAAAAAGTCACATAAACAATCAAAATCCTGGAGGGACTGATCAATGTGAAATGTTCAATATTATTCGTTGAATTCAGACACATTTATTAATATTTTAACAGTTTACTGATGGGTTTTATCAAAACATTATGGCACAACAGGGCCTTTGAGATCATCCATAATCTTGATATGAATCAAGATTAATTTGATAAAAAATGAAAATGAGTTTGAAATCCCTGATATAGATGATATTAGGACTGAGCAACAAATCAGTAACAATATATACTGAAATAGAGACAAATAATATTGTTAGAATCTTTAATAATTTCGCTGAAATCTGAACCGCACAGCATGCTGGGGAATGTAGGCAGATGATGCAAGAGTGCACAGTGTTTACGTCTATTTCCACACACGTATTTAGTTGTTTTCAGGAAATCAAGTTGAACTCTAAGTGGAAAACAGCACTTTTACACCTAAAGACAATTTAGAGACCAATTATCCTGCTAGTCCTGTTTTTGGCTGTGGGAGGAAACTCAGAGAAAACCCACACATGCAGAGGAAAAACATTGACAGAACATTCCAGCTATCAACTAAAAACCACCGTCCAGCCCACTATGGAGATTAATGTTAATAAAAACTCCATGCATTGTTTAATAGGGCTGTAGTGATACAATAATCTCACGATACGATACACGATATTCTCCCCACGATACGATATATATTGCGATATTCAGCAACAATACAATTCAATGCACTTTTGCGTTTTTCTGAAAGATTTTAGAGGGACAGAGTGATTTTGGTGACATTTTGTGACTGTTATAAAGTTGGATTGAATTAATTTAACTGAAAACTGATTAAAAGCACCAACTACACAATACCTGGCTCTGGTTGGACACAGACTTAAAGTGGACAGCTGAACAAAATGAATCAAAGAAGTGGAGAGAAAACATGTTTCTTTTAGTTGAAACAGTCCAAACTGTAGCTGACATGCATTAGTAAAGTAAATAAAGTGAACCAAGTACCTGCTCTGAATAGTTTGATACCTTTTAAACCTGAACATCTGAAGGAATCACTCTACGCCTGATGACCTGGTGAAGCCAGCAGTGAGTGAACAAGGTGACAGTTGGATGTTACGATATTTGCAGATGAATATCGATTTTTTTCTAGGAAAGAATATCAATATATATCGCGATATTGATATTATTATACAGCCCTATTGTTTAATGCAATAATTTTATATTCACTAAAAACGGTTTTGCACTTTACTCTGTATTTTACAGGCTCAAACAGCAAAACACGGTACAAACCAAGTACAAAACATACACAAAAAAATATAATTAAATGCAACAGAAAACTGCTGCTAATGAAGAGGAAATGTCGCAAATGGCAAAACAGCAGCAAGCCTGGAAACTGGCTCCACAAAAACACAAGTACTCCAGACCAATAGGGGGAGTCTGGAGTAAATATATTACCTTCATAAATATGCTACGATAATTTAATGTTGTAAAAGTGTTTTTTTTTTGTACTTATTCTTTATTAGAGAAGCCAAACAAATCGAGGAAAAACTGTGTCTGAAAAAGACGTGAACTCTTTTTCATCCCGTCTTTACCGATTGTCTGGTTACATATGATTTGGTGAGCGACTCCCCCTGGTGGCCTGGAGGACTTCTGTGTTGTACCATTTTACACTTGCAGGGTTTCCCCCAGTGTATTATAAGCATGGCGGCAGCCAGGCTTAGCCTAGCGCCGTTTCAGCTGTTTGGGATTCCCCTCAAAAAGCAGGCGGAGAATCCGCGCTTTCTGATTGGCTGCCTGTCACATTCAGCGTCAAGCTCCCCCCACCCCACCGACCGCCATGCTTAGCAGGTTTTCTGGGGAAACCCTGACTTGCCTATGTTTTTTTTTTTTTTTTTTTTCCCTTTTCGGGGCATTTATTATTTTGCCTCCATTTCTGTGTTGCAGCGTATTTGTTTGTTTTTCGCCGATAATAAAAAAAAAAAAAAAAGAAAGAAAAACGTATTTTGCGGAATGTACCTGTCGGCCACCGTACCTTTTATAAACCTTTGACATATGAAACATGACAGAAAAGGACCTCTAATCAAACCAAAACAACTGTAAACAAGCCTCTTACTGTAATTTAAAAAAAAAAACCCGACTAAACGTCCTCAAAGTTCACCGATTATGACCATTACAGATTTTATCAGCCGTTTCTCACCTGAGCTACTCCCTCTTCCCATCCTCGGATAACCTCCTGATGTCCAATCTTGAACTTAAAAGGTTTCCCTCTGGACCTCGAGGAGTCGAAGACTTTCCCATCTTCCAGGGTTCCTGGATAGAAACAGACCCGCTGAGCAGTTGGTAGTTTTTGCTCAACCGTCAAGAAGTCACCGTCAGCTAGCGCTAGCTGGTTAGCCTCAACACTTCCACCGTTTAGCTAACGATCCATCCAAATAACTCTCCCAAGATAAAGCGTCTCCGTAAACCGGAATCTGGTGGAGGGCTAGAGAGTAAAAAAAACCAAAAAACAAAACGTGTTTTAACCCAAAACGTAGCTTCTTTCAGCTGCAGGAAATGTTAGCTTTCATGCTAACTGAGATAGCCAGCGGTTAGATCCAAGAACGTTTGGACTTGTTCGGACCTTTTTACGAACTTTGAAGCCCTTCAGGACTTAATTAACACACAAAGTTAACCCAGAACGTAAAACACGCTGCGTCTGAATGTGCGAGCCTCGTCCCCCACTCACCGACATAGTGCACCACGACGCGCTGTCCCTTCTTCGGGAATGTCCGTCCTAAAAATGAAAAGGAAAACAACAAATAAAGGGGGGAAAACACGGACGGTGGGGTTTCCTTCTGAACTATACGGCGCAAATGCATGAAACAGCGAAGTAAAACAAGTGTTATCCTCACCGTCTCCAGGAGTTATCGTCTCAATTTCTACCCCCATTTTCGCGTTACTGTGTCGTTTCTGTCGACCACGGCTGAGGACTGGGAGCGGAAGGAGGAGGCGGTGCGGGGTGTGAACGGGTAGGAGGGGAATAAGCACCAAGCGCTGGACTGTCAGTGAGCCCACAGGGCCGATCCGAGCCTTTTTGGGGCCCGAAGCAGGTTTTAATCTAGGGGTCCCCCCTAGATTAAAATAAAATAAAATAAAAATTCCCTTCTCACCCTCTGTGGGTGGTCTCTCTCTCTCTTTTCATCCTCTGAACTCGGGTCCTCTACCAGAGGCCTGGGAGCTTGAGGGTTCAAGATGGTAATGGCGAACCAATGTCCGGTTGGTTCGCCATTACCATCTTGTCTGTCTGGATCTGGAAGTCCCACAGGATCTTAGCTCGGTCATTCTCCACCACCTTTGGGGGTGTTTCCCACTTCGATCTCGGGGCTTCCAGTCCATATTCTGCACAGATGTTCCTGTACACTATGTCCGCCACCTGGTTATGTCGTTCCATGTACGCTTTCCCTGCCAGCATCTTGCCCCCTGCTGTTATGTGCTGGACTGTCTCAGGGGCCTCCTTGCACAACCTACACCTTGGGTCTTGTCTGGTGTGGTAGATCTGAGCCTCTATTGCTCTGGTGTTTTATATACTGTATATATACACATATACTGTATATATCCCGGACATTGTGGTGGTGGATAAAGAACAGAGGAAAGCCGTTGTGGTGGATGTAGCTATACCAAGTGACTACAACATCAGGAAAAAGGAGCATGAGAAACTGGAGAAATACCAGGGCCTCAGGGAGGAACTGGAAAAGAACTGGAAGGTGAAGACCACAGTGGTGCCTGTGGTCATCGGGGCCCTCGGGGCAGAAACCCCCAAACTGGAGCAGCGGCTAAAACAGATCCCAGGAACAACATCAGACATCTCAGTCCAGAAATATGCAGTACTTGGCACAGCAAGATACTGGAGGAAACCTGAAGCTCCCAGGCCTCTGGTAGAGGTCAGAGGTCAGAGGATGATAGAGAGAGAGGAGACCACCCGCGGAGGGTGAGAAGGGATTTTTATATATATATATATTTATTTTATTTATTTTTATTTATGATGTTTCCTCATTTGGCCGGGAGAGTTATTTGTTGCCTTTTGACCGATGTTTTGATTTAAAGAGGGTTTTGGGGGGAGACAAGGTTGCTAGGGGATCTACACACAGTAAAAAATGCTGGGTTATTTTCATAACCAAATTTGTGGGTTGAAGCTGTTGGGTCATAGGCAGTGGCGCAAAAAGTGGGTATGCAGCGTATGCAACGCATAGGGGCGCAGCATCAGAGGGGGCGCCAAAACCCCGTCTGGAGGGGGCGACGCGCCTACGATGTTTTCCCAAACACTTCAGCGCCTTTCGCTCCTTCACCTCACGCACATAAGGAGGGGGGGGGGGGGGGGGAGAGGGAGAGGAAGATCATCGCAACCTCACCCTGATGTTCCCGGGGGGAGGGGGGGGAGGGGGTACCGATTTATGTTTTCGCATCCACCTGAAAAATGTGTAGTTGCGCCACTGGTCATTGGTTGGGTTAGTTTGACAAAATATTGGGTCAAAATTCATAACTCAAGAGTTGGGTCAGAAATTTACCGGAAGTCTACAGCTTGAACGCTTCTGTTGGGTCAGGTGTTGGGTAGATTTAACCAATCGGTTGGGTTAAAGACGAAACTTGGTAGAAGCCACGCCCCTCTTCACAAGCCTCCATTTTCAACATGACTGCACATCGGGCTTCTCCTCTACTTTGAAATAAGACATGATGAGTAAAAAGAAGATAAAGTTTCAACGTGAAAAGGATTCCATAAATGAATAGAATGTATTTCGAACACGTTTCATATTTATTTTTATGGTTATTTAAAATATTTATGACAGTAGGTAAATACATATTTTTACCCAACTATAGTGGTATAATAATCCTTATGTTGGAATATGTGGTGACTGTGACTCCTTCCACAAGTCACTTTCTCACACAGAGGCTTCAGCTCCGTTGTCGTAAGGACAGATACAGGAAATCTTTCCTGCCACAGGCCATCACTTTATATAACAATAGTTAGTCACCATTACACAGATTGTTCACATAGCACTATTGTACATATTGTATATATTATTAACATCCATCCATCCATTTTCTTGACACCCTTGTCCCTTAGTGGTCGGGAGGGTTGCTGGTTCCTCTCCAGCTAACGTTCCGGGCGAGAGGCGGGTCACCCTGGACAGGTCGCCAGTCCGTTGCAGGGCAACACAGAGACACACAGGACAAACAACCATGCACACACACACTCACACCTAGGGGCAATTTAGAGAGACCAATTAACCTAACAGTCATGTTTTTGGACTGTGGGAGGAAACCGGAGTACCAGGAGAAAACCCACACATGCACAGGGAGAACATGCAAACTCCATGCAGAAAGACCGGGGCCGGGAATTGAACCCAGAACCTTCTTGCTGCAAGGCAACAGCTCTACCAACTGCGCCACATTCTACATTTTTATAGTATTTTATATTTTTATTTTTATTGGTAACTTCATCTCTGTGTTTGTGTATGCTGCTACTGCACAGTAATTTCCCGGTTGGGATGAATAAAGTACTTCTATTCTATTCTATTCTATTCTATTCCCTGGGCAAGACCCTTAACCCCAGATTGCCTGCTGAGCTGCGTATGAGTGTACAAATGTGTGAGCGTTTGAGTGTGAATGGGTGAATGTGAGTCCAGTGTAAAGCACTTTGAGTGGTCAAAATGATTGGATAATGCACTATAAAAGTTCAATCCTTTTACCATTTATGAGTTTCAACCCAATTTTGGGTCAATTTAACCCAACGTTTGGTTAGTTGCCATGACCCAATGTGCTGGTCAAACCATCAACCCAACCCAGTTGAGTTAAAACAACCCAGCGTTGGGTCGGTCCGTATATGACCCAGCGCTGGGTTACCAATTGGGTTATTTTTAAGGGTAGATTGAGCAGCACACTAGTAACATGAGGGGAGATAATTAAGGAATAGTCCAATTAAGGTCCAGACAATCAATTAACTAGCACTTAGTTGATGAGGGAACAAGGTGGGTGTTTTGATGACTGAATTGTATTTATTGAGCGTGATTTTTATGTTTCTACATGAAATGTTAATATTTGATTAAAGGTCAAACAGTTAGAATACGTTTTACTTCATTTGTAATACAGAAATGTTATAGTTAATTAAATACATGTATTGTAAATTTAATGATATTACATAAAGTAAGGTTTATAGGTTAAAGCAAAAGGTTAGAACCACTCAGAGTTACTAATGGTATTTTATTTGTATGTTTCTCTTACGGTGTTCATGTCTAAAGGCAGTTGAATAAAGAAACATGAACCATCAGTTAAAGAGACCATCTTTTCAACCAGGACGCTACACTCTATGTGTGTAACGTACCCAATATCATAAGCATAATTTGAAATTAGCTTACATCTGAACATAACTAAACATTTGAGGGTTTCAGTTACACAATATTTAAAACATGTACTTATTTAACATCATAAACATACGCTGTGCCATTATCAAAGGGGCTTTTAATACATATTTTATCATTTCGGTTTACAACTTATCTTCCATCTTTTTGTTATCTGCCTTTGCTAACAGTAGAACCAGTAGTGGTCCCTTCAATATAAAAGCACCAAACAGCAAACAGGAAGCTGATAATAGTTCAAGCTAAATAACCACAAAAAGCGCCAAGAGATACAAACAAGTAAAGAAATTAATTTGGGGTTATTTACAGCTGCTTTCAAGTTCAGAACAACAGTTAAATCCACAAGAACACCAAAAAAAAATCTTACCAAGTATTTTTTTTATCTAGTTTCTAATGCAAATGTCTTATTATAGCTGAAGTAGCACAAAATGAGCTTTCAGGTCATTTTTCAGCATTTTATAAGAACTTATTTTAAGTAAATAATTCCTTAATATTGATGAAAATGTGCAGGCTTCACAAGCAGATTATTTCACTTGTAACATGGAAAACATGAAAATGAAACATGAAAAAATTCCCCACTGGAACTAGTACTTTATAAGGAATTATTTCATTAAAACAAGCCCCTACATCTTGGTGGAAAGTTACTCCTAGAATAGTTTTGTTTATATTTACGTGTGCCAGGATATTTGAACTAAACTAGATTTAAAAAAAACTTGGTAATATTTTGGTTTTTTTAGTAAAAAAGAGATTTTCCAGGTAGATCCAAAATGTATCTGAAAACATTGAATTTGAAATTGTTTTAACTTCTTCAATTTCAGATTCCACCCTTAAATGAAATAACAACATGGAGTTTAAACAAAGCGTACATAATCAGCTGCTCGTACAGATGTTTACAGAGAAAAGAGGTGAATCAGTGGTTCCTCAGAACCACATTTACACCCAGGACACCTTGGATCGGACGTGTGATCGCCCACCATCATTTCCAGGGAAACTTTCACTTCCTTCTGAGCATCGACCAGGAAGGATCATCGGTTTTCGCCACTGAGGATTTACTTGTGACATCTTCCTGCTGTTCTTTCCATGAAGGCTGCCCACTACAGTTGAGGAGGTGGATAACCGGGTTGGTGATGGGTCACGGTTGTAAAATCTGTCTGGTTTTGGGTCATCAGGATGAGGCTGCTGAGAGTTTGTTGGCAGTTCTGGTTCTGACAGCTCTCTTTGGTCTGCTGGTGATGAAGAGGCTTTATTGCTTTGTATAAGATAAAAATAAAAACATTTACTATTCAGCTTAGCGTTAGAACCAAGGAGTTAAACCAAATTAACACGTTTTTAACAGTACAGTAGTGCTTTGTGCCTTTTTTACATTTTCATTTCAGTTTTTTATTGTTTACTGTTTTACATGAGATGCTTGAAATCACCCAAAAGGTATTTGTGACTTTAAAGCAGCAGCAACATTGTTTTCAAACCAGATCAGCCTTTTTTATGTTAACTGATGTTGGTAGTTTCTAATTGTACTTGAAAGTGTAATTTTCTGTCCTCTAGGGTGGAAAATTGAAGATGAACGTCCTTTGGATTTACAACGTTGTCTCACAATCCAATATGGCTGCCACACGTATGAAACAGTGAAGGTTATTTCTAGATCTGGGCAATAGAGCTTAAAAATAAAATGTATAATTTTTTTCGTAACACATCTGTTTTATTAAAGGAAATTACAGAAAATATTTTCAAAAAGTGGCTTTTATTTTAATCAGCCCTTCTGTGAGTTGGATGATGGAGTATTAGTGCCAGTCTCTGTGATTTTTTCCTACTGAAATGTAGTCATAGTATTAGCAGAATAAGATGGTATTTTACTGGAGGAAATAATAATCTCATAATTATGAGAAATAAAATTGTTTCAACTGGAAAAAAGCTTAATAATTAAGATCTGATGTGGTCCATATCTTTCTTTGAAATAGACTCAGTTGTTTGCATGATTGTTTCAAATTATTACTGATAATAACTTAATGCTGATGTGATAAAAGATTAAGTTTTTCTATAAATATTAAGCCTAAGGTATAAATTCACAAGATACTCATTCCTTATTTTATTTTTTTATTTTTTGTGTAAATTCTATTAAAACTAATATTTAATTCTCCTAATGTTACAACCTTATTTTAGTAAAATAACGTCTTCAGTCGTTTTATTTCTACTGTATTCATATTAAAAAGAAATCATAGCCTGATCCTAATACTCAGTTGCAGAAGATGGCGGCATTAGGCGTGTTGACATCTCTATGGAAACCAAAGGAATACAATGGTTTAAAAAAGAATCAGATTTTCTATTTTCTAAAAATTGTATCTCCAAAAAACATATATTGAATTAACTTGTAAAATCAATTACCACCCAGCTCTAGCATTTAGCATTTTTGCAATTTCATACTTCTGCGGTTCTATACATAGTTTTATATCTGACTTTCTCGAGCATAAAATGCTAAACTTTACTGGAACCAAGTAAAGTTTAGCAAAGAACTCAAATTAAAACCAAAATTCCTCACAGTTGAAAAGTTGAAGTCAAGCATAAAGACGCAGCTACAACTTTAAAAAGTACACCAAACCTGACCTCTGAATCTACATTGTTCAGAACAGTATTAACATGATTTGATGCACAATGAAGAAAACTATTTAAAGACATTTGTAAAAAGCCTCATACTTCTGCTGCTCCAGCTCTAATCCTTTCCTCTCATTGACTGGGTAGGTGTGAAAGATTCCCATCCCAATCAGCAGAAGTGTGACGGGAACTGGAGAAAACAGCACAACCAGAGCCGTCACCACTTCATCGCCATGGTTACACGCACCTGCTTTGTAACCTACAACCCTGCAGACAACCAGACAGAAAATACAACACAATTCACACAAATAAGAACTGCACAGGATCTGAACGGAGGCGATACTCACTGTAATATCATGGTTGACAGTCCCACAGATAGCCCTCCTGCTAGCTTATTGCAGAAAGCATAACCGGAGAAAAACAGAGGCTCCAGGTCTTTAAATGAGGGATGTCTCAAAGCAAAGTCATCTATCACATCAGGAAGCATTGACCTGCATAATACGCGCATGAAAGTTACATTTCTGTTTCAGGGAAGGCTGAAAAACTAAGTTTCTGCTGTACTCATCACTGGCTGGTTTGACAGGCCTGATGAATAATTCATTTGGTTGTCATACAAATTGGATCTGACAGGCGTTGGAAATGATTTTAGAGTTTTTATTTAGACGGGCGATTGACTCACCACGGCAGCAGGAACACGGTCGCCACGCTGAATCCCATCAGGATGCACATGGTCAGGAAAACCGGGAGGCTGCTGGGAACGCAGGCAACTGTGATCACGGCCGGGATGAAGAGCTGCAAGAGAAAACAAGAAGCTTTGAGAGACAAAAAGAAACACTAAATATGCAGATAATTATAAAAGACTTACTGAAAGGCCAATGAAAACTGTGGACTTTTTTCCAATTTTCAGAAGGACAAACTGCCAGAGTGGAACTGCTACTGAAGCAGAAATCTAAGGAAGCTTAAAGAATGTTTTAAACGCACAAATAAAAGTTACCTTTCATAAAATTAAGTTAAAATCACCTCTAGTCTTACCAACAGAACCAGCAAAAGGAGCTGAAAATGAGCTCCCAGTCCGGCAGCATGACTGCAAAACAAGGCAAAGTTTCCCAAAGACATCTGAAATCAGACAAAAGGAGAAGGAAACCTTACAGGGCGATTAGATGCATGGAAGAACCTTCAGCTTAAAAAATAACATGCAGAAAGTAAGACATATAACAGAAAGGGGAAAGGTTTACATATATTTATACTTCTTCTACCTCTTCTTCAAATAAATATTATAGTATTTGAAGTGTGAATGTGAATGCGTTTGGAATAATCCAACGTTTTTGTTAGCTAATCTGAGCTAAACTAACAAAAGGTTAACAGGAGTAAAAATAGAAATGAGTGACAATCTTAAACTGTACCTGAAAAGCAAGAGAACAGAAAACAAAGCCGAGCACGAGTCGCTGGTAGGGAACGTGACACATGAGCATCTTCAGGGAGCTCAGGTAGGACGGACGTTCATCAGCGTCTGGAAAAACAAAAACATACATTTCACTTGAACTACGGTCACATTTTTATACAAACAAAAAGACGGAATCACTGAAATGTTCTGAGGTTTAACAGTGGTGTAAGAAACACACTGTATTTATTTCTGTTGTAGTTGTTTTGTCAGAATCTAATGAATCAAAACAAATAGTAATATCAGACAGATACTTTTGGCCCACTCTTCTGTGCAGAGTTGTTTTAACTCAGCCACGTTTATTTGACCATAAATAATCATTTTGAGAGATTAAAGTCTGGAGGTCACTGCAAAAATACAAGATATTACAAATATTTTTGGTCCAATTTATTGTGCAAATGTCTTAGTACACTAGAAATATGTAAAATGAACTTATAAATAGCTGTTCAGCAATAAATGTGAACTTATTTTAAGTAAATAATTCCTTAATATTGATTTTAAAAAATCTAGTTTTATAGGCAGATAAATTAATTTATAATATGGGAAAGATGTCTTGTTATAAGTTAAATAATCTACCAATAGAACTAGAGCTTTTTCATTTATATTAAGGAGTTACTGACTAAAAAAGCTTATATTTTTTGCTGAAAAGTTACCTGAAAGCTGGCTTTGGTTTATTTTAGGTTTGCTAAGGTATTTGTACCAGAAACTTGACCAAAAATACTTGGTGAGATTTTGTGTTTTTCCCGTGAAGTCCAGACTTTAACCTCTCAGATTTCTTATCTATGTCCAGTGGTCTTTGATGTGACTGAATTAATATGATTCTGAAAAGAAAAGGATCTTTTTTTGATATTATAATCTGTTCAGCTGACTTTAAAATGTCAGTGAGGTTTTATTTAAAATCTGAAATAATTTAAAAAACTGTTAAAACAACAATGTCATAACTTTTTAACATGGTGCCAGGACAGTTTGTATATCATTTTTCCTTAATAAAATAAATCTTCATTTTAAAAGTGTGTTTTATATTTAAAAGTGTTATTTTTGTCTGATATAAATGGCAGTTTAATGAGCATTTTATTTGCAGTGTCTGGATACTGACCGTGTCGGACTGACTGCTCCTTCACACCGAAGAACAGAACCAGGCTGCTGAGGAGGAACAAGCCACTCGTGACCCCGGCTGAGGTCAGGAAAGCCTTTTGCTGGAGGCAAAGTAAACACCAGGAAGTGTATCTCATAAGTAATTCATGTTTTGCTGTCTACAAAGTTAGACTAAACACAACCTAGCATTTTTATGTAACCTAAAGTTGACCTACTGTGGTTCCTTGAACAGGTTGGGATAGCTCTCTTTTGTTGCAGAAAATGTTTCTTACATAATGAGATTTTAGTCTGCTCAGTTCTGCGCACATTGGGCTGCTTTCACAAAGAGCTGTTTAAGGGTCTCCTACACAGTAAAAATGCCAGTGTTGAATTAACACCCAAAAGTGTCTATATGTGTCCAAGTCAGCTGGTGTTAAATTCAACAACATAGAGTGTCCACATTAACATTTACAACAATGTTAGTGTTAAAATATATTAAAAGTAACACCAGTGTAGTGTTAATCACAAAACATAATTGGTGTTAAAAAAGTAAATAATTGACCCACAAAGTATCAATATCAATCAAATCAAGTGGAAAATATTCAAACAATACACAGAAATGGAAAGTTTAACTTCATGACAATTTCAGTATTATAGACCAATGTCAATTTAACAAAAATATGGGTGTCAATCTTTTAACACTTTCAAAAGTGTTACTTTAACACCAGCTGACTTGGACACATATAGACACTTTTGGGTGTTAATTCAACACCAGCATTTTTTACTGTGTATCACCTTAAATCTCAAACTCAAAATTGGTACTTGTACATATAAATTGCTGGGGGAAAAAGCACAATTATATGTCTTTGAAAAGTAGAAGTGGCACCTCCTGCACAACCAACAAGAATCCTGCCAAATGGTAAGTCAACAACAAAACACTTTTTTTTTCAGCAGCCATTGCTCACCTCATACAATGGTAAACCAGCTGACCAAAAGTGCTGGATATTCACTTTGGTTGCCAGGTAACGGGGCTGGGCTCAGATGCAGTTGCTAGGTAACAATATTAGGCGTCATGCTGCCTTTTCAGCCTCTTCTGACCACCTAAGGTGTGATAAAGCTTTAAAAAAATACTGAAGTGGGTGGCAAAATGTCAAACTAACATCTGTGAATAACAGCACACTGAACATCATGAGAGGTGTTGTGGCTGTCAGTGACAAAATGACAAAATTACTCTTTCTATGACTTTACCAACAGCCACAGAAATATTAAAAGGGTCCCTATAATGCAAAATTTCCATTTTACACATTTTTATACTTCCACTTGGGTCTCCGCTGTTTCTGAAAACAGCCGAGGTGCTTAAGAAAACCACTAAGATGTTTTATGGCAGTAGATTAATGTTTTTTGGTGTCTGGAAAATGAGCCATTTCAAAACTTCCCAGTTGTTAAGTCACAATCTTTAGGTATCACTTTCTGAACAGCTGTTTTAATTTTTAATTCCAAAAAAGCATACAAATTTTCTACAGTTTCTTTGTTAAACAAAGAAGTTTGTAATTAATCAGAAAATTAAAAATTAAGAAGATTTACCCATGAAATGATATGTGTCCATTTTTTATCTGAAATGTAGTAAACTTAAAAAATGTGTCAAACTGTTTATGATCTTATGGAGGACGAGAGCCACAGCAAAAACACAAAATCTTACCAAGAATTTTAGTTCTACAGTTAATATAAGACAAAACTAACTTTCAGGTAACTTGTCAGCAAGATGTAAATGATTACTTGATATTGATTAACAAATACTAGTTCCACTTTTCACAAAACTTTTTTCCAACCTGTAAGTGAAATACTAATAAGATTAGTATTTTTCCATAAACACTAAGGAATTATTTACATAAAATAAGCTCATATATCTTGCTGAAAAGTTACTTGTTAAAGTTACTTTTGCCTTATTTTGTGTTTTTGCACTAGAAACTACATAGACAAAAATACTTATTTTTGCACTGCTAAGGTTTTGACATATTTAATAAAGAGAATGAAATATTTTATTTTCAGTATTTGACCTGTGGATTAATAATCAGACTTGATCAAACCAGATTGATTTCTGCCTTTCAAGTTTTTCTTCTAATTCCTGTGCAGCTTCCATGAAAACCTAATGACTTTTTAATGCATATTTCTCTAAAGTGAAAGTATAAACGGTTTATATTACTGCAGTATCTGTAGGAATAATACCTGAACAAACAACAACGTCTTCATCCAGCCAAATAAAGTAAACTACAGGGTAACAAGATCTTCCTGGGACATTGTGAGTATAATAGAAGCTCAAAGTTGCCAAGCCTATTTTAATGTCCCAGTACCGTTTCATGCAGAGAGGCAGTCTGCGGCGCGGGTGAGCTGTGAGGCGTCTGATGGACCTGGTCCAGATGCTCACAGGCCTCCTGCTTCTCAGCGTTGAACACGGACACGACTTTTCCCTGAATCACTGACACCAGCAGCAACGCCGTCATCTCCACGCTCATTCCTGGAGGAAAACACCACAAACGCACAGAAAAGCCTGGCGTGAACCCAGTAGGTGTCAGCATCCCAGTTGAAACTGCAAGCTGAGACAATCATATATGAACGTTTCCAGCTTCGTGCAGCAAAGAATTTGATGGAGAACAATGAAAAAGTAACATAGAAATAGGGGCAATAAATGAGGAAACCTTTAATCTACTACTTTTGATTTAAGTCTGACTTGACTGTGGTGTGTAAACATTTTCAGATGCAGCCCAGCGGCTCTGAGGTACCAGCTGGTGAGTGTCTGCGGTTCCTCTTACGGTAGGCAGTGGCAGAGTCTCTGTCCCTCTGGTGTCCTCCCAGGGACATGCTCAGCGAGACGTAGGGGACGTTGTAGCACTGCTCACAGACAACAGGAGGGAGACGTGACACCGGCTGACAGCAAATGAGAAACTCGGTAACCATGGCGACGAAGCTCCCAGAGAAATAACAGCAAATACAGCTGATGGAATTCATGTCGCCATGGTGACAAGGGGGGGGGGGGGGGGGGGTTAAGGGGGTCGGGGGGGGGGGGGGGGTCTAGGGGGGGGGAGATTAAGACAAGAAACTGAAGGACAGTGGAGCAGAAACAGAGATTGAAGCCATAATCCTCTACTAACACAAAACGGCACAAACTATTTACCTTCTGTTATTAATTTTATTTCATTTCATTAATTAATTAATGAGGGAAACTATCACTTAAGCAGCTTAATTTGAAACTTAAATTACCCATAAACTTAAGATACTCCAGTGGTAAAAGTCAGTTTTACTGCTTAGCAACTTCTTTTCAAAAGACTTCCAGCTAAGAAACTAGATATGTGACATAAAACAACTTTCAAGCATTGAAAAGCTCTAAAACCATAGGAGCTGCCTGGATTTTTGGATCTGGATTTTAGAAAGTAAGAAAGTTAGCCACACATATAATGGCAGACTGACAAAGCTTTTCTTTTTCATCCATCTTACAAATGCAAAAGTGAATAAATCTTAAAAAAATGTAAAATCAAAAATATTTAGTGGGAATGAAACATGTATGCTCATATAGGAGGGATTTCTGTAAAGAGGGGCCTGCCCAGGGCACCATTCCTGTTAGCATCACCACTGTCTCTGTAGGCAGTTTCCTGACTGGGAAATAAAGTTCAGTTACCTCAGAAACATGATTTTAAATCCAAGCTGAACACAGATGTCTATGGTGGAAACTGTCAACTATGGCAACTCACCAACAGCGCCATGTTTGTGTGAGGCGCATGCGTCATATTGGATAGAAATTTGGCGCATTTTTGACGTCATTGTTTTAATTAAGGCGGGGCTTTCACCTGGCGGACCAGCGTCCTGATATCCATCCATCCTGGCACTTGAATTACAAAATGGTCTTTTGTGATCTCAGCTAGAGTAGGTAGGCCGCAAGAGCGCCATGTTTGAAATACCTGCATCTGTAGGTCAGGCAAGTTATTTTTCAGAAACCTTATTCGAAGTTGTTAGATTTTTGTTGCTTTTTTTTTTTTGTCTCTGGTGAAGTTATTGAAACCTTTGTTTGTGGCTAAACAGAGCAGCAGACGAGGATCGACATGAACACGGAGTCTCAGTTTGTTTGGCCGATCTGAGGAGGGGAAAATGGCGTCTGGAACTAACAGCAGATCGATTATGGATATATTAAGATGATCTTCAATGAAGCTGAGGATTCCCTTCAATCAAACTGAAGATCGCTTCCATCAAGCTGAGGATTCCTTACAAGGTGCCTGGCGGATCCGCCCAACCCATCAGAGGTTTAAGTCAAAGAACCGTTCCAGTGGCGGGTCCAGAAGACATCTCAGGGTAGGTAGGAGCTGCTGCTGTGCTACGCTGCTAAATGCTACCGCTATAGCTGAGGGCCAACGCTAGACCTCTTGGTGTTCTGGTTTGGTTTGATTCTCTGGTGAGAGTCAATGAGCTGAGACGGATTCTGCTGTTAATTCTGTCTTTAGGGTTTTTGTGCTGTTTGAAACAGCTGCTGATATTGAGTTACATTTTTAAAGTTGACAAAAATGTGAACATATTTGTGTTGTTGGAAGATTAATACATGATCACCAACTATAAAGTTTTAAAAAAAATCAAATATTACTAAAAACTAAAACTGTTTAGCCTGGTGGGGTACAAGTAAAGCCTGGCGGCCCGCCAGGCTTATGAAACCTCTTTATTGTCTGCGCGCTCACGTTTGAGTTGATTTATACTTGTTTGCCTTGAAGTTGATCTTCGGGGAGAAAAGGTTATTTAAATTGAACTGGAACTGAAGATATTTACGCTCATGAGCGTCTCGAACAGACAGGCCGCTGTGAGGAACCACAACACGCAGGCGGCCTCCGACATGGAGTCTGCAGGCACAAACCACAGCAGCACGTAGGACAGGATGCCAAACGGAGTGGAGACAACCAGCCTGCCAGACGAAAAGGTGAAGGTTCAAATCCCGGACGTCCGACTCCAGCAGAGCTACAATCCTGCAAACTTCAGAAGCTTCCCTGATGTGACGGATGAATCTAAAGGCTGCAGGATTGTGGCTCTCAGGAACTGGAAAATGGTGTAACATTTCCTGAATAAGCGTTTTAGTAGTGAATGAGCAGCTGACTGACCAGGGGGTGAGTTTGCCGATGGGTGTCCAGGTACTGCGGGTCACCAGGTATCCAACCAGAGGGTCAGTGACGGCGTCCCAGGCCCGACTCAGAAACAGGATCAAAGACACAGAGGAGGCCTTCATCTGGGCAGAAAATAGACAGAATAAATGGCACATAACTTTTATAGATGCCTTTAAAACGACATTCATCCTTTATTTCTGTGACATTTTAAGATGACAGAAAATCTTACCAACTATCTTTGGTCCAATTTACAGTGGAAATGATTTACTACAGTTCAAATAAGACTAAGCTGACTTGGTAACTTTTCAGCAAAATATAGCAGTTTTATTTATTTTATTTTGTCGATTCCTTATTTGTTTTGTCAGATTGTTTCACTCACAGGAAGACATTGCTTTAAGTGAAATAATCTGACAGGAACAAGTATTTTTCACCAATACTAAGAAATTATTGTCTTAAAACAAACTCCTTTATCTTGCTGAAAAGCTACAAATTAGTTTTCTTCAAGTGTACCAAGATGTTTCCACTAGAAACTAGACCAGAAGTACTTGGTAAGATTTTGTTGTTGCAGTGCAGAGTATGGTAGAGTACCCAAAAACTGTATTCAAGAGTAACTCTACTTCAACATGTTTTCACTTTGGTAAAAGAAAAAAGTAGCAAGAAATTACCAAAGAGTAAAAAAAGTATTTGGTAAAAAGACTACTCACCACTTATGTAATTACATCAATTTTATCAGACCAAAACTATTATTTCTACAAATGTTAGTATTTTAAAGGCAAAATGAAAATAGTTAATATAAATAACATAATTACAAAATAAAATCTGGCAAAACATTTTTCCAAATTAGTTTTTCAAGAAACTTTTGCCTGGTGAATATTTTTGGTTAACTTTTTTTTTTTTTTTTTTTTTTTCATTCAGTGGATAGAAAATCCAGAAAATCGAGTAGCAATGATTAAAAATAAAAGTAATGATTCAAAATAAAAGTAATAAACTATGTATTAATAGGCCTGTCACGATAAACGATAAATCGATTAATTGTGCGATGGCGATAAGTGCTTAAATGCACAGTTTCAGCTGTTTGGGATTCCCCTCGGTAATTTCCCCTCAGAAAGCAGGCGGAGAATCCGTGCTTTCTGATTGGCTGCCTGTCACATTCAGCGTTAAGCTCCCAGTCGGGGAAAATCCCTGAAACTCCCCCGCCCGCTGTTGCGCTTCATCTTGCGAATTTCTGTTCGCAACCCCTCAGCCCCCTCAACAAAATTTCTTGAGGCGATGTTATCGCTTATTGCTGATAATTCTTTGGCAATTAATCGACCAGCAAAATCTGTTATCGCGACAGGCCTAATAACATAGTAGAAATTACTCCTAAAATGCATTTTTACTAAACATTACTCAAATGTAACAGTAAATTTAACTAATTTCCACTCGACTGTGGGAGATTTTTGGAGAGAAGAGAAACTACGATTTTCTTGTGGGTCACTGAGAAAAATTATTGTTGCAAAAAAAAGTAATTGAGGGAAGGAAATTATTTGAGTTTATCCCAAAAGGTGAGGATAAAATGTTACATTTTTGTGTTAACAGGTTAAACTTTCACCTGTACGACATCCAGCAGGAAAATCTGCAGTGAAATCCCGATGGCAGCAGATGTGACCTGATATGGGACGCCTCCTACGGCGTAGCAGATCTTCCTCATCAGAGGGATCTGCCCCAATTCCTGAGGACAAGAGATGGACATGAGGTTAAATCTGCAGTAAGCAACTTTTATAAACCGTTTTGGTTTAAAACTGTCACTATGACCTGATGGTGTAACATGAGACAGATGATCTGAAAAAATTAAAAAATTCTGCCTTCTCCCAGTGAGTAAAATCAACCAATCAGAGCCAGGAGGAGGGTCTTGGTGGTGGCGATCATCCTTATGGAAAAAGATTGGACAGCCCTGTCTGTCCCAATATGGCTTCACATCCGCTTTAATAAAACTCTAGCTTGTTTCTCTAGAAAGTCCGGTTTGTTGGGAATGAGAAGTCGAACTCTGAAGCGGACCAGAACCCAAACTTGGGTCTGGCTAAAAGCTCCAAAAGCAGCAGCACAGGGCATTCTGGGTGAATTCCAAATGTTGCAATTTTGGTTAATAATCTAACCAAGATTATTTTACTATTGTGTGTGAAAACAACCATAGAAATCTCCATGAAGACATGAATGAACGGTTTTAGAACACCCAGACCTGAATCCGATACAAGATCTTTAAGCTAAATTATAACCAGGCGTTCCTGTCCAACATCAGTGTCTGACCTCACTGTTGTGCTTCATGAATAGTCAGAAATCCCAATAAACACTTTACTAAACTTTTTGGACAGGCTGTACTGAACAGAGCTCAAACAAAAATAACTTTACATTATGACTCTGCTTAATAAAACAATTTCCTTAATATGTGCAAAACTGATGCAATTATCACATTATTTCCATCAATATTAAGGAATCTTTAACTGTAAACAAGTTTATTTATCTTGCTAAAAAGTTGGTTTTAAATTGGTCTCTTCAAGTGTGGTAAGGTATTTGCACCAGAAACTAGATTAAAATTACTTGGTATTTTTGTGTTTTCGCAGTTTTGTTCTGTAGGAGAAAGAAAAAGCAAATCTCTAGAGTAATTTAAAACATTTCTTCAAGTCAAATTTAGTGAAAATCTTCCAGGAAGTGCAGACTTTATTTCTGCTCTTTGTCCTGCTAATTCTTGGATGCTGTGGTGAAACTTTCCAGGAAAAGAGAGAAATCTCAGTTACCCACCCTCTGCTCTCCTCCACGCTTCGACAAGACATTTCTTAACGCCTCGAGCTTTTTCGTGAAGTTTTCATAGCAGCTCATCCTCGGTGTGCAGGAGCAACAATCACCAGGAAAACGGAGTGTGAAGCAGAAAGCAACACTTCTCTTCAGGACTAAATTAAATCCTACTTATGTGAAACTGAAATCCGGTCGATCCACCTTTCTTTTTTTGCTTCAAAGTGCAGAACAGCAGATCGTTTTACACCGACTGAAAGTAATAGTGGCAGCTTCATGTGTGGAAAGGTGAAACATGAATCACAGTGAATATTTTCAGCTAAATTAATAAAAACCACAAACTCTGATTTTGTTGGAAGCGTAAATCATAAAATGCTTCCTCATGCTTCTGCCTCAGGATCTTTAAAGGTCACAGTAAGGTCATGTGAGAGCAACCTCTAAAGTCCAAGAAGCCATTTTCCCTTTGCTACTCCTAAAGTAGAGCCGCCAAATCTACGTGGGAAAAAAAAAATCATTTTAAATATTTAGAATTTACTAATTAGTCAGTTTTATCTTTGCTTTTAGGTTTGAAAATCGGATATTTTCCAAAATGAAAAGAAAAATGAGAACAAGAGAAAAGCAAATAGTTTTCAGCCTAAAGAAAAAACAAAATGAACAAAAATGTACTACGGGTAAAAATGTTTTGAAGTCATAAAAATTCAAATGTTCCTACATTCAAAGTTTTTTCAGTTTCAGTTTTTAAATTTCAAAATTAATTTTTAAAATCTTTTTATCAGTTTAAAAATTAACACTTAAACTTTCCAGTTTCAAAATTATCTTTTGGTTTAACTTTTTTTTCTAATTTTGAAAGAAAACAACTTTTGTGTCATTGTATCATTAATGTTATATAATAGCTTAAATATAGAACTTGTTCTATGGAAACACCAGATTTGTGAAAAAATAATTTTTTAAAAATGATTATGCTTTTTTTTCTTTTTTTGTTATACAAATCTTCAAGAGGAGGAGCTAAACGTTGGAGTTTTCTTGTTCAAGCACTTTAGATTTTCCAGAGTTTTTTGCAGAAGTTCTTCTGACCTCTTGTGGAAAACCAGAGAAAATTTCCAACATTTTTTGTCAGGAGACAAAAAGATTTTATTCACTGGTAAATTTCTTGCCAGTTAGGAGGATAATTATAATATTTTTTTTTTATTACATCTTCTAAAACCTCATTTGTTCTGGCTTTTTGGAGAACAAGCTGCTTCCTCTCGCTTCAGTCCAAAACATGAACATGTTCAGAAGAATAATTCTCCGTATTGAACAACTCGACCTGTGAGTCACTGAAGCATGAAAAGCTTTTGGATGAAAGGATGAATCAGCTTTCAAACTGAGCCACATCCGTGGATTCATGCCCACACACTTTCACATCCTGAGTGTGTGGGCTCATGGACAAGCCCACACAGGCAGCGCGTCGCTCGGTGTGGGCAGGAAACCTGAAATCCACACAGGCACCATGAGGCCCAAAACTATTCATACCACCACCAGGTTATACTCGATTCCACTTCAGTTTATTTATGTAGTGCAGATTTAAAATTTAAACGTTTTTTATTATTAATTGTTTACCATCTTTCTGAGCCAAAGATTAGGGTTATGGTAAAGAGAGGTAGTCAAATAAGAGTAGCACTAATTCAACATATTTATACTGAAGAAGAGTAAAAGGTAGCTGTCCAAGAAGACTAAAAAATTTTTTTGGTAAACAATCTACTAAAGTACTGAGTAACTGATCAAATTATCAATCATTTAATATTTAAAAATTACATAATCAGATGGACCAAAATAAAGTTGAGTCAAAATCTTGGTTTTAAGGACAAAAATGACAATAATTCATATTAAAAATAAAAAAATCAGTCAAAAGTAATAATAAAAAAAATCTTTCTTTCTATATAAAAATGACAAAACTTTAACAAAAACTGCAGATGTGTGTCTTATCTGGTGAATTTTTGGCTAAAACATGTTTGTTTTTTTTCATTTAGTGGGTGGAGAATCCAGAATTTTATTCAAATAAGAGTAGAAATACTAAAGAAAATTACTCGAGTAAAAGTAAAAAGTAAATATAATAGAGTAAATGCAACTGTGGTGGACTCTGGAGCTTTCAAACCTTAAAGTGAAGGCAAGTTAAACCTCTGAAAACGAAGTTTCTGGAAAATTCCAGCAAAGTGGGCGGAGCCAATGAACGAGGGGGGCGTGGCCTAATGTCTAAACAAACAGGACAATCCAGCTGCTTAGGCTTCGTTTGACAGGAGGCCAGTACTATTTGGACCATTTAAGATCGAAGAGTAAAATTCAGCCAGAAGACTCGGGGATTTTCTAGAAAAAAATGTTTGGTTTTTTTTGTTTTGTTTTTACAGAAAATTTCTAAGATTAATCTCAAAAGTTGAAGTTTTTCTACCAAAGTTTTGACTTTTGTTTTCTAAAAAAAATGACAATCAGAAATTTTACAGGTTTTTTTCTAGCAAATTTTCAAACTACTAAATGTTTTCTAGAAAATTTCTGAGATTGATCTCAATGAAAATTTTCGAATTTTGAAACTCAAATTTCCAATTTTTTTTCTTCTAAAAAATTTGCCAACATTAATTGTGAAATTGCTTTTTTTTATTATTCTAGCAAATTTTACTCTTCAAAAGTAGACATTTCAAAATATTTCTGGAAAATTTCAGAATTCATCTAAAAACAACAGTTCTCACTGAAAGTTCTGGCACTTTGAAAGTCGAAATAATTTTGGTAATTCTAACGAGCCTTTTCTTTTTCTAAAAGAAGAAAAACTTGGTCTGATTAATTAAAAAAAAGTATTTTTTTATAGTCTTTAAAATCTGGAATCAATTGTAAATAACATTTAAAAAATTTAGTATTTTAATTTAAATCGCACTTCAGAAGCAAACGGAACAAAATGGAGTGGGTAACAGCAGGAACCAGGGATGAAGAACTGAAGAAAAGTTTTTCTGCTTCAAAGGAGAACGTCTGAAGTCCGCTGGAGAAATTCCCAAAAACAAAACTGTCAACGAGCAACAGAGTCGCGCCTCCAGTGAGGCGAATGGGGTGGAAATATTATGGTGATGCTGAGCAGCTTCAGGTTCTAACCGGTTTACTGAGTCGGCTCTGACCTGCAGGTCTGAAAACATGACAGCGACCCAAAACACCAAGTGCATTTGAACAGTCAGGTTCTGGTTCTGCTGGAGGTTTCTTCCGGTTACAAGGGAGTTTTCCTTCCCACTGTCGCCATATGTTGTGAGAGTTTTAAAGTTACTCAGTTACATTTACATGAGTAATTTGTAAGAAAAAATATATATATATATTTTACTAAGCTGTATTTCTTACCACTGAGTTCTGCTACTGTTAAACATTTTTGAATAGTCACTGCATGAACTATATTAACCAAAAATGTTTGTCGATTTAACATTTGCTTGATTTTGTAATTATGAATTATTTTAAAATACCAATTTCCACATAACGTTATATTTTGTCTGTTATTTTAAAATATTAAATTAATAATTTGATCAGTTACTCAGTACATCAGACTTTTTACTGAACACTTTTTTCCCCTCTTAATTTAACTTTTTAATTTTGAGCTTCTCTAACCTGAGTACAAGTTGTGGATACTCGACACATCTCTCATACAGGTATGAGTAGTAACATATTCTCGTATTTAAGTTGATTAACTGAGATTTGTCACTCTGTAGTTTAATTTTTTTTATTTAAGCGTTTTGTTTCCAGCAGGACATGATCCATGAAAGACGATGTCTGACGGCACCAGCAGCAAAAAGAGAAAAACAACCTGATTGTTTTCACAAAGAGGAACAGAAACAAAAAAAGTGTCACCTACTTTCACCCAGACTGACAAAACTATTCATTCACTGCAAAAACAGAATCTTACCAAGTATGTTTGGTCTTGTTTCAAGTACAAATGTCTTAGTAGATTTAAATTAAGACAAAACTAATTTACAAGTAACTTTTACTTTTCTCCTTTCGAGAATATTTGCATTAGAAACTAGAACAAAAATGCTTAAGTTTTTGTGTTTCTACTGATCTTTCTGCCGGTTTTACAGTTGGGCTCAAACAGTGCAGAAATGATCCAATTTTAGATCAGATCAGGGGTGTCCAAAGTGTGGTTCAGGGGCCATTTGTGGCCCTCAAACTGGTGCGGTCTAGCACCGGACAATATGCTGGACTGTTAATCTGCTGAACACTTTTTTTTTTATTTGTAATGAGGTTCAATTTATAACCAACATAATTTTCTTACAATGGAAACAAAGTATTTATCTTTTTATTACCAGTTTTTATAACAAGTCGAACAATGTTTGCAGAAATTCTACTGAAAAGCCGATTGTGCTCCAGCTTTCATCAAATGTATTAAGACTGGCTAAATATGGCGAACATTTTCAAAGAAAGTGACCCAAATCCTGTTCTTATTCTTAGAATAAATTAATTCAATCAAGACAAAAGAAAATTCCTCTCAATACACCAAACGTGCAAAATCCTTTTTAAAGTAATTGGATTTACAATGAATAACGTCCCTTTTCTACACAAAGGACTACTTCATTTGTTTTTTATTTTCTTGGGCAGCCAGTTCTTTTAGACGCATGACAAAACGTTTGGACACCACTGGGTAAAACTTGTACAACAATGTGTTAGGACCATTGTAGACAAAAAAAAGCAATTTTCCACCAAAAAAATCAAATATAGAAATTAAAACCTGAAATTTTCTGGAAAAAACTGATTAAAAGTAAAAATATTTGAGGAAAAAAAACCTGAAAATTTGAGATTAATCTCAAATGTCTAATAAAAATAAAATTCTGATCTCCAAAAGTTGAAAATCTGTTAGTAAAAAAAAAACTTAAAAGTTTTGAAATTATTCAAATTATTTTTTTTAAAAAACAATTTTCTGAATTTCAAAAGTAAAAAATCATCAACCTTTTCACGGTTCCTGTTCCACGGTTTTTCTACAAAATTTGAGATTAGTCTCAAAATTTGAGTTTTTTCTCACATATGTTCAACTTTTCAAGCTCAAACTCCCATCTACCCCCAAATCCCCCCTAGAAAATTTGAGATTTTTGGGGAAATTTCTTCTCCCGTCTACGTAGCTCAGCTGCGCCGTCGTGGATTCGTGCTGCGCTACAGGTTTGTGCTCGTCGTCGTGTTCTCCTTGACCTGCCTGAGTCCGTACAGCCACTTGATCACTCGGGCGTTCCTCTCAATGACGGATACGCCGTACGGAACCCGGTCGGCCGCCTTCGAGGCCTCTTCCTCCTCCTCCTCTTCCTCGCCGCCTCTCTGTGAGGCGCCGCACTCTGACCCGGGAGCGCTGACGCTCCGGAAGCGGGCGAGCGACACGATGTCCGAGCTGGAGGCCGGCAGGTCCTGCAGGTCGGCTGGCTCCAGGCCGCACAGGTTGAAGAAGCGCTCCAGCTCCGTGCCGGCCCGGGAGTACCGGTCGCTCATGTCCGACTTGGACCTGGTCAGAGAGGGTCGCTTCCTGGAGCTGGAGGAGGACAGCCTGGTGATGGCGGGGGACGCCGGCGCCGAGGGTTTGGGAGCGACGGGTGGCACCGGTTTCTGGACGAAGTGCCTCTGGCTGGACGTGGCCGGACGCAGGGGAAGCTGGGGATAAAGCGGAACCGGCTGGAGCGGCTGCCGCCCGTACCGCGCCGGTCTGGAGGCCAGCCGCACCGGGTCCGCCTGGGGTATGACGTCCACTCTGCGTACCGCCCCAGCAACCGGCGCCCCGGGACAAACCGGACCGTCCACCGTGGCGGCGGCGGTGGCTTTTAGCCTCGCCGTAGAGGCGACGGCCCAGTCGGGGCGCGGAGGCGGCCGCGGCTTCACCTTCACCTGCGGCGCTGGGGGTTTGGCGGCGGACTGGGGTCCAGTGGGCAGGTCGCTGATGAGGCTGCTGAGGCGCTCCACGTCCAGCTCTACCCCCTCCGGCTTGGGGCTGGGTTGGGTCGGGTTCTTCTTGGTGGGCCGCAGCGGAGTGCCCGGATTCAGCAGCGGCTTCTTCAGCGCCGGCGCCCGGACCGGCTGCTGCTTGGACAGAGCCACCCGACTCTTCACGTATTTGGCCTTGTCCGCCTCCAGTCTCTCCACGGCGCTCTGCCTCGGGGCGCCGGCGCCCGATTGGACCCGTCGGTAGAAGTCTGGACCCAGCGGACCCTTCGGTCGCAGGCGGGGAGGAGAAACTCCTACGGCAGCTTTCAGCGGCTGCCTTGAGGGGTGTTGGAGCGCCTCCACTGGCATGACTGAAGCTTCCTGTTTTCACTGTGTGGCTTCCTGTAGAGCGCTAGGTGATCATCTTCCTGCCATGACCGAGATGTGACCTCTGCTGACCTTTAGCAGCCTGACATTTGGACTTCCTGTGGACAGCAGAGGAGAGTCGGTCACTTCTCAGTAAATAACGTCAATAAAACTTTTACAACACTTTCTTGGAAACTTTGGACGAATACAAACTCCACCAAAACGCCACACTCATAAAAGCAAAAAAATATTCACACCACATTCTGTTTTAAAGGGTCACTAAGTGACAGTTTACAGTACAATCAAGTAACCATGTTAACTTCAGTTAAAAACATTCTGACCATACTTAGTGTGTCATAAAATAAATGTTACTTCCTGATAAAGTTCTTGAAATTGGGTGTGTTTCTTTAAAACCTCCGCCTTCAGGAAGTTATCAAGGTGTTGCTCCTCTATTAACCTTTAACGTTTTTTTGTTTTTTTTTTAAATAGTATAATGAGCTCAGCTGATGCACAGCTCCCCCCAGGGGTTTGCTAATTGCTGCTGGCTAGTCTGAAGGAGCAGTTTTCAAACTCAGCAGCTTTGTCTCTAGGGTAGAAAAAAAATTTGCATGGCTAAATGGTTGCCATGGAGATAATTACGTTAGTATAATGCTCATTTCTGCTATTTTTTTATTTACCTTTTTTTGCATGGTCGTTGATGCTATTAATCAAACCCAACCGCAGTGATTCTCCTTTGTGTCCAGCTGGCTGCCACAAAGGACTAGATTTCTTATTTCAGCTTCTTGTAGGGCTGAAGCAATTAATCTGATTGAAATAATTGTCAACTCATTTAGTAATCGATTAATCATTAGCCGGAGTATAAATACAGACTCAAATGTCCATTTGCTGAAAGAACAACACCCTCAGCAATAATTAAGTCACAACTGCAAAAAATCTGCAGAATTTGTAAATTTTTAATCCAATTAATTGATAGAATAATGGATTACTTGTAACTGAAGACGGATTTTATTTTCCCGTCGGAGTCGAGCTGCATAAATAGCATTCCTAAAGCATAATGCTGCCACGTAAAATACAGATGTAACGCACTGCAAGCTCACTGTAACTAGACTGAAACAATCGTGATGGGCTGATATTAAAATAATCAATTTAACAAATTGCCAACTTTATTTATTGGCATATTTTAATGTATTTCAAATGTTTTACTTTAAAAAAGTTTGAGATAAAATTTAAAATTTTAATCTGATTAATCATCAAAATAACTGAGAGTAACTGATTACTAAAATAATAGTTTATCATCTTCTCAGGTTCTATAAGCTTCAACGTTCCTGTGACATAACATAGCCTTCCTAAAGCAAGATGCAATAAACTAGTTTAGTAATTAATCACAAACTAGAACATTCTCAAGATATTTCTTTTAACCCCTTTTTATGCAATGTTTGAAATACATTAAAATGAAAATAATTCAACTCATCTTTTAAAAACAAAAATGCAATAACATTGCATTATTTTAGTTGCGCTATTTTTTTTTTTAAATTCCAAAATAGAAAATTTATTTTTAGTACAGTTTTTGGCTAAATTTACGGAAGAAGATTAGGGCCACCGGAAAAAAAAAAAGAATTCTGACTTTAATCTCAGAATTCTGATTTTAATCTCAGAATTCTGACTTCTGACTTTTTAAAGTCAGAATTCTGACTTTAAATCTCAGAATTCTGACTTTAAAGTCAGCATTTTATTTATTTTTTTCGGTGGCCCTAATCCTCTTCCGTACTAAATTACCTCTGAATGTTGCTTTTTTTCAGTCTGTGTATTCTGGCTAACAATTAATCGATCACTTACTTTGTTAATTATTTCAATATATCTTTTAATCACAATTTAACTTGTCACAATGATAAATCATCACAGTAATTACTGTGATAAACACTAGAGTTGTTGTTTTGATACCACTTTCAAGTAATATATTGATAATGGCATAGGTTTTCCCTCTGAAAGACAGAAACGTACATTTTGTAAAGAACACTTCACACGTAGCCTGGCCATTGTCTTACTGCGCTGTTCTGCTCGATTCAAATTCAATTCAGAAATACTTTATGGATCCCAAAGGGCCATTAAATAAAGTACTTTTGAACTGAACAGCTTGGCTTTCCCGTTAGAATAACAAGGTTCTGGGTTCTGTGTCCTATGTAATGCGTTAGCTTACGTCCAGCAACGGCTACATGTTCTTGGTTTACAGATAAAAGCTACATTAGCTAAGCTAATTGTCTTAGTTCAGCAGTAAGTACTACAGTAAATATCACTCATTTATCTTGGAGGCGAGTTCTCAAAAATTGTGATCGAGTAATAGACGTAAATGTACTTATGATGAAGTTGGATAGGAACCAGGCGAAAGCTAGTAAGCTTGCGACTTGTCTATCGTCATGGCAACGCCATAGCAACTCGATTCTTCGGTTAAGAATTCGCAGAAGTGTGACGTCAAAGGTTTGAATCCACAACCTTCTCTATCCATTCCTAGAAATTTAAAACTGTAGGCAAAATATGTGTATCTGTTCATCCTGTAAATAAACTCATACGAGCCTTATTTCAAAAGGAGCTCTTAACATCTGTTAAACACTGGGACAGACTTGCAAGAAGGGATTTCAAGGAAAAGGGCCTGGATTATTTTTATCATATTGTATTATTCAGTGAATTGTTGCAAATTCACTGGAAGGAAACTAATGCTTTGCTGCTTTTTTTCAATGAGATTAAGTCAGATCTACAGTATTAAAGACTAACAAAAATGGCCATTAAAACGTTTGAAACCTAAACCCCCTCACCTTTTCTTATTTGTTTTTTATCTGTACTGCTCATTTCTGAGACAAATATTTACTCAATGTTGTATTGTAAATGATATATCTTCTAATAAAGTTGAGGAAAAAGATGTTGTATGTAATGCGCTAGTTCGATGCTATGACGCTCACCGGAAATTGCCTCAGCTGTAAACAGCCGGCCTCTACTGCTAAAACAGAATAAAATGGCTGTTAATGTTAATTCAATATTTGGAAGAGTGGCTAACACGGACTTCGTTTGTTTCCTCCTCTGCCATTGTTAAAACTACAATTATTAAAAACAGCGCAAAAAAAAAAAATCGACTTCATCTTTCACTTAGGCTCCTGCTGGTCGCTGATTGGCCTGGAGGGAATCCAAGCGAATGGGAGAAAACCCAGTCTGTGCTAGAAGTGATCATTTTTGTCGAGCCGAATTGCACAGGAAGGCAACGGCGAGGCTAAAGCGAAACTTACACAAGTTGAGAATATTTACAACTCCAAGCAGGGGCTCCCCATCCCCAGTCCCAAGTTCAATAGCCGCCTGCTGGCTAAAGTCTGACTTGAACAGCCATCCATCTTATCGCAGACAAAGACGCGATAAAAACCGACACTTCATTTGCAGCCTGGCTGTGAAAAGAGACGCGTTTGAGGGAGCATCAGGACAGCTGTCAGCCAGCTATTGTCTGGAGTCGGATCACACGACCCAACAGCTGCTGCTGAGGAACAATGACTCCTCATCCCTTTTCTAAAACAGGTTATCCCCCCAAAAACACAGCCTCTAAAGTGACGAAGGTCAAGGAAAGTCTGTCTCCAATAAAGACCAAGTGTGTGCGTAAAAACTACGCCGTCTGCGTCTGCCAGTTAAATTCCCGACATGTTTGCCATTCCAGGCTGAGCTGGTCCAAGACCCTGCAGGGAGAAACCTCCAGTCCTCACCTGTCTCAGCGAAATGAACCACGGCAGCAGAAAAAGATCATTAAAGCAGCAGGCTGGTGGGTTACACAGCAGGAAGGAATGTTGGAGGGGGTGGGGAGGGTCAGAGGAACAGAAATAGAGCCACTAATGTGATGTTTCTAAGTCAAGTCTTAACATGCAGAGGGGGGGAAACAAGAGGCAAACATGAAGAGAGACGGGAAGCAAAAACAAAGAGGGGGGGGGGAGCAGTAAAAAGGGCCCTCAGGTAGATCAGCCTCAGGGCCTGTAAACGCTGGAGTCCAGTCCTGACGAGATTAAGTCGGTTTTAATTAGGAAGCAGGTAACTTCGCGGTTTTCTCTCGCTTTTCTCCTTTAAAAACCCACCTGAGCGGTGAAGAGCGGAGCCGCGGGGTCCGGGGGTCCCTGCCGAGCACAGGCCGCCTCGGGACGCCGATCCTCCCGCATGAATGTGTCCGAAACAAACGTTTTACCACCAGCGCAACAACACAAACCTGTTTGACAACTCATGTGTGCTGGCCGAGGCCCCGCCCACCCCCGGCTGATTGGACCAATCAGGCGTCTTCAAGGAAATAACCCGAAGGAGGTCAGGTCACGTGACAACCTTACTGTTTTTGATTTCTGAGCGAGAAGATAAGCCTGTAATTTACTGGAAAGAGACTCGGTTCTTCACATGAAGAGCAGAAATGAAATGATGGAACAGCAACAACAGCTTTCAGCGGGAAAGATTATTAAATAAAAGCAATGAGCGGATTTTGGTGCTTTAGTTGAATGAGAGCAAATCTTTACTCAAACTGGACTCTGAACTGTGCAGCATCTGTTATTACTGCTGATAAGAGTTAGCAGGAAACTGTGTGAACTTTAACACGAAGTTATGCTGTTGATGAGATGACGTGACATTTTTTCACGTCACAACCTGAAAGATTTAAGGAGCTAAATTGGGTCCAAAAAAATGTAGAAAAATAAATCAAATTTCGAGCAGCAAAAGAATAAATAAAAACCACAAATTTGGAAGGAATTTTCCTCAAGTTTAAAAACTTATTTCTTATGGTCAAAACTTATTTTTTATTTTCAGTTTCAAAATTATTCGTTTCAGAACTGTTTTCTTTCAATTTCAAGTCTTTAATTTTGAAAGTGAAATGTTTTGAAACTAGAAAATCTTGAAACTGTACTTTTGTTTCTATTTCTTTTCAATTTCAAACTTATTTTTCAGCTTCAAGATTATTTCACTTTCAAAACTTTTCAGTTTTTAAATAAATGTTCAGTTTCAAAACTTTACTGTTCCAAGATGAAAAATTTTAGTTACAAAATTACTGTTTTAAAATTATTTAAAACAGTAATAATTATTATTTAAAATATACTGTTTTAAAAACGTTTCCCATCTTTCTTTCCTTTCTTTTTTTTTAACAATTCATGCCCCCAATGTAGCTCCATATATAATTGCTTGACTTCTATTTTAAGTGCTTACATCTTATTGACATTTAATATATAAACCTTAGAGCAGTTTTTATAGCATTTCCAACAAATATCAACATCCCGTAGAAAAAAAATCATCCACTTATGTTGCAAAGATTTAGCATCTTTCTGTTTAAAACCTAAAAGTAAAATTATGTTTTTTTTAAACACGAGAACACTGTTTTAGTAGATATTTATGAACACTATAAGCAGCCTTTTTCAAATTATAATGAAACATTTGCCGAATTTGACTTCAGTTTGAAGCGATCACAGCATGCAGAGAAAAAGTTATAAAAAGGAACATTATGTACACATATTTGCAGCTAAAATGTTTTATTTTACTTGTATGCATGCAGTGTTGGGACTCTTAAATCAATTACTTACAAGTACAAAAAAACACATTAACACAAAAAAAATTTAGTAAAATTTAATCAGACAGAGAAAAACATCCGAGTGTCAATGTATTTTTCACTTCACTTTATACAATGAACAGTGATCTACACAGTACATATAAAAATAAATAAACTTTCACCAAAGACAAGAGACTTTTTTTAAAGTTTCTTGAAGGGAATTTTAGTTTAGTTTGTAGCTCATAGTGTAAGATAATGTTGGCACAGCAGGTAAAATATTTATATGTAAGCATGTGGGTGAGAATCCAAACTGCACATCCCCACTGAGGCGTTTTTAAACATCCAAAGCATCAGCAGGGAAAATAATGTATGTATTTGTCTGCAGAGAGCGCATTTTGAAATATTTCTTTAAAAAATGTGCAGCCTTTTGACATTTTTGCCTGATGCAGTGGTATTTAAAATGCAGGAAACATGTCAGTAGGGTGATTGAGTCTTTTTTCCCTCAGCTGAGTCACTGTGTGTGCAGCACAAAAACTGAACGCACAGCTGAGGAAAGGCCTCATTTATGATCAAACCTCAATCATGATCTCAATGTTAGTTTGTGGCCTTAGCAGTAAAAATGTCCTGCAGAAAGTGCAACGAAATGCTGGAAATAATCAGACAGCATTATGGGAAAACTAGTTCATACTGAAATTATAAACAGGTGTTTTTCTATCTGTACAATCAGAATTGTAATATTCAGTTAAATAACTTTGTGTTTGTTCAATTTTATGTGTTTTATAACAGGTGGGGAAATTTAGCCTGCCCATGCTTGTTAAAAACGGAGGTGAAAGTGGTTTATGTAACTAAATGTAACTTTAAAGAGCAGTAATGAGTCACTGTGGTCTGTTTTTATAACAAATGGTCACTTCACATTCACCACCCACAGGTTTCATTCACATTTCACCACCAACTGGTAAAGATGCAGCAAAAGCCTTAAAATAAATTAATCTTTCACTGCAGTAGTGTCGAATTTAACTCGAAAAACAGAAACATTTGGTGTAGGAACCTGACCTGTTTTTAGCATCCCCAAGCAATCCTTTAAATGTCAGTAATGGTCTTAAAAAGTCTTAAATTTGAGTCAGTAAAACCTGATTTTAAAGACCTGGATCTCCACAGAAATGTACAAACATCATCCCACGAACTAGCGATAAATATGCACTTATCCACGATTAATGCAAAAAAGCTAGATAGCTAGCAACAGTACATTAGCAGCTAGTTAGCGGTAGCCACAACCACATTGAACTGCAGAACGCAATGAAGAAAAAACTGTCTTATTAAAGCCAACTTACTCTTTGTATGAATTTAAGATGGTTTAAGGCTTTAATTTTAGATGAACAAATTTAAGACTTTTTAAGGACGTATAGCGAGCAAAGAGGAATCACCAAAAATGTTTATCCTGTTGGCAAAGAGGGTTAAACACAAATTCAAAATAATTTTCTTAACATGAAATTTTTTTTCCAAAACTGACTGTTAACTGAAACTGTTTTTCCCTAAATATCCTCATTTAAAGTGATGCAGCTTCAATAAAAGAGTAATTTATTTAAAGGCTTGCATACATTGCAAAAACACACAATCTTACCAAGTATTTCTGATGCAGTTTCTATTGTAAATATCTCAGTAAACTTGAAATAAGACAAAACTGACTTAAAAGTAACTTTTTAGCAAAAAATAGGAGATTTTTTTAAGTCAATAATTCCTTAAAATTGATTAAAAAGTTCTAGTTTTACTGGCAGATTATTTCACTTATAACAGCAAAATGTTTTGCTGTCGGTGAAAATCAATATTAAGGAATTATTTACATAAAACAAGCTCATATTTCTTGCTGAAAGTTTACTTCTAAGTTAGTTAAACTTATTTCTAGTGTCCTGAGATATTTGCAGTAGAAAGTTAACCTGAATTACCTGGTAGCATGTTGTGTTTTTGCAGTGTAACATCAGACAGAGACCAGCAGCAGAAGCATGAGGTTCGGTGGAGCCTCGTTCTGAGGCATCATGTGTTTTCCTCACTGTGTTGGCAGACAGGCTGTGGTTTGACGCGTCACCCTCGGAAACCACTCTGCAAAGTCACAACAAACTATTTTAATTCTGGTTTCTAGCGCAAATGCCTTCATACACTGGAAATGAGACAAAACTAACTCAAATAATTTTCAGCCAGATACAGGAGTTTGTTTTAAGTCAATAATTTCTTAATGTTGACCGATCTACTTTAATATCTGTACCGGTCCTGATATTGAAGGAAAAAAAAAATCTAGATTGGATATTGTGTCTATTAGGGCAGATCTATTCAGTGTACATCTATGCATTATTATTTATATTATATTTAATTAACTGCACTTTCTGAACCATTTTAAAGGTTTGTTGCAGTTTGTTTTTACATGTTTGACCAAAGTCGTCAACCTACAGTTTTAGTCAGTTTCAGTTTCTTAGTTGTTTGTTTTACGTTGGTTTTTATCCCAGTTGATTTTATCCCTCTCCAAAGCAGGAAACAGACAACAGCACAAGGCATTCTGGGTAATATAACCAAAATAAATCCAGTCTAATGCCAGTGGGAGAAATGACTTACGGTCTTTTAATAAAGACAAAACAGAAATCCTCCAGCCGCTAACATCTGATGCTACTCACATTGTAGCATCAGATGTTTGTTTAGAAAGGAAGTTGCACTACGTCGTCTTCAGAGGTTTTTGTGTCGTTTCCTTCAGTAGTTTCTGTTGCAGCGCCCCCACAGGTGAGGAGGGGAACAAGTTTTTCAAAGGGTTTGGCTTGTTTGACACAGTGCAACTGAAATCAAACCACAGTAGCTGAAAATGTAACAAATGTTGCAGTTTTGGTCCATAATCAAAAGGAACCAACCAGACTATCAGGTGTGAAAACACTAAGAAAAAAACCCAGTTGTAAGTGAATTCAGTCCAGTTTTTCTGTATCAATCGATACTAAACTTCACATATCTGCATCAATATCAGAAGAGAAAAAAGTGGATCGGTGAATTATTGATTAAATCAGGCTCCTGTATTTTGCTGAAAAGCTACTTGTAAGCTAGTTTTGTCGTATTTGAAGTTTAGTCAGACATCTGCGTTAGAAACCGGACCAGAAATCCTTGGTAGTATTCTGTGTTTTTGGAGGACGAATGGTCAGTAGCTTTTGCTTCAAGACACGGCGCAGTTTTTATCTTTCTCCTTGGCGCTCTGAGCTCGTCTCCGCCGGATGCTGCCTCTCAGGCCGCGGTCTCTCTGCACCTCCAGAACCTCCTCGGGCCGCCTGGCCGGGCCGCCGTCGGGCTGCCGGAGCTGCGGCGGCAGAGGGATCCGCTGCCCCAGAAAGAAGCCTTCCTCCTCCTCCTCGGACTCGGAGGAGGAGGAGCAGGTGGAGCAGCAGTCCTCGTGTTTGTGGGGTCCCTGCTGGAGGCTCAGGGCGCTGCAGGAGCTGCGTGCGTCTCTCCGGCTCTCAGCCCTCAAGTCCAGAGTGTCGAGTCGGGGTCTGTCGGACCGCGCCGCTCCAAACCCGGAGGGAGGACCGGGTCGGAGGAGGTACGGGAGCGGCCCCAACCGCGCTTCAGGTGATGACGATGATATGAGGAGCCGTCTGAACGGGGGAAAATGGGAATTAAAAGAAATTAATCGCTTGATAAAATAAAATGAGCTCAATAGTTTCAACTTTATTGTCTTTTTTTCTTTCTTTCTACCAAGAACTGGATGATAAACGTCTTCAGTCTGGTGATTTGGCCTGTTTTTTTAAGGGCAATTTGGTTTAGAGACTTCTTAATTCATTTTGTTTATTTATTTTGAATATTTAATTTTTAATTTTTTTTAGTTTCAAAACCAAATATTAATTAGAATTTAAAGGTTTATTGATCTTTGAGCATGAATTCCTGAAATAGCTAACCATTAAATTGTCTCAAAACAACAATACTATCATTTATTACAATAACTTCTCAAACAATTTATCGCCCAGCTAAATTTGTTATTGTGACCTAAAATTAATCAAAACCTAGAAATTAGAGATGGAGAAAAAATGGATTCCATAGAGCAGAGGTTCCCAAACTGTGGGGCGCGCCCCTAGGGGGGGCACCGTGTCATTGCAGGGGGGCACAGGAAGCCGTCTGGATGGAAAAACAAAACATGAACACTGCATGCGCTGGGTTTTTACCTTAGAATGGCCAACTCTCTGTTATGTCAATTTGATACAGTAGGGGCTTCCACACTTCCCATATCTGTGTCCTCTGTCATTTTTATCAGCAGTTAAAACTGTTTAATCCGTTGTTAACATGTGGTAACCTGTTTTTTCCGAGCCGCCTTTAAACGCAACATGACGCTACGACGCTCAGTGGGTTTACACCTGTAGGCAGTGAAGGAGACCTGATGCTGCTGTACAGCACACAGGTGTGTTAGAATCATGGCAGCAAACCAGCAAAACACAAAGAACTTTGCACAGTTTTTTCCCCAAACTAACGGACTGAGTTGAGTGAAGCTGTTGGATGCAGATAAAGTTAGTTAAAAGATGACTAGCTAATATCAATACAGCACCTTAAGCTTAACAAGTAGCCTGTAGGCTACCGATGTTGTCTATGTTCAGCTACAATACCCCGCCGTTTCAACCAGACAGCCATTTGTAATCCATAGGGGGGCCCAGAAAATGTTTGGAAACCACTTGGGGACGCAGAAGAAAAAGTTTGGGAACCACTGTCATAGAGAATCACATTAAATATTAAAAATGCTTAAAAATCAATTTCAGTTTGATATTTGGTAAAATATCAGTTTGACTTAATAATAAAATGCATAAAATGCATTTAGCACCTAAAAACGAACTTTGTTCGGACTGTTTATCTTTCCTCCGCCATCTTTAATTCTGTATCAACAGCTACTTAGGGATGACCAGCGCCGCCCTCTGCTGGATGGCGGCCAAACTACAACACTAAAGGTTATCAATCGACTGAAACTAATTTTAATCTAATAACTCATTTAACAGTAAAAAAGAATTTAACTATATATTTTGTTGTTTTTGTAGCAAAAACCGGAACTTAACTCTTTGTGTCTGAATCCCAATAAAAGACCTGGAGTTGTAATCTGACCAAACATGAAAAGTTAAATGCGAGTTGTATTTTTAGCAAACCTCCGGCCCATCTCAGCCAACACAGAACCACCAGGGACTCTGCTTACCCAGTAGATCCATCTGTGGTGGGATGCCTCTCTGAAGGTGCAGCCTGCTTCCAAAACCCCCCACCTCACCATCGTCATCCTCAGTCTGCTTGGTTTCCACACCGACGTGAAGCCTCTCTTCCTCCTCCTGCTCCTCCTCCTCCTCCTCCTCGTCTTCCTCTACAGAGTAGCTGCTGCTGATCGGCTCCCTGAAGCTGACTCTGGCCTGGCCGCTGCGCGTCAGCGGAGGAGGCGACTCGGGGGGCTGGTCCTTCCGATGGGACGGGGACAGACGGGACGAGTCCCGCGGCATCAGGTCCCGGGACTTAAGGGGGAGAGGAGGTGGGAGGACGGGGGAGCTGTCCGATGATGGCGGCGGCGTGTCTGAGGAGAAAAGAGGGAATAATCAGAGAAGAGGCCCGATGTGGCGACAAGGACAGGAAATGATTGAGATCAATGATAAATATTGTCAATTTGAGCCATTTTCAAAATGACAACGTTATGGAAATTAACGATAACTATTATCAGTACTAATAATAGTTATTACAATAATTATAATAATGTTGTTAATAACAATTATAGTAATTATGATAGTTATACAATAATTATGGTAATATAAAAATAATTTTATACTAATGTGAGAACACCAATTCAGAGATAAAAGAAAAATTATTTCAAAATAACATTTAACTCTAGAACTGGAAACATTTTAAATATAAAAACAACAGAAACAAGTTTCTCTAAATAAAACTGCACTTTAAAAATCAATTATCATTCAGATCAGACGGGAAAACGTGTCGGGTAACCGAAACCATTTCACACTGGGTTTAAATATTTGCATTGTCTCTAAAAGTTGCAGATTTTCAATAATATTAAAGGAGAGTGTCCCTCATCATTTTAGTTAATTGTGCGATTAAATGATTTATTGCTAATTGTGACGTTCTGATCAGAGACCAAACTAAAGCTAAGATTTATTTAAAACAGGAAGTCATTCAGTGTTTTAACCCGCTATAGTTGGGGTTAAAACTAAATTTGTGTTTATTCCAGAGGCATTTTAAGTTTGAGCAGACAGTCTGAGGTCATGCCACATCATCTCAATTAGAGTCCAGGCTGGACTTTGGCTAGGCCACTCCGAAGCCAGAGGTGGATTTTCTGACCGGTTTGGGCCTTTGCTGCTGACGGATCCCTGTGTGCGTCCTGAAGCTTCCCCTCATGTCTTTTTTCTGAAACACTGACTTCCTGAACCTAAACTCTGTCCCTCAGAAGAGGCCAGATCCCTCCTCAGGCTCCCACTGCGGTTTCTGTTACCTTGCATTGCCTGATTTGTCTTTTCCACCCAGTTCCTGCAGTCTTTGTTGGTGGAGGTTCCTCTTGAATTACGACCAGTTAGTCCAGTATTTCCATTCAGCTCCTCCTGCAACTGGACACCCGTGGCTGGCGGTTTGACGCTGCTGTCCCCTGGCAGCAGGCTGTAGTGTGGAACGTCGCTGGGCCAGCCGTTTCCCAGGTGAATGTGAGGCAGAGGCGAGTAGGAGCCTCTTGGAGGAGGATGGCCGGTGTGTGGAGGAACCCCATTCTGAACTGGAGCGCTGCAGTGAAGCCCTGAAGGAAGCAAATCACATGAATATTTAACAAAAACAGCTACTTTTCTCACACTTTAATGCCTAATCAGTCATTTTCACCTCTACTCTCCACTGCAGTGTGAATGCAGTCCTGTGCAGGAGAGTGTTTGACGCCCTCTAGTGGCTGCAGAGGGGAGCCGCAGGGCACCCTCTCCGGCGTCCCCCACCGCCTGCCGTGATGGGGAGACCTGCTCTGCAGCGCCGAGTCGCAGGAGTCCGAGTTGTTGGGGTCGTCGCCCAGGGAGCAGGACCTGGAGCAGAAGATGAGGCCCCCACGTGGGAGGAAGGGCCGGCCGAGCAGAGGCAGCCGGCATCGCGCGCAGCAGAAACACGACTCCACCGCGTGCCAGTGCTGACCCTCGTACGTCATCTGGCCTTGATCGATACCTGAGGAGAGACTTTCAGCTGATTATCTGCTGCATTGATGAGTATTCTCCTTAAAAATTAAAAAGTAAATCAGTTTTGTTAGACATTACAGGAGGCTAGGGTTGGAACGATTAATTGTGATTAATCAGTTTTGAAAAAAATCAACTAATTTAGTAATCAATCACATTAAAATTTTTTCAAAGTACTTTACAAAATTAAAAACAGAAACAGAGTCGTGTAACATTGAATGAACAGTAAAGATAAAAACATTAAAACCCGCACCCCTTTTAAACAGGGTGGGACGGCACCCGCACGCCTGTCCCTAGTAATCAATCAATAATTGGAGTATAGAGACTAAAATATACAATTCCCTGAAAAAAAAACACGCTTTGGGCAGTAATTAAGTAAAACCTTTACAAAAATATATGCATTTAGCTTTTTTAGGGCTGAAAGGATTAATTGGATTAATCCATTTTTGAAACTAATTTAGTCAATTAATCGTTAATTGGAGTACAGCAACCTGACTTTAGGTTTGTCATTCAGTAAATAATGACACTTTTAATGCAAAAATGTCATTCTTTACTGGACAGGCATAGACATTCACAAAGACTCCTTCATGTTTATGACAGGTGTTATATCATGCTTATAACAGGTGTTATATCATGCTTATGACAAGTGTGTCATGCATATAACTGGTGTAATGTCATGCTTATGACAAGTGTTATATGATGTTTAAGACAGATGTATCATGCTTATGACAGGTGTTATATCATGTTTAAGACAGATGTTGTATCATGCTTATGACAAGTGTGTCATGCTTATAACTGGTGTAATGTCATGCTTATGACAGATGTTATATCATGTTTAAGACAGATGTTATATCATGCTTATAACAGGTGATGTATCATGCTTAAGACAGATGTTATATCATGCTTATGACAAGTGTGTCATGCTTATAACTGGTGTTATATCATGTTTAAGACAGATGTTGTATCATGCTTATGACAGATGTTATATCATGTTTAAGACAGATGTTGTATCATGCTTATCACAGGTGTGTCATGCTTTTAACTGGTGTAATGTCATGCTTATGACAAGTGTGTCATGCTTATAACTGGTGTAATGTCATGCTTATGACAGGTGTTATATCATGTTTATTATTGGTGTTATATCATGTTTATTATTGGTGTTACATCATCTTTGACAGGTGTTACATCATCTTTATGACAGGTGTTATATCATGTTTAAGACAGATGTTATATCATGCTTATGACAGGTGTTAAATCATGCTTATGAAAGGTGTTATATCATGTTTAAGAAAGATGTTATCATTGACAGTGTGCTAAGGTGTACTAGTATAACGGTAATGTCAGCTTACATTATTCATTGCAGTTATCGTTTAGAAGTTATCAGCTACGTGTAATCATTAGACAAGTTCGTACGTTTATTTGACATTTAGTTGCAGTGTTATACTTAAGTGTTCAGCTATGACAGTATCATGCTTTTTGACAGGTGTTGTCATGCTTATGACAGGTGTTGAATCATGCTTATGACAAGTGTGTCATGCATATAACTGGTGTAATGTCATGCTTAAACAGGTGTTATATCATGTTTAAGACAGATGTTGTATCATGCTTATGACAGGTGTTTGTATCATGTTTAAGAAGATGTTATATCATGCTTATGACAGGTGTTATATCATGCTTATGACAAGTGTGTCATGCTTATAACTGGTGTAATGTCATGCTTATGACAGGTGTTATATCATGTTTAAGACAGATGTTATATCATGCTTATGACAGGTGTTATATCATGTTTAAGACAGATGTTATATCATGCTTATGACAGGTATATCATGCTTATGACAAGTGTGTTCATGCATATAACTGGTGTAATGTCATGCTTATGACAAGTGTGTCATGCTTATAACTGGTTGTAATGTCATGCTTATTAACAGTGTGTTATATCATGTTTAAGACAGATGTTATATCATGTTTAAGACAGATGTTGTATTCATGCTTATGACAGGTGTTATATCATGTTTAAGACAGATGTTATATCATGTTTGACAGGTGTTATATCATGTTTATGACAGGAGTTGTGTCATGTTTATGACAGGTGTTATATCATGTTTAGTTATTGGTGTTATATCATGCTTATGACAGGTGTTTATATCATGTTTATGACAGGTGTTTATATCATGTTTATGACAGGTGTTATCATGTTTATGATAGGTGTTGTGTCATGCTTATGACAGGTGTTATATCATGTTTAAGACAGATGTTACATCATGCTTATGACAGGTATATCATGCTTATGACAGGTGTTATATCATGTTTAAGACAGATGTTGCATCATGCTTATGACAGGTATATCATGTTTATGACAGGTGTTATATCATGTTTATGATAGGTGTTATATAATGTTCATTATTGGTGTTACATCATCTTTATGACAGGTGTTATATCATGTTTAAGACAGATGTTGTATCATGCTTATGACAGGTGTTATATAATGCTTATGACAGGTGTTATATCATGTTTATTATTGGTGTTATACTGTATCATGTTTATTATTGGTGTTACATCATCTTTATGACAGGTGTTACATCATCTTTATGACAGGTGTTATATCATGTTTATGACAGGTGTTGTATCATGTTTAAGACAGATGTTATACTGTATCATGCTTATGACAGGTGTTATATCATGTTTAAGAAAGATGTTACATCATGCTTTTGACAGTGTTGTCATGCTTATGACAGGTGTTAAATCATGCTTATGACAAGTGTGTCATGCATATAACTGGTGTAATGTCATGCTTATAACAGGTGTTATATCATGTTTAAGACAGATGTTGTATCATGCTTATGACAGTGTTATATCATGTTTAAGACAGATGTTATATCATGCTTATGACAAGTGTGTCATGCATATAACTGGTGTAATGTCATGCTTATAACAGGTGTTATATCATGTTTAAGACAGATGTTATATCATGTTTAAGACAGATGTTGTATCATGCTTATGACAGTGTTATACATGTTTAAGACAGATGTTATATCATGTTTATGACAGGTGTTATATCATGTTTATTATTGGTGTTATATCATGTTTATGACAGGTGTTATATCATGTTTAATATTGTGTGTTATATCATGCTTATGACAGGTGTTATATCATGTTTATGACAGGTGTTATATCATGTTTATGATAGGTGTTATATCATGTTTATGATAGGTGTTATATAATGTTCATTATTGGTGTTACATCATCTTTATGACAGGTGTTACATCATCTTTATGACAGGTGTTATATCATGTTTATTATTGGTGTTATATCATGCTTATGACAGGTGTTATATAATGCTTATGACAGGTGTTATATCATGTTTATTATTGGTGTTATATCATGTTTATTATTGGTGTTACATCATCTTTATGACAGGTGTTACATCATCTTTATGACAGGTGTTATATCATGTTTATGACAGGTGTTGTATCATGTTTAAGACAGATGTTATATCATGCTTATGACAGGTGTTATATCATGTTTAAGACAGATGTTGTATCATGCTTATGACAGGTGTTATATCATGTTTAAGACAGATGTTGTATCATGCTTATGACAGATGTTATGTCATGTTAAGACAGATGTTACATCATGCTTTTGACAGGTGTTGTCATGCTTATGACAGGTGTATCATGTTTATGACAGATGTTATATCATGTTTATGACAGGTGTTATATCATGTTTAAGACAGATGTTGTATCATGCTTATGACAGATGTTATATCATGTTTAAGACAGATGTTGTATCATGCTTATGACAGGTGTTATATCATGTTTAAGACAGATGTTGTATCATGCTTATGACAGGTGTTATATCATGTTAAGACAGAGTTGTATCTGCTATGACAGATGTTATATCATGTTTAGACAGATGTTGTATCATGCTAACAGTGTTATATCATGTTTAAGAAAGATTACATCATGCTTATGACAGGTGTTATATCATGTTTATGACAAGTGTTATATCATGTTTAAAACAGATGTTGTATCATGCTTATGACAGGTGTTATATCATGTTTATGACAGGTGTTATATCATGTTTATATGATAGGTGTTATATCATGTTTATGATAGGTGTTATATAATTTCATATTGGTGTTACATCATCTTTATGACAGGTGTGTATCATCTTTATGACAGGTGTTATATCATGTTTATGACAGGTGTTATATCATGTTTAAAACAGATGTTGTATCATGCTTATGACAGGTGTTATATCATGTTTATGACAGGTGTTATATCATGTTTATGATAGGTGTTATATCATGTTTATGATAGGTGTTATATAATGTTCATTATTGGTGTTACATCATCTTTATGACAGGTGTTGTATCATCTTTATGACAGGTGTTATATCATGTCTATGATAGGTGTTATACCATGTTATGATAGGTGTTATATCATGTTTATTATTGGTGTTATATCATGTTTATGACAGTGTTGTATCATGTTTATGATAGGTGTTATATCATGTTTATGATAGGTGTTATATAATGTTCATTATATGTGTTACATCATCTTTATGACAGTGTTGTATCATCTTTATGACAGGTGTTATATCATGTCTATGATAGGTGTTATACCATGTTTATGATAGGTGTTATATCATGTTTATTATTGGTGTTATATCATGTTTATGACAGGTGTTGTATCATCTTTATGACAGGTGTTATATCATGTTATGACAGTGTCATGTCAGTCTTATGACACCCTGTCACATAAAGGGTTACTGTATTTATGACATGAACTGAGCAGAACTGCATCGTTACCTATTGACTCTCCGCAGGTGTCGCAGTATTCTGCGTACAGGGATTCGTAGCAGGAGCAGCAGTACGGTCGGCTCTCCCTCATGATGTAGCGCGTACCGCCCAGCGCCGCCTCGCACTCAAAGCAGCAGAAGTGCTTCATGTGCCAGTACCTTCCTTCTGCCTCCGTGCACTCATGTCTGCTAGAATAATCTGGAACAAAGGGTTTGGACAGGTACATAAACAAATAAACACTGACAGTTTGGGTAAACAGAAACAGGAAGTGGATTGCAACCCAGTGCGTCTGGTTGAGCTCAGCCTACAGAGCCGCTGTGGGTCAGATCCTTCAGCAAACTAATCTCTTAAATCACAGCGAGAGGCCAGGCGAAAGAGACCAACATAAACCTTTGAATAGATTTAATAAATGGACAGAGATTAGGTCAGTGAATTATGTTTATGATCAGATGGAGATGGGAAAATTTAAGCATTTTTAAGGTATGTTTTCAAACTTTTCCAGGACTCAGGAGAGTCACTATTCAAGTCACTATTCATTATATAATTTATTAATAATACGTTATGATGGTATTCTACATTATACAGCAAGACAAGGTGAACTAAAATATAACAGAATTATATTTTTTATAATTACACCTGACTGGGTCAGAGATCAAAAGTAATGTAACAAAAAAATCCTCTATTTTACACATTAACGTATAAAATATAAGCCAATTTTTACATCAACTCCACAGTTTAATACGTAATTGATTGAATCAATCACGTATTGATTGACTGAGTCATTTGAAATATTAGGTATAATTGCACTGAAACAATCCTGTGTGGCACAAACATAAATACTGATCTTAAAAAACATTCCTATTTGACATTGATGCAATATCAATTGCATCAACAAATGTGATTTAATTTATGTCACTAAACTAATTATAGAAACTTTATTTAATCATATGTTGAAATGTACTGAAGTTTACTGATATCGTGGAATAAAAACATTTCAGTTTTTCTTATACATTAACTGAAATTTATCAAGAAAACAATAAATTTCACTAGAGCTGAAACGATTAATCGAGATTAATCAATTATTGAGATAATCAATTAATATTGCATGAAAAGTTACCTTAAGCTTAAGCAGTTAAATAAAAAACCTGTAGAATCTGCTACATTTTCTCCGATTAATCATCAGGAAAAAAATTGATGAATCAATCACTAAAATGATCGTTAGCCGTAATCATGAGGAGAAGCATTTCTTGGATAAAGGACGACCGCCCACCTCATCGCAGGCCTGGCAGCGAGGCTTCAGCCTCTCGGCGTGGTGCCGGCCGCAGTAGATCTGCCCGTCCTGGAAGAAGTAGATGAGGTCGACCAGCAGCTCGCTGCAGGACGAGCACTGGAAACACTGGGGGTGCCAGCAGCTGCCGTGACCCGCCCGGCTGGCAAACACAGCTATGTCTCCGCCGCTGATCTGTCTGCCACACTGGAAAAACAGATGAGGTTGGGTCGGGTGTGGCGCAGAGGGAAGGAAGTGAGGTGGTGAATCCTTCAGCAAATGGAGAGGACTCAGTAATTTGCTTCTGCAGCTCTGTGATCAGTAACTCTGTGAGCTGCAGCCTCCAAGCGTTACCTGCACATACATGCTGCCGTCGGCCAGACGCTAAGCGCTGATACGTTTTAATAAGCTTTCACATCTGTACATTCGAACCTGAGGGTTGTATAGCTCTGGTCATGAAATATGATCATGATGCTGTAAGTGTTGTGCACCTGCTGGCAGATGGCTCCGGTCATGGTAACAGGGAAAGGTCTGACGACGCCTCTGCCCAGGTTATCTCGTTTTCGCTGCTGGCTGAACGTACGAAGCTCTTTCTTCTCCTCATCATTCAAGGAGTTGCAGTACTGAGGCTGTGAGAAAACAGAGATTACTGGTAGAAATTTACATATTTATGAGACATTTTATGTAAAAATGCAGCAGCTTCACAGACTCAGAAACTTTGTTTTAGTCCATTCAAAGCGTCTCTGATTACTGATATTTCAAAAATACAATTAGATAAAAAAAGAGAAAGACAGGATGAACAGACGGATGAAAAACAGATGGATTTAGTTTTTATATTTTCCACTTGTCTCCCAACCAGTAAAGTGTTTTTTCTGTCTTTTTCCTAAATTCAGCTCCAGTTTTGAAGCTGCTTCTGTAACTATGTGTTCCAGAGCTGACCAGGTGAGTCTCTCTGACCAGGGGAGTCTCTCTGAACAGGTGAGTCTCTCTCCTGAACAGGTGAGTCTCTCTATGACCAGGTGAGTTTCTCTCTCCTGACCAGGTGAGTCTCTCTATGACCAGGTGAGTGTCTCTATGACCAGGTGAGTCTCTCTATGACCAGGTGAGTGTCTCTATGACCAGGTGAGTTTCTCTCTCCTGACCAGGTGAGTGTCTCTCTATGACCAGGTGAGTGTCTCTCTCTATGACCAGGTGAGTCTCTCTCTGACCAAGTGAGTGTCTCTCTATGACCAGGTGAGTCTCTCTCTATGACTAGGTGACTCTCTTTATGACAAGGTGAGTGTCTCTCTCTATGACCAGGTGAGTGTCTCTCTGTATGACCAGGTGAGTGTCTCTCTGTATGACCAGGTGAGTCTCTCTCTATGACTAGGTGACTCTCTTTATGACAAGGTGAGTGTCTCTCTCTATGACCAGGTGAGTGTCTCTCTCTATGACCAGGTGAGTGTCTCTCTCTATGACCAGGTGAGTGTCTCTCTATGACCAGGTGAGTGTCTCTATGACCAGGTGAGTGTCTCTCTATGACCAGGTGAGTGTCTCTATGACCAGGTGAGTGTCTCTCTATGACCAGGTGAGTGTCTCTATGACCAGGTGAGTCTCTCTATGACCAGGTGAGTCTCTCTATGACCAGGTGAGTTTCTCTATGACCAGGTGAGTCTCTCTCTGACCAGGTGAGTCTCTCTATGACCAGGTGAGTCTCTCTATGACCAGGTGAGTCTCTCTCTGACCAGGTGAGTCTCTCTATGTCCAGGTGAGTCTCTCTATGACCAGGTGACCTCTGCCTCTACTGGAGCCCGTTACCTCGCTGTCGTGAGCCGGAAGCTGGTGCAGCAGCTGTTTGATTCTGTATCTCTCCCCCGGACTGTTCACATAAGGCACCCTGTCTTCTGGCAAGCAGCTGAAATACTGGTACACCTGAATCCGGAGACAAGTTTGTTCACATAGGCAGAAATGAGAGACTACGGGCAGCAATTTACCCACTTACAAAGCAGTTTACGAAATTATTGCCTATCAAATCATTTGAGTCTGTGTATGAACACGTCCAGGTGAAGGAGAGCATCTGAGTTTAATTTATAACCCGACTCTGACCTGTTCGGGCTTGAGCCCAGGTGGGACCCAAGCGTATTCCTCGGAGGCGCATCCCGAGTCGTCGTCGGAGATGGAGTGCCTCTGGAAGTCCGACACCAGCTTCGTCATCATCTTTTCCAGCTGCCCTGGCACTGACCGCACCGCATGCTCCTCCCGCACACACTTGCAGTGCACACAGATCTTCCTGTGGAGACGGAGATGGTCTTAAAACTGATTTACAACCAAAGCAGAAACCTGATCAGGTGTTTCATTCAACGTCTAGTGTTACTTCAAGTACTGAAATGCAAGAAGCAAAGTTTTTAACGCTTGACAGGTCTTATATTTATGAGTTCTCCGGTTACTTTCTTCTTTGGAAAAATAAAAACGGTAATAAAATTATGTTTCTGCTAGACAGAGTTTTGCAAAACATAAGTTTTGCTGGATGATAAACTGTCCCAGAAATTATTGCGATAAACGATAATATTGTGGTTTTGAATCCATTTTCAAGTAATATAATGATTAACACATTCTCAAAGATCAATAAACCTTAATTTATAACAAACAATAAAAACAGGAACTGGAAGACATTTTAAATATCCAAAATAAAAAAACAAAATTACAGAAACGACAAAATGTGCTATAAAGTCCCTATAAACAAAATTGCCCTTCAAAAAAATGGCTAGTTGAGGCCAAAGCCCCAGACTGAAGACCAGCTTTGGAAGAAAGAGACAGAAAAAAGAAAAACAATATAAAGCATACAAATGGAAATGACTGAACTCGTTTTAACTTATCATATGTTTAACTGATTTATTGGTTCCACATCTTGAATTTTACAGAATAGACAAATATAAAATTACATTAAAACGGTTGCTTGCATTTATGACTCCAAATAGTTTTGCAAATCAGCTGACAAATCTGAAAGGCAACCCCAAAGTATCATACAGCCGCCACCATGTTTCACAGCTGATACGTTCTGTTCAGAGTGTAATTTCAGTTTACCATCACACAAAGTGTTTTGTGTTGGCCAAACAGTTAAATTTTATTCTCATTGGACTGAGCTATTTTATTTATATAGATCATTTTAGGAATAAAATAATCCAGAGTTTCACATGATGAGAAGGAAAAAAAAAAAAAAGAAAAAACAAAGGAATTCAAATGCAGTGGCAAGGTAAGAGAAAATGATCACGGGTTGAAACACTTAATGATTTTTCCACTTGTTAATTGAAGGAAGATTTAATCAATTGTTGTGGCCTTGATCCAAAGGAACTCAGTGTTTCAGCATGTTTGCAGTTTTCTGGACATTTGTTCCAGATTAGAGGCGAATGAACTAGTTCCTCTAGATCAGTGGTTCTTAACCTTTTTTGAGGTACCGAACCCCCAAGTTGCATATGCGCATTCACTGAACCCGTCTTATTCCAAACTCCCCCTCGTCCCCCCCAAAAAAAGTACTTTGCAGTGTTCTGATTTAGTAATTTAATTATATTAGCTGTGTTACCACCTCCACACCACTAGAGGCAGCACCAACCCCGAAAAGATGCGACTAAGGAGCAGATTTAGAAGAACATAGAAAGAAGCTACAGAATTTGGTAAAAACTGTGAACTTTGCTGAAGTAAATAAAGACACAAGTTCAAATCCATGCTGAGAGTGAAGCTCCTCCAATCAGAGCTCCTCCGCAGCTCTGATTGGCTAAGCAATGTAACGTGATCCTCTGATTGGCTAAGCAATGTAACGTGATCCTCTGATTGGCTAAGCAATGTAACGTGATCCTCTGATTGGCTAAGCAATGTAACTGATCCTCTGATTGGCTAAGCAATGTAACTGATCCTCTGATTGGCTAAGCAATGTAACTGATCCTCTGATTGGCTAAGCAATGTCACGTGATCCTCTGATTGGCTAAGCAATGTAACGTGATCCTCTGATTGGCTAAGCAATGTAACTGATCCTCTGATTGGCTAAGCAATGTCACGTGATCCTCTGATTGGCTAAGCAATGTCACGTGATCCTCTGATTGGCTAAGCAATGTAACTGATCCTCTGATTGGCTAAGCAATGTAACTGATCCTCTGATTGGCTAAGCAATGTCACGTGATCCTCTGTAGCAAGTGATGGCTTCATCATGACTTTACACAAGTGTGTCTTTACCTCCGTGGCAGCAGAGGCTCCGCCGAACCCCTGAGACCAACTCACCGAACCCCTGGGTTTGACCGAACCCGGGTTAAGAACCACTGGTCTAGATCTTGTTGGTACATTAGTTCTTTAATCCTGGAAATGTTCTTCAGGATCTAGAAGGCCGACTTTGTAACTGTCTTTATGTGGCTCTGAAGGTTCGGGTCCAAGTCTTGGGTTTTTGCCTGGCCTGTATATGGGGGTTCTTCTTGACACTCAAATAAAGACAACAACAAATCAGACAACATGTGCTGCATTTGTCTGTGTCTGTTAGAACCAATCCCAATAAAATTTATGGTTTGCAGTTGATCAACACTAAAATATCAGTAAGAATACCTTAACATGGCATTGTATTTGTTCAAGCTGGAACATATTAACACTCTTAAAGACTGAGCTTTACTTCCAGTTGCTAAAACAGAGCCAAACAAAGAAACTGTAAGTAATGACAGTTTCTCATCCCAGTCATATGTCACTCCCTCCGCTTTCAACCGTGTAATTTACGAAGGCACCAAGCAGGAGACGTTACGTCACAAACCCAGCACAAGCATTCTTTCATGCTGACTAACCAAGACCTCCTGCTGTCAGTTTGAAAACAAGTAAGGAAATCTCACAAGAACACAATATCCAGATAATTTAGAGGAACCTCCGCCGAGTTCACGCCCTCCTCGGCCCGACATCTTGGAGCCTCTGCATCAGGACCAGCACATCTGTGACAAGCAAGCAGCAAAACGAGGTCACTGACATAAACCCGCCTGTCAATCCGGGACAGTTCTAATCTCCCTCTGCAACCATCTTGTCCTCATACTGCATCGCGTTCAATCTGGAGGAGGGTGTTACTGCGTGCTTGTGTGTGGGACCGGTGGAGTCAGAATGAAGCGCCCGGGGCTGCAAGGGAAGCGTGGGTGTGACACTGTGTCCATACGCAGCTTCTACTTTACGTTTCTGTTGTCATTGCGTAACAGCTTGCCAGCTGGTACTTGTGGCTCAAGTTCGGACGGCACAAAGCTGCTTTATGAGAGCATCCAGCCCCCAAGGAGCCAAAAAGCTGGTGTATCCAAACACACGACCACTGGTCAACCGCAGATTACTACTCCTCTAATCAATGGATTTGTTTACAATGAGCTTTTTGAGAAGCTAGTGACTGCTGCTGCTGTTCGGTAACTGATCAGACGCTTAGAAGGCTCTAATCAGAGATATTAATAGGGGGTAGAATTGATCGATTATTTAATCTAGATTTGATTGATCGTATCGACTAAGGACAACTTCATAAGCGATCCCTTTCCTAAAAATCAAGATGCACGATCAATCACCTTCCCAAAACATGGGGGGGGCTACGTTTTTCATAAGCTGAATTAAAATAATAAAGTATTTTATATAAAATCTAACAAAATGTGAACCTCTTTGGTTGCTTAAAAATAAAATATTAAGATAATATGTGAAACAGAAAAAATGTTAACCCTTGTGTCCACCGATCCCACACCCCATCACTCGTATCATTTGACTAATTCCTCGGGAATAAGGGTTAAAACGTTGCTTCGTAAAGTGAATTAACTCACGACAGCCCTCAAAATTATGTTTTTCCATCATGTCACATTTTTTCTTAGCTACACTCCGCCGTCACATCCTCGCCTTCACGGCACATCTTTAATTTTTGGCTGATAAAGTTGACGCTGCTCCATGAAACCTAAATGTTAAACTTATATTTCAAAACGAACATCTTGCACCCCATACCGGACTCTATTGACCGATTATCTTTCCCGTTATCAGCCATCTTTGTTGACCCACCAACGGCTCTGCTTACGGTTGCCCAGCGGCGCCCTCTGCTGGATGGCGTCCAAACTACAACACTAAAAGAAGGTTCTAAAGCGAACGTTGTCAATTAATCAATCTGATTTCATTTGAATCTACTAAACCATTAATCGACAATTAATTGAAAATCTGTTATTGTTTATCTATAAAGTTTTCATGTGATGCAATATGGTTGTAAAAGTTTGGGATCAAAACCCTGAATTGGTTGAAACCAATTCAGCGCTTAGCTACTTCCTGGTTATGTCTTTTTAAAATGTAAATATTTGGTGTGTGTAATATTTATAACTGCAGGACATAAGTAGAGCTTCACAAATTAATTGTTTAAAGCCTGGGATCAGCCAATTTTATCTTTGATCAACAATATTTTTGCCTATTTGTTAAAAGTAAAAACGTCCACCATTTTGAGTCTGTAAAAGCACCAACCAACAGGTCCCTCTTTACAAATGAGATCTGGATCGCAATGACCTGATTAAATAAAGAAAATAAAATCAAAAATAAATAAACACAATTAAATAAAAATAAATAACACCCTTTTGTTCAGGAAAATAACAGATAATGGTTGGTGAAATACATCTTAATGTCTTAATTCCTTCATTTTGTTGAATACACAACTACTGCATCGTTGATAAAAACATCTCATTTTGTATTTTTTTGTAGCATAACTACAGTCAGTCAGTAAAAAACAAAATTGGCCAGTAAATCACCTGATTAGTTTGCCTCTAATCTTAGAACGCTCCACTTGGTCATCATGTTTACCAAATTTTGTGAGATAATAAAGTAATCTGAAAGCACCATATGGACTTAGAGACAGCGCAAACACATAATTAAGACATAAATGAGCTTTTATCTTCAAACGACCGTCGCCTCAATAGGTAATTACTGTTTAAGCCTCCAGTCTAACTTAGTTACCTTGTGTGAGAATCATGACCAGTTAGTCCCATCCAGCGTGTTGATGCCGTCCATCCAGACTTCTCCTGACCAGCTGGTTCTTAAAGCTCTGTTTACCGTCCAGTTTCTGAGTCCTGTCTGAGAGCAGGACGCTCTACGCCAGCTCCTGTCCAACTGGGATCTTCTCTGAGTGAGCGTCTCTTTTCAATGTCCACTCAAACCCTCCCACCCTCCTCCGTCCCGAGTGGGAGAGCAAACAAATGGCTCTGACTCACCAGATACAGCCACCCAAAATCCAAACACATCTCAACTTTTTATGAGCAGAAGCAATTTCACTGACCGATTCAAACCTGGGAAAACTCAAGTAATCAGCTGAGGTTTCTACATATGTACAGTAAGCCTTGAAATGTTCAGTCGTTTTAGAAAATAATAAGAGAGAAGTCACTGTTTTTCCTTTTGTGACTAAACTGCTGCAGCTGATTCACAACAGATGGACGACTGCAGCTTCGGTGCCGTTATTAATCATACAAATAAGAGGTGCAGATTTTGAGCCTGTGAGCAACGCCGTCCTCTGCGGCATCTGTCGCTTTATGAGATCAAGATGGCCAAACATGACGACAAAATATCTCTGGAGAAATATTAAACGGCCTCTGGAAAGTCACGACAAATCTCTGATGTCCACTCACTGAGGATTAAAAACCACTGAGATAATGTCCGCTTTCATTTTAGGCAAAACATGCGATTCACTTTGAAGCTTTTTTTACTTGTAGTATCGCATCAGCACAATTTAAACAGACTGTCAACAAAAAAGAAGTAATTTGAACCAAATGCCTGATGTTACACTGCAAAAACATAAAATAATATGAAGTATTTTTAGTGACGTTTAATTTCTTAGTACTCAAGAAATAAAACTAAACTTACAAGAAACTAAACTAACTTACATGAATACAAACTTTACCGGATGGTAAATTGCCCAGAAATTATTGCGACACCCGATAATATTGTTTTCTGGAGACAATTTTTAAGTATTTTAATAATGGTACAACAATAAACCTTAATTTTGAAAAGAGAACTTAACACTGGAACTGGGACATATTTTAAGTACCTAAAATAAAACACAGAAAAAAAAAGAAAACAATCATTAAAATGGAAATAAAAACCACTTCCAGCCAAAACCATGAATAAAATGGATTATTATGTCCCTGTAAACAAAATTACCATTTAAAAAATATTAATAATCAGAATAGAAATTAAGGAGTTTGTTTTAATTCATTGTGTGATTAATTGATTTATTACTTATTGAAACACGTACGAGTAATTAAATATAAAAGCTTGTCTTGAGTAATTAGTCCTTAATATTGATGAAAGCGTACTAAATCCACTGGCAAATTATTTGACTTATAGGAAAAATGTCTCATTAGTGAGTCAATTTAATCAATATTAAGGAATTATTTACTTAAAACAAGCTTCTATATCTTGCTGACCAGTCATTTTAAAGTCAGTTTTGTTATGTTAAGATATTTGCACTAGAAATTGATGAGTTTGTGTGTTTGCAGCGTCATTATCCTCGATATTTCAGTCAGTAAACAGCGATAAAATCTAGCTGAGCATCCAGCGTAGCAGCTATATAATAATCCTCTTTGTGATAATCTAAAACTGAGAGAAACTGCAGGGGGACGACAGTAAACGCGCCTCAGATCCCAACAGATGGGCTTTGCCCCGTTAACTCCCTGCCACTAATAAGGGCCGGACTAATTGCCACATGGCGACTGAAACTAATAGCTCCTGGTGACTTTGATCACTTTTGAAGCATGGTGGGGGACCTGCGGGTCAGCGGTAACTCAATCCACTTTCCGCCGGGCAGCGGAAGCACCATCTGCCCCCCACCGCAGATCAGGAAAAGCCCGGGATGAAGATGGATCGCTTCCCGCTCAGCCAGCGCCAGCAGCTGAGCCTGCGGTCCCTGGGAGGTTCTTCTCCGCCAGCGAAGGTGTGACTCTCGATTGATTATTAAGGAGGATGAAATTAGAAGCAGACTCTGAGGTCCTAAAGACCGACCCCTATCAATCTCAATCACTTAATAACGTTCATGTGGCTTATTCTGCCGGATCGGACGTGGCTGAGCGGGACATTCGTCTCTGTCATTTTACCCGACATTATTTCCCAATCTGTCTGTAATGCGTAATCAAACAACATAAACTGAAAGTGCTTTGTGTTAAACCTGCAGCGACTGGAGGAGGAATATAACTATTTAACTGTTTTATAATGTAAAATAAAAATATGTGTGTTTGTCTTTTTTTTAATCACTCTCTTTGACCTATACTGAGGAATTTTTAAAAAATAAGAAAAATTTACTATTTGGATCAATTCATGACAGACTAATTGATTAAAATGTTTTAAAATTACATTATTTTACATTTTGTGTATTTTATATTTATTCAGACTTGTTTAAATTTTGCTACATTTAAAAACCTCTATATTTTATTCGTATCTGATGTGACAGACCAGCACATTTCTACTCAGTTTTACTTTATTTTACAACTGAATTTTCTATCAGCTCATAAAGGTCAATAGTTTGTGAAACTCCCCTTTCACTACAACTGCAAGTATTTTTTAATCTGCAACAGATTTGCAGATCTAGAAGATAAATGTTTTGCACATTTTACTTTGCAAACCATCAAATGTAACAACTCAAATCTAAGACTTTTAAAACTATTTCTTTAAGATACACAGAGAAATGTACGAATAAAAAATGCTAATAAATATCGGTTGGCAGCAGATGTGAGCTAATAGCTGAGATGAACAAGGGATAAATTTGAACATAGTCACGACGGACGTAAAAAAGCTAGCTAGCTAACTTGCTAGCAAGGTTATAATAGCAGCTATTTAGCGGTAGCCTGCACTGCCTCAACTCTGTGTGCGACTCAATTAAATAATCCTACCACAAAGAATTCAGATCTGCGATTTATGTATTAAAAAGCAAACTAGATAAAAAAAATAAAAAAAAAGAATTTAAGACATTTTAAGGACATGCTTTAAACACAAATTTAAGACTTTTCAAGGATGCATGAAAACTGGATATACTCAGGCTGAGTAGTTACTGATTAATGGACTTCTAAAAGTCACTGGTTGTACTTGATTTAAAGATGTCAAATGAAAAGTATTTACATAAACAATTGATGAATGTCCTTTAGTCAGAATTAAGAACTAATTAGTTTGGTTGATGACATAAAATCCAAAAGAAATGAATTAATGTTCTTGAGAAACTTTTGTGCATATCAATACTTTTGTGAAGAACTCGGAATGTACCATGAGGTTTGGAGAACGGTGGAGCCTGAAAAACAGAAAAGTGGCGGACAGAGGGCGGTAAAGATGGCGGCTTCCACAGCCTAATCTGGTTAATCTGAGTGACAGGATCAGATTGCCCACAGACCCAACCGGCTGGATATACATTACAGCAGGAAGAAACGTCTGAAGGAAAACAACCAAACTTCACATATGGCATAATAATCACAGGTCTGGAGTGAGTAACAGCTAAATTACAACAATAAAGTACAAACGTCTTTGGCCATTGATGTTTTCTGTTGCTTTAAGTCACAAGTTTGAGACGTTTTAAAGTCTTTTTTTACTTGTTTTTAGATTTCTTTTGGTAGTTGTTACCAGAAAAATGTTTTTTCTTGTTAAGCATCTGGATTCTGACCAATTAATTAATTAATAAAAGGCCATAAAAACTAGCCAGCGTTGCATCAACAGACAGAACATTTTGCAAAGAACTTGCTTTAATCTGGGTGATGCGCCTCGTCTCTGAGTTTTTTTTGTATTGTTTGTTCTTTTAATCATTTCCCATACTGCTCAGACTTTTTTAGTCCTTCCTGACACATTTAATTTAACCTTCCAATTTTTAAAAACAAACTGTGTATAATATTCAATTACAGGGCAGTCAAGGCCTGCAAAAAAAAACAAGTCTGAAAAAAAAGTGCAACAAAAACTTAAAGATGTAAAACTTATCAGGAGTGCACTCTTAAAACATATGTAAAATATTCACATGGAAAAAACAGCTGCAACTTTAAAAAATAGGGCTAATCTGCAACATGTAATCACATTAAGTTTGTCAAAGTTACCTTATTTACGCTTGTTTAACATGACAACTTAATGAACTTAATATATTTACTTGATTAACCTGTAACTAAGCTGGATGAACTGTCTGAAAATCCCGACTCTATTGATTCTGTGTCGGTTTGAGCTCGACTTGTGCTCCAGGTGATCACTGAGAAGATCTACTTAAAGTCAAGGGTCTCTAACTTCACAAGCCTGCAGGTGAGGAGACAAGCGGCGGGACGACATCTGGACTGTGACGAGTGATGATGAAGACAACAAGGCGTCATCATCACTTCATCAAGGCTGAGGATGGAAGATCAAACTGCTGCAGCTTTGACATGCAGCTCTGCTACAGACGGGTACAGACTATCCAAACAAGCTGATGAGACTGAATTATTTACACAACCATAATTATTTATCCAATTATTTTACCTTATTTATATCTAGAACACACTTAAATTACTTGTAATTTCACACATCGACATGCGATTGCGCATTGGGAGCATCGTAGGTAGAATAAAATGTGAGAGGAAAATTCTGCTGAAGGACATTTCTGAACTTCAAAAGTTGAAAATTTGCTCCAAAAAATACTGAATTAGAGGACCGAAAAAGAGGTTTTAATGGAAAAAATTTCCTACAAAATATTTGGAAATTTCTGAGTTTGAAAAGTTGAAAATTTGCTAGAAAGAAATTCAGAAATTTTGAGATTACGCTCAGAAATTTTCTAGAAACAAACATTTTTGACTTTTCAAACTCAGAAAATTTCCATAAGTAAAAGATTTTAAACTTTTGAAACAAGAATATCAGGATCTTTTCTAGAAATTTTCTGTGATTAATCTCAAATTTGTAATTTTTTTCAACTTTTCAAACTCATAAATTTCTTAGTATTTTCTAGAAAATCTTTGAGATTAATCTCAAAATGTTGGAGTTTTCTGGAATAAGTTGACTCTTTCTTTTTATATTATGATTATTATATTACTTATGTTTAAACTTGTCTGATCTATTAACTGTTTTCATAATTGAATGGAAAAAAGTGATTAATAGGATATTCTTAACAGAATTTGAACCAAAACTAAGCCGCTTTAAGAGTCTTAGGTTGAACATATTTACAGACAACGTTGGGTTTTTTTATCTTAAATGCAAAATTGATTTTTTGGTACATTTATGGCTTAATTACTAATCTTATTATGCTTTTCTTTCAGCAAATGGCCTTTTTCTTTTGAGTCTCTTTACTCCAGTTAGCGATTAATCGATAACTATATTAGTTGATTTCTACAGTCGATGAATCGTTTCAGCCCTACATCTCGGTTTTTACTTGCTATTTTCAGCTGCACCAGATCCAGAGAGCAGCAGCAGAAACTGTGACCCGACTGGAGGTGAGTTTTCATCCTCGGTGAAACACTTCCTGCACAGTTCACCGGCGGCGGCGGCGTTTGGGAGCAGGTTTTACCTCCAGCCGTGGACGCGGAAGCCGGGACACTGATCTCCGCAGCGCATGCAGGGCTGGCCTCTGTCTGGGTCCTCGTCCTCCTGCTTCAAACACAACATGAAGCCGCTTTAGTTTTCTGCCAAACAATTAACGTAATGAATGAGGAACATGAATGGTTTTATCACACATTCACCACAGGGTGGGTACACTTTTCCCACAGTAAGATTCAAACAGCTTTCAAATTTACCAAACAGAAACATTTTAAGTAATTCCAACTAACTTAAAACATGAGAAGTTTGATCTGATTTAACTTCAGATACTGAGAAGTTTTTTTTTTAAATATCTAGTTTCAACCGCAAGTAACGTTTTGTAAATTTAGCCTTTTAACCAAACATTAGATTGCACTTTATCACAAAACTGTGCTGTTTGAATATTAAGCACTTTCAAGGATCTGATTCTTGAAAACAAGCACTTTCTGAATTGAAATTCAAGGACTTTAACCACCAGTACAAACCCTGAACATCTGAGCTCAGATTGTATCAGCAGATCAAACCTCCAGGCTGAACTGAGCGCTGAATTAAAACAGACAAAACTGCTGAGCTTTGATACTAAAACTGCTTTGCTTCCATTCCTGCAGGAACATGTGTGTGTGTGTGTGTGTGTGTGTGTGTGTGTGTGTGTGTGTGTGTGTGTGTGTGTGTGTGTGTGTGTGTGTGTGTGTGTAGCATGCATTTTGCAGATCCAGGCCTCTCTTTAGAGATGTGAGGAAGGAAGCAGACACAGGATGAGAGCTGCACCCTTTCCCTCCCCATGCAACTCTGCCGCTCTGCTCTTTCTCCTCCTCTCTTCAGTGAACCAAACTCTGCTGCATCGCTCCTCTTATTTCAGCCAATACTTTACTTTTCAGAGAATAAGTATAAACAAACTCTGCACACGACTGACATGAGGATCAGAGAACCAAACAGTTGCTTCTAGCTGAGATCTAAATGCGTAAACAAGCTGCAGGTATGAAAGCAATAAACTGAAGTACCTGTGCATACCTGCTCACCTGCCTTATTTCTAACCACCAGCCCTAAAACTGGATTCACGTTAAGCCTGTTTTGCCAAGCTGAGATTTTTATGACTGCTTTCGAGAACTGCAGCCCATTAACAGTGGAGACGGATCTGTTTTCACAGACATGCGAAGGCTGTCGGGTAAAAACCGACGTGTGGTTTTCTTTTACTTAACCTGAGTCAATGTGTCTGGTTGTATAAACTAAAAGACAACCACCTGAAATGTAGGAGAAATCAAAAACACGCTGAGAATAATCCAATTGCATGCAGATTTACAAATACATTTTGAGTTTTTTTGCATATTGTCACGTTAAAACCACAAACTTCAATGTGTTTTACCTGAATTTCATGTCCAGATTCTGCCCCCTTTACTTTGATACCCTGCGATAAAATGAAATGCAGCCAGTTGCCTAAAGGAGGAGTAACATGGCTCCACATTCCTGCCTAAAACCCCTGAGGAGATTATTGAGCAATCTCAACCGCTCATTTATAAATGTTGAGAGCGCATTGCTCTTATTGGAACATTTCTGTTTATTCACAGTTGCTGCGGAGCAATCACTGCTTTAGTCCAATAACAGAAAAAAGTGGCTAAATTTGTCAGTAGTCACTTTTTTTTAAAAAAGTCTGTTGAGCAAAGGTGTTCAAAGTGGGGGCCGGGGGCCATTTGCAGCACTTTGACTGCTTTTTCACGGCCCCCAGACCACAATTTAATAACAAATGACAAAAATCAGGACAAAACTACAACTTTTAAATAAAAATATAGTTATAAAATCTTAGATGCAACATAAAATGATAATCTTTTCCATGCTTGGTGCTTTTCTTCTATTTTTATGGTAAATAGGACAACATCTACTCAACGATTTATACACTAAACTACACTTTGGTGCACCCAAATCTGCTTTCATCAATCAATCAAGTTTATTTGTGCAGCACATTTCAGCAAACAGCCAGGTCAAAGTAACGTAGAAACATCATAAACGCATCAACAAATGTGAAAGTACACATACATGTTAAATACAATACAATATTATCAATGTTAATTTTTGGTTCAAAAACTATTCTTGATGTAAAGGAACTCAGTGTTTCAGCTGATTCGCAGTTTCTGAAAGTTTGTTCCATATTTGTGGTGCAAATGTTTAATTGCTATATTAAAACTTGGCTAAATGCAGCAAACCGCTAAATGAAAACTGACCAAGATCCAGTTTTTATTTTTTTAGTTTCTTAAATCACACCCAAAATAATAAATGAACAGGGTGGCTTTCAATTAACAAGGAAAGTATAAATATGCAAAAACCATCAAAAGTTCTGATTATGTTCCTACAAAAAAAAAAAAACAAACAGATTTTATCTGTTTAATTAAAATACTTTATGCTAAGTTTATTGTTGAGTAGGTAAAAAAAAGAAAAAAAAATCAGAATTTTTGGTGATATTGTTTAAAATGTATATTTATTTTGAGCTGATGATTTTGGTCCAAAAATGGTATAAAAGGTTTGGACACTGGGGCTACGCTTTAACAGAAGGGTGAGTTACACTTTAATAAGCTCTGGTGAACCGTAACAAAATAAAATAAATAAAATCTCTAATTTACGCTAAAATAGCAGAATTTTACCATATACATAGAGCTTTTAGTGTATTTATACAGTAGAATTCAGGCAACAACATCTGCCGGTATAACATAAATTAGTGTGGCTTTTGGCAGGAATGTGTCGCCATACAGTCACCTAATCTCTGTGTGAATCCAGCTGCTCTGTGAAGGCCTCAGAGGTTCAGTAGAGAACATGTCCAGGTTCATAAAAGCTGGTTTTATGGCCTGCATGCAAAGAGCCACTAAGCATGAAGTAAAAATAACTCCACTCATGGCTCTGAAGCAAACATGGTGGTGGCAGCGTCATGCTGTGGGTGAAGCTTGTGACTTCCATCCTATCTGGCTAAACCTAAGCTATTTTCCAAAAAGGACAGGGTGAAAACGTATTTTATAAAATAAAATCCCAATAAAAGGCATTGAAAATGGGTTATAATGTTTAAAATACAGATGATTTCTTTGTGACTGGGTCCTTCCACGTTTTGTTTCCTCAAAAAAGGTTCCTGAGTTGTTAGTCTGACAGGCTGACTGAGCCTTGGAGGCACATGCTTTAAAAAAAGAAAAGAAAACTTCTGTACACTGAGGTGTACATCTGCAGTCCTCCAGATTCAGAAAGAATTTAGCTGCAGGATAACATCACTACTGGAAACTTTAGTCGACTTGAAAAACGTTTACTTCAGAAGCCACAGGGGAGAAAATGAAATGATACTTCTTGATCATTTCATAGTTTATGTGGCTCTGGACACGTTCGGCAAAAACCAACGGGGAAAAAAGGATCACTTTTCAAAAACATTTAAGCTGAAATATGTCGCCTCTGCAACGGGCCCAGAGTGCTAAGGTAAATAGAGTAAATGTGCAGTTAATAAAATGTGTATCTCAATCTTAATTACTGTACTAAATAATCAAACATACTGTAGTACACATATAAAGAATTATTGTAAAAATTATTTTGCTTAGTTGCACTCTCGCTTTGACTTCCACAGTGCCGAGAACAGATTAATCCACAGTGAATATCAAAGAAAAAAGAAACATGTCTACCCAATGTCACTCTTTTAAACTTCTACACCATATTGTCATATTATGGATGATTTTTAAAGAACAAATAATATCCCATTTCCAGTAGATATTGTCACTCTTTGCATCAAGAACGCGCCATCCCAAAGTAAAACACGAAGGTGGGAGAATCACGATGTGGGGACCTCTAACGCCAGAGGTTCCTATGGAACTTCATCTTCCAGCTAAACAACCTTAAAGTTATGGTAATAGCAACAACTGACTGGTTCAGATGTGTTAGAAAGGTCTAGTCAAAGCCCAGGCCTAAACCCAAATAGAAAACTGAACTAAGACACGAAACAAGGCATTCAATCTCCATCTAGTCTTACTAATCTTTAGTCTAGAACGGGTAAAAATGTCACCCAGCAGATGTTGTAAAAGTACAACAAAGTGTAAACAAAGGGGTGGCGAATACAAATGCATGCCGCACTTTAGAGATTTTTAATTGTTAAACAATTTGTGCTGAAAATTTGAATTAAGGTTAACTATAATCCTCAAACAGATTGATATCAGGAAGAGAAAAGAGTTGAGATTGTTGAATGAATGCTCACACGTTTCGGGCAAATTGTAATTAAGAATAAAGCTTTGGGTTCAGCAGTGATGCAACGAAGGGGCAAGAGATTAGAAACAGTGAGAAAAGAGTTTTATCTCTACACAAACATGGATTAAATAAGTTTGGCTTAAACTGACACAGTGGGGTTCACAAAAAACAAACAGTAATTTGTGATGAGTGTTTATTCTGTTTGTGTTGGAAAACACTTGTAGTACATGTTATATATACAACCACCTTATAATAATAAGAAAACAGCCACTTTACGTTTGTTTGTAATGACAGAGAGCGGGGCGGGGGGCTTCCTGTTCTGCTTTTTAGCTTTCCATGAAGGATACAGTATCAAGTCTTTTGTCTGCAGGCTGAGGTTTTCCTTTTGTGCTCTAAACAGGAGTGGCAACAGGAAGTTTCTCCAAACAAAAACAAGGCAAGGTAAATGATATGTTCATTAATCAAGTCTAAGTCAACTCCACCAGCAGCCCATTGTGTACTTTTGATGTTTAAAAGACAGGAAATCTGAAAATATGATTAGTTAGTGAAATCCTGATAAAGTAATCAGCCGGTGGATCTTAAACAAGCTATGTAATACTGGTCATATTTTAAATTACTTAAAATTTGACTACAAATGTATTATTTTACAGTGCTTTTCCAAATCCTACTGTTTTCTCTTGGTGCATTATTTTGACTTGCTGACTGTGATTGGTTATTAATATGAGTGAATTAAAAAGGCCTCTAGGTGATTGGCTGCTCGTGTGGTTCATTTAAATAAACTTTGTCAAGTTGCAGGTAAAGACACAAAACCAAGCAAGCACCAAAAGAACGCCATCCAGTTCAAAATATGTGACTTCCAACATGTAGAGGACAACAATCAGGCACATAGACGTTGACTTCTACATGCTGGAAGTCACATATTTTTGAGCTGGATGGCATTCCATAACTGCTTACATCATATACGTGTTTACATCAGTCACGCTCAGGTTGGTGGGCACAAATGTGACACAGAAAGTTGCTTATACGACGTCCTACTATCCATGCTAGCTAGCATTCTGACTCACCTAGCTATGGCTCGGATAATGTTAAAAAAGTAGAAGCACAGTCCTCGTCAGCAGGTGAGCGGACACAGTCATCATCTCCTCCACTGCTCCTTGGAATTAGGAAATAAAAAGTGTCCACAGGTTTTTGAACTGGATAGCATTCCCTAATTGCCAAAACAGTTATTGAGCGAGTGTGTGTGATATAAACACATTATTCTTTGTTCACAGATAATGACCTCACATCAGTCTTATTGTGTTCACTCAGGCTGGTGGCACAAACATAACATGTTGTTTATACAGCATGCTAACATCCATGCTAGCTAGCACTCTGCCTCATCTAGCATGTGGCTCAGGTAACGTTAACAACGTTGGCTTACGCCTTTCAGCCAGCAGGTAAACGATCAGGATTATCGTCTCTTCCATTGCTTCTCAAACGTCTGAAAAATAAACTGTCCATTGTTTCTTTATCCTTTATCTGTGGCTTGACACTTTATTTGATGAAGTTGCTAGCATGAAGACAGGTAACGATAGGCGGTGGTTACAGAGTTGCAGTGATAAAAAAAAGACACCTGTCCTGAGATCATTAAGTGTCGCCATTTGCACAACAATTTCACCAAAGATCCTCTTTAACCCGTCTTTGCTATCACTGCCACTGGTGTGTAAGAAGCCTATTTAAAGTAAATAAACACTGCTTAGCTTGGCATTGGGGCAAGTATAGTCTGGCAGCCCAAAAAGCCAATATGTATACATAATACACTGGGGAAAACATTGAACTTGTGTCAGTGTGGGAGTCTGAGGTTTGACCACATCAAGGTTATGCTGAGCTCCATCATGCTGCCAAGTAACGGTGTAACCAAGAGAAAGACAAACTGAAAACCAGCCAGCTTTGTTTGTCTTACATCAACATGCCAACGCTCTGGCTAAACCGGGGACTACTTCTCATAATAATGGGACAACAGATAAATATTACATAATAATGATGTAATTTGGTCCATGCTGACAAATCATCAAAAGCTGTGATAAATAGGTTCTTACTCACTGAAAAAGAACTGAAAGCAACATTTAGATTGTCAAAGCTGTGGTTCTGGACGGATTAAAAATTAACAGGGCAGGTCGGAGGTCAGGGGCCTTTGCTGCCTTGGCAGGTTGAGTAGATGCTCGTCTCTTCACTGGGTCGGATCAGACAGCCTGCTGGTTTCTCTGCAGCACAATGCAGCTCAGTGATGTGATGTTTATTCTTTCCTTCCTGCGTTCTGACCCACCGAGGTCAGCTCAACCCAAAACAGCCTGGATGCGTCGTCTTCCTCCAGCCTCACTCTTAGGACTAAACACAAGTTAGAACGCTCTAAAAACAAAACAGAGGGTTTCTGCAATGGAAGGCCTTGTTCCCATGAAACCTTAAAGTGCAGCTGTTGTCTGCATTTGCAGAAACAGTTGTTAGTAATCACTGTTAGTTACACAAAAAGAGAGCGAATAGACCCTGACACCAAGCATGTTTCATCTACGTTAATGTGGCAGTATTATGTAAAATCACCTATAATCTTATCCCTTCATAAAAAAAAAATACCTGGAGTTTTGCCTTAATTCTTTCATGCACGTTTGAGAAAGCCCTTTAATCTCCATGATAACCATTTAGCTGTGCAAAACGACTGGGTGGACCTGCAGCAGGCCTCCTCTACATCTTCACTGACTCCATTCAGCTCCTTCAGACTAGCCAGCTGAAATTAGCAAACACCTGGTGGAGCTGCACATCTGCTGGCCTCATTACTTGAGCTACTTCTGGTAAAAACGTTGTGATAACTTCCCAAAGGCAGAGTTTCTGAAACAGCAGAGTTTTTAAAGGGGCAGAGCCCCAATTTCAAGATGCTAAATTACAAAGTCAAATTTCTTATAAGTCATATTTGATATATATAATTATTGTAACAATTTAACTTAACATAGTTACTTGATTGTGCTATAAAATGTTACTATGTATATAGAAAATAGATAATACTGCCCCTTTAATGTTTATATTGCAGTCTAATAAATATAAGATTGCACTGCAGCCCAGTTTATGTCTAAAACTGAGTTTCAAGAACATAAATATTGTGATTAGGTTAGAAGATGACAAAAATACAAGCTGACGTATTCCTCGATTAATAATTAAATTGATATATATATATTGGTTCTTGTCACCATTTGAAATGAGTATTTTGGATATTTCTTTACCTAACTTTTAGGTACGTTTCATGTCCACCACATTGTGGCTATTTAATAAGGAAATTTAGGTTTTGGGACTCAAATAATTGTTAAGGGAAACAGTCTCATTATGGTTAATGCCATCCATCCATCCATCCATCCATCCATCCATCCATCCGTCTTAATCGTTAACCATTATGAATAGACTGTCACAAACTGGGATCACAACCACAATAAATGGAGAGTAGCATAAAATCTCAAACCAAAAGAAAACAAAAATCAGTGAGAACTTCTTTTGACTTTCTTTCAGTCTTTCTTCATGATCTCAGTCCTCACATCTATTTACTAAGTTGCACACAGGAACTGCACTTCAATACATCTTCAAGTTTAGTAATATTCTTTGATCTTCTCATGAAACAGCAGAGAAAATTGCAAAAATAATAATAGTAATAATTCCTACAATACAGACGTTGGTTGAAGTTTCTATCTCAAATTATTCAGTTAAGAAAATACTTCATCCCAAACGAAATTAAAATGTTAACTCATTGACGTCATTATTTGGAATTTAATGTAAATCCAAAGTCTTAGCATAACAAGAAATGTTTCACAATAACAGCGTGACAAACGCCCATCCCTAGTGTTACATGCTTATTGTTAAATAAGAACCTAAGGCTTTGCTTTGAACCTGTGTGAAAACAGGCATGAGATCAAACTTTATACTTCCTCCTGCTCCCGTTTGGATTTGTACATTTTGTAGAATCATTCAAGTATGTTTTAAGATTCAGTTAACAGTTTTAAATCTTTTATTTTCAGTTGTTTTTAGCCACACTGATTACAAAATGTAATCTGATGGTGAGAATCATTTGTCAGATTAAAAGAACATTTTAAAAATACCAAAATTTAAGCAGACACTTTTCTTTATGAGAAATGTTTTGGGGTGTTTTAGTAATTCCCTAATTATATTGTAGTGTCTAATTAACTGTAACTGGAAAATAATGATCATTAACGGAAAGGTTAGAACACATTCTTAGTGAATTAACTATATCATGTAGTCTGAATAAAATAAATCAGGAAGGCTTCATAAAATCAAACTAACGACACAATAATTCAACTCATGTGTATGAAAACTGAATTATATATAGTACAAAATGTACACCTAGAAATTATATAATGGTAATTACTTTAGATTCAGATAGAAACAACACATTAAATATGTAAAAAAAAGTATTTATTACATTAGTAGTTCACTTTTGGAGAGTAATTTCTGTATTGCATTGTGCATAACCAAATGTAAGTCAAATAAACCGCTGCATTTTTCTTCATAGATCTAACTATTTAAGTTGTTTTATGGTGAAAACACACCAAGGTATTTACATTACAAACCCTGAGAAAGTATTTGAGTATGTTCGGGTTAAAGTCGCTCCACATCCCAACCTGCTTGCAGCTCAGGTACAGATTTATGAGCCACTCCTGACTTCACCTGAGGCGTCAGTCATCATGACTCAAGAAACACGACAAAAAACAAATAAAACACAACATCTACTGCGTGTTTTTACCGCTAAAGTGGGAAAACAAGACGGGAATTTCTGCCCAACTCAGTTCAGCGACAAAACAAAAGCCAGGTGAAGGTGGGACCAGGTTCCGCTTAGATTGTTTTCTCTTCTGGACATTTTTTTTGTTTTGTTTTGTTTTGTTTTGTTTGTTGCACAGGTTAAATTCACGTTGTTTGACGTGGATATGAAACAAAACAGACACCGAAGGGGTTGCGAGTTGACTTCCTGATAAATAAAGTGCTGTTCAAATTAAAAACAGAAGAACTTACCGAGCGGTTGGACCGTCGCTTCTTCGAGCCGCGCAGGAACATGATGTCGGCTGGACGTTAAAAGACACTTTCCAGGTGGAAAAAAGAAACAGACGGGAAATAAAAATAAAACGATAAAGTGTAAGAGTGTGGAAAGAGTCGGAGTCTCCCGTGAACTACATGCTGGTTCCCTGCGGAATCCCCCGGACTCTTCATCCCAGTCTTCACTCAACACTTTTGGCTTCGGATCAGATGTGGAAAAGTTAGATTGACTGAAGAAAACATGCCGCTTCCGGTAGGACTTCAAAATAAAACGCACATTTAGACACTGCTTTTGGATTACAAAATAAAAGCAAAATTATGTGGTATACATTAGGGCTATATATCGCGATATATATCGATATTTTCTCTCCTAAAAAAATCAATATTCATCTGCAAGTATCGTAACATCCAACTGTCACCTTGTTCACTCACTGCTTGCTTCACCAGGTCATCAGGCTTAGAGTGATTCCTTCAGATGTTCAGGTTTAAAAGGTATCAAACTATTCAGAGCAGGAACTTGGTTCACTTTATTTACTTTACTAATGCATGTCAGCTACAGTTTGTACTGTTTCAATTAAAAGAAACATGTTTTCTCACCACTTCTTTGATTCATTTTGTTCAGCTGTCCACTTTAAGTCTGTGTCCAACCAGAGCCAGGTATTGTGTAGTTGGTGCCTTTAATCAATTTTCAGTTAAATTAATTCAATCCAACTCTATAACAGTCACAAAATGTCACCAAAATCACTCTGTCCCTCTAAAATCTTTAAAAAAAATCGCAAAAGTGTATTGAATTGTATCGTTTGCTGAATATCACAATATATATCGTATCGTCGGCAGAATATCGTGTATCGTATCGTATTGTGAGATTATTGTATCACTACAGCCCTAGGAAAGATAGAGGTGCTTATCAACAAAATACATAATCGAAAATGTATTTATTTCATTAACATGAACCTTGTATATTAAATACTAATATATATTTTAATACTGCGACAGACTGGCGACCTGTCCAGGGTGACCCCGCCTCTCGCCCGGAACGCCAGCTGGAGATAGACACCAGCACCTCCCAACCCCATTAAGGGACAAGGGTGCAAGAAAATGGATGGATGGATGGATATATTTTAATACATATTAGTATTTAATATGTGTTAAATACTAATATTTAACACAGGAGAATGCCTTCTTGTTGTAAAGCATGTCCATGTTCTGGTAGATTTGCTCTCCATAGTTTGCCAAATCCTTTTTTGCAGTAATTTCTGCATCAGAGTAACTTGAAGTAATGAGCCTGCAGCTGTGATTAAGTTTTAATGAAGTCCAAGTTACTTTAATAGCAGCTTTCACTTCATTTGCATTGTTAATTCTGAGTCCTTTCATCAACCTCCACAGATTCTCAACAGCATCTGGGCCAATGTGCTATTCAAACAAACACAGTATAATATTGTTATTTAACCAGTTGGTTGTTCTTCAGATGGTGTATTGAGGTGGCTGGACTTGGTGAAAACTGTAGAGAGAGTCTTCATGACGCTTATTAACAAAGGAAGCATGAAGTGCTTTAAATTTTCCTGGATGTCTGTTGACCCCAGTTGACTCCAGTTGACCAAATCTACTTTCTTTTGGTGCCTTTTCTCTTTTCTCATGAACTCTGGGAACTTCATTGCCTAATAAGATGTAAAAATGTTATTTAGGCTGAAAAAAGGACATTTATGCCACCATTTCCTCCTCTTAACTTTCTGTTTTCATATTTTTAAAGTCTTTTGTGCCTTAGACTTCTAGGATATAATGCACCATATTCTGGACCATTATGCCGGTCATACTGTGGCCAAAAATGCACTACTGCATTAAGTGCTCATTTAAATTAGTCTTATGAAATACTGAATACTAAATGTTGGGTTTTATATCAGCTTCAACCCATAATCATAAAAACTACCAGAAATTAAAAAAAATATATCATTTTGTGTAATAAAAATGTTTAAAATGTGTCCACCTTTTGAATTGAATTACAAAATGTTTGCGTTTATTGACATTGAAATTTAAATTAATTGAACAAACCTTTAAAGAAGCCACAAAAATATATACTAATTATATAATCATTACTTTATTTATGTCTAAATAAGACTTACTTTGCATAAAAGCATATGGTGTTTTATGAATTTTTCTATTTGGTTTTGATTTACTGTAGGCTTAAAACTGTTTACAAATTAGGGAATAATAAAAATAATAGTAAATCCTGTAGATACATCTATTAATTTATAACCACCATCTTGTTCTCTGGGAATAGATGTTTCCACACCAGTTCCTCTCATTTCATAGTGACTCCATCACTGTAAATATATCCTTTGAATTAAATTTTTAAATAAGATAAAAAATCATTCCACAAAGAAATCTGAAAATAAATAAATAAAAGTCAGTTTGGGGAATATCATCATCATGCTTTTAAAAAGCCTCGGATGCAGTTTGGTAAATGCTGGCATGATCCCAAAAAGGGGATTATCATTCCACTGCAGGGCTTTAAAAATAGCATGAATGCAACTGAAATGTACTAAATAAAAGGAAGGGATTTTAATAATAGTAATAAAAAAAAACATAGAACAATGTAATCTGATGAAACAATGAAGCATGGGGGTAGAATGAATGCACTCTCTCTGTATAAAATGAAAATCAGATGAGATTAGAAATCCCACATGAATACTGTCTACATGAACAGAGATCCTCGCTGGAGATATGTGAGATAATTTGTTTTTATCCATCATACCAACAACAGGGGTTACAAAAGTACTCAGTTGATTCTGGGAGATTCTCAAAAAACTGACTCAAGTAAGGGTAACACTACTTCAACATATTTTACCTAAGCACAAATAAAAAGTAGCCATCTATGAAATTATTCAAGTAAAAATGGCTATTATTTCTGAAGTAAGAGTAAAAAATATTTAGTAAAAAAGTCTACTCAGTAACTAACTGATCAATCATTTAATATTTAAAATCACATTATCAGACAGAGCAAAATATAAGGTTAAGTGGAAGTCTTTGTATTTTAAGGACAAATATTCATAAAAGTAGTAAAAAAAAGTAACAAAATCAGTTTCTTTAAATAAAAAAATGCATAAAACTTTTAACCAAAACATTGTCTGGTGAATTCTTCATTAAAATGTTTGTTTTTCATTGAGTGGGTAGAAAATCCAGAAGTGTTACTCAAGTAAGAGTAAAAATACTTCATAATAAAATTACTCAAGAAAAAGTAAAAAGCACAGCATAGCAAAAATACTCCTAAAAGTACATAAATAAGTTACTCAAATAGATGTAGCTCAGTAAATGTAGCCATTTACCACTAACTCTGGTGATTTTGCCTTTAAGTCACACATTTGATAATCAGTTACTGACTTGCTCCATCTACCGGCAAGAAGAAGAACAACTTTAAACCCAAACATTGTTGTAATGACAGTTTATTTCTCAAAGCAAACAATAATCTGAATTTAAAGAGACAGAATGCACATTGTTAGAAAAAAAACATTAGAATGACAAGATTTCCCTCCAACACACTGTCCTCCAACAACAAATGTAGAACCTTCTGTCTCTTTTTTAGGAAAACAGGGACACTACAAAAAAATCTCAACAGAAAGATGGCTTTCAATCTTTACAAAATGTGTTACAGATGTTTGAAAAAAATCATAACCTGAGGAAGAATAAAAAGATGAGTGAACGTGAGGGAGGACGACGTAATCTGTGTGGTATCGATCATCTGAGGACGAGTCAATATCGAATATATAAAAATCAGAAATATGTTCTCAAAACCAAACTAAAAGAACAGTATTGACAAATGACCACAGAACCCATTAATTGTTTAGGACTCAGAAATCAAAAAAGTGAAAAACGATGGAAGTACAATGAAACTGAAAATAGATTAGTTTTTTTTTCTTTCAAAGATTTAGTTAAAAGGTTATGAGCTGTCAATGTCCTCCTTGCAGTAGATAGCTTCCAGATTACGTACTTTGATAAAACAGATTGGAAGATGAATAATTGTAGGAATGTTTTAAATTATGTTCTGAGTAATGTAGCATCAGATATGGAGGTTGCTGTAAAAACTGGGATTCAAACTTGGTTTTTATTGCTTCTGTTTGCTACATACAAATAAAAATGTTGGAAAATTCCCAGCCTTACCAGTCCTGGAAGGTTAACTGGAAGGTCAAGCTGTATGTATTGAGGCAACAGCGCCCTCTGGAGTGACAATATGGCTAGTTTTAATCAGTAGCATCCTTCCCTTTAAATCTTTTTGACCTTTTTATGGTTAATTGCCTGGGAATCGATGCTTCTTTGGTGACTGTGTTTTTCTGAGACACAAAGTCCTAAAATATTGTTCTTCTGTTAGTGCTAATGCCAAATACTAATACTTCTACAAATAATATGTTGCCGATAGCCAATATAGCCTGTAAGCAATAAATCAATTAATCGCATGAGTTTGATCATTTCCATGATTGTTTTTTGTGTCTCTCTCTTTCTACCAAAAGTGGATGAAAAAAGTCTCCAGCGTGGTTTACTAGTCTAAATAGCCCCTTATTTCAAGGATAATTTTCTTTACTTATGGACCAAAAAATGTTGTGGCAAAAACGTTTAGACAAAATGCTTTACAAAAGCAGAAGAGATTATAAGATAAACAGTATCAGTGTCAAACCTAAGACTGATTTTTCCCGAGATAAAACGCTACCGAATCCAGCACCACTGCTGTACTGTTAGCTGCTAATAGCTCTATGCACCTTCTCACTCTCCTAATGTCCGAATAAATGACATTTAAAAGGGCCATTTTCTTTTAAATAGGTTCTTACATCTCTGGTTTATTAACACTACAGCGATATTGAAAGTAGCTCTTTGTTTTAGTCGCAGTAACAACTTCCACATCAAAGAGTTAGCTAGTAGTGCTTAGCATGGTGCATTTCTTACTGAAAATCTATTGCAAGTTAGTTTTGTCATATTTCAAGTGTACTAGGATGTTTTACTAGAAAGTAGACCAAAATATTTGGTAAGATTTTCTGTTTTTGTTGTGTTTATTGAGAAGAAAGTTGTTTATTTATAGAAAATTAAAAATAAAAAATTGCAGGTAGCCAACCTGTTGAGCCGTTAGCTTAGCTCAAAGTTTTATCCAAGTGAAAATACCAGGAGAGTCAATTGATGTTGGAGACATATTGCTCATGATCTCTTAACAAAACCCCTCATAAAAAACAGAGACTGTGCATTATAATATTTGACTGACTGAACACTTTTACAAAAAAAAAAAAAAAAAAAAAAAAAAAAATCGACAGCAATCACAAGACAAATATTATTCGGTTTTAACTCCTAATGTGTCAGTTACTTCTGAAGTCCAATAACACGATTAATATTTCCTACAGCAGTCCATTAACAGTAGAGAAAAGTATTAGAAAAGCTATTTGACACCAAACAGTCTTTTGTTACCTTATTAATGTCAGGTTTCGCTGTTCAGTCGATGGTCTGTCTTGGTCGGAACAAAAACTTGTTTTTTTTTCCTCTGCAGCGCACATGCAAACACAGATGTACAGTACAGTGCCTCTCACTTTGGTTCTGTGATATTCCTCTCAGGCACGGCTCTGAAATACTTCTCATTTGTTCACACCATACAGCTGCAATGATTAAAACCGTGACCTGGTCATTTTACTGTCCATCTCCCCACACTGAGCCGCTCTCCTCCTTTTTTGTGTTCCTGCAGCGTCGGTGACAAATGTGTGGACTGTTTAAGCTGTGCTACCTGGAAATGAATGTAGAAAAGTGCATCAGGAAAGTGAGCATGTTTTAAATACCAACAAGAAAAATATATATACTGCAAGAGGTTCACTGCAAAAACACAAAATATTACCAAATATGTTTGGTCAAGTTTCTAGTCCAGATGTAGAGTTATACTCGAAATAAAACAAAACTAACTTACAAGTAACTTTTCAGCAAAATATAGAAGCTTGTATTAAGTAAATGATTCCTTAAAATTTGGGAAAAGGTATCGCACTTATTGGAAAAATGTCTTACTATAAATATAAAGTCAGATTTTAAGGATTACTGACTTAAAACAAGCTCCTATATCGTTCTAAAAAGTTACGATTCAGTTAGTTGGTGTGATTTATGGACAAAAATACTTAGTAAGAGTTTGTGTTTTTGCAGCATTTGTGCCACAGGAGAGATTTTGGATGCATCGGTAAATAAACTTGTGTTCCTACCAGAACCTCCAGTTTGCGACCTGATGCTCTTGATTTGAAGGTAGATGGTGTACGTGTCATATGCAAACAGGAGACCTGCGAGCAAGCCGAACACCTGAGAAATACAGCAAAACAAGAACTTTATTTAAAAAAGCCATTGTCAGGGTTTCGGGTTGTTTTGGATTCCAGTTGATTTCTTTATCTGTATTTGCTTTTGATATTCTTTTAAGAAGATCAACCTTGTTTCCTTTGAGCTTTAGTTCAGTCCTCTCAGGCATTTTAGTTTGATTACGTGTCAATTAAGATTAATAGCAAACTGTTTGAGTTTTTATTTTAAATTATTTACATCCCTTTCCCCCGTTACTTCTCTGTTCATGTCAGACTGCAAAATAAACTCCATCAGACATTTTCAAAGAACAAACTTCCCTTTGGGTTCATAGAAAGTTTTATTGTCACGTTGTACACATGCTAAGCTGTAACTTAATTATTCTGTCGCAACCTGGTCGGATGCAGATGGTTGAAACCTCGTGTTGCAACCTGGCCAGGGATCCACAGCACAGAAGAAGGATGTGGTTAAGAAAAGGGAAGCTCGCTTTATTTTGAAATCCAACAGCAATGACATCTGAATTTAGTTGGAAATTAGCAGTACTGCTGCAACGCTCCAAAAACATTTGAAACATTTTATTCCCTGTTGCTCCTGTAAAATCTTGCCCGTTAGATTTAAAGTATCGTTTGTGAATATTTTTTTGCCTGGGCTACACAGTGAGAAGGAACAAGTCGATACAAGGTTTTCAATTCAGACTTTTTTCTACTTCTGTGCTTTTCCACATCTTTCCCACTATACAAGGGGTGTCAAAAATGTGGCTTGGGGGCCATTAGCAACCCTGAAATAATTTTGTGTGGCCCCCTGACCACAAATAATGTATTTTTTAAATAATTTTTGAAGAGGGAGGGAGGTTTTCATTTACTAATTTAAATATCTTCTTAAATGGAAACGGGTATAAAAAGCATTTTCTTCTTTTAGCCATGTATTTTTGCTTTCTTTTTAACATCAATGTATATACAGTCACAAACGCTCAGTGACTATTTACTGAAAAACAGACTCATTTGTTAAACTTGTCTAAATATGGCAGGTTTTTAAACAAAAAACCAACAAAAACATTCAACCCATTCAATACTACAGAAAATATCTGAAGCCTTTTTTGGGAACTACGGTAATTTATTCTTTTCCATTTTGTTTCAGAGAATTTATGAATATTTAAATTATTGTATGGCAGCTAAAATAAAGAGGAAGTAATTCACAATAAAATTATTTGGGGATTTTTATTTCAGGAAGAAGAAAAAGTCCCGTATTCGGCATGTGGTGCAAAATGTTTTGACTATAAGTCATGGTCTCTGCTCTCTGCTCTTCCAGGTGTGCAAACAAAGGTTATGATGACAGTTAACTAAAACTAACAAAATATCAAAAACTCAAATTGAGAAAACATTTTCATCAACTGAAATAAATGAAAACCGCAATTAATAGCAAAAACTAACTAAATGGAACTATATTATGTGTGTTTCTAAAACTAAAACATAATGACATTACATCCTTCACTTTCTTGTTAATGAATCTATTTATTAACCTTTCAAACTGATATAAAATTAGATTTTTTTTCCCCAGGCAAGCAGTTTAAGTCAGCCGTCGGCAAATTACAATTCTCCATGTTCTTCCTGGCGACACTTATGCTGGTCCGCAAAACGGCGACAGCAAAAGTTGGGAGGAAACAACAGAGTTCATCTGCAATAATTGGTTAATTTTTTTAAAATGGTGTCTTCTGTTGAGCGTTATCCACATCAGTGTTTTGCCACCCTGGTCCTCAAGGCACACTGGCCTGCATGTTTTAGGTATTTCCTTGCTTCAGCCCAGCTGATTTTAATCGATGACTGATTGAAAGGCGTTTCCTGAACTGCAATCAGTTGAATCAGGCACATTAAATCAGGGAAACCTCTAAAATCCTAATCCTCGAGGACCAGGGTTGGGAAACACTGCCTTACATTATCAAAATACTTTGACTTTTTTTAAAATTCTACACCTAAAAATTTACCAAAATATGAAAAAACTAAAACTATTAGAAACTAGCAAACAGACGCTTAAAACTAAATGAATTAGATCAACAAAACTGTAATGAAAACCTCAAAACCATTATAACCCTGGTGCCAACATTCAGTTTATCACACTCTGATAAAACCTTTCAAAGTGAAGCCTTTTGAAAATAACTACAGTTATCTTTGAAGCTGAACAGGAAGGAAATGTGGGATGTTATCAGATTCTAAGAATTAGTGAATTGTGACAAATAGCTGCACCGTGTCATGGTAAACAGAACACATTTTCTTCTGCATATCTCCCTAGAAACAAGTCGCACGGTAAACGGTCGTCAAAAACAAACAGTGAAACCCAGAATCAGGCGTTTCAGAGCGAACTGACCCCGCCTGCGATGAGCGCTCCGTCCCCGGCTCCTCTGATGACGCAGATGAGCGACGTGATGAGGTAAACTAGAGTGCCAGTAAATGCACGGATAAAGTCCTGCAGAGGGGGGGGAAAAAAAAGAGAAGTAAATCAGAACATAATGCATTGAGCAACACGCCGCAGAATTTCTTTAAAAAGCTTTTGCTCCCGAATAACTTACACTCCAGACCCAGCTGATGGCTGTAAACTGCTGGTCCAGGTTCAACATGAAGACGCAGAAGAACACGATAGCAAAGCACATCTCGCAGATGGCAACAGCAGTGTAGCCGCCATACCAGGACGAAGCATAGCAGATGAGGATTATCAGACTGAGAACCTGGGAAAACGAGAAAGGAAGCAAAAAAAAAAAGAAAAGCTCCTAGTGAGACAAGTGACTTAAAGTTTAACCTTCTCCGAGCGTCTGCAACGAGCAGACAGATTTACAATGGGGTCGTTCCCTCAGCAACTGTCCATTAGGTGGAAAAAAACCTGTCTGCATGCATTCTCTAACCGTCTAGACCCCTCAGATCTTCTGGTTCTGGCTCTGCTCTGCATCCTCAGAACCAGAACCAAACAAGGAGAAGCAGCATTCAGTTTCTACGCACCACAAATTTGGAACAAACTTCCAGAAAACTAAATCAGCTGAAACACTGAGTGCCTTTAAATCTCAAATTAAAACCATCCTGTTTAGAGTTTCTTATGGCTAAATTGCGGGTTTTGATGTCTTCGAAGACGTCGCTCTGCTAAAACTCTGTTCTAGGAGACCCCATAAGGGCAAGTTTACACGTGGATCGATGTTTTTATCTTTTTTTTGTTGTTTAATCTTTCTCAAAATCTCTCTCTTCCACACTGTTTATTCAATGTCGCATGCCGTTTCTATTTTAATTATGTAAAGCACTTTGAAATGCCTTGCTGCTGAAATGTGCTATACAAATAAAATTTGATTTGATTTTGATTTGATTCTTCTCAGATCAGCAAAATGCTGCCAGTGCACACAAATCATAAACTCAAACAGCCTGCAGCTCATTATAGGTCTGTTTTCTATAATGTGGCTCAAAATGTGAGGGCAAACGCAATCACACATCCAAACTAATTCCTTCAAGAATCTGCTGCATAAAAACTGAAAGACGACCTGTATTCGCTGCGAGATGAAACATTTTGTACAAATACATGTATCAACCTTTAAAAAGAAAGAAACATATGGGTATATCTGACCGCACTGATAAAAAACCCCCACAATATCTTATCAGGTGTTTTTGCTTCAGTTTCTACTGAAAATATTGGTACACTTCAAATAAAAGAAAGCTAACTTACAAGTAACTTTTCAACAAGATGTGAGCTTATTTTAAATCAATAACTCCTTAATTTCCCTAATGTTGATGAAAACGTACTCGTCCCACTGGCAGATTAAACTTCACTTGGAGATAATCTGCCAGTTAAACTAGTACTTTTTCCAACAGTATTGAGAAAATAAGAAAATATTAGCTTAAAACCAGCTTATATATCTTATTGACAGATTATCTATAAGTTAGTACAGTAGAACTAAAACAAAACTAATAAAATGTACCTAAAATACTTGGTTCTTATTGTGTTTTTGCACTGATCTCACCGATCTCATTTTGTGAAACAGTTCACTACTTGGTGAACATGAAGAGAGCTTACATCATGGAGGAGCTTCGGCTGAAATCTATGGACGCATACAATCAATGTTTAAACGGATTTGTAAAGGATGTACAGGCTCTTTAATAAGGTTCTGGTAGAGGAACTAGACGTCTTAGCTAGCGCATAAGAATTAGCTAAGCTAATTTTGCTAGTTCAGCAGTAAGTACTACAGTAAACATTCCTGTAGAAGTTATATCTATTTTAGTATTACACAGAGGTGTGTAGAGTACTCAAAAATAGTAATCGAGTAATAGTTGTAATACTTATTTTGTTCATAAGTTAGGAACCAAGCAAGAGCTGTAGCTTGTGGGCCGTTTATTGCTGTCATAGCAACTGGCTGCTAAGATGGCTGTCAGCAACTTTGTGTACAAAGTTCACAAAGGTGTGAACTTTGTATACAAAGTTCACACCTTTGTCAGTTACTAAGTTCTGCAACTGACAAAGTTACAGAACTTTAGTATTTAGTCAAAAGACTAAGTATTTTGACTATGTATGCCAAAATACTTAGTCCTCAGTATTTTGGCCATACTGAGGACTAAGTATTGCCAAAAGACGGGTGGATTTTTTTGTTGTTTTTTTAAGTGCTTGGATTGTTTTTAGAAGCAAACCCAAATGCAAGTCAACATGCCAAATGTAAACTTGTGTTATTGAGGGATCAGTAAGTAGAGTTTAATGCCATCTAGAGGTAAAATTGCAGACTACAACAATAAAATGTCTTCAGCCCTCCAGCTATGACTAAAAGCTTGTCTTACACGGTTTTATTCTAAGGCACAGACAGCTTGGCCAACAGTGTCAAATCACTGCAGTCTACATGATACAGGCATGACTGAACTGAGCAGACACCAGGCTCACATCTGTCACTACTACCTCACATGCCGCCCACAGGCAGCCAGCCAGCAGCTCAGAGGCGTCAGAAGTTCATGCGTTTCAGGGACTGGCACAGGCTGCCTCTGTAGGGCAGCGAAGAGGCCGAGGCCAAACCATAACGCACAAAAGGAGCTCTATCCGGGACCGAGCCGGCTGAAGAGGCCGTCATACAGAAAAACACCCACCACACCACACAGAGGACTCCCCGAGAACAAAACCAGCCTCTGAGTTGTTGACACCTTCATGTTGAGCTGCACAGGCTGGGGTCTGTCCGCAGCGTTTCAGGATCTCAGCCGGAGTACACTGGCATCAGTGTAATAATGAGCTGCTCGTTTTAAACGGACTACAGGGAAATTATTGCAAATTTTTGGCTAATTATAGTGAGACGCAACACGAGCCCCAAGAGCTCAGCCCATGCATGGTGCAGATACCAACCAAACAGCAACAGTTGCTATGGAAGCCGCCTTTATTTTGAAGCACTTTTTATTTTCTCCCAAGCACAAAGGAAAGTGGAAACAGTGAGAGTAAAATCATGAGGGAAGTTTTATATTATCACTCTGAGCAAATTCTGACTTATTACACACGTCTTATTTTATAAATTCATAGGAATACAACTAAACAGGCACCTTAAATTGCATGTGTTGTCATTTTAGAGGAAAAAAGCTTAAAATCTTGAAAGTATAAAAGATAAATGAATGTGAATTGGTCTTGCTATTGATTTTCAAACAGGTTAAGTCATTGTTGAGCCACAAATCTCCCAAAGAATTTTACTCTCTACCTTGTTTTCTTAATTATCAAGTTTTTAAATGCTAATGTGTTGAATTGATGGTGTAGCAACAAATATTTTACAAGAATATATGTGCAGGAAATATGAATGTGCTACATGGAAACCACCACAGAGTGGGTGGAGGGAAATTTCTGCAACAGTCTCTACTGGAAACACTTTTTGCTCCAGGATTTTTAACTCGACTGTAAGCAAAATCCCAAAGCCGAGGGAATAAAACAAGAGTTTATGCCAAGGAAACGACTGATAGCTGAACAGGAAGTCAACAGCCAGACCATTGAAGGGACTGCAGCCGCTATGACATTTAGCAAGAAAACGATTTTTGGATTTATAGATAGTTGGATGGAGCAGTAATTATTTTATACACATATTGGAGCTTAAGAATCGAGAGTGACTGAAACGATTAATCAGATTAATCGTGGTTAATCGATTATTCAAATAATCGTCAACTAATTTAGTAATTGATTAATCGTTAACTGGAGTACACAGACTCAAAATTAGGACATTTGCTGAAAGGACAACATACTCAGCAGTAGTTAAGCCTGCATTTTACAGAAACAAATAGATTTGCCTTTTTAAATGTAAAAAAGTCTTTACATGCAAATACTTTCTTCCAGGAATCCCAAAAGTGACATATTCCTAGATTAAGATTACCGTATTTTCCGCACTATAAGGCGCACCGGATTATAAGGCGCGCCTTCAATGAATGACCTATTTTAAAACCTTTTTCATATACAAGGCGCATAGAATAGACGCTACAGTTAGGGTTGCTACGCGATTTGTTCCGTTCACTACAAATATGGATGTATAATAATAAAAAATTGGTCCCCGAGTTCTATATATAGCATCTTCACCAGTCATTGTTTCACTCACGGTGTTGGTGTTGCAATATTGTGCCCAACTGCTTTCTGGGTAACAAAGACCAACCTACACGCTGCCTCCGCAGTCTGCCCCTCTCCCCCCGCTGCCCCTCTGGTCTTATATGTATAGGTGCTGGTCCCTTGGTAACTCTAGCCGAAGTTCCCAGATAAATGTCTAAAGTTACTTTGTTGACATAAAGAATGTCAACAAAACAGTCCGATTCCGGTCGTGAGGAGAACCTGGAGAGCGACTGGAATGGGGCGTCTGGGCCGGACGATGGTCACCCGTCTCCGTTCGCGCACAGCATGTTGGTGGAGAACGTGATGCTAGATGACCTGATTATTAGGTCGGTACTAGATAGGTTAATCAAACTTTATTAACAAACCAATTTTGTGACAACATCCCAGCATGCACTGCGCGCTTCTTCTACGGGCGAAAATAAAGTCGGCAGCTGCTTACTGTAGTTGCTAGACCTGTTGTGGCTCAATATTGGTCCATATACACAGTCCAGTCACATTAATGTGACCACCACGTACTTTCCACTTCAGAGTTAAATAACCAATCACAGAAGGCAGGTGGCAGCACAGTGCAGTTGAGCGTATATAAAGGGTGTGTGTGGGCTTCGGAAAACATTTCAATCGTTGGCGTAATGCAGAAACGAAGCGATTTATCCGACGTCCAAAAGGGCATGATCATTGGCTTTCGGGCCAAGGGTGGAAGCATTTCCGAAACGGCTGAGTTTGTGAACTGTTCGCGTGCCGCCGTGGTAAAAGTGTACCGTGCATGGCAAAATGGGACTGTCCAAAATCAACGACGTGGCAAATGTGGTGCACCACGGGCCATAGATGACAGAGGCGAACGACGGTTGCGGAGATGCGTTCGGGCAGATAGACGGGCTACCGTTGAGCAACTGACCACTAAAATGAACCAAGGGGCTACCACAAGTGTCTCCCAAACCACTATTCAGCGAACATTGCTGCGTCTGGGCCTCCGAAGCGGACGCCTGGTTCGTGCACCTATGCTGACTGGTGTTCATCGACAACGAAGGCTAGAATTTGCACGCCAGTACAGCAGCTGGACGTCCACTGAGTGGCGACAGGTAGCGTTTTCAGATGAATCGCGTTTTATGCTCCATCGGACAGATGGACTTTGGCGTATAAGGCGTGAAACCTCTGAAAGGAACCACCCTGCAACCATTGGAGGAACGGTCCAAGCTGGAGGCGGGAGCATTATGGTCTGGGGAATGTTTTCCTGGCATTCTCTGGGTTCACTGATTATTGTGGAAGGCACGATGGATCAATACAAGTACGCATCTGTCCTTGCGGACCATGTCCACCCCTACATGCGCATTGTTTTTCCTCAGGATGATGGCATCTTCCAGCAGGACAATGCGAGGTGCCATACAGCTGCCAGTGTACGTGCGTGGTTCGAAGAGCACCAGGATGAGTTTACCGTCCTCCCCTGGCCAGCAAACTCACCTGACTTAAACCCAATCGAGCATCTGTGGGACCATCTCGATCGAGTTGTTCGCGCCATGGATCCTCAACCGCGTAATCTAGCGCAGCTGGCCACGGCATTAGAGTCGGCATGGCTCAACATCCCAGAGAAGACCTTCAGGGACCTAAGTGACTCTCTTCCTGCACGTCTCGTAGCAGTTCGCTCTGCGAAAGGTGGTTATTCTGGCTTTTGACAGATGGTCACATTAATGTGACTGGACTGTGTATTAGGCGCACCGGGTTATAAGGTGCACTGTCGGCTTTTGAGTAAATTGAAGGTTTTTAGGTGCTCCTTATAGTGCAGAAAATATGGTAATCAAAAATTAATCAATAGAGTAACCCTACACTGCATTTGTATTATCCTTTGTTTCAGATGATCAAACATTTACCAACTTTATTGCATTTTAGGCAATGAAATGTTTATTATTCTATTTATTTGTATTCTTTATGTTTGTATAAGAAACCCTGAAGTAGTTAAAATATACAGAATGTGCCAATTTAAGCAATTAAAATATTGTTTATTTAAAAAAAAGTTTTGTTTTTTTTCTTCATTGCATGTTGTTATTATTTTCACTTATGTATTGAAGAGTTAAAAATGACAGAAAATAAATACATAAATGTTTTTCTCTAAATTTCTTTTCCCAATTAATGATCAGAATAATCAATAGAATAATCGATTACTAAAATAATTAGTTGCAGTCTTAAAGGAGAGTATTCCTTCCATGCATCGCCTCAGTTTCATAAAACATGAACTACTTTGGTGACAGATGTTTGGAAAAATATAAAAACAGACACATGTCCATCAAAGTAACATTGCTGGTCAGAATGGGAGCACAAATTACATTTATGCCAACAAATCTTGTAGAATTTGTATTTCAAGTTTTGTGAACAATTACATGTAGATCAGGTTCACCATAGAGAATTTCTTTTAAATCTCTCCGTAGAGTGCTGGTTTGTTGAGTCTCCAAACTGCTCAGATCGCCATATAATCCCTCATTTTATTACCTCAAATTTGAACTGGGCACTTTTCTGTCACCACTTTTCTCTTGGATGGACATTCTTTTAGTTACTGATGCCAAAGTTTGGCATTTCAAAACACAATATCTGAGTTTTTTTCAGGCTTCACTTTAGCTTTTGGACATAAATACAACTGTTGTGAGCTCCAAGTGTAAACAGACCTAGAAAAAAAACAGGCTTTAGAAATGGACATACCCTTTAATGCTGATGTTTTTAACGTTAAGGTTCAGATCTGTCATTCCAGCTCATCTCTGCAGAGACAGACATGATGAAGAAAATGCGCACTCCCTTGCAGTTGGTGTGTGACTTGCACATTAACTTGCAATTCAAACATGCTCCAACACGATCATCATGACCAACAGGAGAAGTCATTTCATATGAAATAAACGATGATTAAGTCTTCACATTCCCAGTTTTGCTCCAGTATTTCCAGCAACTGATACTAAGAGGCCCATTTCCGTCCAAACTGAAACTCCCCATAGTTAGCAGTAAAATATTCTCCTCCCTGTTTTTGTCCTGGGGAGTTCTGGGAGCCGAGAATGTTTTCTAAGCTATTTCAGAAATCTCTGCCTGAAGTCATCCTTGAATGGAGCGGCAGCCGAGATCCGGGTTAAACGCTTTATGCAACATTCCTTGTTCCGAGGCCTAATCGCCACACCAGTCTGGAGTTTCCATTACTACCTCATGATAAAAAAACAAAAAAAAAAAGAAACGGAGGGGAAACTTTTACAGTGGGTGGAGTTCAGAGAGGCCGTCTTTAAAATTAGCTTGTTCCGTTTGGGACAGCAGACCCTTTTTCCAGGGAGGCTCAGACTGAGGATTTCTCTTGCTTTCAAGAAACGCAGTTTTACATTTACTTAGCTTCAGGTGCTAGCTAACAACAGTAGAAGTTATTTTCTACTGTAAATAACTTCAGTTTACTAAAATGATTTTTTAGTGAACCAATATTACAATGGTCTGCTGAATATCCTCCTAATTCACACCGGGCAGTTTGTCTATCACACATGTTAATTTAATCTAAACTTAATTTGAAGCCATTTTAATTTCAAATTGTGTCTCAGATGAAAAAAATGATACAAGGATATCTTAACATTTTGTAAATAAGTCAGCAGACATTGGTCTTTTTCAATGATCGTTTGTGAACACAACATTAAAGGTGACCCATTATGCTTCCTTGAACTGGTTAGGACGGGTCGAACGATGATACAAAGCCCAAAATGAATCTGAGAAAATTAGATTTTAGTCAACAAGAATATAGCAAGTTGTTTCTGGATGGTAAGTCAACAACAAAACACTTTTCTTTTCCAGCAGCTTTCACACAGCAGTAAAACCAGCTGAAAAACTCGCTGAAACTCAGCTTAGGTTGCTAGGTAACGTGCTGAGCTTGGCTTGGGTTGCTAGGTGAGGGGCTGTTGCTTCACTGCGGTTGCTAGGTGAGGGGCAGCATCTACTGATTTGTGACGTTACATTCAGAAGGTTTTTGGAATGGCTCATTTTCCAGACATTAAAACACATTAACTTACTGACAAAAAAATAAAAATAAAAAAACAGGGTGTGTGTTTTTTAGAAGCATTGATTTTTAGAAGCCTCTCACTCTTAAAATAAGCAATAGAAAATATACATCAATTAACATGATGTTGCTAATTAGGCTTTAACGTCTGGAAATAGCTTAACTGCATTATTACTTTTCACATTTACACATGCTTTTCCTTCAACTTAGCCACAACTCTTAGCACTAAATACGCAAAACTGTGTCAACAATTGAACAAAAAATTAACTATTTACCTAAAGAACAAGGAAAAGAAGAACCGTCGCTTCTGATCAGGTTTATGTTTTGTTAATACACTGATATTTTCTGAGCACAACAAAACTATCAGTAACTGTAAAAACTAAATACTGAAGACCTCCTCCAATTTGCGATTCAGAAGTCACGGATTTACCTGGACACAAATTGCTCTATGGAACGTGATCTTGAATTATTCGTGGATTTTTTAAAAGTATTCTAGAGAAAATGCAGCTTAGAAAGTGGAAATGACTGTGGTTGATACACTATTGACTGGCTTTAATAAAGCAGCTAATCAAGGAGTGACATAGCTTCTTCTTCAGATGGTTTTCACTGAGTGAATTAAGGCATGTTACACTATATTTGAACTATCTATAAAACTGGCTGTTCTTATAAGCACTTTGTCAGGAGGGAGTCTCCAGTATTCATTCCAGTTTTTAATCACCCCGGGGAGGATATGATTTCCAACTCCCACGAACTCAACAGCATCAAAAGAGTGAAGACATTTCCAGTTACGACAGAGAAATATACTGTAAAAAATAGAAACGCAAATTGCAGATAAGACTCCACCGAACCAGCAAGTGTGTTTAAATATATAAAGAAGCTACGGTAATCTCAACAACAGTAAATACAGAACCTACACAAATAATGGAGGTCAAAGAGACTCGCACTACTACAAAATGCAAACAAACGCATTCATGCATAAAAAAAAAACGGTGGTTAAGAACAGAAATAAAACAAAGTTGCCTGACAGGAAGTGGCTGCTTTTTGCCATGACTACTTGAGTTGTTTCATTCTCACTGTTGTGGTTATGAATCTGCTGGTTAACCAAAGCAAGATGTGCAAAGATATAATTTGTTTAAAGGTGTGCATTGCATATTTATACTGTTCATATTTAAAGAAACCGGAGCTAGTGTGCGAGGCTGAGAGGTTTCGGCTAGAAATAGTCGGCCTCACCTCGACACATGGCTCTGATTCAGGAACCAGTCTCCTTGAGAGGGGCTGGACGTACTTCCACTCTGGAGTTGCCCACGGCGAGAGGCTCCGGGCAGGAGTGGGCATACTAGTTGCCCCCCATCTTGGCGCCTGTGCGTTGGGGTTCACCCCGGTGAACGAGAGGGTAGCCTCCCTCCGCCTACGGGTGGGGGGACGGGTTCTGACTGTAGTCTGTGCTTACGGGCCGAACAACAGTTCAGATTACCCACCCTTCTTGGAGTCCTTAGAGGGGGTACTGGAGAGTGCCCCTCCTGGGGACTCCCTTGTTCTGCTGGGGGACTTCAACGCTCACGTGGGCAATGACAGTGAGACCTGGAGGGGCGTGGTTGGGAGGAACGGCCCCCCTGATCTGAACTCGAGTGGTGTTCTGTTGTTGGACTTCTGTGCTCGTCACGGTCTGTCCATCACGAACACCATGTTCAAGCATAAGGGTGTCCATACGTGCACTTGGCACCAGGACACCCTAGGCCGCAGTTCGATGATCGATTTTGTCGTTTCATCGGATCTGCTGCCATATGTCTTGTACACTCGGGTGAAGAGAGGGGCGGAGCTGTCCACTGACCACTACCTGGTGGTGAGTTGGCTCCGGTGGTGGGGGAGGAAGCCGGTCAGACCTGGCAGGCCCAAACGTGTAGTGAGGGTCTGCTGGGAACGTCTGGCGGAGTCCCCTGTGAGACGGAGCTTCAACTCCCACCTCCGGCAGAACTTCGAACACGTTCCGGGGGAGGTGGGGAACATGGAGTCTGAGTGGACCATGTTCCGTGCCTCCATGGCCGAGGCGGCTTATCGGAGCTGTGGCCGCAAGGTCGTTGGTGCCTGTCGCGGCGGCAACCCCCGAACCCGTTGGTGGACACCTTCGGTGAGGGATGCTGTCAAGCTGAAGAAGGAGTCCTATGGGGCCTTTTAGGCCTGTGGGACTCCGGAAGCAGCTGATGGGTACCGGCGGGCGAAGCGGCATGCGGCTCGGGTGGTCGCTGAGGCCAAAACTCGGGCGTGGGAGGAGTTTGGCGAGGCCATGGAGAAAGACTTCCGTACGGCTTCGAGGCGATTCTGGTCCGCCATCCGACGTCTCAGGAGGGGGAAGAAGTGCAGCACCAACACTGTTTACAGTGGGGATGGTGTGCTGCTGACCTCGACTGGGGATGTTGTGGGTCGGTGGGCGGAATACTTCGAAGACCTCCTCAATCCCACCAACATGCCTTCTGTTGAAGAAGCTGAGCCTGTGGACTCTGGGTTGGGCTCTCCAATCTCTGGGGACGAGGTCGCCGAGGTGGTCAAAAAACTACTCGGTGGCCTCAGGGCCCCGGGGGTGGATGAGATCCGCCCGGAGTTCCTTAAGGCTCTGGATGTTGTAGGGTTGTGTTGGCTCACGCGACTCTGCAATATCGCATGGACATCGGAGGCAGTTCCTCTGGATTGGCAGACCGGGGTGGTGGTCCCCCTGTTTAAAAAGGGGGACCGGAGGGTGTGCTCCAATTACAGAGGGGTCACACTCTTAAGCCTCCCTGGTAAGGTCTATTCAGGGGTCCTGGAGAGGAGGGTCCGTCGGATAGTCGAACCTCGGATTCAGGAAGAGCAGTGTGGTTTTCGTCCTGGTCGTGGAACACTGGACCAGCTCTACACCCTCAGCAGGGTCCTGGAGGGTGCATGGGAGTTCGCCCAACTGGTCTACATGTGTTTTGTGGACTTGGAGAAGGCGTTCGACCGTGTCCCCAGAGGGGCCTTACGGGGGGCTCTCTGGGAGTATGGGGTACCGGGCCCTTTGATACGGGCTGTCAGGTCCCTGTATGACCGGTGTCAGAGTCTGGTCCGCATTGCCGGCAGTAAGTTGGGCTCGTTTCCGGTGAGAGTTGGACTCCGCCAAGGCTGCCCTTTGTCACCGATTCTGTTCATTACTTTCATGGACAGAATTTCTAGGCGCAGCCGAGGTGTTGAGGGGATCCGTTTTGGTGGCCTTAGGATCGCATCTCTGCTTTTTGCGGATGATGTGGTGCTGATGGCTTCATCAGATCGTGATCTGCGGCTCTCGAACTATGTTCCTTTAAATCAAACCTCCAGTTTAGAGTCACTTTTGAACAATAATAAATGGAAAACTGACCAACATATTTGATGTATATTGAAGATTTTGGACAAAAAGTGATGTTTGTTACTGATTTCTCAATTGGTGGCTGTATGTGATGTTTAGCTGAAATGTCCTATAAAAGTTAACTTTCTTAACTGATTAATATTGATTAAAACTACTACAGTAGTTCTATTGGAAGAATATTTCACTTATAATTTGGGGAAAATGCCTTCTTATAAGTGAAATAATCAGCTACAGCTGTTTTATCAATATTTGGGAATTACTCAAAACAAGCTCCAATATCCTGCTGAAAAGTTATTTGTTAGTTAGTTTTGTCTTATTTTTAGTGTACCAAGATATTTGCTGCAGAAACTAAACCAAAGATACTTGATGTAAGTTCAAAGGCGCCTGAATACCTTTGTAGAACACATAATTAAATGATAAAAAAACAAAATGTTACCAATTATTCTTGGTCTAGTTTTTGATGAAAATATCTTAGTAAACTTTAAATAAGTCAAAACTAACTTGAAGTAACTTCTCAGCAAAATATAGGAGCTTGTTTTAAATCAATAAATCTTTAATATTGATTAAAAAAAGCACTGTTCGATTATTTTGCTTACCATGAGAAACTGTCTCATTGCATGTGAAATAATCTGAATACGTTTCCACCAATATTAAGGAATTATTGACTCAAATCGAGCTCCTATATCTTACCATTCTGCCAAGATATTTGCAGTAGAAACTAAACCAAAACTACTTTATCAGATCTTCTGTTTTTTGCAGTGTACCAACATTATGCCATTAGTGAAGAATCTAAATTAATTAGCTACATGTAATTTCCCTTTGTGATTAATAAAGTATTTGTGAATTGAATTGAACTTAGTGTCAAATGTGCCTGTGACAGGTGGAAAACCCTTTATTTCCGTCCCTCAACCTTCAACTCCCACACAAACCACATGCATTTCTGAACCCTTCTGCCCTCATTACTCACATCGATATGATCTGCTTCTCCTTCAGCCTGAAAATCAGTACCAACATTAACTCCTAATAACCCATTAAATATTAATTGGTTGCACACACGTGATTTGTACCACAGACAGCTTTATGAGCTTAAGAGTCACTTTGTTTCCACTGTAAACTCACAATTTCTGCAGCGAGGATGGTGCCTTTCTGGGTCCGCACGTAACTTTTCAGCTTCTCCACGACGCCCGCAGAGGGATTCTCGGTTGTATCAGCAGCCATCCTGGGAGAAAAAGTAAAGTAGCGTCCCTCTGGTAAAAGAGCGAGTTTGGATGAGCAAAAGTTTTCCTTAGATGAGATATTTCAGGAAAGAACCAGGTGGAGAAAAGAGAGCAGTCTGACGAAAAAGTCTCTGAGAAATAAGCTGCTGGGAGTCTGTGAGAGCAGGGCGGGGCCAGCGGACTGCATGCAGGGGCGTTGGCGTTTCCCTTAAGTATGGAGCGCCGCTCATGACAACATGCTACCACATTGTGCTAGAGCCAGATCATGCAGTCTGGCGACAGAAGTGCTTTCGCGCTGGTTTTATATTATTTTATTATTAATTTTAGTATTATTTTTCCGGTTAAACGGTGCACCTAACCATATCAAATGATTTGTCTACTTAGTCAGCCAGAGTTACTGCGGCCGGCTGCGCGGAGAGCTCTGAGAAATTCGTCCCTCAAACTGGAGCAACCACAACAGTTTCTGTGATTCTTATTAAAAACTCAACAGACACGAAATGGAAGAGCTGCTAAAGCCACATTAGCATTGTTGAGCATCTCTGTGCAGTGCAGCGGATTTAACTCATGCAGGGCCGGTCCAAGGCTGTATGGGGCCTTGAGCGGAATTTGACTTAAAAGCCAGTCTTGCTGCTAAGAACATCAGCAGCTCTAACAACTTATGGGTTTGACTGAGTAAAATCAGGGAGAGCAAGAGTAGTTTAATTGGCCAACCTAAAAACAATCAGTTATAATTGCAGTTTACTCATTTGTATTTGTAAACAAACGGAGCTCAAACTCAAAGATTAAACTCACAGAATCAGATTGTTGCTATGGTAACAAACCAATCTAACTATGAATATTGTTCTTTGAACTTTTACAAAGTAAACTTGCCAACTCCTTAAAATCTTACATTTAAATGTTAAACAATTGAAATAGTTTAATTTATGTATGCTGAAGCCATTAAATCGAATTTAGCAGCATTGATCATCTCAATAAACAAAAGCTACATTTATATATCTGTGGTCTGTGTTAAAATATCAGCATTTATGGGGCCCCTGAAGGCTTGGGGGCCTTGTGGAGCCGCTGACTTAATTTGGATTAGTCAGAAGAGCAAATAATTGATATTCATTTTAATTGAATGTTTTGATTAGTTGTTTTAAGACTAGTTGTGGATTTAAATAGCGTTTCACTGACGCTGTTTTTCATGTAACATATAATTACCAAGTAATATTTTTACTTTTCCTGTCTTCTTTGAATCTTTAATAAAAAAACATGGTGGACCACCTCAGCGCCCCGACCACTGGTGAGAGATGTAGTTAATTTAAAAATATTTAATGGAAAAACGAATAATCAAACTTACAAAAATGAAAAAAAAATCCAGGGAACAAAATAAATGCAAAACAAAGACATATTAAAGACACAGGAAGAAACCATGGAGAAATGAGAAAAGTGACGAGATGAACCTCTTGAATACTGGAGAGGTTGTGAGCTTCAGAAAAGACCTGGAATGGATGATCCATCGATCCATTTATTTTCATCATTGTCCCAGTGGGGTCAGGAGAGGTGCTGGTGCCAATCTGTGGCAGAAGGCGGCGTACAACCAGGACAGGTCGCCAGCAACACAGAGACAGAACCAAACAACCATGCACCCACACATCCATACATAAGGATGGGTACAGAAATCAATTAACCCAACAGTCATGCTTTTGGACTTTGGGAGGAAGCCGGAGTACCCGAAGAAAACCTATGAATGCATTGGGAGAGCATATGAACTCCATGCTGGGAATTGAAGTCAGGACCTTCTTGCTGCAAGGCAACAGTGCTACCAAGTGCACCACTGTGCAGGACCTGGGCTGATGAGCAGGTGAGTGGAGGGAGTGGAAGCAGATTGTGAAGGGATAGAGAAAGTGGCAAAGGAAGGGGGGGAAGATCACACAAGGGGAAACAACCAAAATACAAACACAAGTTCATTTTTATTTATTGTAAATACAAATTGTGTGTTGAAGGTACGGCCTGAAAAATACCATAAATCTGTTGAATAAAGTATTCTGTTCGTGGATTTCAAGGATAATCAAAATAACACAAAAAATACACAGTCCAGTCACATTAATGTGACCATCTGTCAAAAGCCAGAATAACCACCTTTCGCAGAGCGAACTGCTACGAGACGTGCAGGAAGAGAGTCACTTAGGTCCCTGAAGGTCTTCTCTGGGATGTTGAGCCATGCCGACTCTAATGCCGTGGCCAGCTGCGCTAGATTACGCGGTTGAGGATCCATGGCGCGAACAACTCGATCGAGATGGTCCCACAGATGCTCGATTGGGTTTAAGTCAGGTGAGTTTGCTGGCCAGGGGAGGACGGTAAACTCATCCTGGTGCTCTTCGAACCACGCACGTACACTGGCAGCTGTATGGCACCTCGCATTGTCCTGCTGGAAGATGCCATCATCCTGAGGAAAAACAATGCGCATGTAGGGGTGGACATGGTCCGCAAGGACAGATGCGTACTTGTATTGATCCATCGTGCCTTCCACAATAATCAGTGAACCCAGAGAATGCCAGGAAAACATTCCCCAGACCATAATGCTCCCGCCTCCAGCTTGGACCGTTCCTGCAATGGTTGCAGGGTGGTTCCTTTCAGAGGTTTCACGCCTTATACGCCAACGTCCATCTGTCCGATGGAGCATAAAACGCGATTCATCTGAAAACGCTACCTGTCGCCACTCAGTGGACGTCCAGCTGCTGTACTGGCGTGCAAATTCTAGCCTTCGTCGTCGATGAACACCAGTCAGCATAGGTGCACGAACCAGGCGTCCGCTTCGGAGGCCCAGACGCAGCAATGTTCGCTGAATAGTGGTTTGGGAGACACTTGTGGTAGCCCCTTGGTTCATTTTAGTGGTCAGTTGCTCAACGGTAGCCCGTCTATCTGCCCGAACGCATCTCCGCAACCGTCGTTCACCTCTGTCATCTATGGCCCGTGGTGCACCACATTTGCCACGTCGTTGATTTTGGACAGTCCCATTTTGCCATGCACGGTACACTTTTACCACGGCGGCACGCGAACAGTTCACAAACTCAGCCGTTTCGGAAATGCTTCCACCCTTGGCCCGAAAGCCAATGATCATGCCCTTTTGGACGTCGGATAAATCGCTTCGTTTCTGCATTACGCCAACGATTGAAATGTTTTCCGAAGCCCACACACACCCTTTATATACGCTCAACTGCACTGTGCTGCCACCTGCCTTCTGTGATTGGTTATTTAACTCTGAAGTGGAAAGTACGTGGTGGTCACATTAATGTGACTGGACTGTGTAAATGTCATTTTTTTTGCATTTATAGACGCCAAATGAGACTTGAGTCTCCATTTGGCGTCTCCAAATGGCAACTTGGAAAATCGCTGTCACTCCTCAGTGCTTCACCACTGGGGAGTCACAGTGCAGACTGAGTATTCATTGATGGGCCATTAGCGCCTCCCCCCAAACCCCCCTCTGCACAATAGCGGTACAGTGGACCCCCCTGCCCCCTATAGGATGACCCCCGTTTCCTCCCACCCCACCCCCATATGCCCCAGACATTAGCGGTGCTGTGACCCCCATTCATGACCCCCCCACCCCACCACCACATTAGCGGTACGGTGACCGCCATTCGTAACCCCCCTCCCCCCCTCGCATTCCCCGGACATTAGCGGTACGGTGACATTAACGGTACCTGTTGTGTTGTGACACAACCAGGACCTCAGGTTGTTTTGTACATTTTCCGCAGTGTGTTGGTGAAGCCTCTGACCACATTTCTGAATATTCCTCCTCCTGCTGACTGACCTGAAGCCAACTGGCTGCCTTCGTCGGTTTCCTCTTCAGATTGCTGCTCTTCTAAGACCGTCAGTCTTTTCTTCAGCTGTTCCACTTCAAGGTGCAACATGTTGTTTTCCTTAATGAAGGCGGTGCTTTTCAGCTCCAGGAGAAGGCGATTGAATTTCATTTCTTTGTTTTGCTTCTTCAAGACGGTGTTATTCTGCTTCAGGGCAGTGCTTTTCTGCTCCAGGGTTGTGTTTATCTGCACCAAGACAGTACATTGCTCCCCCAGGGCGATGTTCTCCTTCTCCAGGGTGGTGCTTTTCTGTTCCAAGGTTGTCTTTTCCTTCTCTAGGGATTCCTCTTTCTGCTCCAGGGAGGTGTTTATCTGCACCAAGACAGTCCATTGCTCCCCCAGGGTGGTGTTCTCCTCCTCCAGGACACCCCTTATCATCTCCAAAGAGATCAATTCCTTCTCCAGGGTGTCGTTCTTCTGCTCCAGGGTGGTGTTCTCCTCCTTCAAGACGGTGTTCTCCTGCTTCAAGACTGTGCTGTACTGCTTGAGGCCAGATCTTCTCTGCTCCAGAGCGGTGTTTTCCAGCTTCAGCGTGGTGTTCTCCTTCTCCAGGGTGGTGTTTTTCTTCTCCAGGTGATGTTCTCCTTTTCTGCTCCAGGGTGGTCTTTTCCTTCTCTAGGAATGTCTTTTTTTGATCCAGGACAGTGCATTTCTCCCCCAGGGTGGTGTTCTGCTCCAGGACACCTCTTATCATCTCCAAAGAAATCTTTTCCTTCTCCAGGACAGTGCTTTTCTGCTCTAGAGTGTTTTTTTCCTCCTCCAGCGCTGTGTATTTCTGCTCCAAGACAACGTTTTTCTTCTCCAGGGCGATGTTATCTTCCTTTAAAGTTTGGTTTTCCTGGAGCAGATTTTCAAAATCCTCATCTTTTTCCTAATCAGCTTGTCTTTTTCAAGTACAGCTTTTTCTAAACTCATAACATGAATCTTCAGCTCCTCATTTGCTTTCATTAGGATGTGTCTCTCTTGTTGACTTCTATCAAGATGTCTTGGAGCTTCTTTGTCTCTCTAGCTAAAATCTGTTGTATATTCTTATATTGCGAATCAGATGACGACGCCTGACTGCTCTGATTCATTGTTTATCCTCTTTGTCTAGATAAATTCAATATCTGCTCATTAAATCTCTTGTTAGAAGATGATCCTTCTACTTGCTCTCCGACTTCTGCAATGGCTATAACCCTTTATGATGTCACTTTTGTGACATCATAAAGGGTCATAGCCTTTATGATGTCACAGGCCTTTATGATGTCACAAGAGAGATGTCATAAAGAGACATCTCTCTTTATGATGTCACTCTTGTGACATCATAAAGAGATGTCACAAGAGTGACATCTCTTTATGATGTCACTCTTGACATCATAAAGAGTGACATCATAAAGAGATGTCACTCTTGTGACATCTTTATGAGTAACATCATAAAGAGTATGATGTTACTCTTTATGATGTTACTCATAAAGAGTAACATCATAAAGATGTCACTCTTTATGATGTTAAGAGTGACATCATAAAAAGAGATGTCATAAAGAGACATCTCTCTTTATGATGTCACTCTTGTGACATCATAAAGAGATGTCTCTTTGTGACATCAATTTGCATGATGTCACAAATTGATGTCACTACCGCAGCAGAACAACTAGAAAACTGATGAAGTTTGTATAAAAACAAACTTTACGGTTGAATGTAGCTCAGCTTAGCTGATGGCCATTGGAGACAGTTCGACTGGTAATATCACCAAGGCTGAAATCCGCAATTGGGAGACAGCGGCTCTTGAGGACAATGTACTGGACAGCAGGGTGCGAGGACCAACTGTCACAAGGAAACGGGTGGGCATGTTGACCCAGCTGGTGCCTAGGAAGCCACCAATTCCGACTGTCTTTCAGGACAATGTCCACTCACTGGGTAAGAAAGTGGATTTGTTAGATCTGAGGCTAAGAGTTTCTGCAGAGATGAAGAGCTGTGCCGTTTTTGCCTAACGAAAACCTGGCTTTACAGCAACATGCCAGACTTAGCCTTCCAGATCAACGGTCTTCAGTTATTCCAAGCAGATCAATGGTCAGGAAAAACACTGGGAGGAGGACAACGTATGTAAGTGAGTGAAGGTTGGTGTACGAACTGTGGACTGGTTAACAGCTGTCAGCCATCCTATCTGCCTCAGGAGTTTTCTGCGGTGTTCGTTACCATTGTTCATATTCCGCCAGGTGCCAACGACAACGAAGCATCAAAGGAGCTGTATGACAACATTAGCTCACTGCAGATGAAGAACACAGAGGTGTTTTACGTGGTTGCAGGGGACTTTAACCATGTGAAACTGACGGACACTACCCAGTTTTTACCAGCATGTCATCCTTCTTACACTCTGGATTGTGTGTACACCAACATTCTGTGCGTACAAAGCTCTTCCTCGCACCCATCTTGGCCTCTCTGACCACATGTCCATCCTGCTGGTGCCAGCATGTCGTCCACTGATGACACGGATTAGGCCAAGGAAGAAGACAGTCACTGTGTGGCCCAGGGATGCAGCCTGTGCGCTCCAGGACTGTTTTCGGTCCACAGATTGGCAGGTCTTCAGAGAGGTGGCTCCTAATGAGGGAGAGGTGGAGCTGGAGGAAAACACCTCCTCTGTTCTTGGCTTCGTCTCCAAGTGTGCTGATGATATCACCACCACCAGGACAGTGACCTGTTACCCGAACCAGAAACCTTGGCTGAATGTTGAGGTGAAAGCTCTGCTGAAAGCCAGGGACGCTGCATTCAGGACAGGTGAGGCATCAGCACTCCGAGAAGTGACCCTAGGGTTAGCGTTAGCCTAACCCCTCACTGCCAGATGCACCTGATAAGTCCTAGTCCCGCTTTGATCATCCAAGCCCCCCCCTCAGCACCAGACTAATGCCACCTCCTGGTGACATGCCTCTCTGTGAGACCCCAGCAGATGTGAGGAGGTCCTTCCAGGAAATCAGCCCCTGTAAATCTGCAGGCCCCAACAATATCCCAGTGAGGGTTCTGAAGGGCTGTGTACATCGACTGTCTGAGACATCTTCAACACCTCACTGTTACTGTCACCTGTCCTCTCCGGCTTAAAGACCACCACTATAGCCCCTGTCCCCAAGCGCTCCACAGTGACAGACCTGAATGACTGCCGACTGATAGCCCTAACATCAGTAGTCCCCACTAATATTTAAATATGCTGACCAATGTATCAATTCAGTTTAAAAATACCTATAAGGCGCACCGGATTATAAGGCGCACGCTAAAACATACGGTCAACAACAACAACAAAAAAGATAACGGAAACAAAACAGTAAGTTTAGTTGAACTTTATTCGACTATGTATCAATACACTCACTTTATTTTTTTATTCTTCTTCCACACATCCATCAAAGTCTTCTCTATCTGAATTGAACAGCTGGGCAATTTCGCCATGAAACATGCCAGGTTCCCTCTCATCATTGTCGGAGTCGGTCTCGTTGCCAGGTGGCTGCAGCCCAGGATCCACCATCCATTCACACACGGTGGCGTAACTCGCCCGGCGGTTCCTCCCAGCCTTAGTAAACGTGTGTCCGCAGTCTGTCGTCCATCGTTCCCACGCCGCTCGCAACTTCTTTTTGAACGCCCTGTTTACACCAATGTCCAGCGGTTGGAGTTCTTTTGTCAATCTTTTGTTAAACTCCGAATTAGTTTGCTTCACTTCCTTTTTCACAGTAGCAGTGAGATGGACGCACATGGAGTCGCAGATGAACAGGGACGATGATGGTGGAAAAACGCAAACGCTGCAGAACTCGGACAATTCTCTGATTGGTTTATTGCTGCTGGCGTACGTACTTTACGTGTTACGTAATGTCCTCTGATTGGTTTATCGCTGCCAGTGTATTGTACACTTTATGTTTGTTGTCAGGGTCAGATTTTGGAATTCAGTGCACACATAAGGCGCACAACACACAATTCATATTTTTTTGTGATGCTGTGAGCTCTAGTAGAGCTTTGCACATGATCAGAAAAAAAAAAACCCAAACCATCATCCTCCAAACACTTCCTGTCGTCCTCTTTGATGGTTCCGCCAGTAGATTTATTTTTGTAAATTCAATTTGCACATTTCTATGGTTAATGGAAATACAGCTGCACTCAGACTCGGGGGTGAAATGGATCCTATCCAGTTCTAAGCCAAATATACCAAAGCTAGTCAACATGAAAGGGGATTATGCTACAGTGTACAGATAGTTTGAAAACTCAAAAAGAAGAGTTGCAAAGCCTTTTTGGCATTGAGAGAACTAAATATAACACATTGTACAAGTAAAAAAGATTCTAAGACCTAACAATATTTTACTAAATACTAAATGAACAACAGAAGTGCAATTGATAATACAGTATTGTTTTGAGCAAATGCACAAAAAGTGTCTGTCAGGAACTTCCCCTTTTAAAACAGCATAAGCCAGAATAAACCAGAAACAGAAAGTGTGTTTCATTTCAGTGCAATTCAAATCAGCGTTTAGGTGCAGAAACGCTTCGCTGCTTCAGGTGTGTTTAGTTTCCATAAAAGGACATTTCTCTGCTGGAGGCAAACAAGACTCAGCTGATTTTTAATTCATTTATTTTTGTCTGTTTGTTTGTATAGTTCATAGGTAAAAGTATGAAATCTACCGCATGTAAACTGGGTGAATTTATCTAGATTTATGACAGCTGTGCTGAAAAAAAACATGTGATGCAACTAAAAAAAACTTTTGCAGAAAGAAGAAGTCTTACTTTAACATAAGTGAGTCTGGTGCATTTTTGGTTAAACTATGTTTGTTCTTCATACATTAGATAGCGATTGTACTCAAATAAGAGTAGCAATACTTCATACTCAAAAGTAAAAGAAAGTTAGCAAAATGACTAATAAAAGTACAATTTCTCCAAAACGTTACTCAATAAATGTAACAGGGTAAATGTAATTAACTACTACCTACATCTGCATCTGTGTTTTATCCAGTAATCACCTTTAAATTTTGTAATCAACCTAGAAAGCTTAATGCACACATCTTTCTATAATTGTTTTAGCTAAATTTGTGTAACAAAAGTTGTAATTCCCATTTAAAAATATATCTTTTCACCAACATAATAGATGTAATAGGTGTAGGTTAAGTGTATTGGTCACAGTTTAATGTACACTACATACATGAATTATATAGGCTATATATAAAAAGAACATGGCCAGTTTGGATTTTATCAGCTTTACAAATGTGCACAAAACTTTGTCAATATTCCGCTAAAGACGAAAAATTATAATTTCACCACTACGTTTCCATTAAATAAGAAACGTAATTAAAATCACACGTGAATAAGTTTATTCACTCGAAAAGTCCTTAAAAACATGCCGCTCACGATGCTCCAACAACTTCCTGTCGTGGCTTGCGGCATAGCAACATCCGGTTGTTAATCATGTGACTCGTATGGCGCGGAAAAACTTTGTATTGCAGTTTTGTGAAATAAATCAGTTTCGATGCTGTCAAAAAAGCCCATTATTCTTGCGCCAAAACGTTTAATCGACAGAAGAGGAATCTGTGTTTTCCATTAAGCACATTTATCTCTGAAATGTCAAATTGCGATGATTACGGTGATTAAAAATGTAGCTTCTGCGCTACCAGGGGCGGCTCTACACGGGGAATGAAAGGGACAACCACCATTCCGTATTCACATTAAGTAGAACAAAAAATACATCAAATAAGTGGAAATAAAAATGTCTCAACAATCATCCAGAGACAATAAACACAATTAATTCTTCAACAGAATAATTTCAAGTTTATTTCATTTAGTTTCACATGAATCCCATATAATAAGAATACGGCAAAACTTTGGAGAGTCTTGAATATTTTTTTTTCCGACTTATCATCATCATAAATACTAATATGAATACATCATACACAATAAAACACAGCACTATTTGAGGGCATAGAGAGTATCACAAGACATCATTCACCACTAAAGACAGACTATATTTCATTTCAGCATATTTATAAGAGCTACAGTGGAAGAGAAAGAAAGTCAGAAAGGGAGAGAAAGCAAGTAGCTTCTAGATTGCCTGGATCTAAGAACCCTGATTTAAAAATTAAAAAAAAAGGAGAGAGCGAGAACAAGATTTTACAATGACTAAAGATGCACTGAAGTTGAACTACGGCTGTTTCTGTTGAGAGCTGTAGAAGCTAAATACCAATAAAACACATCTGCTATCGTTTGGCAAACATGCTGCTTGGAGATCCGTACGGAGGATGGGCAGCTGCAGCAGGTGTGTTTGCATCTGGATACAAGCAATTATTGCAGCACTTTGTGCTTTCAGTAGATTATGGCAGAGCTGCTGTAATAATCAGTGTTGTGTACCAAACATCGGGTTCGCTGTGTAGTCTAGCTTTGTTCCTGAGCCTCTGCCTCTAACATAGGATTACTGATGGAATGTCGGAGTTGGATGCATGCACTAAACCGGATTTCCAATCGGAAGAGGAGAGTCGAGGGCGGGATGAAGACGGCGCGTTGTGTGTGGCACGACTATGATTTTTAGAAATCTAATAAACCCTCGTTTACTTTTTATTCTGTGTTGAAGTGATTAAAGTGTGACAAAAACACCATAAAAAAAAAACAAACACACGCAACTCTGTCTTAGGACTTTCCAAATCACAAAGAAGGCGATCGAGAAAAGGACAAGATATTTTTTTTTCTTTTTTGACAAACAAAATAAAATAAATGCCATCAAAACAAATACACAGAAACTCTTACTACACCATCTGATTTCACAATTTCCATATTGACAACACAGCAAATATGAGACGCCAAAGGTAATTTTCTTCTCCGTACGCACTTGTGATTTGCAGATGTCAGGATTAACAATAATCAGTGCACAACCAGAATGCATCCACTCATGATATTAGATGGTTGAAAAATATATAAAAACCTACTTTCATCACTAACATTACCACTGTCACTCACTTCTCTATAGATATATATCTTCGTTTTTAGCCATTATTTGCAGCCTTTTACAGATTTTTATTTTTTAAATCATTAATTTAAAGCAAATGTTCAGATTTCAATGTGACTGTGAGTCCGGTCAGTAAAGGTTTAAACTATGAGAGCTCCTAAACAGAACCAAAATAAATGCAATTGAATAACTCTGTGCTCAACATTTGTTGTATAACAACTAATATAGAGTGCACAATTATTCAACTGTGTACATATAATCATATATATATTTATATATCAGAAAGTCGATATTTACACAGCACAGACAAATACATTCTCTCAAGTTAAATATAACTACAATTTTTTTTCCCCCCTCATAAATTTTCTCCGTCACAACAAGGTTTCCCTTACGAATGTTTTGGTATTTGTGTTCAAGTTTTTCTCGTATACCCAAACAGACAATCCTCTGTTGTCTTTTACAGTTAAATACGTCACGAGAATAATCATCATTGTTACAGCAAACAGAAGAAATCCATTCCCACCCACCCCAGAACCGACCCGCCCGTCCCCTCCCCGGATAGTAAGAGTACGGCCTCCCCTCCCGCCGCCAGCCGACTCACAGACACACAGACAGACACACAGAGGCGCGTGGAGACGCAGGTGGTGGTCGAGAAACGCTCCAACGATGACCAGATCGCCCTGAGGAGGAAAGAAACAGGATGCACCAATCAATCGATCGATCAATCAATCAATCAAGTTTATCTGTACGGCAACTTTCAGCAAAGGAGGTTTTCAAAGATGCTTTTCATCGCGGGTGTCCAAAGTGCTTTTACCAAACTTTTACCAAGTACCTTTTTTCTTTACTTGAGTAAAATATGTTGAAGTAGTGCTACTCTTCCTAAAGTACCCACCGGTGTATTTCAGTTACGTTAATTTAAGACTTTCTAAGGACGGATATCCTGTACTGACTGGTGAACTCACCGTTCAGCAGCTGTTTTGGCTGAGGAGGTTTACATCTGGTTGGAGTAGGAGGTGGGCTGCTGATCGTAGCCCTGGCTGTAGCCTCCGTCTTCGTTGTAGCCTCCTTGCTGGCCGTACTCAGGCTGGTATCCGCCTTGGGTACCGGCGTACGGGTCCTGCTGTCCGTAGCCTCCCTGGCCGAAGGAATCGGGGGCGGGCTGCTTCTCTTGCGATGGGACGTACGTTCCCGCGAACGCAGCCATCCAGCCGGTCTCTTTGAAGACGAACCACAGGTTTCCCACCCATAGGATCAGATTGATGAAACCAAAAGCCTGGATGGAGACCAATGTTCATCATTAGCGTGAATAATCTCACAGTGATTCTTTATGCAGCTCAGAATTGGGAACCCACCACAGAAGTGTTGAGCCCGGAGACTTTGGGGTCGTAGACCTCTTTGCAGAGGTTTTCCCGATCGTCGCAGGCCCTGATGAGACCGATGACCTTCTCTGGATCGGTGGCTGTCTTCACGTCTGACAGGCCTTTAGCCCAAGCACATGATGAGACCAGCCACATAAAGGCAAACACTGCCGTCACAACAAAGTCCTAGAACCAGAAACACAAATCCATTTTTGAAACCAACAACATCACGATATCAGGAAAGCATGTCACTGTAATTCCATCACTAAATCAATCCTGCCAGGATTTTGTGATTTTTTTTTTTGCTAAATCAATTATTTTGTTTGGCTACTTTAGGAATATTTACAACATTTTTTCTTCATTAAACAATTTCTGAAATTTACATACTGAAGAAAAAATATGAGAATAAAGCAACAATCAGGTAAATTGGACTCACAAATATTGTTATTCTTTAGATTATATTAACACCTTTCAGTCTGATTGGGACTAACGTTGCAACATTTGTTACATTTTCAGCCTCTGTGGTTTGCATTCACACCACACCGTTTCAAATGAAACAAGCTATTGAAATTGAAAAACCTGTTTCCCTCCTCGCTTGTCGTGGCACTGCAGCAAAAACTACTGAAGGAAATGACACACAAACCTGTGAAGAAGACATGAGCAAAACTCTTTCTTCACAAAATGTAAACAAAAATGAAAAAACAGCAGCTTTTTGTGGTTGTAGGATTTCTGTTATGACGTTGGTAAACGACTGTGACCCATTTCTCCAGCCAGCACGAGACTCTCATGTTTGTTTTGGTTCTATTTACCCAGAATGCCCTGTGCTGCAGTGTGCTTCCTGCTTTTTGGAGCAGTTTCTGGCCCTCTTGGCGTTCACTTATGTATTCAGGACATGCCAGAGTTCACTTCAACCAAACCAGATTTAGTTTCTTTGGTCTGATTCAGAGTTCGATTGCGCGTTCACACATCCCCAAACAAACCAGACTTTCTATTCTATGTTTCTATTAACATCAAGTAACTCTAACCCAGCAAAATAGCAGAAGTAAGAAATACTGCCACCTGCAGGTGGGAGTTAGCATCACTCTCAACCAATGCTTTTGACCATTTTTGTGGAAAAATTGCAAAAAACCCACAACTATGATTTAGTCTGAAAAAATGCGTTGATTTGTTGATTTTGTGTGAATTTCCGCAATAATGAAATCCCGAAAAACAAGAGGAGCTGGTAAGTGATGTAATATAAATATTGATAAAAATTAACCCAAGTTTTAATTACTCTTTTCTGATGCTAAAGGCTTCTTTTGGATGGCATTGTCAAGGTGGCAGAAACATAAATAAACAGTCAATTTTACATTCTATAGAACACTTAATATTAAAATAAATGTCATTTTGCATGCAAAATATTCAAATTTTGTATGCATGGCTCCTAAAGTAGAAAATGTAAACCTACCAAGCAGTTGTACGAAATGATAATGTTGCTATTTTATATTTCGTGCAGGTCAAGATGAAAAATGTAAATAAAAGCACTCACAATCCGGGCCCCCTTGTTGTTTTCGCGGTACTTCTCCAGAACGAAACAGTAGGCGGCGAGGGCTGCCATGGAGTAGAGGAAGGAGAAGACGGCGATGGTGACAAAGAACTCGGCTGAAGAGGAGTAGTCTCCGACCAGGAACTGGCGGTCCGGTTTCCCTCCCTCACAGGTGGGGGCGTCGAAGTAAACCTGATGGAGCCTGAAGACAACGCAAAAAAAACACACACACAAAAAGACAAGAATAAGAGAGAGAACAGCAGATGAAACAATACTTCAAGAGAACAACATGTAAATCAAATCAAATGAATAAATGATAAGTTATTTTAACGTTTGCCGTACCTGAACGGATATTCAAATTCTACTTCAATTCCCAGGTTACTAAATGATCGGTTTTTACACTCCACACTCATCTTGAACATGCCAGAGTAGCTGCCACATGTCGAGAAGGCGAAGATCGCAAAGATCTGGGGAAAAAACAAAAAAAGCACAAGCAGAAAAAGTTTGTTTTTCCAGACAATCTTTCAGGCTTCACCCACAAACCAGAAAAAGAAACGCGTGGAACTTCATTTCCCAGCGTTAAAAGCAAGTTTAGCGATTTTGGTGACGCCATATTTTCCCTCACACAAGGCAATAAACCTCCTCCTCGACCAACTTGTTTGCTTCTAATACTTACATTTATATCAGTTACAAAAGTATTAATGATTCTTAAAATGTTCCAATTTTTTCATGTTAGAACCACAAAATTCAAAGTGTTTCACTGGGATTTGAAGACACAGACCAACAAATGATGCATTGCAATAATGGCCCAGATTTGGATTAAAATGAGAATCTGTGAGAAAACTAGGAAATAAATGTTTACAGAGATTTTCTTTTCAATGTGACTGAACTTCAACTACTTTGCAAAATAAAAAAATGTAGGCAAATATTTCAGTTTCTGGTCATGTGACGCTGCATGTAAGTTCAAGGGGTGTGAACACTTTTGCAGAATTTCATACTTATACACTACAAAAACACATTTTTACCAATTGTCTAACTTTTGGTGAAAATACCTTAGTACACTTGAAATAGGACAAAACTAACTTACAAGTAACGTTTTATCAAACTATAGCTTGTTTTAAGTCAGTAATTCCTTAATACTGATGAAAAAGTTCCAGTTCCACAAGCAGATTATATAACATTTACATTGGAAAAATGTCTTGTTACAAGTCTTGTCTTGTGCTAGCAGAACTAGAACTTTGGAAAATCAATATTAAGGAATTATTGACTTCAACAAGCTCCTGTGTGTCGCTGTTTTGTCTTCCAATACTAATAATTGTTGCTGTTTCCAAAGCTTCCTGCCTGCAGCGTCTCTCTGACTGGCCAGCATCCTGCAGTCCCTCTGAGCTGTTAATAAATTCACACCAAGTGTAAATCAATGCACCGTTGTTAACAGCCAACACAGCACAGACTGTCCCTGTTGCCATGGTTACTGGTGAAAATTTTAATTTCTGCGTGGCTGTTTTTATTATTATTATTATATTATTATTATTATTATTATTATTCCCTGGTGATTTTCCTCCTGAAAGCTGCTGTCCGTTGCTCCAGTACAATCAGTCCCGTCCAATAATAACAGACGCAGACTCTCTCTCACCTACAGCAGATTAGAGGAGCCAGACTATTTTTACTACACGCTCCCAGATCCGATTGGACGGACAATCCAGCTATTAATCTGGCCGAGGTGCTTCACCATCTGCCACCGGATACTCAGCTACAAGCTAGGAAAACATCCACGCTGCGTCCCTACGTCACTTCCGTCTTATCTCCATGGTAACGTCTGTCTTCCACAGGCGTCAATAAAAATATTAAACAATATTAACGGTAATATTTTAGGTCATATGACCAGGAGTGTTTTTTTTTTTCCCCCTCAAATTTTAGGTTTTTAACGATGTTCAGTTTTGTAACATCGGGATTTTTTTCACCAATGCGATCCGTCGGTTTGAATAGCTCGAACCAACAAGCTCAACCAAGGCCGCCATCTTGTTTGACGAACTTTTTTTTTTTCTTTTTTTTTTACAGCTTCCGTTTATTTACCGCCATTCGGAAGAGGATTAGGGCCACCGAAAAAAATTAATGACTTTAATCTCAGAATTCTGACTTTAAAGTCAAAAAGTCAGAATTCTGAGATTTAAAGTCAGAATTCTGACTTTAAAGTCAAAAAGTCAGAATTCTGACTTTAAAGTCAGACTTTAAAGAATTCTGACATTGAAGTCAGAATTCTATTTTTTTTCTGGTGGCCCTAATCCTCTTCCGTATATTTTAGACAGAAAATTAGTTAATTCCTGTTAAACAAGAAAAAATATATATTAATCAGAATTTTTTTATATTAATCAGAACATTATTAAAAACAGATTTATCATTTGAAAAGCTATAAACCTGAGCTTGAAAATTGGTTAGAAAAAAAACAAAGAAATTTTGAGATTAATCACAGAATTCTTCTAGAAAAACAAGGAAACTTCTGATCTTGAAAAGCCAACAGTTGGGTTGAAAAACTCAGAAATGTTGAGATTAATCTCACACATACATTGACTAGAAAAATACTTGGACATTTCTAAGATTCAAAAGTTGAAATTTTTTTACTTTTTAAAAATGCTTTGGGTTTGAATTTTTATGATTTTGCACTAAGCAGAACATAAATCCTATATTCACAATTGAATGTATTCTAATGTTTTATCCCTGTTAGAATGATGGAAACAGGATATTTATCCTGTTTTTACATTTAAAAAACTGAATTTCACACTTTGAGTAAAATATTAGTATAAATCTTATATGTAAATTGGTAGTAAAGATTTTTTTAAAAATGTTTTGGTCTTTCATGCATGCAGATGAGGAATAGGGTGAAATATGGCTTTAGCGGTGGTTTACTTCAATATTCACAGCAGGAGCCTGCTGTAGTAAGCTATTCTAAAAATAAAAACTACTCCTCTCAGGCAGTTTAATGTATCAATTTCATCAAACCTATTTACAACCCAGGTTTCAGTTTTCACAGATATCTTATTTCATTATTTTATCAACAATTTCATAAACAGGAAGCTGCATTCTGGGGTTTGTTTGCTAACTTATTTTTTCTAATTTCAAACATTGTTTTTTTTTTTTTTTACATTTTGTCACATTATAGTACAAACTTTAATATATATTTATTAAAAATATATTAATATTTTTAATAAGGTTGTAGATATGAGATTATCTACATTAGAATAGCATGAGATTAATACTTTTAGAATAATAATACTATTAAAATAAAAGAAACATTTTTAGAAACATTTTTAGAGATTTTGGCCATGGATGCTAAAAACAATCAATTTCGCTGTTTTTCCTTTTGATAAGAATCTTGGCTTGTTATTAGAAACTGTTTTATTCCTGAAATTAAATCCCACTCAAAACTCATCATGTTACATAATAGCTAAAAGAAAAAAAGAAAAGAAAAGAAAATGATAGTGAAAACTTTCTTCGATTTTTGCTTCCAAATCTTAACAGTTTAAAACAAATGCATTGTACTAGCAGGAATCCAAATGTGGATGCAGGTAGGTTTAAAAACAAGTGCTGATGTTTGCAAGAACAAAGTCAGCATTCTGTATTTCATGTATGACTGTGTTTCTGATCTCTGCAGACAATTAGAGGAGGACTAGAGCCGTGGCAATACATCACAGATAAAATATATTCACCAAAGTATACAGAAATCTGTTTTCTGTCTCTCTTTGGGTTAAAGAAATACAATTCACTGTTTCAATATTCCTTAATTTGAATATTTGGTAAGACTTTGTGAGAAAACAAACTCTTGCCAAATATTTTTCGTCTAGTTTCTAGTGCAAATATCTTCAAAATAAGACAAAACTAACTTGCAAGTAACTTTTCAGTAAGTCAGTCTTGCCTTTTAGATATTTGCCCTAGAAACTAGAGAAAAATACTTGGTAAGATGTTATACTTTTGCAGCGACTCGCCATAAAAACTCATTATTTCATCGTCCAAACCACATATAGACCAGTCGGTCCTGCTAAATCTGGAGCTAGAAGCACAGAAACTGGATCTGAATGGGAGTGTTACAGCAGAGCACCATCAGTCGGCTCTAAGTAAGTACTGGGCGGTCAAAGTACCGATGCCACACAGCAAGTGCCATGGTAACGCAGCTAGCAGGAAGCAAGCTGGTTTCTGCTCCTCTGTGCTGAGAAGATAAAAAGTATTTCACTCTCTGACACAAACTGTGGGCCACTGCTGTTCCCTCAGAGTGTGAATTCCTCTCAGTCGCAGTAAAAGGGACACAAACATGGATGGTTTTAAAAAGACGCCATCAAAGGCTGAAAGGTTTCGGTTTTTAGGTGGCCCTGTCCATATTGATCTAGAGAAAAACAATCCTTGACTTAAAATGAGAACAAGACAATGTAGATATTTTAAACAGTGATAAAAAATTTAAAAATGACTTGTAATTATTTTGGTTTTCAACCATGTTTTGTATTGAGGCTCAGTGCATATTGGTTTAATCACCCCAAAGCATGTTGTTCCTAACCAATAGGAACAACAACACTGCAAAACATAAAATCTTACCAAGCATTTTATGTCTAGTTTCTAGTGCCATCCTTGTTTCTGCATGAACAGCTCCTATTGAGTACGACCAGTGGCGCCCTCTGCTGGCTGGCGGCCAAACTGCAACATTAAAAGAGGGCTGAAGCCAGGTGTCAAACTCTTTTTTGTTTTGGGTCAAATCCAGAGCGTGAAGGCTCTTAAAGGGCCAGTTGTTGATAAAACCTGTTCACAAACTGTTAAAATACCAATGAATCCTCCAAATTAAATATTATTATTGAACATCTTTTCAGTCCCTCCAGGATTTCATGATTCGTTTTGTGACGTTTTGCAATAAAAATCAAAATATTTGTGGTTCTAATTTGGAAATATTTGCGCTTATTTATGACCGTAAATGTGACTTTTTATTACTCGCTGTATAGATCATGGACTATAATCTGACATCAGTTAAGGCTGAGGCAGCTGTTCAGTACAAGTATGAATGTTTTGGACAATTTTTGAGAAAAATCTGCTATAAAATCCCAATTATGTATTAGAGCAAAAACGTGTTGATGGAAATTTGTGATAATTCTCAATAAACTGGAGGGACTAATTCATATGATTTGATTGATAACATAACATTTAATCATACTTAGTGTTTAGTCTAGAGTCTAGACACATAAAAAGATACAGCTGACCAGACTGGGCTTTGAGTTTGACACGTGTGGCTTAAGCAGACGCTTTTAGAACTAATTTTATTCTAATAAACAACTAAATGACGATTAATAACAAGTAGATTAATTGTTGCCTGCAGATATGCACAAGCTCTGACTTCATAAGGGATTTTATTTGTTATTTCATGGATGCTTCTTGCTGATGTAATTCCTATGAAAAAGCAGGTGTGCCACTAAACAAATAAACCACCTCAAAGTTTTTTATTCCATCCATTTTATCCATTAAAACATTTTTATATAGGATATTTTTGCACTTCATATAGGAGATAAGCAGAAAACAAGCTCAGCTCTACAAGTCCTGGAGTAATAACCAAATGAAGCGTCTGTACAGAAAACACCTAATGAGTTGCAACAAAACAAACACCTTTTATTGCACATTACGGATTAACCCAGAGTGAATCAGGCTGTTACTTTGTGTTCTCGGCCTTTTAATGTTTGCTGAGAATGAGTCAGAGCGTGAATTTGAATTCAGACCAAACCCAACGCACCAGAGTGTTGCTGCAGCAGCAGAGAAGGGAGAAAAGGGCGTATTTGGCTAAATATGAGCTGCGTTTGGTAACTCTTTGTCTTCCAACAACCAACACACCTTTCTAAGGTTTCACCCTTCATTTTATTAGGCACAGACAGAGGACAGTACAGAAGGTCAAAGGTGACGCGTATCACACGCCACCAAAACACAAAATCTTATCAAGCATTTTAGTTCATTTGAAATAAGACAAAACTAACGTACAAGTAACTTTTCTTCAGGATGTAGGAACTTGTTTTAAGTAAATATACCCCTAATATTGAAGAAAAGGTACCAGTTCCACTGGTGGATTTTTAAACTTATAACATGGGAAAAATGTTTTGCTATCTGTGAAATAATCTGTCAACTACAACTTTTTCTTCTTTGCTTTATCAAAACAAATAATATTATTGAAGAGATAAAAACAACAGATATGTTAAGAAATAAATATTTTAATTTTCTTATTTAAAATACAAAATGTGGCCTTTGAATGCTCTCTGTTTCTTGCCAACAGTCATAAACATCTACAGCAACGCTTTGAATTAATATGAGTTACAACCGCAGTTAATTTTCCTTTGGGGTCAAAAAAGTATTTTTTAATTTGAATTTTGAAGTGAACTTCACCATTTTGGGCCTAATGGAAAAATGTAAAAACACAAAATCTTACCAAGTATTTTTGTTCTGGTTTCTGGTACAAATATCTTAGTACACTTAAAATAAGACAAACTAACTGAAAAGTAACTTTTCCACAAGATATAGAGGATTGTTTAAAGTAAATAACTATTAAAACTGTTGAAAAAGTGTTAGTTCTATTGGAAGATAAATTAACTTACAACATGGGAATAATGACTTGTTATGAGTTAAATAATCTGCTAATGGGACTGCTACATTTTTTAACAATATTAAGGAGTTATTTGTCTTACACAAGCTCCTATATCTCGCTAAAAAGTTACTTGTAAGTTAGTTTTTTTTCTTATTTCTCGTGAACTAACATATTTGTACCAGAAACCAGATCAAAAATACTTGGTAAGCTGCACAGATCTACTCCTTGCTGCTCTGCTTTCACTGGATTCAGTACAAGAATCTGGATAAATATCACTGAGGTTTGGCTCCTCTTCCCCCTCCTAAAATAAATAAATAAAATAATAAATAAATCCCTGCCTCGCTCATGATACATGCCCATAATAAAGCAGGCGCTCTGGCAGCCTCAGCCTGACGCTGAGGCACGCAGACCCTCTCTGACAGATGATTCATGCGTCGCCCTGGCCTCCGGAGCGAGGCAGCTGATTGGTTGGTCGGCTCGCAGTGACCCAGGGAGACAGTGATTAGGTGCTGGCACACTCACATAGCTCCAGGGAAGGACTACAGAGTCATGCAGCACACTCATGCCTCTGACTGCTGTGCTGCAAATCCACAGAGGCTGTAACAGCGCGGACCTGTGTCAACACCGTAATGTTTTCATCTGTGTTGTGGCTCCTCTCAGGCTTCAGCTCAGACTTCCTCCAAAATCATCAAAATACTGTAAAGGTGACCTGATATGCTTCCTGGAACAGGTTAGGATAGATCTACAGACGATAGAAAGCATGTTCTTTATGGTTTTCTGCTGAAAATCATCCTCAGATCATGAGATTTTAATCTGTTTGATTTCAGATTGAGCTGTTTTGGGGACTCTGTCCCTTTAAATCCAAATAAGCTGCTGCTGGCCACGCCCCCTAACTCAGTTCACACTCACATGGGAAAATGGCTGCAAACAGATGCAAAATTACATAACCATACATGTTTGAAAAGCAAAAGTGAAGCCTCCTGCACAACCAAGAATGCAGTCAAAACACACAATCTTACCTAGTAATTTTGGTTTAAATTTTTCGTGCAAATATCTTAGAACTTTAAATAAAACAAACTAACCTTAAAGTAGCTTTTCATCAAGATACAGAGGCTTGTTTTAAGTAAATATTTTATTAATATTGATGTTCTACTGTCAGATAAATGAACTTAAAACATGGGGAAAATTTATTCTTATAAGCAAAATAATCTGCCAATAGATCAAGAACCTTTTTTTTCTTATCAATATTAAGGAATTAATGACTTAAAACAAACTCCTATATCATTCTGAAAAGTTACTTGTAAGTTAGTTCGTTTTATGTCAAGTTTACTAAAATATTTGCACTAAAAACTAAACCAAAATTACTTGATAAGATTTCGTGTTTTTGCAGTGTGGTTTCTGTAAGTCAACAATAAAACACTTGTCTTTTCCAGCAGCCATTGTACAGCGCATACAGCAGTAGAACCAGCTGAACAAACGTGTTGGAGCTCAGCTTGGGTTGCTAGGTAACCATGCAGCACCCATCGAATGTGACTCAACAATCGGGAGGCTTTTGGATTTCCAGGCACCAAAAAGCATCTGGATCATCGGATGTTTTTAGACGCAGCTGAGACCCAAATGGACAAACAAAAACACACAAAATGTGAATTTTTCATAATAGGTCACCTTTAAATTGCAGCTACTGAGAAAACCCAAGGTGACCTTCTTAGTTTATGAACTTATTCCTAAAAACTAACTGACATTAGAGCGGGTGACGTGCTCAAGCAGCTGTGGAGGTAAATATGGTCAGATAAACGTTTCTCCTCCTTCCTAAACTCTCCCAGCTGAACTGGAGCCGCTCCAATGTCGACCCTGCAGCATCGTCTCTGCTGCTGATGGAGGACAAACATTTGGATGACAGTATGTTATATAACAGACAATAACTGCTTGCCTAAACTAAGGAAGCTGTTCTTTATGTTTATTAAATGTTTATTTTTCATGTACATGATGCACAACTTTGAATAACTTCATCAACAGCGTTCAGTTTCCATTTGGGATCAATAAAATATTTTTGAATTTGAATGTTTTGGCTGTCAATAATGCAACTTCTTAATTAAAATATTGATGTTAAGCTATTCAGTAATCACTCTATATTATTCTGATGATTAATTGAATATAAATAGGTCTTAATAAATTTCTTTTTAGCAAAATCTTTGGTTCAATTTCTTAGATATTTGTTGCAATCTTTAATGAGATACTTTTTAATCCACTGTAATTCCTTTTTTTTATTTTTATTTTTTACCGTTGGAGCCCTTTGATAACTCAAGATATAGAGTGCATTGTAAATAAAATATATTATTATTGTTATTTTTCTGTTTTGTAATTGTCACATTTTGCTGATTTCTCATTTAACAATTTAAAACCATTTTATACAATATTAGACATAAATAAAAGCTACAAATGAACAAAAAATGCAACAGGAAGACTCAGTTTTACATTTTGTAGATTTGTTTGAAAGAAGTATGCTTTTATAAGAAAATGAAAAAATAAGGTCAAAATGTTGATTAATTTTGGATTAACTGATTAATACATTAGCAAATGTTTTTTTTTTACATAATTTGAACTGTGTGAAGCTAAAACTTAGGATCTTTTTAAACGCTAAATGTATACTTTTTGTACAGTTTTGGCCTAATTGCTCATCTGTATTCCTTTATTATGTTGGTAAAATGTGTTTAAACATCTGTTCAAGGCAGCAGATAAAAAATGTTGAAGTGTCTTTGGAGGAGGATTAAACTGTGATTTCATCCCTCAGTGGAACCGGATTGTGTTACTATAACAGTGACACACATTCCTGCCGGAGTCTTCTGCAGAAAAACATCAAAACACGACAGACTCGTCACAAACCCATCGGAGCAAAAGAGAAAAAAGGAAAACCCCAGAAAGTGAAGGTTCAAACGCAGAGCAGAGCCATTAACTCTCTACACTTTTCACGTTCTCTGTCGTTCGGCTTGAGGCGCCGCGCAGATTCTTCATCTGTGTTACAAACGCTCTATAAATAGTAAAGATGCGCCAGGAAATGGGATGGTGACCTGAATCTGTACAGCTGACCTTTCCTCATCTGGGATTGGCCGATCGGAAACTAAAAGATCACAACATTTTTCAGCTCACTACCAATTAACACTCTTCAGTGTAAACATTGTTAATGAGCTAGTAGTTGGCTACTGTTAAGTCTCAATGAGGCGATTAAGACGAACTCATGTTTGCTGATCTTCAGGGATATTTACTAAACTTTAGCAAAATTGTTCTGTTTTATTCTTTTGTCTAGATTTTAAAAAATGTTTGGAAAATCTTAACATACTGTTAGAAACAGTAATTGTGCTAATTTATATTTTTAGTTGCTGAGAATAGTTTAAAAAGTCAACTCTGTGGTCATTTTGTTTTTGAAATCTTTAATAAAACCCACTTTAACTGCGGAGCTGTGTAACATAACCTGCTCTATGTCGCTCACAAGCTGCCAACACCAAACAGATCTTATCAGTTTCAGGTTCCTAAATTAATTGGTCAAAAAACTATTTAAGAATATTTACTTGATGTAGCAAAAATGTCTAAACCAAAGGTGCTCAAAGTGGGGGCAGGGGCCATTTGCGGCCCCGTCCAACTACAAAAAGTAAATAAATTAGGAAAACACTACAACAATTAAAACAATTAAAATCTACTTGCAAAAATGTTAGATGCAACACAAAATGATAATCAAGGAATATGCAAGTTAAGTGGCGACATCACCAGAGGGTCCCCAACAGGACCAAGCTAGCAGAATAAATTATATATATATATATATTTAGTATATTTAAAATAATGCTGAACAAAACAAACTAAATGCTATCAGACATGGAAAAACTATTTCTATATTATTTGTTTACAGTTGATAAACAAATAGCAGGCAGATGTCAAACTTGTTAACTCGTTTACTGTAAATAATATATTCTAATTTCTTTTATTGTTGTTGTGCAAGAAAGATAGCACAACAAAATCTAAAAAACAGCAATTCTGAAAGGCAAGTCAAAAAATAAATATTAAATCTCAATAAATCTAAAAAAACAAACAATAGAAACACAAAAACAACAGGAATTTTAAGGGAAAAAATTTGGGTTTTCTTTATTTTCAGTTTGCTAATCCTTTAGGGTTAAAATCAACAGCCATAAAAAACACTAGTATGGTGCAAGCTAATTACAAATTATGCTATAAATGATAAAGAATCTGGTGTTGGCATGTTGATATGGGGGCTGGGGGCTCCAAGTGAAAATCTGCTTTCAGGGCCCCAGAAAAGCTTTGTCCGGCCCTGTGACAAGCATCCAACGTCTGTTTATGATCTCTGCTAAATGAATGAGGAAGAAACTTACCCACTGTAGTACTTTAATAAATCCCAGTGGTTGCTTGACTACTGTGAACTGCCCTTGGGCCACCAGCTGTCAACAGAACAAACAACAATAAGATGCAGCAGATTCTTTATGATAATTTTTAAGCGCAAAGTTACAATGAAGGCTCTTTTCTAGAGTAGTGAAAAACACGTCAGCTGTCACATCTTTGTGCGGTTATGAAATGCTGCGTGAGTGGAGTAGAGAAAGAGCTGCTGCCAGTCTTACAATTAGACAAAGCTGATTAACTGTTTCCCTCCTGCAGCATCCTACCAGCGGCAGCCATTTTTATTCATCCCTTTTACTTATTTATGAAGGGAAATGGTCTTAAATTTGGCGCAAGAGAGGGTATTTGTGCGCAGGTGGATGCGACGCCGCAGTCAGAAGGTGTGCATCAGTAAATGGCCGCACATCGAGCAGCTATCTGTCTCCCTCTCTCTCTCTTTCTGAGGCTGTTTTGTTTTCTAGGCATCCTAATGAAACAGGTGACAAAATCTGCTCTCAGATCAGCCTGACAGCTCGATGAGCGCCTGGTTTTCCAGAGCAAACATGAAGGGCTTTATTTTAACCGCTCGGCTGTTTAGAGAGCTGCGGGAGACCCTCCTCCTCCTCCTCCTCCTCCTCCACCTCCTCCTTCTCCTCCTCCTCCTCCTCCTCCTGCATATGTTGGGCCTGTGTACTGCCCAGAAAATTAATCACATTCCGCTTTTGTTATCTTAGCAACAGCGGCCTAATTGAAACAGGAGCAATCTGAATCAATTATCCGAGTCTCTCTAGAGAGATCGGTCAGTATCATCTCCTTCCTGAGCTGAATGTCCGTCCCTGCTGCGGCTCTCTGGACATCCTGCACAAGCGGGCCGCTCAGTCTGCAGCATCACCAGCTGAGAAAAAAAAATCCCACGAACAATGTCTACACAAACTGGATTATTATTATTATTATTAATATCATTATTATCTCTTATCAATATGGCTGAATAAATATTTAAAATCCAAACGCTTGTCAGGACTGCATCAAAATCTCCAACAAGAACGGAGCAAATCTGAATTAAAAAACATTTATATCCCACCCCGCGACGCGCTCTATGCATTAACATTAACTGAAGAGCAAATGTAAACAGGGGCAATAATAGAAATAGGAAGATAATTTCCTACCTGGTTCGCAACATCCATCTTGGCCGCTTACTCGCTGATAAGAGGATCAGGAGGGCGGAGGGAGGGAGGCGGCCCGGCCGGAAGAGCTCGGAGGGGGGAGACGCTCCGGAGGAACAGCCGCGCTGCATCACGAGCTGGGATTTACGAAGCAAGAGGAAGAGTTGACGCCGCATTGGCCTCGCCGTAGACGCCGCACGTCAGCACGTCCGCCATGTTGGGAGAGGCACGTTCTGCTTGGAGTCCGATACAAACAGACGCTTTACCGTCTCTCAGTTCCGACCTGTTACTTCTGATATGTACAGAGCCGGGTAGGTAGTAACTAGTTACATTTACTCAGTAACGTTTTGGGAAAAATTTACGAGTATGTTTACTACTACTCTGTAATTTAATAATGAAGTATCGCTAACTTACTCAGGGGTGAAAAGTAGTTTTAAATTCTTGCTGGCGTTCTGGCTACACCTGTTTACTTTCACCTCTGCTCTTACAGAACACAGAAACACAACTCTTGGTATTGATGATACATTTCTCTCAATTGTGTTTGCAATTGACAGAAGGCAAATACATCAGCACACCTCTGTTCAGTTTCTGGATTTTATACCCACTGAATGAAAAACAAGCATGTTTTAATCAATAATTCACCAAACAAACAGATTAATTCTTCTTAAAGTTTCAAAACTTTAATATTCAAAGAAACTGATTTAGATTTTTTTTGGCCCTGATTTTGTTATTTGGTATTTTCATCTGTAAAATACCAAACTTTCCACTTAACTACATATTTTGGTCTGTCTGACTATGAAATTTTTAAATATTAAATGATTGATAATTTGATCAGTTACTTGAGTGGACATTTTACCTTTTTTTCCATCAATGTTTTTTATTATTATTTTTGTGTTTTTACAAATATGTTTGCCATAAAACATATAACCAATAGAGTCAACAAGACCAATTAAACGCCCTCACAGGTAAACACCTGCATAAGTCTTTTAAACATACCGGAGACAATAGTCCACTGTTGAGGCTCCTTTGTGTAACATTGTGGTTCAACATAAGTCTTGACTTTAGCTGAGTTCTTCTTCTTGAGACAAGTCCACCTCTTCAACAAATTCCAGGAATGGTCTCCAAATGGTTTAAAATAGTTTGCTTTTCCCTTTTTGGAGATGCGTTATGCGTTCCAGAGGTAAAGTCTTCAGCATGTGTTCGATCCATTGTTTGATACCTGGACCTGTTGTTCTGTTCCAGAATAATGTCTCTTAGCTGACATTTTACTTTTTTACTCTTAGTGGAGACACTACTTAGACACATTTTACTTTTTCTTGCATTAATATATAGAGAATGTGCTACTCTAATTAATGTATAATCCTTAGAAAACCCATTGAGCAAGATCACTAATTTAAATCAGGGTCCGAGTTTAAATAGAGCACGAAAAAACACTGAAGATGTTTTCTATTGGTAGAATTTTGCTTATTATTTTCGTTACTCCTCAACTCACATATATATTTTTTATTTTTCATGTAGATCTAAAAAGATTATATTTGGACCTAAAACCCATTTGAAGAGAATTGTAAAAACATGCCACTCACAATATGGCGTCCTGGTTGACGTAAGTTCCAGACGCTCATGAGGCTCCTGCGTCTATGCCGCCAAGCGTACTGACGTCACAAGGAGCCGCTGCACTTGGAAGTGGAAAGGAGCGGCACCGTCTGTCCAATCAGAGCGCAGCTTTGTTCCAAGGAGAGCAGATTGCCTGGAGGGGATCGGGACGAAGAAAGGAGCGCATGGAGACAGTTTCATGGCAAGCCGTTTTAACATAAATTCGGTTTACCGCCCTTACATTCCAGATATCTCAAATTGTTTAACGACTAGACGTTTTAGCGATTTAAGATATCTCCAATTATATTTCGACTAGACAAAATACATATTTGAGATATCTCTAATTACATTCTGACTAGTCGAAATGACGTCAGATTTACCATTGACTTGAATGGAGACTTCAATTCAAGATATCTTAAATTAATTACTGACTATCTGAAATACAGATTTCAGATATCTTCAATTAAATTATGACTAGTCATAAAGTAAATTCAAGATATCTTGATTTTAGTTTTGACTAGTCATAATTCTAATTAAAGATATCTCGAATTACTCCATAATTCAAGATATCTTAAATGTATTTTTGGATAGGAGAAATGTTATTTTGACTAGTGAAAACTAAATTATAGATATCTTAAAAGCAAATAACGACTAGACAAAACTAAATTAAAGATATGTTGAATTGTAATTTTGACTAGTCAAAATTCCTTTTAAGATATCTCTGAATGAATTGGAGATATCTTAAATTATTCAGCTTTTCCATTTAAGATATCTTAAATTGACATTTCGACTAGTCAGAATGACATCACTGATATCTTGAATTATTATTCTGTCTAGTCAAAACGTCCCAGACTTACGTATCAATTTGAAAGTTTAATAAAACAATGAAAAATAGAGAAAACGAAAAAAGATGTTTAAAAATGCGCTACTTTCATGTTGAAAATGGTTTGACAATAACAATTTTAGCTGTTTTTAAGTGCATTCGGTTTGTCAGAAATTGATAAACAGGATATTCTTTGTAGATGTTAGAAGCAATCCTATAGTTTCTGAAGTTTTGCTATGTCCGCATAACATTGTCGAGCTCTTTCTAATTTGTGGCATTTACGTTACTGACAATTTTGTTCAGGAAACATAAAATTCTGCAGGCAACTGTTTGGACAGCACAAAGGGGCTTCGATGTCATTCTTATTTCAGATATCTAAAATTGTAATTTTGACTAGTCATAATGGTGTTAAAGATATCTTAAATCGTAATTATGGATATGTGTCCCGTCAAATGACAGATCCAGTGACGTCATTTGAGATATCTTGAAAGGAATTTTGACTAGTCAAAATGTAATTGAAGATATCTTGAATTATTATTCTTACTAGTCAGAATGTAAATACAGATATCTTAAATTACCATTACGGATAGTCAAAATGTAGTTTTGTCTAGTCAAAATGCATTTTTAGATATCTGGAATGTAATTAAGGATAGTCAGACGAAACCGAATTTATGTTAAAACGGCTTGCCATAGACAGTTCATGTTTAAACAGACGCACGGAGCGACGTAGAGCGGAAATGAAAGGAATTTTAAAAAAAGCAAAAGAAGTCTAGTGAGACATTATGATGCAGGAAGGTCACCTGGCAGGAGCTGTGCAAGTAAAAACACAATATATACATTAAATTGAAGATATTTCAGTTCAACCAGCCTGGAAAACAAACATGTCTTACGTTGAACAGACTCTGATTTCTTTAGGACTATTTCCGCATAATTACATTTGTTTGCATTTAGATAGGCTTTCAACAAAAAGAGAAGCAAGAAATGGAAATGAAAATTTTAAAAAAGTTATTTATTTGAAAAATAAAACTCAGTTAAATAAAATTAATAAGGAAGCAAATAAATAAAATGAATGTTCATTCAATAACAATAACACATTGTTTTAATCTAGCATCTCTTCAATGTTTACACAAATAAACCAGATGTTTACGTGTAATATTTTAAAAGATATAACCATTTTTTTCCTTACTGTCTGACATTAATTCTGACTAAACTTTGCGTTTTAAATGTCTGTGAGGGTTACCAAAAAATATTTCCCAGAGAAAAAACTTAATACTTTATTTAAAAATTACTCTGCCTTTTAAACACGTGGGTAAAGCCCAGGTGATGACTAATGACTTTGCAAGCCTCTGATTGGGCCCCGAGTAACAGCTTAGGATTTATTTGAAAAAAATCAAACAAAACACTATGTTCATGTTTGGCATCACAAGAAAGAAAAAATTATAACTAATTTCCATCTGGTGTATTTGAGCCGTTTACACGACTAGAAAATAGTGACATAATCTCAGCTTATTTACGGATCTTGCTTTTTGTGGGCACACAGTAAAAGTGTCAGTGTTGAATTAACACCCAAAAATGTTTTCAACACCGGCATTTTTACTGTGTATTTCCATCCTTCTTGCAAATGATAAGGAAACAACATAAATGTAAAATGCGGCCATGTGAGTGCAACAATCCTCTGCTAGACATACGCAGCCTATTGTTTGGCATGCTTCATCTCTTTGAAGGGGGAAGTGAAACCCAGCTGTCCTCCATCTGCCAGTCTATTAATCACTGATTGCATAATTCACTGGTTATATTTCACTATTCCTCCTCCCAGGTGGAGGGATCCTCACACTAGTCAAACAGAAAAATAAACATAAATAAATGAACGACGAGTTGTTTGAGAAAACATGTTTTATTTGCTCAGAATGTAAAGCGACCCGGATGAACACACAATAATCAAGAAATACACAGCAGCCGTTTTTTAACAGAAGTTTAAACGCTGCATTTTAGAGGATACTCAGTTTAATTACATTTATCTAAAACAAATAATGCATTCAGGTAGCATCTGAATTCAAAGATGTGTTATGGTATTTTTAAAAATCCTCTGTTATAATGATTTAAAAGCAAAAGTTTGACTTTTTATTGCACTGCTGTGTAAATATAAAAACTTCCTGATCCTCATCTGTGTGCATGTTTTGGCATTCACAAACAAAAGCATTTCACACCCAAACTACAAAAACCTCCGCTCACACTCAATACCTGCTTTAAATGACTGACACATAAACACACTCTTATAAAATATTGGCTCAAGACTTCACGTTCTTATTGTTTTTGTTTTTGGCTTTGCTGATCTCAGTAAGAAATCACGCAGTTCATTTCGTCGGCGAGTTCGTCCTCGAAGCGGGTCAGGTGACCGGCTCCCCGCGCTATCAGGTCCGCGGCCGCACTCTCCATCTCGTCCAGGCTCATGTGACACGCTTCCGCAATCTCCCGCTTGGCAAAGCTCACGAATTTGGGGTCCCTGGCGTACATGCCGAGGCCCTCGGAGATCAGGATCTGTTGTTGGGAGAGTCGGAGAGATTAGTATGTTGCTCATGCAGTGGTTATAGAACTATTTCAGATAAATAAAGAAGTAGCATTCAGCAAAATTATATCGTTTCTGGTTAGCAGTCTGTGATTGCAGGTCTAGTGATCTACGAGCGATTACTTTGGTCTTGCAAGTTAAAAGCTACAGACTGATAGTATCTAAACCAGCGGTTCTTAACCTGGGTTCGGTCGAACCCAGGGGTTCGGTGAGTCGGTCTCAGGGGTTCGGCGGAGCCTCTGGGATTTAAAGACACACTTGTGTAAAGTGGTGATGACGCCCAGCTTTGCCATCACTTGCTGCAGAGGATCACGTTGCATTGCTTAGCCAATCAGAGGATCACGTTGCATTGCTTAGCCAATCAGAGGATCACGTTACGTTGCTTAGCCAATCAGAGGATCACGTTACGTTGCTTAGCCAATCAGAGGATCACGTTACATTGCTTAGCCAATCAGAGGATCACGTTACGTTGTTTAGCCAATCAGAGGATCACGTTACATTGCTTAGCCAATCAGAGGATCACGTTACGTTGCTTAGCCAATCAGAGGATCATGTTACATTGCTTAGCCAATCAGAGGATCACGTTACATTGCTTAGCCAATCAGAGCTGCGGAGGAGCTCTGATTGGAGGAGCTTCACTCTCAGCATGGATTTGAACTTGTGTCTTTATTTACTTCAGCAAAGTTCACAGTTTTTACCAAATTCTATAGTCTAAATCTGCTCCTTAGTCGCATCTTTTCGGGCCTGCTACTGCCTCTAGTGGCCTGGGGTGGTAACACAGATAATATAATTAAATTACTAAATCAGAATACAACACAGTATTTTGTGTGTCGGGGGGATAAGAATGGTAAATGGACTGAACTTTTATAGGGCTTTAGCCAATCATTTCTGACCGCTCAAAGCGCTTTACACTAGAGCCACATTCACCCATTCACAAACGCTCACATCAACACATACGCAGCTCGGTGGGCAATTTGGGGTTGGGTGCCTTGTCCAGGGACACATCGACATGCGGCAGGAGGAAGCTGGAATTGAACCTGCAACCTTCCGATCAGAAGACGACTACTCTATCCACAGAGCCACAGTCGCCCGAAGGGTTCAGTGAATGCGCATATGACACAAGGGGGTTCAGTACCTCAAAAACGGTTAAGAACCACTGGTGTAAAGAGATGCATAAGTTTAATTAAGTCTTAAATGCATTTCTTTACTGTTACTTTTCTGGTTATCCATAGATTTTAAGTTTGGAGAGTTTGTAGGCCGATCGCGTCTGGACTGGTTCTTAAAGTGACTAAACGTGGCTTTATGTGAACGCGATCAGAATAGTGTTTCTGAAAGTTGATGAAATGTGATGAATAAAAGAAACATCTACATCACTTTGCAAGGAAAACGTACCGATTCGACCAGACTGTCTGCGCTGCCTTTATCTATGATGCTCTGGTTGGCCGCGGGCGGCATCCTGACGCTGGTGAAGGTTCTGGTCTGACCCGGGTACCAGCCCGGTCGCTTCCCTGCAGGGAGGCTGGCAGAGCCGTCGCACCAGAGCGGCTGACTGGAGCCGCTTTCTTCGTCCACCAGGATCATGGGCGTGTAGATGAGCTTTCCGCGGCGTGCGCTGGCGGCGATTGTTCCTGGGAGGGGCGTGGCTCCGGCCGCCGCCGCGGCCGCGTTGGCCCAGGAGGCGGACGACATGGAAGACACGCTGCTGGGCCGGGAGTCCAGGCTCTGCTGGTTCTGGCAGAAAGCAGCAGTGGGTGAAGACTAACTGGAGGAAGACGAGACGACGTGTGGCCAGCTTTTCGTGACTCTCACCTGCAGGCGGGATCTGGACGGAGATGTGTTCCCCCGGTAGCTTCCAGGGACGGGCAGGTCGTCGGCGCTGGACTGAGGCTTCAGACACTGGAAGCTAAACGCTGGTTTCCGACCTGAAGCAGCGAGAAACAATAAACGTCTGCAGCTTCAGTAACTGTTCGCTAGTAAAACCGACTCCACTCTCAGAGACTGGCCTCTCTACTGTGAAAGAAACTGTTCTGGATTTTTTTCTTTATTTCATTTTTCAAAATAAGAAAACAAACATTTTATTACCTAAAATGAAACAAAATAGCAAAGGATGCAATTTTTCCTTAATTAAAGAATAATGTGTAAAATGTAAGACATAAAAAAGAGAGCAGGGTTATTTACATTAAACTAAGCTAAGCTAAGCTAAACCAAGCTAAACCAAATTAAACTGTAATAAACTAAACTAGACTAATCTAAGTTAAACCAAGCTAAACCAAATTAAACTGTAATAAACTAAACTAGACTAAGCTGAGCTAAGCCAAGACGCTGAGCTAAACTAAGCTAAGCTAAGGCAAACTAAATAAAGCTAAACTAGTTATAACTAAGTTAAGCTAAATTAAATTGAATAAAGTCAAACCAAGCCAAGCTAAGCTAATTATATTAAACATGTTGACGCTAGTTTTAAACAAACAACAAAATTGTTCTTGACCTTTCGGTATGGCAGGAAGTAATCGTCTCCTGACAAACTGGACTCCACTGTTCTCATTCCCGTTGTAGCCATTCCCATTGTAACCATTGTTCCCATTGTAACCAGTGCTCCCATTGTAACCATTGTTCCCATTGTAACCAGTGCTCCCATTGTAACCATTGTCATTACCAGTGCTCCCATTGTACCATTGTCCCATTGTACAGTGTCCATTGTACCAGTGTTCCATTGTAGCCGCTGACGGTGCTGCCGTTTTCATTGAAGGTCAGCCGGTGTTCCGTGTAGCCTGGTGTATCCGTGCTGTTGTATCGTTGCGTCGTAGGGAGCCGGGCTGACGGCGGCGCTGCCTCCGTTCGTGTTGTTTTCACTGTAGGCGTTGCTGATGAAGCCGTTGGGGTCATGACCTTCATAGGGAATTTCTCCTATGCTGCTGGCTGCGTCCAAACTCTGGCCGTTGTCTCCGGTTTCGGTCGGTACAGGAGAAACTGCCTCTTGATACTCAAACCTGCAAGAATGAAGAGGCAAGGTGGAGAAATATGGCATGAGGTAGTTCTGAAAAATTTTATTTTTTGTTTAACGTTGACCTATGATGCTTCTTTGAACAGATTAAGGCAGATTTATAGACTGTACAAAACACATTCATTACATATTTTATCCAAAATCAATCCTAGATAATCAGATTTCTGTCTTGCCAATTCACCCTACTGTGAGCTCCTTTTAGAATGAGTTGTTTTACGGCGTCCTGTCACTTTAAATCCAAATAAGCTGTTGGCACTCCCTCATGAAAAAGGCTGCATACCATACATCTTTGAAAAGCAGAAGCGGAGCCTCCTGCACAACCAACCAAGAAAGTATTAACTGTTTTCTGAATGCTTAGTCAATAATTAAACACTTGTCTTTTTCAGCAGCCATTGTACAGCTGGCCAAATGTGCTGGAGCTCCACTTGGTTGTTAGGTAACGGGCCAGGACTCGGATGGGGTTGCTAGGTAACACCACAGTGACTTAACATTCCGGAGGTTTCTGAAACTGCTCGTTTTCCAGACACATAAAAGGTCCCCTTTAAAAACCTTAAATATTCAGACTCTATTTCTCACCCATCGACTGACGGTATGCTTGCTGCGTACGCCTCACTGCTGTAAAACTGCTCCGCCGCTTCACTTTGAGTTGGAACGAGCGCATCTTTGAGGAGAAAGTCTTCTCCTCCCGAAATCTCTGGTGGAGGTGGAGGAAGAGGCGATTCGCTGATGGAGAAGAAAGAACCAAGTCAAGAAACACCATAATATAAATCACCAGTATCAGCAAAGACGGGTTTATATATGACAAAGCATCAGTAAATTGCTTTGTCATATTTACTGAAATATTTACTAAACTAATTGTTTAGTAAATATGTAAAAATGTAATTGTTGATTAAACATTTTAAACATACACAATCTACAGAAAGACCAGTTTCATTTCATCTACGGCTGTATTTTCTATGTTGTTGATGTTTTACTTCAAAAATTTCTTTTCAACTTTCAAAATGTTGTAACCAAAAAGCCCGGTGGGTCAACTGGTAACTGCCACCGGGCTTAGCGAGACATTTGGAGGAAACCCTGAGAGGGACCGAAATGTAAAGAATGTTCAAAATGAAAATAATTCCTATAAGTAACAAAATAACAGAATCAGCATTTAGAAAACTCATAAAACTTTAACAGAAACGGCAGGGCAGAGAATCCATACATTTTAAGGAAGAGTAGAAATACTTCATAATAAAATGACTCAAGTAAAAGTGCAGTAAAAATGCTTCTTAAACTATAATTCTGCCTAAAAGTAACTCAACTAACTGCAAGTAACTGTAACTCTGATGCAGTCGGTACCTGACGGGAAGCGGTTCGGACCTTGCGGGCTGCTCGGTCACCACTCTCGGCCCGGCCAGCTGCGATCCGGGCCTCAGGCGTTCCTGTACGGCCTCCACCTGCGTGGTGATCACCCCCCCGCCGGCGACCCGTGGCGGGGGCTCCATGATCACCGCCGTCTGCTCCACCAGCAGGTCCAGAGGCGGCATCGGCGTGCTGGCGGGCGTGGGGTTCGCCGACGTCCCCGGCTCGCTGTCGAAGATCTCGTCGCCCGTCATCTCGCCCTCGGTGGCCTCCTCTTCCTCCAGGTCGCAGGCCATCGCCAGGCGCATCTCTGGAGCCAGGTCCTGCAGCGTCCGCAGCCCTTGCTGAAACACACAAGGTCCTTGCAGCTGAGTGAAGTTCCCCCCCCCCCCCCCCCCCCCCCACCACCACCATTCTTCAAATCAGACAAAATTGGTGTCAAACGTTTGTGCTACGTTTATGCAGCAAAAATTTTTGTTTGTGCCGCTATCGTTTTAAAGATATAAAGAAATGTTTCTAGAGGTCATCCAAGGTCAACCAACCCCCCCACCTTCTTCAAATCAGACAAAGTGGGTGTCAATCAACTCGGCTACGCTTGTGCTGGTTTGTGCAGCAAAAATTTTCGTTCGTGCTGCTTTGGCTTTGAAGATATTAATGAAAGTGTAAAGGTCAAAAGGTCAACCAGCCCCCCCCACTTTTATGAAATCAAACAAAATTGGTGTCAAACGTTTGTGCTACGTCTGTGCTGGTTTGTGCAGCAAAAATTTTTCGTTTGTGCTGCTCTCATTTTGAAGCTATAAAGAAAGTTGGATTTCATAAACGTTTGGGGGGCTGGTTGACCTTTTAACCTTTACACTTTCATTAATATCTTCAAAGCCAAAGCAACAAAAATGAAAATTTTTGCTGCACAAACCAGCACAAACGTAGCACAAACGTTTGATACCCATTTTGTCTGATTTGAAGAAGGTGGGGGGGCCAACTTCACTCAGGTGGTCCTTGCAGCAAATGCTCACGGGATGTGTTACGGCCAGTGGCCTTGTGTTTGTTTTCTTTTCCTTTTTTGTACATCTGCAGCTCCTAATCAAGTCGACTCCACTTGGAAGTGGATGCAGTCCTGCCTTCCTGTGCCGCTCCCTGAGGCCCACAGCGATTGGCTCACCAATTATCTGCTCCACCAGTCCCTGAAGAGGCCTCCCCCTTTAAAAACCAAGGACTTCCTGGGGGAAGGCGCGGCTGATCCTTTGTTTGGAAAGCTTGCCACTTTGCTGTGTGTTCTGGTTGACTGCTGTAAATTTGTTTTACTAGCTTTGACAGCTTTGTTAGCTTTTGCTAGATCTTGCTAGATCTTGCAAACTTGTCTTGTCCCTGTGGAGGACATCTGTCATCTGTTGAATCTCTGGTAGAGATTTGTAGTTTGTTTTTGTTTAAGATTTTGAACTACACCTCTGATTGTTTTGTGGATTTTGTTTAGTTTTGTACATTTTTTTTTTGCCAGTCCCTACATTTTGATTATTGTTCATTTTTACCTCTTGTTTTTTTTAAAAAACCCAAACAATAAACCTAAATTGTTAAAGCCTTACCACCTAGGTTTCTTTAATGTTACTCCCCTTTCCCCTGGCAGAGCCGGGTCGTAATGGGATGCATGCTGGGAAAGCTATAATTTCAGGATTTTTAGTATCTAAAACAAAAAAAATTACATTGAGAAAAGCTGCATTTTCTTAATGAAAATGTAGCTACTAACTTGGAAACAACCCATGTATGTAGAAAGACGTTAAAATCGATAAACATGTTGTTTAAAGTTTATTGTATTAACTGTTCCTGTATGTTGACATTATATTACAGCTTTATTTATCCACTTCTAATAAATCATAATCGTGTTCATATGGCTGATATTAATCACAATTAATATCAGCCATATCTACAAAATATTATAATAATTCAAAAGAAATTTTTAAGCGTAAAGAATTTTTCAGATAGAATGCCTTCATCTTTTCTTTTTTTTTCGAAAACACAAGATCTTCACTATATTTAAGGTGAACTTTTATTGTGTAATATGTTCAATCAGCTGCTGATTTGTCAAAAGTTTTTACTTTTTACATACTGCATAGAGTTATTTATTTTCTTAAACTTTTTTCAGCTGCACAGATGTTAACTGTGAACAAACAGCAGGGCTGAATGCAAATCTAATGGGAAAACATGCATTTAACGCGCCTTTAGCACCCCCTACTGGTGGGCGCCGTTTTTGCACTCAAGACGTTTAAAGCATAAAACCTTTTTTTTTCCTTGTTTTACAGATGTGTAAAATATTTTATCCTACGTCTTACATATTCAAAAAAAATTAAAAATAATAATAAAAAGAGTAAAAAAATAAAATCAATTATTTGAGTACATTTATATAATAGAGAAACAAATAATAGCGGTAAAGTTCTGCTTCTGTAAATTCCTTTAATATGATTATAAGTGGAATATAATCTGTTCTTCCCTCTTTTAATTTACTAAGAGTTTAAAAACTTTAAATGCTAAAAACCAGATGTAAATGAGAAAAGAATCCTTTTCACAAGCTTCACATAAAACAGTCTCAAAGATGATTTTTGTTTGTGTTCATGTAACGTGGAAAGGATTTAAATTAAAAACTAGATCTTACCTGCAGTGCAGCAGCCTTGTCCTTCCTCTTGGATTTTCTTTCCCTCTCTTTCCTCTTTCTGTACTTTTTGAAGTAATCTTGGATCAGGAAACTGGCATAAAACTTTCCACAAGTCACCTCATCACCTGACGAACGCAAATAGACATGCAAATATGAAAACTCAACACAGTATTTTTTTCCTTCTGTTGAATAATTTAGACATTTCTTAATCATCTTTCTGTACAGAGAGGAATAGGCCACCAAAAACTTAAATGAAATTCTGTCAATCTGTCAAAATCCAAATGAATAACTAAACATTCTGAGGTGTGTGCCAATTATATTGGTATGTGAAAAATAATTACATAACAGTTTCTTCCTTTGCAAACCTGAACTTTATCCACTCTGAAAGCCTGCAGCAAATTTATCTGGTGGAGTTTAGTTTAACGACTAGATATGCCAGATGGTGCATGAACAATTATACAATTCTGACTCTTACAAAAAGTCAGAATGCTGAAAAAAAAACATCTGATTTCTTAGATTAAACTCCAATTTTGAGAAAAAAGTCAAAATTTTAGATTAAGTCATAATTTTGATAAAAAGTAATAATTCTGATAAAAAGTCAAAATTCTAAGAAAAAGTCAGAATTCTGAGAAAAATAACCAGGATTCTGAGATTGAAGCCAAAAGTTTGAGAAAAAGCCAAAATTTTTAGACTAAAGTCAGAATTGAGAGGAAAAAAGTCAGTTTTGTGAAAAAAGTAAGAATTCTGACATAAATTCAGAATTCTGGGAAAAAGTCAGAATTCAGGGAAAAAGTCAGAATTCAGGGAAAAAGTCAGAATTAAGGGAAAAAGTCAGAATTCAGGGAAAAAGTCCAAATTCTGGACAAAAGTCAGAATTCTGAAAAAAAAAAATCAGATTTCTGAGATTGAAGCCAATAGTCTGAGAAAAAGCCAAAATTTTTAGATTAAAGTCAGAATTCTGTGAAAAAAGTAAGAATTCCAACATAAATTCTGAATTCTGAGATTAATTAATAGCGCTCTAATGCAAAAACCATCATCATTTTTCTGTTGTTTTTTTCGGTGGCCCTAATCCTGGGTATTTTTGGCGTTTGGCAGTTCTGCGTCTTGCCTCTAGGGGGCGGGATGATTTCGTCGATGAGTTTAGGTTTTGTGTGTTTCCACAGCTTCTTGATGATAATCTTCAGCTCCTCGTTCTGCTGGTCAACGGGACCTGGTGGGACCCAAACACAGAGTTGTTGAATAAAAGACGCCGTTCGGCCACGCGGCTCCGTGAATCCTCCCGACCTTCGGTTTTGATCTTCAGCGAAGTTCGGACGAGAGCGAACAGAGTGGCGTTGAAGGTGACGGTCCCGTCGGCGTGGAGAGGAACGTTCATGGCCACCAGCCTCTGAGGACAAACGAGGAAGCAGAAAATGTGAAATCTGCTCATTTCATTTCATGCGCTGCAAAAACACAAATGCATAACCACAAATCGTAATTTAAAAGTTACATTAATTGAGTTGGGTTTTATTTCATGATAAATAAAAGGTTTTATTTAGCATAAAATTAATAATTACAGATGAAACGATTTTAAAATATGAACTGGATTACATATTTGTGCCCAGTGGGATTTGTTTGCTTTACTTCCTGAACATTTTGTTCATTAAACACAGAACCTTACCTGGTATTTTTAATCCAGTTTCTAGTAAAAATAACTTTGTACACGTGGAATAATACAGAATTAAAATGTACTTTTCAGTATTATATAGGACTTTATTTTAAGTCAATAATTCTTCAATATTGGTAAGTATTGGCAGATTATTTCTAACATGGGAACTGGTACTTTTTTAATCAACGTTGAGGAGTTATTGACTTAAAATAAGCTCCTAAATGATCCTGAAAAGTTTCTTGAACGTCAGTTTTGTCTTATTTTTAGTGCACTATAATATTTACTGTGGAAACTACAGAAACATACTCGGTAACATTTAGCGTTTTTACAGCTCTGCACGTGTTCACTCTTACTTTGCAAGCAACGCGATGAGGACAGAGCTTTCCGAAGCCGAGGGGAGGCTGAATCCTGCGTAACATAGTGACTACATCGATGTGCTTGATGCGACCTCTGCCACGTGCAAACAGAAAACGGGTGATGAAGGAGAAGTTTGTTTTGGAAACAGTGAAGCTGGACTCGGATAGTGAGACGCACGTGGCTTCTGGGTCGTAGTCGGACCAAACTCGCTTGAACTCGTCCAGGTGGTGAGTCCCCAGAACCGTCCAGTCTCGGGTCAGATACTCAAAGTTGTCCATGATGACGGCAATGAACAAGTTGATGATCTGAGAGGAAAGAGAAGCAGAGAGGGAATTTATATATGTAACAAAATGATTCGGTAGATGTATTACAACAAATGAGGCATGACACAGTAGTGTGTTGTTTAAATATGTGAAGAAAAGCTATTATACACTGCAAAAACACAAAATATACTGAGTACTTTTGTTTAGTTCTTAGTGCAACTATCTTAGCGCACTTGAAATAAAACAAAGCTTAAAAGTAACTTTCCAACAAGATCTAGGAGCTTGTTTTAAGTGAATAGTTTCTCAATATTGATAAAATAATTACTAGTTCAACTGGGAGACTATTTCACTTATACCATGATATTTTTTCCCATATAAATGAAATAATTTACCAGTTCAACTAGAACTTTTTCATCAATATTAAGAAATTATTTACTTAAAACTATCCTCTACATCTTGTTGAAAAGAAATTTATAAATTAGTTTTGTCTTATTTCAAGTGTATTTGCAGTAGAAACTGCACAAAAATATTTAAAAATATGATACAATTTTGTGTTTTTGCAGTGTAAAACCAAGAACTTGAGGTTTTCAAGCACATGTGTGTTAAAAGCAAGAATTAGATTCACAAGTTTGAGTTTATTTAGTATTTTCTGTGATTCATGCAGCAACAACATTACAAATAAAGGCTCAAAAAGATATACAAACACCTCCAGTATTAGCTAGCTCAGAATTAGCCAGGCTGCTAGCAGGTCGACTGGGTGCACAGGAGAGTCGGGTGGTCCAGCGTTCTGGACGGGTCCACAGTCCGTCACAGAGCCACACAGGAAAAACAACCAAGTAAAACAAAGACCAAAAGTCCTTCCAGCTGCACGACATCCAAACCAGATGGAACAATTGTCTTAAAAAGAAACTGTTTCTCAAATAAAAACAAAGATTTAAAGTTCACAAAAAAGCAAGGAAATAATGTTGGTTGTGCAGGAAGCTCTACTAATGCTTTTCAAAGTGCACAGTTGGACATCTGTTTCCAGCCATTTTCATGTGACGGTGTAAACATTGAGTTGGGGGCGTGGCCAGCAGCAGCTTGTTTGGATTTAAAGTGACAGTAGCCCTAAAACATTCCGAACTGATCAGACTAAAATCTCATTTTCTAAGAATGATTTTGTGCAAAAACATGTAACGAACATGCTTTGTGTAGGCCACTGCTCTATCCTAAGGTGTTAAATCGTATATAACTGATAATATGAAAGCCCCACCGTAAAACGATTACTTTCTGTTTCTTTAGGTGTGCAGCTGCTGTTTGAGCCGCAGGTTTTTATTCTGACGGCCCAGATTCACCTTCACCCGACCGAGCTGGCATCTTAAAATAGCACAGGGAGCATATTAGCTCCTGTACCCAAATATATGCAGCCCATTAAACCTTTGTGATGCGGGCGTGCATCACCACTCATCTGTGGATAAATAAAACCGTCAGTGTGCTGCTGCTGAAATCCTGCCGTCCCTATTTTCATCCAGCTTCGATTCCGCCTGACCTGGCAGTCAACGCACAGGGTTTGAATTAATTGCAGCTAAATTTAGAGCCCGTGATCTGAAGACTATCTGAGTGAAGCGAGGGGAACAGTAAAACGTCAGTTCAGCCTTCGCTCACCAGGTAAGCGCAGAGCATGAAGAAGCTGATGAAGTAAAGGTAGGCCAGGTTACTCCCGCAGGTGTACTCTTCGCCGGGCTCGACGTCGGCCTCCGGGTCGCAGCGCCGGCCGGGCAGCGCGCCCAGCATGATCTGCTGCCACTGCTCTCCGGTGGCACACCTGCAAGACGGGAAGCAGTTTCATCAGCCTGGTTTACATGCTCCTTCAGGCTCATTTTGTTATGCTAACAACATCTATGTCTTTTATTGGGATTTTACGTAATGGATCAATACAAAGCATTGGTGGGAGATGGACGAAAACTGATGGGTGGTTTTAAAATATTAGGTGTAGTACGGGTATGCATAGTGATAACTATGTGTAGATGGGTAGATGACTGACTGTTCACACCAAACGCACATCATAAGGTTTACAGTCAAAGTCTATGTGAAGGCACGTCAAGGCGCGTTTTGAAGCTGGAGATGGAAAATCCGAACTTTCGTCGCTGGACGCAGAGCATCACCCAATCAGAGAGACTCTGCTTTGTGGCGTAGTGGTACATCTTCTGACGTCCTATAATCTACGACCAATCGAGTTACGACTACAGAGACAGGATCCTCTTCCTGTATGAGGATCAGTGAGGAACTTATGACTTTTACATTTAGAAAATACTTCCCCTCATTTGAGCTATCCAAATCCGACCAGCAAAAACGTTGAGTCACGTTAAATTAACAGTAAATAAACATTGTATTTATATAGGCGAAATATGCAGGAGGCGGTGGAAGAGCGTGAGGGAGACCAAGAAGTCTCCTCTCAACTTTCAGTTTTACTACTCTTCAATTACGCACCACTTTGTTTTTGTTTTTTTATTTAATCTTTGTCCTAACAGAAATTTCAGGCAACTTCCAGACCAATACGGTTTAAGAACCGCTGTTGGAAGAAGTGGGTTGAAACGTCTTACCTGAAAAGAACCAGAACCGCCATGAAGAAGGTCTGGAAGTTGCAGTTTCTGTTGATGTCTGTGTCGTCATCGATGGCTACTTTCCCAAACATCTGGGAGGACAAACAGCAGAGAAACCGTCAACCAGGAAAAGCAGCGTTCCAGCCTTTTCCAGAGACTCACCTGCATGCCGATCACAGCGTAGATGAAGAAGATCATAGCGATGAGGAGGCCGACGTACGGCAAGGCCTGGAGAGACGGAAAAAACATAAAATCGTCTCATGTCACAGTAAAATGTCGGCAGAATTTTACCGTGTAAATATGAATTTTATCACATTTATATGGTAAAATTCTGACAACCACAGCTGTTTATTTTTCTTTTAATATAGTGTGAAAAGGTAATAAGACGATATTTGTGACAGAGAAGAGAAGACTCACTGACCTGCAGGGATTTGACAAAAGTCCAGAGAAGAGTTCGGATGCCTTCTCCTTTGCTGAGCAGCTTCACCAGCCTCAACACTCGGAACAAGCGGAAGAACGTGATGGACACTTTCCCGCTTTCTCCTTTTCCACCACCCTGGAAAAACAAAACTATTTGGGTTAACATAAACCCTAATAGAAATGGGAAAAAGGTTTGATGACATCCTGACCAATAATCACCTCTCCATGGCCGCCTCCTCCCTGGGTCATCGGTTAAGCAACAGAGAAAGAAACGGTTAAAAATCCATTGAATTATTTATATTTTTAAACAATTCCTAATTGTGTATGTATTCTCCATGGTTGACATCTTTAAATAATAAGGATCTACCAGATAATTACAGTGTTATAATGTTATTAATTACATGAAACTAACATATTATCAGACTGATAATATGTTAGATAATTACAGATAATTACTTTATCTTTAATGACTTTCTGTGAGCTGTTACAATCATGTTACAATTCAAATTTTATCATCAGCAGACATTAAGTCCATGGTTACACAAATTTAAAACAACGCAAGAAATAAATCACAATAAAAATAGAAAAAGCACATTCAAAATGTAAAAATATAATATAAACATGCATAATATCTCATTTTTATTTAATAATCAAAATGATTACATTTCTAAACATTAAACAACTATTTTATTTCTAATATCTTAATACAAACTGTTACTAACTGGTAATTACATTGTAACTACAATCACAATTACAAACTATTATCAAGGTATTGGATGTTTACTACCAAACTATTTCCAAGTTGTAATTCTGCTTTCACTGGATGGTAACAAGAAGCCAGACTGAAATAAATTAATCTGATTAACGCAAAGTCAAGATAAGTGTTTATCTTTATTTTAGCAGAGATTATATTGATGGAAAGTTTAGTGGAAGGAAAAAGTGTCATAAAGAGGTGCATAATTAACACATTCTAAAAACATTTCCAAGTATTTCTTCCAAAGGTAAAAGTGAGCAAAAACTCCTTACGCTAAATTCAGACACTGCGATGTCCAAGACGCTGCCGACAACGATCAGAGCGTCAAATGAGTTCCAGGGGTCGATGAAGTAATGCTGACAGATGGAAACCAGCAAACAGGAACGTGAAGTCAAAGAGTCATCACTAGGAAACTCGGCGTGCGGCGGGAAAACTCACATGAGCGCGAAGAGCCATCAGCTTGATGATCATCTCTATGGTGAAAACCACGGTGAAGATCATGTTGAGGATGTCCATGATGGAGGTGAACAACTTCGACTGCTCATAATGCTAAAAACATAAACAAAAACACCAACGTAAAATTATTTTCAGGATTTTCTGAGAGATTCAGGAGAGAAATGTCTGGTTGTTACCATTATTATTATTACTATTATTCCATAGATTTTCTTGTCATTTTATGAGTCAGTTTGTAACCATTTTGTCTGTGTGAGGGGTGTAAAACTCATTTTCGTTTTGGGTCAAATCAAGATCCTGATTGCTCTTAAGGTTTTGAGAACAAAAGACATAAAGTCCTGCTTTCAAAATGAAAATGTAAGCAAAAGTATTAGTTTTGAGAACAAAAGACATGAAGTCCTGCTTTCAAAATGAAAATGTTAGCAAAAGTACTAAAAGTTTTGAGAAAAAAAGACATAAAGTCCTTTCAAAATGAAAATGTAAGCAAAAGTACTAAAGGTTTAGAGATCAAAAGACATGAAGTCCTGCTTTCAGACTGAAAATGTGTGCTCTTGGATTATGGCAGGAAAATTCCCCCATATAAAATGTGCTATGTCGATAAAGTTGTTTTATGGCTTATTTCCTTGTTTTTGAAAATCTGTTTGAAATAAGTAAATCAAATAAAAAACGGTACCTGAACTGCCAGAGTGAGAGTGTTTCCCAAAATCAGCACAAACATGACATATTCAAACTGGCTGGAGTTGATGATCCTCCAGAACTTCAGCTGCGACGGGTTTTTAGGGATGTAAATCTTTATTGGCTGAGCTTTCAGGGCGTAATACACACACTGCCTCTGCGTCGGGCGAAACAGAGCGAAAAACTGTTCAGTTTGGATCAATTAACCAAAAATACAATCAATTTATTTATCTTTAAAAAAAATGGCTGACTTGATTCTTGTTGAGTTCGCAGTTTTTGAACTCGGCCTCTCCTTGCTCCCGAAAAGTGATGATGACGAAACCCACGAATATGTTCATCATGAAGAAGGCGATGATGATGATGTAGATGATGAAGAAGATGGAGATCTCCACTCTGTAGTTGTAAATTGGGCCTCGGTTTATGGCGTTGGCGTCCACTGCCCGGTACAGAAGCCTTCACAGAGAAAGAAAACACAAAACATGACAATCTGGTTTCTACACTGCGAAAAACTAAATCTTACCAAGAATTCTTGGTCCAGTTTCTTCGGACAAAACAAAACAAACTTTTCAGCAGTAAACAGGAGCTTATTTTTCCTTAATATTGACAAAAAAAGTACTTTTCCATTGGAAGATTACTTCATATATAGTAATCACTTAGCATTGTTTGTTTATTTAGGTTTTTTACAGACTTTTTAGTTGGTGTTTAGGTATTGATATTCTTCCAATAACACAAAGCTATCAAGTGATATTTTCAAATTACATGTCAACTTTAAACATTTTTTATCTCAAAAACATGGCGACTGGCTGGATGAATGACTTCCCTGGTGCACCGGACTTTTTCTGTTGGAAACCCTGAATAGCAATAATAATGCTGGTTATACGTTGAACTAGAAGAACAAACCCAAAACTCACTGAGGCCAGCCTTCAAACGTTGACACGGTGAACAAAGCCAGCATTCCCATCAGCACGTTGTCGAAGTTAAAGTCACTGTTTTCCCAGATTCTCTCTCTGACCATGGGGTGGTTCACATCCCCGTCTTTATACACCACAAAGGTTCCCCTGGAATCACACAAACACACAACTTCGCAGTCAAATAAATCTAATTTCAGGAAACAAGTCAGTGTTTTAAGAGCAAATTAAACTGACTTGCACTCGTCTGGAGTGTGTTTGGCTTCGTCTGTGCAGCTGTAGAATCGGCCCTAAAAACATCCAAACCAGAGAGTTTAGCCACCAGCGGCCGTCTCTGGAGGCTTTCCGTTTATAAAGACAAAAGACTGGTGAAGGTGAGGGAACCTTGAAAAGCTGCACTCCAATGCAAGCAAACATGAACTGAAGCAGAGTGGTGACGATCAAGATGTTACCGATGGTGCGAATCGCCACGAAGACACACTGCACCACGTTCTGCCAAGACCAATGTATTTTATTATTCAATAATAAAATACATTTTTATCAATTTTAAAATGTATTAAAATTTAACATTTTTAAATTCTACATTTTTTAAATTTAAAAATGTTTTTAATTCATTTAAAATGTAAAATTTAAACATCTTAAAAATTGAATTATTTTTATTTAAAAATAAAAATAAAATTACATAAAAAAATTATTTTGGCATTTAAAATGCTGATTAAAAACCTATATATAGATAGATTTATATATATATATATGTATATATATATATAAATTATAAATCTGTCTCAGGTAAAATAAAAACTAGAATATTGATTTTTAGAAGTCGAGTTGCAAGAAAAAGAATAAAAGCGAACCAATAGAGAACTGTTGCGGAGGCGTTACCTTCAGCCCTTTGGCTCTGTTGATGGCTCGAAGCGGCCTCAGCACTCGGAGGACTCGCAGGATTTTCACCACGGAGATCGCACTCGAACTGGAAACAGCAAAACAAAGAGTTTAGACAATTATCCAGCTAATGAAAAAGAATGGCAGATAACACTTGCTAAGTAAAATGTGCAAAACTATGGAAGCCCACTTCTGCCATGAAAAGAAAAAAACTTAAAAACCCAAAAGGAAGTCATTATTACAAAACATAAAGTTATAATTATGACTTTTGTCAAAGTTAATCAAAATTATGACTTTATGTCTCGTTATTATAACTTTACACCTCATAATTCTGACTTTAAAACTCCAAATAATAATTGAAAGTCAAAATTCTTACTTCATATCTCAAAATTGTGAAGAAATATCATAATTCAAATTTAAAATTCTAACTGTATATCCCATAATTATGTCTGAGTTTGAAAATTATAACGTTGAAAGTCAAGATTATGACTTCAAATATCATAATTATGAATGAATCTTATAATTAAAACTCTGAAATTCAAAATTCTGACTTCTTATCTCATAAGTACATCTCTGAACATCAAAATTATGACTTTGAATCTGGTAATTATGACTTTATAGTTCTAAATTATAGCTTACAATCTCATAATTATCACTTTAAAACTCAAAATCATGACTTCCTGTTGTGGCATAAATGGGCTTCCATACAAAACTAAGCTAATTGAACCATTATTTCTTTTCCTTTGAGTTTCTGCCCCAGCTTCATTGGCTTGGGGGATAATCTGCTGACTCTCGCTCATCTGTCTACTCACTGTAAGAAGAAAGACGTGAGCGACACACTGACGACCAGCAGGTCCAGGAGGTTGAAGGCGTTCCTGCAGAAAGAGCCGGTGTGAAGAAAAGCTCCGTAAACCGTCATCTAGACGAGAAGGAGGCAGCAAAGAACGAGATTAGGGAAAAAAATCTTCTTGCAGTTTTTAAACTCTGATTTATCCACTTTCATTCTGTCAGCCGTTACCTTCAGGACAATCTCCACCGTGAAAACCGAAGTGAAGACGTAATCGGCGTATCCCAGCACCTGACGATGACAGAAGCTAAAGTCAGATTTCAGTCGCATCGCCGCGGAAACGCGATTAGACGCTGACGTTACAGTGGCAGCCTGTCCTTACGATGTTCCTGAAAGAGTGGGATTTGATGGGATCCTCAGCAGCCAGCGAGATGCTGCTGAGGATGATGAAGATGAGGATGAAGTTGGTGAAGTAGGGGTGGTGAATGAGGTTGTGGCAGGCGACTCGCAAACTGAAGGACGAAGCGAATGAGAGGGAAGTCACACACGCTGCACTGGTTTGAGGGTTCTGTTAGATACGGACATTTTTCAGGTACCAGTTTTTCTTTCCAAGAATGAAGAAGGAGCTTCCGTCAGGAATCGGCACAATCTTCTCTTTGGGGCCGGAGAACTCGGGCTTCAGTGGAGCAACGCCTAGAATAAAAGAAAACAAACAAGACGACTCCTTTGAGATGTCTGTCAATCAGCGGATGTGTGACGTTTCTCCTGGAAAGAAAGACTCACCCTCCAGACCCTCGATGGCTCTCAGCTCCTCGTTTTCCTGCCAGTCATCCTCTTCGTTCTGAAGCCAAAAAAACAAAAGGCCACCATCTTTATTTTACTGTAAACACAGTAGTATTAAAGGGGACCAGTGTGTTTGGAGTTAAGATTACCCCAAGCCCACTTATGCTGCTTTTTAGGGTCACTCCAGAGGGTTTAGATTTACCTACTGGAGGTGGAAAGGTCACTGCAGTTTGAACTCTGCTAGATAAAGGATGTACTACTTACTTTAAAACTAGATTAAATCAGATATGTGATGAAAAGTTCTGAAAATTGATTTTATAAAACCTGGAAATCTTTTATAACTTTTTTTCAATCAACGTACAACAAAGGTCCAGGAATAGCAGGTCCTTTAGGTTCTGGTAGAGCAGTGGGTCCATAAATCTTTACATTGGTGGTTGTATGGTTTTAATTTATTTGTTTCATACCAGGCGACGGTATTTACTGGAATGTCGGTAGTTCCTTATTGTAATGTGTATATTTTGTGGATATAATGTGAAAACCTGAATAAATATATTAAACACTAAAGAGGATCTATTGTGCAAAATTAAATTTTATTTCCATCTGGGTCTCAGTTGCTTCTCAAAACAAGCCAAGTATTCAAAATAACCCACCTAGATGTTTTTGGTGTAAGGAAAATGAGCTGTTCCAAAAACCTCCAGACTTTTGATAGGCACTGCACCGTTACCTAGCAACCCAAGTGAAGCTCCAGCATGTTTGGTCAGCTGGTTTTACTGCTGTACAATGGCTGCTGGACCTAACCTGATCAAGAAAGCCTAATAAGTTACCTTTAAGTTCAGATCCTAGGACTTTAATGTCAGTTTCTCTGTGGTTTTCCACAAATAGCTTCACGGCTCTGATGTATGACTCGTTTAAAAAGTTTTTACTTAAGGCATTTTTACTGATCAGGTAAAAATGCCTTACCAAATGTTTCAGGTAACTATTGAATCTACCACATTTGTTGGAGGTTTGCTCTACCCGAGTTTCATTTCAGCATGGGCAAACATCCTGCAAGCAAAACTTAAACATGCTCTACCCTGCATCTTCATCCTCTTTCTCTTCGTCCTCATCCCAATCCTCTTCGTCTTCCTTTTTCTCCCTGAGGAAGCATCACAGTTTGGCACTGATTAAACCATTTTAATGTGATCAAAGCACAACCAGAGGAAAATATAAATGCTTTATAAGTGTCTGAGGTTGATGATTACAACGACTTACTCAACTGCCTTCTTTCCACCGCCGCTTGCCAAGTTATCCACAGCGATAGCCAAGAAGACGTTCAGCAGGATGTCTGATCCCAGAGTCAAGGAGTTGGACTTGTTTGTTTCTTCGTGGGACGACATTCACACAGAACTTGGATTCAAAGTTATTATAGTGAAAAAGGATACAGTTACCACAGACAAAGAGGATGACGAAGTAAATGCAAACCACCATGTTAGGGAAGATCGGCCCGCCATACGCCATGATGCCGTCGTACATCACGGCGTTCCAGTCCTCTCCGGTGAGAATCTGCAACAAACAGGCACACATCGAAACCCAACCGGACAAAAAGGAGAACTTTGAGTAGGGATGTTGATTGTTTTTTATTATTATTATTATTATTGTAATTTCGAATAGATTAACTAATAACGCCCGTTTAGACCTTATTTTAGTGTTGTAGTTTGGACCCAATCCAGCAGAGGGCGCCGCTGGACAAACTTAAGAGAACGGAACCGCTTATTTAGAAACAAAGATGGCGGCAGGCCAAATTAAAACGGGGAAAAGAAACGGTCCCGAGTCCGATGTGGGATGCAAAATGCACTTTATGCGGTTCTATTTTGAAATATAAACACTCGACGACCTTCTTAAGTTTCACTTTAATCGCTCTCATTCAGTCGAACTACGTGACTGAGCAACAACAACTTCTCATTCAAAAATTATTGATGTGCTACAAAGACGAGGGACAGAAAAGCAGAATGCTTAACATGAAAGATGAAAAAAACATGATCCTAATAAAAACGGTTGCTTCTTTTTGAGGCTGTTGTGAGTTAATAACCTTCATGGTGTCAAGTTTTAACATCTTCTTCGTCGTATAACATCTTCTTTGTAAATGTTTCACGTTTTATTATTTTCATTTTCTATTTTTCTACACAGCAACCTAAGAGTTATTCTGCCATTTCTAATTTTATCATAAAAATATATAATACAATTATTTTATAATAAAATACAACTATTTTAGTGGGATTTTCAAAACCCCTTGCCAAGGGATTTGAAAAGCATATGAAAGAAAATTCATGTATCTTTCTGAAGACGTGCAGACATTCTGTAATGTGTCAAAGTTTATTCACATGAGAAATAATAATAATGATATAGTTGATATAAAACAGTTGTAAAATATAATTTCTTTGTTTTTTAAATTTAGTATATTATGAAAAACGTAGCCCTTTGTGTTATGGGAACACGGTCGTCCTTGTTCAAAGAGAAAACTCAAGTTTTTAAGAAAATAGCTGCTTATCAACTCGTTAGCTGATTGATACAATTAATTTATTAACTGATAACTTCCCTAACTTCTACCATAGAGAATATCACCAGATAGATGTAAATCACCTGGAAACATGTTAGCAGCGCCTGAGGGAAGGAGTCAAACGTGCTTCTCTTCATCTGAGTCTCGTCAAAGTTGAACTTCCCTCCAAACAGCTGCATCCCCAGCAGGGCGAAGATGATGAGGAAGAGGAAGAGGAGCAGCAGAAGGGAGCAGATAGCTTTCATGGAGTTGAGCAGTGAGGTGACCAGATCAGAGAGAGCAGCCCAGTGCCTGAAGATGGAGAAATGAGGCTGCATGCAGGAAGCAAAGTTTGATCTGACTGTCTGGTTCTTCCTGGTACTGCTTACCGGGTCATCTTGAAAATCCTGAGCAGCCGGATGCAGCGCAGCACGGAGATGCCGATGGGCGGGATGACATCCATCTCTACAAGCATCGTCTCGAGAATGCCGCCACACACCACGAAGCAGTCGAAGCGGTTGAACAGGGCCATGAAGTAGATCTGAAGACCGAAGGCGTACATCTTCATCAGCATCTCCAAGGTGAAGAGCAGCAGCAGGATCTTATTGGCTCGCTCTGAAGGGGGCGGAGAAGATGAATCATTCACTGCAAAAACACAATGTCTGACCAGATATGTTTGGTCTGGTTCTAGTCCTAACATCTTAGTATACATGAAATAAGACAAAACTCACTTACAAGTAACTTCAGCAAGATATAGGAACTTGTTTTAAATAAATAATTCCTAACTACTGATCAAACCACAAACGTCAATGTGTTTTATTGGGATTAACAAATAATAATACTTAGTAAGATTGGTCTAGTCAAACCCCAGACCTACATAAAAATGAGAATCTGTGACAAAACTAGGACATAAATGTTCACAGAAACTCTCTTTTCAGTTTCCGAATGTGCAACTTTTGGGTTAGAAATATAACCCAAAACACTTGCAGCTGTAGTTGCAGGAAAAAGTGCTTCTACAAGATGTTGAATGTTTTCATTGGATTTCACATATTTGTCCTACTTCTTGTTGGTCATAAAGTCTCAACAAAATACAATGAATTTTCTGACTAACATGACAAAACGCATTCACCACAAAAACGCAAAGTCTTTCCAAGTATTTTGGTCTAGTTTCTGCTGCAAATATTTTAGTACACTTGAAGTATGACAAAACTTATTCACAAGTAACTTTTTAGCGAGATATAGCAGCTTGTGTTAAGTCAATAATTCTTTAATTTTAATAAAAATGCTAGTTCCACTAGCAGATCATTTCACTTAATACATGGGAAAATGTTTTAAGTGAAATAATCAACATTAAGGGAGTATATTCTTCTAAAAATGAGTTTTTCTAGAAACAAAATCGTCTCAAGTTTGCATTGAAACTAAACTGAAAATACTTGGTAAGATTTTGTGTTTTTGTAGTGTAAAACTCCAGTGAGTCATAAGAATCTGGCAGAAGTAAAGTTTTTTTCTTTCTTTTTAATTACCCTGCATTTCTGTGAGCCATTTTGGCTGTCCGTAATGCTCTGAGGCGCTGGCCACCGTGTTGAGGAACACCAGCAGCAACACCAACCAGTAGAAGTTCGTGGTCTTCACTGCAACACGACAGTTTTTTCTCATTGTGTGGTTCAGCTGGCACAACTGGTCACTAAAAGACAAATACAGCTTGTGCGTTAAAAATGAGGCTGGGCAAAATGGCTGAGAGATATATGACGATATAAACATTTCATATCAGTCGACATCGATAATATCAAATGGTTTTTTTGTTCTAAAAATCTGGAAAACCTCGTGGCAGTTATGAGGCAAAGTGGCGAAATCTTAAACTGCTGCTGCCACAGTTACTCAACAAGTTGTTGCTAGGTAACCAAGGACTGGTTACCTAGCAACTTTTCTTAGCTAGTCTTCAGAGGTTGAGCGGCTGAAATGACCGAAAAATAAAAACACTGTGATCATTTAATAAAGAAAATGGTAAATATTTCGGTATCTATACAGAGATAATATGAATCCAACATTCACAATGACTTTAATTAAGACGATCTGATCCTAAAACAGTGAGTCAAACACACCACTGAACTATTACATCTGATTTTATTTTTTCCATGTTTTCCAGTTAAGTGCTAATTATTAAGACAAAAACTAACAAAGAAGTTCGATGAATGTGAGTGCTGCTCAGAGGTTTTTACAGAAAAAAATGTCTCACCAGAAGCTGTTGGCCATCATCTTCGCCCTTAAAAAAGAGAAAATGGGAGGCACGTTAGCGCACTGGTTAATTAATTACTGAAATTTGTCTCTCCTCTGTTGCCTTACATGAGTGAAGCACAGAAGCCACTATCATCGTCGAGATATGCAATATCATCGTCAGAGTCCGACTCTGTTAAACATACAAAATAGTCTGCACACTGTAGCAGCTGGAAATAAAATAAACAGAAAAGGAGCTCATGGCTTTCATACCTCCTCCGTCCTCGCTGTGTTTGTACCAACCAAACTTCTTCATCATCTTTTTCTTTGCAATTGCAGCACCTTCAAAAATGCAAAAAATATTTTTTATGGGATGCCGCAATTCAATAAGGTGTGTGTTGGTGGGAAAACTACAAAAGAGGATTAGGGCTACCAAAGAAAAAAAATTAAATTCTGACTTTGATCCCAGAATTTAGACTTTTTTCTCAAAATTATCACTTTTTTCCTCAAAACTATCACCTTTTTCTCTGAATTCTTACATTTTTTCCTCTAACGTATCACTTTTTAAAATCAGAATTTGGACTTTTTTCGTAGAGATTAGACTTTAAACAGACTTCTACTTTTCCTTCAGAATTCTTAATTTAACCTCAGAATTCTAATTTTGTGTTAATCTATGTAAAAATTCAAATAAATAACCAAATATTCTTAAGTTTGTGTCAGTAATATTGTTAATATGTAAAAATAATCATATAGCTGTTTCTTCCTTATTACAGGATTTGTAAACCAGCATTTTTTCAGAATTCTATATTTTCTTTATAGTGGCACCAGCCCTCTTCCATAGAACACTTTAAAGACTTTAGGCTAACGTTTGTTTCCTTCTTCGTCCACATCTTCGGCTTCTATGAGCCAGTCCATGTATCCGATCATGTCCTCCTCCATCTGCTTGCTCTCCTGAGCTTTCTGCAGCTCTCCACGCGCGACAGCCTTCTCTCTTTCTTTGGAAAACTCGCTGTAAAAGATAAACACGTGAAAGTTTTACCACATTGTGAGAGCTTTATCAGTGTTCAGAAAGTGTGAAATTGAGAGAAAAGTGGAAGTCTGTGAGACAGCAACTACCCACCCGCTCAACACACCCAGTACAAGGTTGATGATGAAAAATGATCCGAAAATGACTAAAGAAACAAAGTAGACCCATGGAATGTCGAAGCCGATGGCATCATTCATCTGTGCAGAAAAAAAGAGAAAGCACATATCTATAATACATACAAATATAACATGCAACCCCCCACAAAGATGCATAAATGTCCAAATAAAGCCATCTGAGTATTTCATCAACATAATCTCACTAAAAAACACAAAATCTTACCAAGTATTTTTTATGTAGTTTTTGTGTAAATATCTGCCAGCAGAACTAGAATTTTTCATCATTATTAAGGAGTTATTGACTTAAAACCAAGTTCATATTTCTGGTTGAAAAGTTACTTTTACTTTTTGTCTTTTTTTTCCCCCAAGTGTACTAAAATATTTGCACTAGAAACTACTAGACCAAAATACTTGGCAAAATTTTGTTATTTTGCAGTATTCATATGAAAACTTTAGGACAGCTATTATTATTATTATTATTTAAAAAATCATTGATGCTCGCTAAATGTATATCCTCCTTTATTGCCACAAAGCATAATTTCTGATAATTATTCACAATAGGAAATTTGTTACAATGTTTACAGATCCACCATTTTATTTATATTTAGTTTTTTATTTAAATTTAAAGAAAAACTGAAAACTTTAGTAAAAACAGGATGGATACATTGTCTTCCCTTCAATGGTGATATTTGTGTAAAATTAAAATAAAAATGTAGCATCCAACCTATGGAAGAGAATTAGGGACACCAAAAAAAAATAATTTTTACTTTTTTCCTCAGAATTTTGACATGGCTCTTCTAAAATTAGAATTCTGAGGTTAAAGTCAGAATTCTGAGAGGGGAAGAAATCATAATTCTGACTTTTTTTTTTTTTTCAGTGGCAATAATGTTCTTCCATACAACATAAAAACCATTGATCTGAAGCTTGGGAGTTGTGCATGAATGTGTTTTTTACCCAGTAGAGAACGTCTGTCCAGCCCTCCATAGTGATGCACTGGAAAACTGTGAGCATGGCAAAGAAAATGTTGTCAAAGTTTGTGATGCCGCCGTTCGGACCCTCCCACTTCCCTTTGCATTCGGTGCCATTGGTGACACAAAAACGTCCGACTCCCGCAAAAGCACACGGCGATGGATCGTCCTCCACCATGAGGCCTGCAGGAGACGGAAGAACATGAGGAGGAGGAGAAGGACGAAGGCAGAGACGTTCTGGGGAGCCCAGACAGCGGACCGACCCGTGCTGGTGTCGAAGCACGTCTTGTGCATCCTGCCGAGGAAAAGCTCCAAGCCGATGATGGCGTAGATTATGATGACGAACATGACGAGCATACCGATGTGGAGCAGTGGGACCATGGCCTTCATGATGGAGTTCAACACAATCTGTAAACCTGACAGGACAAAATGATCATTCAGCTGAATCTAGGGTTCCCAAACCTAAACCTACTAAATATTTAACCGTCAACTTTTATATTTTTATTCACTGTTCAATAATTATCACTTTCGTTTAGCATAAATGCTAACCTCATTTCTTATTATTCTAGTTAGCAATGAGGGCTGTAGTGGAGTATTTTATTACCAGGACTGTAATAAGGTCATGTTTATGTCATTACGTATTACCTGGCAATAAAATGTCTCTAATGTCTGATATTTTATTTTAATCATAGGTCAAATTTGATTTTATCTTTATAGTATTTAGGCATGGGCTGCCGCACAGTTTCTTTGGTCTTTTTCAGAAACATGTCTGTGGAGTTAAATTGGGGCGAAAAAACTTGTTAAAAAAAAAAAGAAATTAAATAAAAAGAAAAGATTTTAAACTGAAAAAAACCCTTGAATTTGACAAGTAGTTTGAACATTTTTCTCAATTTAAAAACTATTTTTCATTTTCATAAAATAATTTGTCAGTATAATCTTTTTTTCACTAATTTTTTTTCTTGTTTGAACAAACTTTATGACCCCAATTTAATTCCATACTTGTTAATTTCATGCATACTGTGCCTCCAGTTTGGCGAGTTTTCCTGGTAGCCAGTCAGAAAGATGAACGTGGCTCATAACATTTCATTAAGTTACTTTAACTCCCACATCTACTTTCTCTGATCGTTTTCCTGTTTTTTTTCATTTAAATTACTCTCAAGAAAACAAACATCCTTTGAATTCACAACGGCAGGCATTTCTTGCCAAACAACGAAAACGAAAACATTTTGTTTCTCAAGATTAACTCTCTAAAATGTCCGCTCTTGACCTCTGTAGTAGTGATTAAAAACCAAATTGTAATTTATAACAAGAGAAAATTCTAATAAGTTAAAACGATCCATCAATTTTAATTTTTTTTCTCATCATCCCTCCAACTTTTTGAGGCTCTAGTTACTTAACGACGAACAGAAACAAAAGCCAGCTGAGAAAATATATAGATATAAAACAATATACATACTCGGCACGCCCGATACGAGCCGAAGAGGTCGCAGCACCCTGAAAGCTCTGAGAGCTTTAACATCCAGGCCTCCGGGTTTTCCTGCAGCATGGTGGGAATCGCCCGGCTTATGGTCCGTCATTCCCTCCGCTATCACACTGAACAACCTGTACAGAGGACGGCAACAATGTTGCTCCATACATTTTATTTAAGAGCAATAGATTTTGATGGTAAATTTTGAGATACCCGACAATGACGATAACAAAATCCAGCAGGTTCCAACCGCTACGTATGTAGGCGCTGGGGTGCATCACTAAACCGTAGGCAAGGATCTTGGTGAAGGTCTCGATGGTGAAGATGACGAGGAAGACGTATTCGACTTGTTCCTTAAAATCAGAGCACAGGTTTGGTGGATCAGTGAGAAAATGTGTCACAACTTTGGACACTGCAGATGGAAAATAGGAGTACATTTAAGCCAAAAGTTTGAAAAGCCAAAAATTTGCTACAGGAAAGTCAAAATGTTTTTAATTATTAGAAATTTTCAGGAAAAAAACTTAAAAATTTCTAAGTTCTTAAAGTTGAAAGCTTGCTAGAAAAAAATCTGAAATTTTTAGAATAATCTCAGAAATCTTTATGAAAAAACAGAAATTTCAGAGCTCATAAAGTTTAAAGTTAGCTAGAATTGTTTGTTTTCTTATATTTGATTGTCAGAAAATTGCTAGAAAAACCATGGACATTTCTGAGTTTGAAAAGTTGAACATTTGCTTGAAAAAACTCAGAAGTTTAGAGTTGAATCTCACAGATTGTCTATAAATAAACTTGGAAATTTCAGAGTTTCAAAGCTGACAATTTTCATCTTTTGAAACTAAAATTTTCAGGCATTTTTAGCTTTTGATGAAAATTTACTTAGCTCTCAATGAGATGCTCTCAAGTCCCTCTAAATAAGACAAACATATCCATTGGTTTAATTTATTTGAATTGCAAAGGACAAATAAAATATGACCATTTCTCCTATTTTGGCTCAGACTAGCAGAAAATTAACAGTGCAGCGGGCGAGCTGAGAAAACACTGAGCATTTTCAAAAACTCCACCATTAAGAACAGATTTGTTCCTGGTGGTAAAACGACCTCCTTTCGCCAAGAGAAGATCAGTTAATGCTGGAATGGTTTTCTAACCTGCTAACCTGCAGCCTAAAACACGCTGTCCCCACTTCGCTCTGCTGTGAACTTTCAGGTTAATGCTGCTAATTAATGCCGCTTCACCTCAAACTGACACAGTTACCCTACAGCAGTGGTGTAGTTTAACATAACACAACAGAACAAGCTATGTTCTTCTCTAAAACCTGTATATATTTAAAAAAGACGAGTAAGAGATAATAAATCCCTGCGACAGATCGTATACAGTGAGCTTAAGTCATCTGTGAAATCCAATAAAGGGATCTACAAACATTCATCCTGCTGTTGGTATGTACATGTGCATGTGTGTGTGTGTGTGTGTGTGTGTGTGTGTGTGTGTGTGTGTGTGTGTGTGTGTGTGTGTGTGTGTTGCACACAGTAAATGATTAATCATTAACTGGAGTATTGACTCAAAAAACTGAAAAATTCAATGCAATGAGCCAAAACTGTATAAATATGTATATATTTAAATTTAATATAAAAACACCTTTGTCTATAATATGTTTTACCCAAAACTCCTCAAGTGGCAAAAGTGCACTTAAACTGCACTTCCAGCTTGTATTTTGAACAGGGCTCAAACGATTAATTGTGATTAATCAATTATTGAAAAATAATCGTCAACTAATGTAGTAATTGATTAATAGTTAACTGGAGGATATAGACTCAAAGCAACACTTTTTGCTGAAAGAATAACATACGCACAGTGATAATTAAGACACAATTTTACAAAAAATATATATACATTTGGCATTTAAGATAAAAAATACTTAAATATTGTAATGATTGCTGGCGTCATTACAATATGTTCTTCCCAGAACTCCTGAAGTGGGATAGTTTTAGATTTACCACTTTCAAATTCTACAAAAACAAATAAACAAAAAAAAAATACTTGTATTAAGCCAAAAAAAAGCTAACAGAGTAGCTCTACACTGTACTTTTATTATGCTTTGCTTCAAATTATCAAGCATACACTAACAAAATGCTGTTGTTACATTTTAGTTAATAAAATATTAATTTTATTATTTAAAAATAGATTCAATTATTTGTTTATTTGGATTTTTATGTATTTCTAATATTGTGCAAAAATACGTAACTGGTTAAAATAAACAATTAGCAAAAATTGTAAATTTTGTTGCCTGATTAATCGATTAATCATCAGAATAATCGATAACTAAAATATTTGTTAGTTGTAGCCCTAATTTTGAATATTTTTTACAATATTCACACTGTAAAATGACTGCTCATACAATATGATTTTAGCAATATTTCCTCTGTGGATGACATAAATATTTTAATTAATTATTTAGTCAGGCTGATTAGTTTCTTTCTACACACTTAGATTTAATTTCAGATTTTTTAGTTTAAAAAACCTGCCATTAAAGAGGAATAAGGATGCACATTAAGAATAGAGACAAAGCAGATGGTTGGAGTTTAAGTAAGTAATGACCTCTGACAAGCTCGTCCAGCGAAGGTCACACTGCATCTCTAACACCATTACCTCCACGTGAATACTTGTTAATGCTTTTTGACAAACAAAATGATGCTGTTCATACATATTTCACTGTAGAGAAATAATTTATGCATCAAAACGTAGCCACGTGTGTCTACTTTAAGGAACTATTACTATCAGTGCTACAGCTCTTTCTGTTTTCTGTCAAACTCCTCTGGAGTACAGCCATGTCACACCTTCTCTTTTTCTGTCAATGTATTTTTCTCTTGTGCTCTGTTTTTATCGTTCTATGCATTCTGCTTATCTACCTTTCTGTATATGCCTTCTGCTTCTACTGGTTGTACTGTGTTTCAGCTGTTTTACTACTTAGCAAAGGATTTCTACAATGTATGACTGTAGCTTTCTTATGCTTTTTTCTACCTCTTATTCTTTGTTCTCATGTTTCTTGCATTTCTCCATCAATCATTTTGCAAATATGCTTATTTTGCCCCTTTATGCTCTTTGTTTTGCTAAGTTTCACTTCAAATATTTTTGGTTGTGTACTAATTTCTGCTTCTGCTAATTTATGCTGTTTGCTACATTTCACTGCTCAACTGTTTCAACTGTTTCGGGTTTTGTACTAATTTCTGCTTTTGCTAATATATGCTTTTTGCTATGTTTCACTGTTCATCTGTTTAAACTATTTCTATTTTTCTGCTTTCTTCTACTTTTTATGCTTTTCTCTACTTTTTCTTGCATTTCTGCAGCAGTCATTTTGCCAATATGCATTCTCATGGCTGTTTCGCTAGGAACAGCTATTTTCGTCAACTAAAACAACAATTGATTAATCATTAACTGGAGTATTCAGACTCAAAAAACTGAAAAAACAACAACATATTCAATGCAATGAACCAAAACTGTATAAATATGTATATAAAATTTAAATTTAATATAAAAACATTTTTGTCTGTAATATGTTTTACCCAAAACTCCTCAAGTGGCAAAGGTTTAGCTTCATCCAGTTCAAATTCACTAAAGGAATGCTCTATTGTTAAATTGTAGGCAATTAAATATTTATTTTCATCATTTAATGTATCTCTAATAAAAAGCTCAAGAGATTCATGGAAAAATCTGTAGAATGTGTCCATTTTTATCTAATTAATTGACAGTATAATCGATTTTTAAAATAATTGTCAGCTGCAGTCTTACTTACCAGCTGGTGGTTGGTGGGGTTGGAATCATCATCTGGATATGGCTTTGTGACCCCCATGGCCACACAGTTGGCAAAAATAGCTAGAAGAATGAAGATATCAAAAGGCTTGGAGAACAGAGTTAAGGTTTTAACGAGAATAAATCTGCAACCCAAGACCAAAACAGGTTATCTGCTTTTACATGTTTGCAACAGTGAAAGAATTGTCAGCGGAACACATATATCAAATATGTCTCTGTGAGAAAATGTTAATATGTATGCCGGCTTATTAGGACCATTTTTAATAGAAATCAAAATATGAGTCGGTTTCCATCAAAAAATTCTGCCGACGAAGTTATTCTAAAACAAAAAAAAAAAACAACCCTCCCCCCCCCCCCCCCCGGAAATTTCTCAGTTTCAAAAATAAAACATTAAAATTTGTTTAAAAAAAAAATCTCAGAATTTTTTTTTAGAAAAACTAAGAAATTTAAGAGTTTGAAAAGTTAAAAAGTTAAACATTTGCTTAAAACAACTAAGAAATTTTAAGATTAATCTCAACCATTTTCTAGAAAAAATGTTTGTGTTTCAAAAGTTGAAAATTTGCTAGGAAAAAGTTAGGAGATGTGACTTGTGGAATTGAATCTGTGACGGTTTAACAGTTGTTTTATGTCTGTGAGTGATGAACAAATATTCACAAGTTTTGTTTTTTTTTCCTGCACAGGTTTGTGAATTTGTTTTTGACCATTTGGACCAAACTGTAAGTGTAACAATTTTTTTTTTAAATGTGACCCAAATAATAGAGTTTGCATTTTGAAGTGGTTTGACTGCTGCCTTCTCTTTGTTAAAGACTCTATAATATATAATTACAAAACTTCTAAAAGGCATAAATACGTCTGCACCAAAAACATATTAATAAGAATTATTCATGCAAATGTGACGCAAATAAAGACATGCACGGGAGGATTTAAAGGATATTTCCACTCCACCAGGGCCAGCGCTGCCATGCGGATAGGGTTGCTCAGGGTGAGGCAGCAGAGCGCTCTGGGGGCCCTCAGGGCAGACTTGTTGGCCTGCATGGCCTTCTTGGCCCCCCCAACCCTTCTCCTGGCCGAGCCAGTTGACCCCAGGGTGTCCGATTTGCCCACATCGCCCACAGGCGGGGCATCTGTACAAAGGTAAAACAAGTGAAAGATCAGAATGACATATGAAAAGATTTCTTGTTATTGCCTGATGAGACTAAACCAAAAACTTCTGGACACAATTTAAACCATCTGGGAGTAAAAAAACAATCTCAGCACATTAAAACGGAGAACTCCTGTAAAACAGATTCAGTAAAAACAACCGAGTTAAGATGTTGGTAGTTTTTCAATTTGTCATCGTTTTTCCTTACTTTGCCACTGCAGCGTCATATTTTTTGCTTGTTTGTTGTTTCATAATCATGTAAATCAAGAGAACTTTATTTATAAAGCTTCTTTCAGCCAGACACAAATCACACTGAATTACCTTGTTGCGGAAAATGCAAAAAACATAAAATTTTGATTTATGACAAATTAATTGTGCAGAAGTATCACTGGGTAATTTCTAAAGTTGATGTAACAGTTCTATTTACAAAGCTAATAGAGGCAGGCAGAGTACACAGAAATTGTACTCAAGTAATAGTACTTCAACATATTTTTACTCAAGTAAAAGTAAGAAGTTGGATCCAAGAAATTACTTGAGTAAAGAAAGTATTTTGCTGAAAGTCTACTAAAGTTCTGAGTAACTGATCAAACATTAATCATTTAATATTTAAAATTACATCATCATTGTGCCGCAAACATCCAGCATGTTTTTAAAAACCGACTTTGGCACATCCATTTGGCACATCTGGCCAAAAACAGCGAAGGCTTTTGTTGCTGGGAATAAACAAAAATCATTTTACAGAGCCCAAAAAGTCCAAAAAGTTACATAATTGTAAACATTAAGGTAAATGTAAACTATTACATATTTATTTATTAATGTGCAGGTTTAAGAAAAAGAATTAAAATAAAATTGTGTCCTCTTGATACTTTCACCAAAGAGTTTGTGTAAAAATTGGGTATCTTAGATTCAATTATTTCTAAAAAAGCTTAAAAGTAGGATGTTTGATGGCATCCTGGACATCAGACGGTTCTTATCTAACATAATTAAGAAAAGATGTGCTTGCAGGAAAGAGACACTGAGTCCTGCGGGTCTCATATGATAAGACCAGCTGTGACCCACTTCTTTATAGGGAGCAGCATGGCACTTGGCCCAGCGCTGTCCCCAGGTACACCATGAACACCTGTTAGCAAAGGTGAGATAAATTCACCTGCACTGGAAAAAAACACACAAAACGTCTCTAATTTACGGTAAATTTACGGTTGGATTTATTTTTACTGGTGAAATTCTAATTTACGGTAAAATATAGCTGCCGATATTTTACTGTAAATTAGAAACGGTATTTTTTTTTTTCTTGTAAACTGCGAGTGAACCCCCTCCCTCCCCCAAATAAACAAAAAACAAAAAATCTGACTTCTCTTTTTTTACACTGGGAAGTCTGTGCTATTTTAAGAATAAAAAAATAATAGTAAAAGTAGAAAAATAAAGCTTTTTAAGTAGTGATGGTAAGTTCTCAACTATGACCAGAAATACGTCATGAAAATATCGGAGGACTAAGAAAACACTCTGTGCGAAAAACACAACAGTATGTTTTTAGCCCATTGCATGACGATAAAGTGAGAAAATATTACCTTTTTTTGCTCCGTCCATTTCCGCAGCTTTACAGCAGGCAGTCACCTAAAATAACGCACCATCAACTCTGTTATGTATCTGTGATGCGTAAAGGATCACAGATATATTCATGGAGGTTTTTTTTTTTTTTTTTGCTGTTCTTCTTTACAAGAAGAAAAAACCTTCAAGAGGTTAAAAAAAAAATCAACGCTGGCACATTTTATAAAGTGCAAAGTTCTCCCCGCGAAAAGATAAAATTAACTTCAGCCTTTAGCAACTTGTCGCGCAAACCAAATGATATATAACTTAGTTTTACTCCGGCGCGTAACGGTGAGCGCTGCAGAAGGAGAGGCGGCGGTGAGCCGGTCGGGATTAGAGAGGCTGAGCCGGTTAAAAGGATGACAGAGGAAATCTGTCAGGGCGCAGGTGGAGGAGGAGGAGGACGAACGAGATTCAGCAGCAAAATCACATTTATGGAAGGAAACAAAACCGTCAAGACGGAGAAGTTTGGTGGACTAGCAGAAAACAGGATGTTTGTGCAGAACACCGGGAGAGACAGACAGCAGGGGGCGCATCTTCACAGACAATAGCAAATATTGACAGAATGGAACCCATTGCTTTTAATTTTAGCTAATTGATTAGCTCTAAATTATAATAAGCAATTATAAATGCAGATATACCAGTTTGGATGCTTAAAAATGAGGGACTTTATTGAATGGCAAGGCTAAAATCAGAAGTAAAGTACCCAGGAAATTATATTTTAACATATTTTACTCAAAAGTAGCTGTAAAAAATACTCAAGTAAAAAAATATTTGTTAAGGCGACTTGACTGCTGATCAAAACATCAATTATTTAATATTTTAAAATAACATAATCAGACAGACAAATATATAAAATTAAGTGTAAATTTTGGTATTCTTGGGACAAAAAAGACAATAACTCATATAAATAATTACAAATAACAAATTAAAGCAGAATATAATTTTTTTTTTCCAAAATCAATTTCTTTCAGAATAAAACCTATGAAACTTTAACAAAAACTTCAGGTTTGAGTCTGGAGAACTTTGGTTAAAACAGGTTTGTTTAAAAGTAGCGATACTTCAAAAATAAAGAGTACAGCATAATAAAAATACTCCTAAAAGTATATTTTTCTAAAAGGTTAGTACTTAACTACTAGGTTAAGTACCTAGTAGTTACAACCATCAGTCACAGAAATGGCAAAAAACCTGTTTGTCTCCACCAAGACTTTAAAATCTATTCATTAAAATGTTTCCCTTACATAAATCCAGTTTATTTGTTTGTTTTTACTTTGTACACACTTGTTTCACTTCAACACGTTTCTTTGAACAGTTTCTGCTCCTGGGTGAGGATTATTGTGTCTCCAGTTGGTCATTGCCTGAGGCCAACGTTTCCCTGCAGATAGTTTCATATCTCCAGAATAAATCCTACTAAGTCTTTTTTTTTTTATGTGTTGTTTTTGTTAGATTGCCCAAAGCGATCAAACATGTCTGTCATTTTAACACAGCTGAGCTCCATGGATTTCTGTCAGAAAGGAGTCAAAAAAAACACATCAAAGCTCCAGTAAAGGAAAGAAAAAGAACGAAACATTTTCTCAAAAATTATCTGGTTTTGTTAGATAAATTTGGGGGGGAAAAAAAGTTCAGCATCTCTATTATTTTCAGCCTGTATGGTACCAAACCTCATCAAAGTCAGCAGCATCAATACAAATAACATTAGCTGTATTTTTACATTTAGTCATGAATGAGAACTGCATTCTAATAGAAAAATAACAGAAAAATTTATTTGTAACATATAATTTACTGTGATAAATTTCAGATGAGAAAAAAGATGCTGCTACATTATTTTCTGGAAAGGAAAAGCATTCTCCTTTCCATCACTCCAAACCAATCGTATTCGTTTCATATTTTTTGTAATTGTTCCATCGTGAACTTTAACCTGAATGAGGCCTGCAGGGTTTGAGACGGATTTGTTGAAACATAAACAGCAGCAAATACAGCTCAGGTATAAATTAAGAGACACTTAAAATGATCAGTTTCTCTGATTTTAGTCTTTATAGGTAACTAATTTACAAGCAACTTTTCATTAAGATATAGGAGCTTAATAAAAGTAAATAATTCTTAATATTTATTGTAAAGCTACTAGTTGGACTAGCGTTTTATTTCACTTATAACAATAAATTTGTCCCGTGGTACAAATGAAATAACCTGCCAGTCGAACTAGTACTTTTAAGAATGATTTACCTTTAACAAGCTCCTATATTTTTGCTGAAAAGCTACTTGTCAGTGAGTTTTCTCTGATTTCAAGTTCACTAAAATATTTTTAGTAGAAACTTGAGCTAAATATTTGGTGAGACTTTGTGTTTTTGCAGTGTATAAGTTGCACAGATGTTCTAAATTCTTCAAGTTTTCACATTTTGGTTTCAAATCAGTTTAATAAAAATTAACAATGTAGATAAGAAGTGTTATTTTTAAGTAATTTCAGAACTTTTATTATGCACTCCAAAAAGTAAAACAACAAATAAATCCATTAACATCTCAAATCTTTATTACATTTTTACACAATAAATATATTCTGATAAAATAAACAATCTTTCTATACAGAGTTTACATGGGAAACATTTCATTGTTTTGGTCGTTGTTGTTAGATAAAATCACTGGGTTGGTTGACGGCGATTGCAGGAGCAGATAAAACAGCCGTTTAACTAACATCAATATTGATTTTTCCTTATTGCAACACGACGTTTCACTGCGTAGAGAGAAATGATGCTGGCATAATTTAAACAGACGTTCATTCATCAGATAGCTGACATTTACATACAGAAAACAAAACAGTCAGATCAAGACTTCATCATAAAACATGCTGAGCAAACAAGATGCGACGTCACAAAACACTGAATTTGGTGCTTAAATCAGTTCAGAAAGACGATTTCTTGATTTGTTTTAAATCCTTCACATGCAGCATCTTGTTAAAAGTATTTATACACTTTAACTTTTTAACTTTTCTGTTTTGTTACAAACCTAATTGTCTACGTATTTTAATCGGATTGTAAGTGATCGCAAAGCATATAACAGTGGATAGATGTTAAGCAGAAGGAAAAGGATAAATGGCTTTAAATTTTCTTTGTAAGTAAAAATAAATGTGGGAGAAACGACAGAGTATCAGGGCTTTAGTGAGGAAAGATTGAAAATTAAAAAATAAAATTCCGAGAACAAAGCTATAGTACTATGAGAATAAAGTTACAATATTACCAGAATAAATTCAAAACAATACAAGAATAAAGTTATAATCCTGTGAGAATTTATTTGCGTAACGACATTATTCTCGTAATATTCAGACTTTCTTCTCGTGATTTTTTTATATATTTTCTTATTGTGGCCCTAATGCTGTCGTAAAGAAGTGTTGGTTTGATGTGATGCAGGATTGTTTTAGTTTCTCGAGCTGCTTTTCAAAACGAGTAGTCGTGCATTAACGTTTGCAACATGACAGGAAGTGGAAAACGTTGAGGTATTTACTTTTTCTCCATTAACGTCGGCTCATTAATGTAAATGTTAACGGATCCGGTTTAAATGTGAGCAGTCTGTGTGAGGAGCTCACTGATTGGTCGCTCCAGATTGAGCACAGACCTTTGGAAACATGAGCTGCAGAAATAAAACGCAGAACGTTCTGGCATTTTCCAAACCTGTAAAGTTTGTCTGAATATTATTGAACAAGCTTCCTGGTGAAAAGCCAGAAAGCTGTAAATGTAAATATAAATCTTTCACAGTATCTGCTTGAATTAGAAAAAGGCTGCTACTTTATTTTTCCAGATGATCTGTAAAATGTTTTTTTACGCATAGGTCAGCTCTGTAAATGTACTAAAAACTGGATTGTATTAAAATCAGCTGGAGAACGCTCAGTAACTCAAGAAAGATGCAATATTTCTACCATATGTCACATTAATAAATCCATAAGGAGAAGAGACTACAGGAATGACACAAAGCAAACAAAACATTCTCAAGAAGACAACATAATGTTTATCTGAAGGATTCTTACATGTCAAAGTTCATTCTTAAACACTAAATCACAACATTTTACCCTGAGGTGTTTCAACAAAGTGCATCTACTTTTCAAAGTCCTCTTAGCAGTGATGTTGCTCCGTACGCTGTGGTGAGACTCACTGCTTCTGCAGAAGGTATCTAGTGAAACGATCCCTTAGTTCTCTGCTGCTGTGGGTCTCCGTCCTTTGGGGGGAGCTGACTGGGGTCTTCTGTAAACGGCAAAGCTGGAGAACAGAAGAAGAAGAAACAACCAAACATGGCAGGTTCAAATGTTGCTGCTGTTTTGTTAAATTTTGGAATCTAATTCGATAAACAATAAATTAGATCAGAAACAGGTCATAAACAAGGCTTGAAAATAAATTTAAATTTTTTCATATCAGATCCGATTTTCAATTTTTTCCTCCCTTTTTAAAAAAAGGAAATTACTTTTATTTCAAATCATCCGTTCTGTGAGTTGGACGGTGGATTATTTACCAGAATAAAGTTGTACTATTCGGAGAATTATGCTATATAAATAAATTTAACATAACAAATGCTTGGATAATAACGTTTTTTTGCAATTTTTTTTTCTTGTCTCACAAAACTACTACTTCATTCTCCAAATGTTACAACTTTATTATTGTAAAATAAATATTTTGACTCCAATGTCATATGACTTTATTCTTGTATTACCACTGTATTCTTGTAACACACAAAACAAGATGGCGCCGTTTGGTGAGCTGGCATCACAGAACCCACAGAGCGCATTAGTGAGAAAAACAAAAAAAAAATCAAATTTTTGGTCTTCAAAAACCAATTTGTTTAATCACTCTAATCATATATTTCTGATTTAGCTCAGGGATTTAGGACTAAAGCCTAAATCACACACTGGTGATAATAAAGCTTTGAAAGTTTAATAAAATGGAACCGTTAGACATTCACTACCGTAAGATGATCATTCCCTAAATCAACTCACGGTTTTGAAACTGCTGTGCTGTGTATCTAGTCAGGAGAATACCAAAGCCCTCGATGAGTGCCAGCAGGATTCCCCCCATCATCGCAGAGCCCATCATCGTTAGCGGACCACCTAAAGAAAAACACAGCAGCGCTCAGTGGTATGAATTATGGCTGCCGTTGAGAGGCGACGGCTGCGTAGTTTTCTCTCACTGCGTGCTGCCAGGATGGCGCCGGTCAGGGCACCACTTGTGATGGAGTTCCATGGATCCTCCTTTCCTCTCAGGCGAACTAAACCACAGTCGATTGTGGAGAAAAGCCCTCCCCAGACAGCAAAGCTACCTGGAAACACAAACCAGTTAGCATCAGCTAGCCTGTGTGAAGGCAAAAAATACATTTAAAAGTAAAAATTGAGCCACAAAAGTCTGTAGCATTCTAGTAATTCAAATGATGAAATGCTGTCTGAAATGATTAAAGGTGGGCAGAGTACCCAGAAATTACACTCAAGTAAGAGTAGCACTACTTCAACATAGTTTTACTCAAGTGAAAGTAAAAAGTACAGTGTAAAAGTCACTCAAGTAAATGTGATTGAGCAAATGTAACAAGTTACTACCCAACTTTGGAATGGTGAATAAAAGAAAAGAGAAAACTGCTAAAAAGTTCAGGAAATGAGCAAAACAATCGTCCCCTACCTCCAATCTGAGGAGCTCTTACTCTCACTGCATTTACACTTCCTCTGAGTCTGTGTCCAACACCCTGAAATATTACAACGATCACTTTAAGCGAGAAAACTACCATGATATTTATGTTTATTTCTTTACTTACAGCCGGAGCGTTTCGAAAGCCCTTCACTGCTTGGAAAACGCCTCCACCGATTGCACCCATGGTGAAAGCCCCTCCACAGTCATCCACTATCCTCCAGGGGCTGCAGGGAAACAAAATCAAGATGAATGATACTGGTCATAATGGGAACAAGACAAAGACAAACAAGAGGATATTAACATCCAGTTTTGCACCAGTTTGACGCTAAAAAGCTTAGTGGAAATTACCTGCTCTGTAAACAACCATCCTGGCCTGCAAAGGGAGAAGTGCCAATCCGACCAAGATGACTGACCAATGTTAATTCAACTGAACTGAATGGTTTTATTCATTTCCTCTGCTGCCATTGCTAAAACTATAGGAAGTCTACAATTATAAAATGGCACAGAAAATTTACATAATCGTTCACTATTTTTCCTTTTGTTTTCTGATTGGCCCAATTGAAATTCTACTGGAGGAATCCAAACGAATGGGAGAAAACCCAGACTGTGCTGTAAGCGAGATTTGAATTGAATGAAATAGCGCAAGAAGGCAACTGCATTTAGTTCGCTTTAATTAAACTAACTCATTTGAATAAAAGAATTATTTTGTTTGGGGAGGTGTGAATGAGTAATCAAACTCTACTGAGGACCAAAAAAGTAAAATCTGGTCCGCCTAAAAATGTAGGTCTTGGTTTGGTTGAAGTGAACTCAGGGCGATCAAATCCATATATGCAGGAAGCAAACTGTAGCACAGGGCATTCTGGGTAAATACAACTAAAACAAATGTGTGAGTATTATGCTAGCGGGATCGTGGACTTTTACCAAGGACCAAAAAGAAATTCCACAGCCTCTAAAATCTGACTCTAGTTCATTTTTGTTATAATTAACAGAGCTTTTTGCGTCGTTTCCTTCAGTTGTTATTGACACAGTGCCACCACAGGCAAGGAGGGAAACTGGTTTTCAGAGTTAGGTTTGTTTGACACAGTGCAGTGTGAATGTGAACTGCACCAGCTGAAAATGTAACAAATGTCGAGTCCACTGGACTATCAAGTGTGAAAACACCCTAAAAATCTACTTTTCATCCATTCCTATGTTCTATTTGAAATAAAATTATATTTATTTTAAAAATATAAATATAGTTTTCCAAAGAGTCTTTACAGTTTTATGTTAGGTTCCATCAAGTTTCCGCCCAGAATCATTCTTTAATTTACATTTGAGCTACTTTACTCCTTAAATGTACAATCCTGCTCAGTGTAACAGTAACAACCATTCACAACACTGCCACACAGAAATTAATAAAGGACATTTTAGAGATGGATAAATCCTCAGCGGCAGTTGACGTTAATACCATTTCAAATCAAGTGGTTTTTAATCACAGCTATGAAACAGTTTCCTAGCTTGCCAAAAAAAAAGAGACATTTTCATTACTATCAATCCAGCCATGGGAAAAATTAATTAAATAGCATGTGGAGCCCCAATTTAGAAGCAATAACTCTCAGGCTTAGTTTTCAGTTTACTTTATGTCTCTCCTGTTGTTGGGGAGGAATTATTCCCCCTTCTTTTGTTCAGTTTACTTAGGTTTCCAGAGATTTATTTCTCTGCCTGCCACACAACTTCTGTGATTGAGCCATTTACACTGACACGCTGTAGTAATCGCTGGTGTATTTGGGATTCTTGGGACATATCTAGATTGGGAAAAGCTCGTCCTAACGGTCTTAGATTTTACTCAAGAATATTTGATTTACAGACAAGGTAATGGTCAACATAGATGGATCTAAAACACTTACAAATATATCTGTCTTGCGCATTTTAACTGCTTCTAAAAACAGCCGCAGGGCTTAAAAAACCCACCTAGCCTGTGACAATATGGCGATAAGTTCATGTCTTTTGGCATCTGGAAAATTCCGTTTCAAAACCTCCCGATCGACGGGCACTGCGCCGTTACCTAGCAACCCTCGCACTGCGCCGTTACCTAGCAACCCTCGCATAGCCCGTTACCTAGCAACCCAAGCGGAGCGCCAGCACTTCTGGGCAGCTGGTTTTCCCGCTGCTGCTGTACAAAAGCTTTTGGGAAAGACAAGTTTTATGTTGTTGACTTACCATTTAGAAACCACCTGCGGCATATTAATGCTTTTTAAAGATGTGCGTCCTTAGAAGTGGGCGTGTGTTTGCAGCCATTTTCATGCGCGAGTGTAACCGTTGAGTTGGGGGCGTGGCCAGCAGCAGTCTGGATTTAAAGTGACAGGACGCCCTAAAACAGCCCCTTGTGAAAGTAGCTCGGAACTAACCTACGGAAGCGCATTGGTATCATGCAGGGGGGAAAAAAATCGAGCTCTATCACGTTATAACGTGATACGCATTTCATTTTAACGAGATACGCAACTCGTTAAAACGAGATACTTAACTCGTTTTAACGAGATATGTATCACGTTATAACGTGATAACGCTCGAATTTTTTTTTTTACATATCTCGTTTTAACGAGATACATATCGCGTTTTAACGAGATACGTATCACGTTATGACGTGATAACGCTCGAATTTTTTTTTTTTACATATCTCGTTTTAACGAGATAATATCGCGTTTTAACGAGATACGTATCACGTTATGACGTGATAACGCTCGAACTTTTTTTTTACATATCTCGTTTTAACGAGATAATATCGCGTTTTAAGGAGATACGTATCACGTTATAACTGATAACACTCGAATTTTTTTTACATATCTCGTTTTAACGAGATACTATCACATTTTAACGAGATACGTATCACGTTATGACGTGATAACGCTCGAATTTTTTTTACATATCTCGTTTTAACGAGATAATATCGCGTTTTAACGAGATACTATCACTTTATAACGTGATAGCGCTCAAATTTTTTTTCCCTGCGTGATAGCAATGCGCTTCCGTACTAACCAGACTAAAATCTCAATATTTATTTTGAAAACTGAAGCATGTAAAGTGCCAGATGGACCTTTTGTTTACATTTTTAAAGTTCCTCTGAACTTTGCACAGTCTGAGCTTCGTGATAACTTTCTTGGACATCAACTGCTGAAAAGAATGGCAACTGTCTTTAAATATTTTCTACTTAAATATTATTTTAAAATTAACAACTTGAAATAGTTTGGAAATTTCCTTATTTTCCTTCCCTGATTGTATCCAGGTCACTGAAGATGTCATTAAATAATACATACAATTTTATAGCACTTTTTTTGGACACTCAAAGACGCTTACTTAAGAGTATATGTGTCTACATTTATAGGTTTACAGAAGGAACCCGGCAAAACTTCTGGTTTACAGTCACAGTCAGTCACACTAATCAGTTAAAAAATTGACTTTATTCAAAATAACTGGATGGTTTTTACCCTTGTATTTAGTTTTTTTTTTTCATTATTATTCAGTGATTCTTGAGAATAGGGACAAAACAGGTCCCAAGGATAAAGCACAAAATTTGAATAAAATATACACAAAATATAATTTTTTCAAATATCTGACTAAACTAACCTGGGCCATGTGAGCACAAAAATGTATATTTTCCAGGTATTTGCTGAATATTTTTTTTATTTTAAAGTTTGTAGTTGGTGGATGATGCCTGTAAAAGCCTTTGTCCAGGAACAGAACTCAATACATTATAATAGTTTAAAACAATTTAAAAAATACTAAAATTACATATTATGACAATTAAGTATAAGTAGTCATATAAATAATTATTAAAGTATCAATTAATTGAATTAAAAAACATTTTTTTATATTTTCCAACTCCATTGAAATTTGTCCTTAGTTTTTGTCAACACCGTCAGAAATGAAAAGAATGTAAAAAAAAAAATCAGGCATTATTGGGGGCAGCAGAACTTCTGAGGACCCCATGACCACTTCCTGTTTCTTCCTTTGCTAAGAGGGCTAGTTAGCTCTGGTTAGCTTATGTTATTCTTTAGTTTTTTCTTCTTTTTATTCCTGAGTTGTCACAACCATTATGTGTCAACACCATAACTGACAATTTACAAAACTTTGATGAAATTTTGTGAAATAAAAGCTTAATTTTGGCATAATGTAAAGATTTCATGGACCTGATGAGCTACAATATGGCCTCCTTCAGATTAACATCATATAAATTGAGGTAGTTTGGCTTTTTGTCACCTCCGTCAGATGTCAACTCCATCAGTTTTTGTGACTCTTTCAGTAAAATTGTTGTCAAATCTCACTTAAATGTGCTAATAATTCATTTTAATGTATTTTACATAATTTGCATTACTTCACATGTACCAAGTTTTTCATTCTACTCACTAGTTTGTCATCACCTTCAACTCCGTCATGCAGTGTCAACTCTGTCAGATTGACTTTTTATGGTTTTTTGTTTTAAATAATATTTCATTTTTTGAGAAGCATTTATCTGTAAAATTAGTAAAAATATCACTAACAGGGTCATTAAAATTTATTTTTTATTTATTTTTGTCAGATGGTGATGACAACGTTCTAGGTCAGGTCGATTAAAAATGTAATTTAAAAAAAAAAATGTTGCAACTGGGAGCCTGTACCTCAGCATCTTTACATTTCCAAAACATTATTTTACATATTTGTATACATAAAGTTGAGAAATAACACAAAAAAAAATATGGGAAAATTAAAACCCATTTTGTCTTCATTTTCAAGAATCACTTTATTATTATTAAAGTTTTCTAAGTTGCTATAGTGCATTTCTTAAAACAATTGCAAAATTTACAAATTGCAAAACCGAGTTGGTAACCTTCAAATGCAAAAATGTCATATCTTGATGACACAATATGCTCAAGACAGCAACAGACTATTTGCACAGCCATTTGAAATCTACAGTTACATGACACACCGACACTATATATATATTTACAATTTTACTGCAGTTCTAATTTGTCCACAGTATCGTACAAAAGAAAAGTACAAACTTATTTACAATGAATATAAGAAACATCTATTGAGTTCAGTGATCACAGAAGTTCATTATGTCAGATAGACATAAGCAAATTATAATGTTAATTAAAGAAAGCAGACAATACGGAAGCAACCGATGCAAAAAGCAACTATATTGTGCACAAATGACTTTGTGGTGGATGAACTAATATTAATAAATATTTTAATTTTGCTCTGAGAAATGCACCAAATAAATGAGAAAAAACTGTACTGTATCTCAATGACTTTACTAATGTTTCAGAGAAACACGGCATTCCGATAAAATGTTACATTTTACAATAAAAAGCAGTGAGTGTGTAGAGTAGTTGCTGCTGGACAACAGCTGTTTATTTATTATCGAAGCAAACATTACATCCGTATTACAAAACAAAGTCTCACCAACAGAACCAATATGAAGCTAGAGCCGAACCTACAGCGCACATCTCATACGCTTAGCAAACAGCTAAGGACAAAACCGTCTAAACTAACCTTACCAAGGCTCGCGGGCATACTCCTCCATGTTTGTTGACGTCAAGCGGACGCGGTGACGTAATCGATGTGCGCCGCCGGCGGCTTTCTTTTTTATTTTATCCTAACAGGCGGCGGTATCAACTGTTCTCTCGACAAGTAACTAGCAAATTGTTTCAATACAGGTAAGAACTAAATTACTATGAATTATGTATCTTACTTATAAGGGAGTTGTGTTTATTTTTTAGTGTTTGCTGAGATAAAGACAGCGTGCTTGTTGCTCGGTGTTTTTAGCTGTTGCTACGTCGTTATCGTTAAAAGGCCGCGCACTTTTCTCCTTCTTGATATGTATTTGCTTATTGTTGCACACAATACATCTAAATTATTAGTCTTTTAATAACTAATCCAAGAGCTAGCACGTTTAAAATGTTGCATTAGTGGTTTCTCTCACTGTGAAACACGAAAGCAGTTTAAAACGATTTATTCTGATTTACAGTAACAACCTGGAAACAGAAAACGTGAGCTGTTGCTGTTTCTTTAGCTTTTCAATAAACGTAATTTATTATTTATTTACACATTAGCTTTTCAGTTCACTTTGTAATGTCTGTAAACGTAGATTAGCTTTTAAACCCTTTACTCATATATTCGTGTTTTTGTTTGGACGTAACTACAGAATCAAAACTTTAGAATTTAAATTGGAAGCTTTTAAATATTGGAGCATATTTCAAGTAAGATTCCTAATAATCTTTGCTGACTATCTAATCTCTTTTAATTTGTCAAACAACCAACTGCATGGAAAAGTCCAGTAGGTGCAACAACACCGACATATTCAATGTATTTTTCTCTTTTTTTAGTCTTACAGTTCCTTGCAAAAGCAGCATTTTGTCATGATAAAGAAACACAAATTTAAATGTTGTTTATGTGAAGTAGTCATATAAAGTAGTACATAATTGTGACAGAAATGGATTTTATGATAGAAAATATAAAGCTTTTGTTCTTGATTGTTCAGTATTTAGCTCCATCCAATCACAGCTTCCTGTTCCTGTTGTGGAAAACCTCAGTTTTACTGCAGGATTGATGAGTTCAGGGTAAAACACAAGGTTTCAGTCATGCAGCCCAAAATGTTACATTTTGGCCACATCTGACCAGAGCATCTTCCTGAAGGTGTTTTGCCAACATGATTGGCGGCAAATGGAAGATGAGACTATTAACTTTCCTACTAATCCAGATGTTTGGAGTGCATGGCTAGTAGTTGATTGTGAATCCTGCAGTTTTTTTTTTTTGCGTTATTGTTTTTGATTAATGCTGTTTTTACCCTTCATGTCATCTTAGACAGATGTAATAAAATATTATTTTGTCATGTTTCCCTCATTCAGCTCAAACATAATCCTAATTCCTGTTTTTCAGAATGCCTCTTCCTCCGGCACTTCTGGCCCGCTTGGCCAAGAGAGGGATTGTTAAACCAACAGATCAAGGTTTACATGGCTCTGACTTCAACCCATAATTATTGTCTTATGTGTTTCTTTTAACAAATATACTCTGATTATTTCCATCAGATGCAGATGAGGAGATTATCGCTGAAGATTACGATGACAACAATGTGGATTATGAATCCACCAGACTAGAGAACCTTCCTCCAAACTGGTACAAAGTGTTCGATCCGTCCTGGTATGTGCCCATAAATTAAATTCAACTCTTTGGGAGTTTACAGAAATACCAAATTACCTCACAGATTTGTGTTGGAGTCTTTAATTATCACTCAAAGAAATTATTTTTCCATTTTAATCTGCAGCGGTCTTCCTTACTACTGGAATATAGAGACAGATATGGTGGCCTGGCTTTCACCAAATGACCCGACTGCAGTTATAACAAAACCTGCCAAGAAAATGAAGGGTAAAATGAAGCATCCTCAGTTATTATATCACTGCAGTCAGAAGTTTACATACTTGCTACAAAAAGCACCTGAACATGTATCATTTTAACACCTACAGATGAGAGAAAGTCAGCAATAAAAACTAATTAATAAATAATGTAAAGCTCAAAATAAATGTGATGTTTGTGAACTTTGGACTGAAACAGTTTTTTAAACCATGGGTGTCCAAAGTGCGGCCCAGAAGTCATTTGTGGCCCTTTGATGAATTTTTGTGGCCCCTGGTTGCAATTCAAGAACGACTCTAATTTGCCCTGCCAACACTTTCAGTAGTTTTTTTTAGGATGAGATTTTCTACCTTTGCATCTTGTGTTGTACTTAAATGTTAAGTACAACACAAATAAATTTTTCTTGAGTTAACATTATTATTATTATTATTATTGTGTTATTAGTCAGACTTTGGCACATCCCTCCATTACATTTCGCTAAATACAGTAAAAGTTGTAAAATAAAATTCTTTCCTTTTTTCCTGGGAATGAACTAAAAGCATTTCATAGACCTAAAAAATGGAAAGTTCAAAAAGTTAAAGAACTATAAACATTATGGTAAATCTAAAAAGAGAGAGAATTCACAATAATGGGGAAAAAATAAAGTTTTGGCCCCTGAATAATTTCAGCTTTGTGATTTTGACCCTTAGTTCAAACAGTTTGGACCTCCTGCGTTAAGCTAACACATGTGCAGATTGTTTTTGAATATTCATGAATTATTTTTGTAAACGTCCTCTTGCTTTATGCTGGCTTTTTTTTAGCTGATGTCACAGACGAAAGAGCAGAGAGGCCGTTTGAAAAGCCAGAGAAGGAACGAGATCGGGAACGAGACCGCGACCGAGATCGGGAACGAGACCGGGAACGGGAAAGGGACCGGGACCGAGAACGGGACAGAGAGAGAGACAGAGACCGGGACGAAGGACGGGACAGGGACAGAAGGAAGCAGAGGAGAGACGACATGCCACCGTACGGCAAAAACAAAAGAGGTAATGTCCTGAAATGTCTCGGTTTTTTTACCTCTGTTTTTTAAATAAATGTTGAGAGTTTCATTTGTTTTACAGGAAGAAAAGACGATGAGATGGACCCAATGGACCCGAGTGCCTATTCTGATGCTCCAAGGTACCGTATGAGCAGGAAACATGAGGACAAACCTTTCTGTTTAAAATGTTCATTATGATGGAGGAAATGTGAACAAAATATAGGATATAAATATTCTAAATACATAAATGAGTCCAGCTTTAAGAAAAAAATGTTTAAAATACTCATTTTAATTTCCTTGATTATTGACACATGCAAATGTTTTAATACATGCTGAAATTATTAATTCTGATAAATCAAACATTTAAATAATCATCAAATAACTCAACCATTATCCTAATCAAATAGGAAGTCTTCAGTGTAAATAGACTAAAAAGAGAAAATTTTGTTAAATAACGTCAGCAGCAATTAAGCAAAATCTGCACAAAAAATATAAACATTTAGGATAAAATGCTTCTGTCTGCAAATGTGTTCTACCCAGAACACCCAGAGTTAGCATAGTTTTAGCTTGATATGGTTCAGATTCCATTAAAAAATCTCCTATTAAGCACCGTTTATTATCCAATTATTAATCAAGTAATTTAAAAAATAATCAGCCATTTGATGTATTGATGTTAAATCCCTGAGCTTTTCACACATCGATGTTAAAACCTTTTCTTTTAGCTGCAAATGCATTCTTTATTATTGCATCTTAGACAATAACATATTAGCATTTTTTATTGTATTTATAATATTGTACATAAAAGCTTAAGTGTTTGCATGAAATATCTACAGTGTAAGATAAAAATAAAAATATCGCCACTAAAAAAATCGACTCTAATTCAAAAACTATAACTCGGTGTCTGATTATAATAAAACAAATTCACAATTTCAACAGATAAACATTAGAAATATTCTCATTTACAAGATATATATACCATTTGCCTCTATCAAGGGATCTGCTAATAACAAAATAAATTTCAATACCGTTTTTACAACTTGTCTTAAGCTTCTATAGTTTGTACAGCAGAAGTTGTCCTAATAAAATAAAAGCGTTAAATAAAAACCAGAAGTTAACCGTAAATTAGCTAAGAAAGGCTGGTGGAATCAACTGACTGGCTCTTCTTTGGTTACCTAGCAACTCATTCATTCTTTGGTTACCTAGCAACGAGCTGCTGAGTAACTGGCACAGCAGCAGTTTAAGGTTCCACCATTTTACCTCATAACTGCTTAAAAATAATAAATGACTTGGAGTGAAAACGGTGAATAAAAGAGTAAAGGTCAAATCATCGGTTTGGAAATATTTCAGATACTTAAAACAAAAAACTAATCAATAATTATTGATATCGACCGATATGAAACACTTATATCGTCCAGCCCCATTTGTAAATGATGAATTTACTTTTCACTTTTGGTTGAATTCAACTAGTTTTGACTCTTACTAGTCTACATTTTTCATATTTTTAAAGACTAACTACTGCTAATCAAATAGGAAGTCTTCAGTGCTACACTGACTGTAACTGCGGAGGGTCGCAGCTGCAGTGTAACATGATGCATGCTGGGTTGAACCTTCGCCGTGGCACTGCAGAGCAGACGGCGAGTCACGTGACGGGTGAGCCAGTGGGATCCCGGCGGCTGCAGTTCTCTGAGTCGGGCGCTGCAGATGCTCTGGTTTCACATGCTGGGCGCCACCTCTAACAACATCGACACAGCTGCTCTGCTCTTCACCAAAACCTCACAGAAAGAAAAGGGGGTTTCAGAAACTTCAAAGGTTTCTTCTCTAAAATTTATGAGGATAATGATGATAAAAAAAAAAAATACAATCCAACTTTATTTATAAAGCACTTTAAAACAACCACAGCTGATACAAAGTGCTGTACATTAAAACGCAACATAATAAAATAAAATAAAAAAAAAACTCTTACAGTTTAAAAACAAAAACACACTTTAAGACTGGATCCTGCTGGAGTTAAAAGCCAAGTAAAATAAATGGGTTTTAAGACGAACTTTAAAAGTGGACAGTGAAGGGGCCTCTCTGTGTGCGTTCACACTGCAGCCTGAAGTGACTCAATTCAGATTTTTTGGCAATTCCGAATTTTTTTGCCGGGCCGGTTCACACTGCCAGTAAATGGACCTGTATGTGTTCTGCAGTGTGAACGGGGCAAACGACCTGAAAGTGTCCCGCATGCGCAGTAGAGGGCGCTATAGCGTCAGCGTTCTCAGTGATCTGCCAACCGCCATAAAAAGAAGAAGAAGAGCTCAGAGTTTGCGGAAGTAAACATGGAGGTTAACGGTGGAGCTTAGCTTATATATTTGAAGTTGTTGTCCAACCGGAGCAACATATTAACATCTTAATCCTCATATAGTCCGTCATGGTTGTTGTTTTTCTTCCCATTTGCGCTTATCAGGACACAGAATAGTGAGATTTGTTGAGAATCAGTGACGTTCAGTTCTGATGAATGAACATTAGGTTGCATTTGACTCGGATACGTATCGGATATGGGTCACATTCGGAAAAGAATCCGACCTGAGCTGTTCACACTGCCATGAATATATCGGATACAGGTCGTATTATGTCAGAAAAATCTGAATTGGGTCACTTCAGGCTGCAGTGTGAACGCAGCCTCTGACCTGCAAAGGCAAGTCATTCCATAACTTAGGACCTATGACAGAGAAAGTTCTGTCCCCTCTGAGCTTCCTGCTGGATCTTGGTACCTCCAAGATCAGCTGATCTGCGGACCTGAGAGACCGATAGGGTATGTAGGGGTGAAGAAGCTCTAAGCCGGGGAAAGATTATGTAGTGATTTAAAAACAAACATAAGAATTTAAAATTGAATCCTAAAATATACAGGCAGCCAGTGAAGTGAGGCCAGGACAGGGGTCACATGTTCCCTCTTTCGAGTTCCTGTTAGAAGTCGTGCATCTTCTAGAAAATATGCGAGATTAATCTAAAAATTTCCATGTTTTTTTCTTGCAAATTTTCAACTTTCGGAGTTCAGAAATTTCATTTTTGTTTTGTTTTTCCAGAAAATGTGTGATGAATGTAAAGTTAGTTTTTTTGGTTTGAATTTCCACCCTCCATATTTACAGTTGTTTTTTTTAAGTTTCATTCAAGGTTGCATTAAAAGTTCTTAAATTTGACTCGCTGAAACCTGCAGACGTTACGCCCCTGTTACTGCTCTTGTCTCCAGTGTTGTAATGGAGGCGCAGAAGCGTCGCCTTCCCCTACATCCGATCAGACAAAACCAATCGAGACTCGAACGATTAACAAACTCTTAAAATCTGAAAAGGTCGAACTTTTCAACGGTTATAAACAAACATAACCGGAAAAGTAACGTTAAATCTTTTTAAGTCTTTTTCAAACTCTCTGTCTCTTTGTTTTTATTTTTATTTTAATTAATTAATCACTGTCTCTTTCTGTTTTTCTTTTAATTTTAAATTATGTAAAGCACTTTAAAATGCCTTGAATCCTTGTAAGTCCTACTAAAACTCTAGAGGTTTGTTCTTTCTTTTAAATGAAGGTTCGAGAATCCTTGATAGGCAGCGTCCTACAAAAACTCTGTAAAGTTCTCTAAAACTCTTGGGTTTGAGAATCCATGTATGATGTCGAGGTTTGAGATGTTCTAAAATGTTTTTACTTTTAATAATGTTTCTATCTTTTTCTAATCATTTTCAAAATCTGTCTATTTTTGTTTTCATTTTCATTTTTTATTTTAGATTGTGTAAAGCAGTGGTCCCCAACCCCCAATTGGTACCGGTCCGCCGCGCAAGAAATAATTAAATATTTCCGTTTTACGTATTATTTGAGTCTGGAGCATATTTATTTTGAAAATCCTGTAACCGGATTCTCTCGGTTACTTGTGCGCCAACATTGAGCCACAAGCAGCAAAGGGGGAAAAGAGACACATTGCGGCCCGGTAGGCGAGTCCTACGTTACAATCCGCTCTGCATAACGGCTTTTGCCTTAGCGCGCGCACCCCCCCCCCCCCCCCCCCCCCCCCCCCTTCCCAACACAAAAAAGGTTGGGGACCACAGGTGTAAAGCACTTTGAAATGCCTTGCTGCTGAAATGTGCTATACAAATAAAATTTGATTGATTGATTAAAGAAAATACATTTTAAACTTCATTAAACCTAGGCTAATTTTTACTGTATCGGCCTGTAGTGCTGAACTTGAAAGACCAAAATAATCGATCGCAGATCACTGGATCTTGTTTTTCCTTTTAGTTATCTAAAATAGTTTTAAAACCACTACACAGATTATCCTGTTTCCAGAAACTTCCATCATCCTTCTTCGTGAGCTGATTTATCATACCCAGCGCTATTAGCGAGGCTTTGATGTGGAGAGTCAATAATAATCCCTCTCTCGGCTGTGGGATTAGCGCATGAAATCAAGCCGCTAATTAAAATGAGTGTTTTAATCTCCACAGGGGCTCTTGGTCAAGCGGCCTCCCCAAACGCAACGAAGCAAAGACGGGCGCAGACACGACGGCCGCCGGGCCGCTGTTCCAGCAGCGGCCGTACCCGAGCCCCGGGGCGGTGCTGCGGGCCAACGCCGCTAACCACCCGCCCAAGGAGTGAACCGGGACCCGCTGAAGACGGACAAAAGGTCCGCAAACACGAGAGATGGGGAAAAGATCCCGAACGGACGGCGGCAAACACGCAGACGTTGATGCTCTTTAGTACGGAAACCCCTAAGGGACATGGGGAGATTCTTTTGTTGTTGTGTTATCTTGCGAATGTACGACGGAATATTGGCCGCCATACAACAAAAAAACATAGTTACAAGAATAAAATCAAAATAATACGAGAATAGTCATATTTCAAGAAGTCGTAGTGTTATGTTAAGGATATTATGAAAATAAGGTCATAATTTTATGAGAATAAAGTAATATTACCTGAAGTTGAAATGCAAAAATATAGTAAAAAAGTCAAAATAAGAGAATGAAGTCAAATTACTATTCTCATTATATAGACCATTCTTGTACGAGTTTATTTTTTGTAATATTTTTTTCTTGTAAGTAAACAAAATATTACTTTGTTATTAAATACTTGTTACTTTATTAATATCACTTCTTTACTGATTATTTTAGCTCAATTATTCCCTGAGATTACCAGCAATTAATTACATCCAAACCAAATATTTACCTTCTCACCTGTTCATATTGTCGTAATGTGACTTTATTCGCATAAATCTATAACTTTATTGCTATTATTTCAACTGTATTCTCATGTGACATGTCGTAATGACTTCATTCTTGTAATTTTATTTTTCAGATTTTTAGTTTGGCCCCAATTCTCCGTAGTACAAAAGTTTGTTCGTTCCCTCGCAACAATGTACCAGTTAATTCATGCAGCATCTTGGATACCGAGTCTTTCTGTATGAATGTTTTCCATGTATATTAACATCTATTTTGAGTTATCTGAAATTTTAAATCTTTTTCATTAGGAGTCAGGTCAAACTGAAACTTTACATAACAGAGAGAGAAAAGTACATCTAAACTATTTGGACTACTTTTATTTTCACAGTGTGATAAAGTGATAAAACATTTAGTTTGGTCGTCTAAATGGTTAATGGTCCAACCTCTGAATTACTCAAGAAAAAACACAGACGATACATTTTCTGCTCCAAAGAGTGAAGAATATCTGAATATTCAGACACTCTGTTAAGACGAAAGTCGGTTTGCTAGTTTATTGCGAGGAAACGCAAAAGAAAAAGTTATCTTGAACATTTTATTTTTAGATGTGTGTATCCATGTTGTAAATATGTTTTATATTAAATATTGACTTTTTGTTGCTCCTACAACCATCTCTGGCCATAATAAATTTTAACATTGCTGTGAAACTTTCGTCTTTTCCTGAGGAAGAATAACATCATCTGAACAAACAAGTCTAGATGTGAATTTTTACATTTATTTTTTATTAAAAAAACATTACATGATTTAAAGTTACATCTGAACATTACAAAAAGCCTGATATCAGTGGTCTGAGGCTCCCACATAGTGACAAATGGAGTCATAATCCAGAGTGAATAACTTCTCCTCGTATCTGTCGAGCTGCACCATCGCTCTGCACTTGTTCTTATCCCGCTGAAGAATACGGCCGACCTGATCCGACAAACAAAGAGCCGGCGATGAGCAGCGATCGATCGATTACATCCAGACCAGATAAAAACGAAACCCACTGCTCACCTGTCCTCTGTGCTCGCCCAGAACCACCATCACGGCGTCGTACTCTCCTTTTGGGACGATGGTTTCCAGCATGTTCTGCTTCACATCTGCCACAGAGAGACGGGTTAATCGCCAACGTAATTTAGAGCGACCGTTTCCATAGCAGCAGTCGGGAGCGGATTGATCATCCGGTCCCCGATCATTATTCTGCTGCTTTTTTATGAAGGTTGGAGGCTGCTGATTATTTCTGCTCAATTATTCCCTAAACGTCCGCTTTTTACTTCATAGCGACAAAATATTTAGAAGTGACGGCTAGAAAATTACATTTAGAAGCTAAGTAAGTGTCGGATTTTATGTGACAGACCAACAAGAACTAACAAATACTGTAATTAAATAGTGTAAGGAGAAATCTGAAAAGTGTGGATCTAATTTGCTTGTGGAGAGAGTATGAATACTTTGGCCAACGCTAGTTCACGATAAGATAAAAAGACAAATGATACAAGCACAGGAAGCTTAAATCAAAAGAGTGGAAAACTTCCAACATTTGTTACATTTTCAGCTGCCGTGGTTTGATTTCACACGGCACCAAATCAAATGACCCAAACTATTTAAAAAACCTGTTCCTCCTCCTCGCCTGTGGTGGCGCTGCAACAAAAACAACTGAAAGAAACGACACAAAACCCTCTGAAGAAGAAATGAGTGCAACTTCATTCTTCAGGAAATGTAAATAAAAATGGAGTAGCATCAGATTTTTGCACTTTTTGTTTTGTTTTTGGCCATTTTTCCTGCTAATGCTAAAGTCACATTTGTTTTACGTTGTATTTACCCAGAATCCCTGGGCTGTGGGCCACTTCCGGCTTTTTGGAGCCGTTCACAAACACAAACCAAAGTTAATAGGTGCACCAGAATTCATCTTTCCCTTCTAGAGATCATGATTTAAAGAAGGATTCTTCATAACATTGAGAAAATATTGGCAATCTGACCATAACAAAAAAGATGCAGAGCTTTCAGAGCTCAAATAATGCAAAGAAAACAAGTTGAAAGTCATTTAGAAACAACAATACTAAAGTTTTAACCCAGGAAGAGTTCAGAAATCAATATTCGGAGGAACAACAGTCGGGTTCAGTGCAGTGGGCTCTTCATTTTTACCAGAGTTGTTATTTTGGGTCATTTGACTCGGTGCAGTGTGAAAGCAAACTTGACCAGCTGAAAATGTAACAAATGTTGCAACTTTGGTAACAAAACAAACCAAATCTACTGGACTATCAGGGGTGGAAACAACCTACGAAAATGGAAACGAGGTTTTAACTGTTTATGCACATCAAATTTAAAACTACTAACAATTTTAAAGCTCTTCCTAAAACAGGTTAACATGGTTCATACTGAGGTCTAACTGGAGACTGAGGCTGTTTCAACCACAAGACATCCGTAATGAATTAAACTAAATCGGCTGAGTAATAGCAACTTTATGTTGATGCTGCATAAACGGATAAACACATTTTGCCCACGGGGAACGCCAGAGTACAAACTTACACAAAATGAGCGAGAGGTTTCACGGCTGACTCACCGTCTAGCAGTCTTCCCTCTTCGGTTCGACACACGCAGGTAAACGGCGTCAGGACATCCTCCACTCGCATCTACAGGGAAGTGAGTTCGAAAACAATCCTGAGTTTACTGGAACTAAGCAACAAATAAAGGTTTAAAAACCATCTGCTACAAAAAGACCAGCAGTCATGGTGCAACAACTCAGCGTTATTAACGGTGGTGGTGGTGACAGTTGTTTAAACTGGCACATTTCCATGCTGAAGCTGCGATAATCAAGATGTTATTCTGTTTTTGCAGCAGAAGTAGAAATGTTGTTGATTTCTGCTGCTTTTTGTAAATACAGTTAAACTTCTAGTTGAGGGTTATAGTACTATAAGACCATATTTAGTGGTATAAAACATTGATTCTCTTTAAAGTCTGTGTAAATAACGTTGATTACGTCTTTGTTAGCAAAGCTGCTACTGTGAGCAGCAAAGACAACCTTAAGTGAGAGGCCAGTGATCATGTCCTCACCTTCAACCTCACAGCATTGAGCTACGTTTGAGTGAAACACAAAGACAAAGCAGCCGAGGCTTCGCTACCTTTGAGTTGTAGTAGCGGCCGCCTTTAAACGCCTTGTCTATGAAGCGGACCTTCAGGTCCCTCTGGAGCCAGGGGGGAGGAGCTGGAGCCTGCCGCGCTTCTTTCACCGGTGGCTTATCTCTGCACAGGAACAAAACACACAAAAACTGCTAGTTAAGGATTTAACGGTGACCTATTGAGCAAAATTGACATCTGGCGTGTTTTTTTTTTTTTTTTTATTTGGGTCTCAAATGTTATTAGAAATGGCCCAAGTCCTTAAAAAACACCAATGGGCATTTTTGGCAGTAAGTTGAAAATTTTGGGGCTCTGGAAAATGAGACGTTTAAAAAAAAACTACAGAATCAGCAGGTGACCTCAGCAGTTCCACTGTTACCTAGCAACTTCCAGCGGAACGCCGCCCGTTACTTAGCAACCCCAGCGGAACGCCGCCCGTTACCTAGCAACCCAAGTTGAGCTCCAGCACACTTGGCCAGCTGGCTTTACCGCTCCATGCGCTGTACAATGGCTGCTGGAAAAGGCAGGTGTCTTGGTGTCGACTCACCAACCAGAAACCATTTGCTGCGTTGTTGTTGGTCGTGCAGGAGGCTCTACTAATGCTTTTCAAAGACGTACGGCTGCATCTGTTTGCAGCCATTTTCACCTCGGAGTGTAAGCCACTAAAATCTAAGGATGATTTCATACAAAACGTGTTTTGTAACATGCTGGCCTGTTGAAGGAATCATAACTGGTCTCCTCTAAGGAAACGAGGTGAAGTGAAAACGTACCTGTCCTGACTTGGTTCTCTGTGTTTCCTCTTCCTCTCGTCTTTGCCTTCCTCCCTTTCAGATGACTTGTGTTTGACTTTGTCACTGCTGCTGCTCTTTTCTTTCTCCTCAAGTCTCTGTCGCTCCTTCTCCTTCTCTTTGTGGGCCTTACTGAGCCGACCTGCGAGTTGGGTCGGACAGAACCGTTACTTAGTTCTGAATAAATTAGAATAACATCGCCCTACAGGATGAATTTATTCCTGCTGTGATTAAAGAACGAGCAGAACAATTTGAGTCCAACAGACTTTATTGATCCCAAGGAGAAATTAAATGTTTTAACTCTTACCATTTACGTTTCTTCAAAGTAAAAGTTGTAAAAGAAATTCTTACTTTTGTTGCTGGGAATAAATTAAAACATTTTTACAGACGTAAAAATGGAAAATAAGTCCTAAAAGCTAAATAATTCACATGTGTTATTTATTGCTGTGCAGGAAAAAGGCAAAAATAGTTATAATTTTGTGTTTTTAATTGAGGACTACTTTAGCCACTGATGTTCACCGTCTAGGAAAATTAGTTCTAGTTTTTAATTAGCCTTAATTTACCTTTTTTTGTTTACATTTCATTTCCTGAAAAAAGTATTGTTTTATTATCATGATGCATCTCCAGTGATATTTTCAAGATTTTTTATTTTATAAAAATAATAAAAAACGAGTGACTGTTTTTACTAGCATTTAATTGAGGCCTCATAGTGTAACTTTTCTGTTGTGATATTTTATTTTTATCTTATTTACTTATTATTGCTCTTACTTTCTCTTTTCATCGTCTTATTCTGTTGTCTTATTGTCTTAGTATCTCTTTGGCTTTGAGCCTGTTTTTAAAAGTGATGCAGAATAAATTTGACATCGAAACTCACTGAGGTCTTTGCTGTATTTCTCGTACTCTTTCCTCCCGACCAGTTTAACTCCGTACTGGCTGAGTGTCACCGTCTTTCCGCGATGGCGAGCTTCACCACAACTCGAGCGTTGTCTGCGTCTACGCCTTCAATCTGCCACCGAAACAAAAACACGTCGGACATTTCTCATGTGAATTAGACGGCCAGAGATGCGTTCAGGGGTGCATCAATTTATCTGGGCCGGTTTCCTTGACCCTTTGAGTCCTAAGTTTCAAATCTCTGCCTGGATATTCCTGCTTATTTTGAGTGTACAAAGTTCTATAAATGTCCTGGGATTAAATATGTTTTACCCATTTATTCATAGCAACTGGAACTTTCAGTATCCAGCAGTTAAAACTGACCTTCGGATAATTACCGTAATAACCCGATATTGGCTGGAAAGCGCAACGTCTCATATTTCAGAAACCGTTGGATTTTTCAGACAGCGCCAGGTGTGGTGGAATTACGGTTCTGTAAATTTGGCTGCATCGTTGCTGACATGTTTGGCCTAAAAGGGTTAAATCTGGAGATCAGCCGATGCTTACATGTGAAGCTGATCTTTTCTACCTCAGCAAAGATCCAGAAATGAGCCGCTGCCGTCTTCTGCTCTCCTGTCAGAGACGTTGGACCGACAGACCGGCCCACCGGGTCACGTCTGCACATTTGCAGTTAACAATCGTCACCCCACTTTGGCCAACGTGGCGGCTTTCTTAAATTTGCCGTCATTTCCAACAAGAGAATTTTATCGGAACCAGCAGGTCAGGATTTCTCAGAAACCACAAATCGGTGCATCTCTGGCTCCAGGTAAAGTTTACTTTGCCGTAAAGGTCCTTGTGGGCCCCGGATCCCACCAGGACGCAGCCACCAGGAGCCATGGCCAGCTCCTCCTGCTTGGTTTGCTCCTCGCCCGGCTTCGGCGGCCGCTGGCGCTTGCTGGGCTCCAGATCCTTGATGGCCGATCGATCGGCGCCGAGGCCCAGGCCTTTCGGACGGAGCTGGTGTTCGATTGGCTTCACGTCTCTGTGGGCGACAGAGTTCGATCAATGAACAGAGACCTGGACATGTGCAGGATTTAAATCAAGCTCCCGGGAGACGCCGCTCCATCTGGGGTTTCATTTTTTTAATTAAGAAACGATCTGTGGAGTGATAAAACTGTTGCGAGAAAATAAAATTAAATGCAGATTTTTGAGAAATGCAGAAGTTTGTGTAACGTGTACAGCTAAGCCTGTCAATAAGCAATAAATCAAATAAACACATAAAAAATTATACAACTACCAAAATGTAGAAAATAAAAATCTCCAGTCTGGCGATTTGGTCTCCCCTTTTTCAGAGGATAATTTTGTTTATGGAGACTTCATAATTTATTTTATTTCTTTTTTCTGTTGTTTTGTTTTTTTATTTTGTTTTTAAATGTTTGTTACATTAAAGTTTATTGATCTTTGGTTCTGGGTTCTTGTATTATTATGCCTTATTACTTGAAAATATGCCTGTTACAATAATCAAAATATCAATTAATCACATGATAAATTAAAATTAAAAATTTTCTCCATCAAAAACTGGATAACAAAAGTTTTCAATCTGGTTGATTTGGTCTCAACTGGCTCCTTTTTTAAGGAAAATTTATTTACAGAGAATTTATAATTTTATTTATTGTTCTGTTTATTTTGGATATTTAAAATGTCTTCAATTTCCAGTGTTAAATGTTCATTTGAATTTAGAGTTTATTGTGTTCTTGCATTACTATAATATTAACTGAAAATTGTCAACAATATTATCATTTATCGCAACAACTTCTGGGCCAATTTATTATGCAGTAAAATTAATTATTGTGACAGGCCTACGCATGTACATCACCAATTAATTATAAATAAGCAAAATTAAGGTAGTGAAACAAAAAGATTTGATTAAATGCCCTAAAAAAATCCTTGGTAGATTTAGAGAAACCAGAAACGAAACTGGAAGGAGAGAAAAAACAAAACAGAAGAAAATAAACGGCTGGATGTCTGTGATCGTCGAGCCCTGAGGCAGCGGCAATAAAAATAGAGACGAATCTCTGCCAGCTCCAGAACCGCGACCAGAGAGAACGACGTTTGAAGCTACAGCCAGAAAACCAGAAAACACACAAACTCATCAGCCTGATGCTTCAGTCATGCTGGTTGTTCATGTTGGCTCTTCGTGGATCAGCATTAACGAGGTTTATTAGTGATCAGAGCGCGAGTAATTTGGTCATTAAAAACATAATTTCTGCAGGTTTTGGTGGAATGTGTGCTGCCATCTGGAAGACCAGTGAAAAAATAAATAAATAAAATAAATAAATAAATTACAGTCTGAACAGCAAACTCTGCAGCAAGAAGAAAAAAACTCTGTCAGATCAAAAAACTTCAGCTGTTTTTAGGGGGTCAGAGGGTCAAACTCATTTCATATCAAAAACCTAAATATTCTTAAAGGGGCGGTTACACCAGAAAGCATTGATGAAACCATCAAACTGTTAAAATCTTAATAAATGGCTGTTTGTTTCAGTGTTTCTTAAAACCTTTCCATACTGACCGGTCCATCCAGGACTTTTTTGATTGTTTTTGTGTATTTTTTGGAATTAAAATCCTAAATTTTGTAAATATTTGTAATCAACTTTATGATATTTGCACTAATGTATGATGCTAAATGTGACCTTTTATTAATCGCTGTATCGACAACTATCAGACTATATAAGATGACATCAAGTGAAGCAACTTTGAGAAAGAATTGCAGTAAAAATAAAAAAAATTGCGAGAATTTGTTGATTTTGTGCGTTTTGAAGATTTGTTGAAAAACTGGAGTGATTTATTGATGTAGTTTGGAATCTAGAGGCCCAGATAAAAAGCTAGAGGGCCAGATTTGGCCCCCAGGCCTCGAGTTTGACACACTAGATGCCTGGGGGCAGGTAGCAGGAGGAAACATTAACCTGCACAATGATGCTGTGTTTTAAATATGTAAAAGATAACTTTTGATTTAATTAGGCGTCATATTTTATGAGTCTATTTATGACCCAAATATGACTATAACCAAAATAAAAGAAAGAAAAGATAAAAATAAAGAACTTCTCTGAGATTCATGAATTTACTTTACAATGAAGATAAATTGATATGCAAAAATTAAAAGGCACAAGAGATAAAATGGTTTGTTTTTAGATAGATAACAGAATTATATGGAGGTTTACAAAAACAAAACGTTGGTATGAACTGGTGAGTGGATGTGGAGTCATTTTAAACACTCATCAATATTTAGTTTTAAATGAATAGAAGAATAGAAACAGCATTTAAAACAGCAGAAACAGACATAAAAGTGTTAAAGTGATAGAAAAAACAAGATTAAAAAAAAACAATAATATACTATTTTTTTTAAATTACCGAAAATGCTGTGTAGTTATTAGAAAGAGACAGAATGGACTCAATATTTAAAATGAGTCACATCAAGTTTTCAAAATGTAGATAATTTACATTTAAAAAATAAATACTGTCTATTTACAATACAAGGTTTCCCCCAGAGAACCTGCTGAGCCCGGTGGTTGGATGGCAGGTCAATAAATAAGCAATGCTTAGCCTGGTGGGAGCACAAGTAAAGCCTGGTCACCCGCCAGGCTTATAATACACTGGGGAAAACCCTCCAATACAGTATATTGGTCCAGAAAACATCATAAATGTTATTTAGAAATTAGTAAAAACGGAGCAGACGGTTGTGCAAGAACGGCAGCAGTTATGGTTATAAACTATATATCCAAACAAATTTTTTAAAAAGTGTTAGATTTTTATTGTTACAGAAGACAGAAACAGTAAATCTTACTGTTTGAATGTTCGTCCGATTCCCTCTCCTTTCTTCCAGCCCATCCCTTTCAGCATAGCGAGTCCATAAGCCTCGACAGGAACGCTCTCATAGTCCGCCTCCGTCGACTAAAATTAAAAACAAATAAAAACTAAGAATTAGACAGACAAATCAGCACCGACCTCATGAAGGCTTCAACACCAACAACAAATGGTAGCAACTTGTCACATCTACCCAAGTAACCTTTTAGAAAAGTTTACTTTAAGGAGTATTTTTACCATGCTGTGCTTTTTACTTTTACTATTTTATTAAGAAGTATTTCTACTCTTGAGTAAATTTTCTGGATTTTATACCCACTGAAAAACAAACAGGCTGCACAGTGGCGCAGTTGGTAGAGCTGTTGCCTTGCAGCAAGAAGGTTCTGGGTTCATTCCCGGCCCCGGCCTTTCTGCATGGAGTTTGCATGTTCTCCCTGTGCATGGTGGGTTTTCTCCGGGTACTCCGGTTTCCTCCCACAGTCCAAAAACATGACTGTCAGGTTAATTGGTCTCTCCAAATTGCCCCTAGGTGTGTGTGTGTGTGTGCATGGTTGTTTGTCCTGTGTGTCTCTGTGTTGCCCTGCGACAGACTGGCGACCTGTCCAGGGCGAACCCCGCCTCTCGCCTGGAACACCAGCTGGAGATCGGCACCGGCACCTCCCGACCCCATTATCTGTTAGTTTCAAAGGTTTTTTATTGAAAGAAACTGATTAAGAAAACATTATTCTGCCTGATTTTGTTATTTTTTGTTTGTTACATGAATTATTATCATTTAAGTCCTTAAAAAACCAAACTTTCCACTTAACTTTATATTTTGGTCCATCTGATGTTGTAATATTTAAATATTAAATGATTGATGATTTCATGTTCACTTCAGTGAACATTTTACTCTTGAGTAATTTCTTGGACGGCTACTGTTCACTGTTAGTTGTTGAAGCTTTGCTACTTTTACTTGGATATGCTTCTCAGGTCCTCTGGTCAACCCTAAACCTCAGATCAAGCAATCGATCAATCAATCAACTTTTATTTGTATAGCACATTTCAGCAGCAAGGGATTTCAAAGTGCTTTACATAATTAAAATAAAAATAAAAACAGAAAGAGACAGAGATTTTTAAAAAAGATTAAAAACATTATTAAAAGTAAAAATAAAAATAAAAACATCGATCCACGTGAGGACTTGTCCTTATGGGGTCTCCTCGAACAAAGGTTTATCAGAGCGACATCGTACAAGGAGTCTCAAACCTCAGAGTTTTAGCAGATTTTGGTATCAGAGCTGAAAAAAGCGGATCGGTTCTTCCCTCATTGGAAGATTATGTAAACTTTGGAGTTCTGAAACAAAGCGTGTCAGCAGCAGCTGAGAGAGAGAAGCAGCTTGTACCGTGGCCCTTGCTCAGCCGTTTGGCCCCGGGGCCGTCACACTCAGACTTCAGTCCAAAGGCCGATCCGAGCAGCCCCCCCCCCCTCCGTCTCCTCCGGAGGTTTCCCTGCGAGGCTGGCTGGACGGCAGGCAGCCCGCCCTCTGACACAGGAGGCGACATCCGAACGGGCCCGGGGCCGCCGTGACGCGGGCGTCCGGCCGCTCAGACGGGAGGTGACTGAGCACATACTGAGGAGACGCGCCTCAGTATGTATGAAAACAAACAGAGGGATGTGATTGGCTGCCCTCATGTCTCTGGGGAGAACGCTGCCGCCCGTCTGCCACTGAAGCCGTAGTGTCCTGTCGACGCATGCAGCCATGTCAGGCCACTCAGCACTTTCACACACTCAAATTTCAGCTGCCAGTCGACTCCTGGAGAGATTCTGTACTGTCAGGAACTTCATGCTAAAATAAAAGCCTGAATCAGAGATTATGTCGTGATGTTCATATCAAATTTTTGTACTCCTTGAGGAAACTTTAATACGTTCCACAACGAAATTAAGAACTTTCCATGCATTTTTAAGATAAGATTTCAAACCTTTCCAGCACTTTGAGGATAAAAACTATAAAAATGAACTAAAAGGCAGTTTAAAATCACAACTACATGATAATATATAGGGGTGCAATGATTTATCTGTGACAATTTCCTAAATTTTGGCAGTTCGGTGATCGTCTGATACTTACCTGCGAAGCTGATCTTATCCACAGATCTTGTCTACCTCAGCAAAGATCTAAAAATCTGCTCTGCAGTGAGACGTTTGACTGGCAGACCGGCCCACCGGGTCACGGCTGCACGCTTTCAGTTAGGAATAGTGACTCCACTGCTGCCAACTCAGCAACTGTTTCACTTTATTTAGCAAAATTTCAGACAAAAAAGAAAAAAACTGGTATCTTCCAAAATCAAAATCGATAGATCAGGCTTTGTAAAAATCAGTAGTCAATGGGCCGGAAAACTGCAATCGGTGCAGCCTTAATAATATTTATTACTGTTATTAATGATTTTCTGTGATAGTAGTATTGATATTCTACAGCAGGGACAAAATGAACCAAAATATAACAATATTTGAAGGCTTGAAATGTCTTGCTTACACACTAATTTAACAAAAAGAAAACATATATAATATCGTACAACCTTTAAATTCAATTTACACAGACCAATAAGTCATTGAGAAATTAGGAATAATAAATGTTTGTTACCCAGAAACAAAACAAATTGTGTTCAGGTAAATGAATTCAATGCTTTATCTCAGTATATAAAGAAAGTTACTAAAAAAATGCTCTTGCTGCATTTTCTGGCTTTTAGCAAATAGAAATAATTTTGGTCATTTTACCTGAAACAAATGTTTGGTCTCATTTAACTTCAGACAGTGAGAAAAAATAAGTATTTTTATTAGGTGTGTGAAAATATCTTGTTTAAACTGTAAATATTGTTTTCTAAATTTAGGCTTTTAATCAAACCTTTGTTTGCACTTTATACAAAACTTGAGAACTTTCAAGGACTTTACACCGAAATCAAGCACTTTCCAAACCTTGAAAGCACCTAAATAAAAATCAAGCAAGGATTTCAAGCACCGACTGACAAACTGAAGCTCCGTGTTTGCAGAAAGGAGTCGCTGCTCGGCTCCGTCGCAGGGAGAAAACAGCAGAGATGGAAAGGCAAAGCTCTCAATTTAGCGCTTTAACCCACCATATGGTCATAAAATATGGATCATGAACGAAAGAACAAGATCCTGAACACAAGTGGCTGAAATGATCTTCCTGCGAATGTGTCTGGCCTTGCAGATAGAGTGGAGGAGCTGCTGCTCCGTCTTGTTCATGAGACCCTGAAGTGATGAGTTTCTTTTTCATCTTATTGCCAAACATCTTACAAGCTTGGATTTTTAAGCAAAAGAATTATAAGTCTGAGAATAAACGCATAAAAGCAACAAGCTGCTTTCAAAGCGTCTGGTACCAGCAACCGGTCTTGATTAAAACATGTATTGATTCACACAATCGCATCAGTAGATCGAATATCAGGGTCATAGTTCATGTAGTCAGGGTCTGACAAATTGTTCATGTCTAAAACTTTTCAAGACTCAAATTTCCAACAACTCAACTACAAATACAATATGATACAATATTCCATACTTCTCCTTAATCCGTTACTTCAAAAACCTTAGAATCAATTGTAAAAGTGATCTATGATGAAAATATCACGTTTTGCTTCCATTTGCGTCTCATCTGCTTCTAAAAACAAAACAAATGCATAAAAAGAAAAACACTAAGTCGTTTTAGGGGTTTCTGGTGTCTAGAAAATGAGCCGTTTCAAAAATCTCTCAAATCAACAGTTTCTGTCTGTCACCTAGCAACCCCAACACGTTTGGTCAGCCGGTGTTACTGCTGTACAATTGCTGCTGGAAAAATTAAGTGTTTTGTTCTTGACTTGTCAATCAGAAGCCACTTGCTGTATTCTTGTTGGTTGTACATGAGGTTCTACTTCTGCTTTTCAAAGACATACGACTGTCTAACTGAGCATCTGTTTACAGCTATTTTCACATGCGAGTGTAAACAGCAGTTTATTTAAATCTAAAGTGACAAGAGGCCCTAAAACAGCTCATTCTGAAAGAAGCTCAAATCAGATTAAAATCTCAAGATCTAAGAATGATTTGACATAGGACCGATCCCAAGCTGTTCAAGGAAGTATATAGTATGTCACCTTGACCACTTTCCCCTACTCACAGATTCAGGCCGCAGGTCCACCTTGACATGGTCTCCGTCCTCAAAGCCGTCTGGCACTTTGTTTTGCATCAGCAGCGGGATGGAGAGGTTGAGGCTCCCCTCTGCCTGAGGTCCATTCTCCCACAGTTCAAGCTGCCTCCGTGAATCTAAAAGCAGAAGAGACTCGTGAGGAGACTGACGCTCCCACTCCAGGATGTCTTCTTCCCATCCACACCTTCGATCAGCTCTTTCACGGCCTGAGACTCCACGGAGTCCCCGTCCTGCTGCGCTGCCTCCGGCTTCCCGTCCCCGCGCTGCCCCGCTCGGCCCCAGCGGTTCTTCTGGATCAGGGGGATGATGAGCTCCTTGCGCTTCTCGGTTGGTTTTGAACTGCAAGAATACACGAGTTAGAGAGGATCGTTTAGTTAAATGACGTCCTCGGATTACCAAGTAACGTCGCATTTCGAACGTAGCCGTTACGGTGTCGGCTTAATGGTAGCATTAGCGCACCTCTGCAATTCGTTCCTGTCAATTCCGGTCAAATAATCTTTTTCAGCCCTAGCAGTCGGAGGTCCTCCAGTGGCCGGTTTAAATTTATTGACAGTTTTAGTGAAACCAAATGACACCGCCGCTGTTTTTCTCTCTGCCTGCTCATCTGAAATAGCAGCTTTGCTAGCAACCGTATCTTCTCCGTGCGACGCCATTCTTGTTTGTAGAGGAAATGAACGAGAACAGTGCATTCTGGGAGCTGGAGTTGCATTCTGTAAGTTTAAAGAACTCCGCCTGCCTGAACTCACCACGTGTCCCATAATGCACTGCAGTTACAGGCGTGTTTACGTTCTGTTCCACTGGTACGTCAATGTTTGGTCATAGGTCAATAGCGTAACTTAATAATAATAATAATAATAATAATTATTATTATTATTATTATTATTATTATTATTATTATTATTATTATATTATTATTAATAATAATAATAATTATTATTATTATTATTATTATAATTAATAATAATAATAATTATTATTATTATTAATAGTAATAATAATAATAATTATTATTATTATTATTATATAATAATATATAATAATATATATAATAATATAATATTATATATAATAATATAATATTATATATTATAATAATATGTAATTATATTATATATAATTATTATTATAATAATTATTATTATTTATTTATTTATTTATATTATTTATTTATTTACATATATATATATATATATATATATATATATATATATATATATATATATATATATATTATATATATATATATATATATACCAAGTGACTACAACATCAGGAAAAAGGAGCATGAGAAACTGGAGAAATACCAGGGCCTCAGGGAGGAACTGGAAAAGAACTGGAAAGTGAAGACCACAGTGGTGCCTGTGGTCATCGGGGCCCTCGGGGCAGAAACCCCCAAACTGGAGCAGTGGCTAAAACAGATCCCAGGAACAACATCAGACATCTCAGTCCAGAAATGTGCAGTACTAGGCACAGCCAAGATACTGCGCAGAACCCTCAAGCTCCCAGGCCTCTGGTAGAGGTCAGAGGTCAGAGGATGAAAGAGAGAGAGAGACCACCCACAGAGGGTGAGAAGGGAATTTTTATATATATATATATATATATATATATATATATATATATATATATATACATATATATATATATATAGCCAAGCATCTCAAGGATCATTGATGCTTGAGATGCTTGGCTATAAAGGATTCAATCCCATCCAACTATCGGCCAATAACCTGTCTCTCTACAACATGGAAGCTCATATCAGGCATCGTAGCGGCTAAGATAAGTGGTCACATGGATAAATACATGAGTACGGCACAGAAGGGCATTGGCAAAAATAGCAGAGGAGCCAAACACCAACTCCTTGTAGACCACACAGTCGCCCGAGACTGCAAAACCCGACACACCAACCTGTGCACCGCTTGGATAGACTACAAGAAAGCCTATGACTCAATGCCACATACTTGGATCATTGAATGCTTAGAGATGTACAACATCAATAGGACTCTAAGAGCCTTCATTGCAAACTCGATGGGGCTGTGGAAAACCACCCTTGAAGCCAACTGCAAACCACTTGCACAAGTGTCCATCAAATGTGGCATATACCAAGGAGATGCTCTGTCCCCACTGCTGTTCTGCATAGGCCTGAACCCCCTCAGCCAAATCATCAACAAGACTGGCTACGGATACCGACTGAAGAATGGGGCCACAATCAGTCACCTCCTCTACATGGATGACATCAAGCTGTACGCTAAGAGTGAGCGAGACATCGACTCACTGATCCACACCACCAGGATATACAGCACTGACATTGGGATGTCATTCGGACTAGAGAAGTGTGGTCGGATGGTTACAAAGAGAGGGAAGGTCGTCCGCACAGAAGGGGTCTCACTCCCAGAAGGAACAATAGCAGACATAGAGCACAGTTACAAGTACCTGGGAATACCACAAACAAATGGCAACCTGGATGAGGTCACAAGGAAAGGAGCCACAGCCAAATACCTCCAACGAATAAGGCAAGTCCTGAGAAGCAGCTCAATGGCAAGAACAAGATCCGTGCAATAAACAGCTATGTCTTACCAGTAATCAGATACCCTGCCGGAATAATTAGCTGGCCAATAGAAGAGATAAAGGCCACGGATGTTAAGACTCGGAAGTTACTAACCATGCATGGAGGGTTCCACCCCAAATCCAGCACCCTGAGACTGTACACGAGCCGTAAGGAAGGAGGTAGAGGACTAGCGAGTGTGAGAGCCACTGTCCAGGATGAAACATCCAAGATCCATAAATACATCAAGGACAAAGCCTCAACGGACGATATGCTCAGGGAATGTCTCAGGCAATGGGGAACAGAGGATGAGGGGCTAGAGGTTCCATCATGGGAGAACAAGCCCCCACATGGGATGTACCACCGACAAATAACTGAAGTGGCTGATATCAGGAAATCCTACCAATGGCTGGACAAAGCTGGACTCAAGGACAGCACAGAGGCTCTCATCCTGGCTGCACAGGAACAGGCCCTAAACACCAGAGCAATAGAGGCTCAGATCTACCACACCAGACAAGACCCAAGGTGTAGGTTGTGCAAGGAGGCCCTGAGACAGTCCAGCACATAACAGCAGGGTGCAAGATGCTGACAGGGAAAGCGTACATGGAACGACATAACCAGGTGGCGGGCATAGTGTACAGGAACATCTGTGCAGAATATGGACTGGAAGCCCCGAGATCGAAGTGGGAAACACCCCCAAAGGTGGTGGAGAATGACCGAGCTAAGATCCTGTGGGACTTCCAGATCCAGACAGACAAGATGGTAATGGCGAACCAACCGGACATTGTGGTGGTGGATAAAGAACAGAGGAAAGCCGTTGTGGTGGATGTAGCTATACCAAGTGACTACAACATCAGGAAAAAGGAGCATGAGAAACTGGAGAAATACCAGGGCCTCAGGGAGGAACTGGAAAAGAACTGGAAGGTGAAGACCACAGTGGTGCCTGTGGTCATCGGGGCCCTCGGGGCAGAAACCCCCAAACTGGAGCAGTGGCTAAAACAGATCCCAGGAACAACATCAGACATCTCAGTCCAGAAATGTGCAGTACTAGGCACAGCCAAGATACTGCGCAGAACCCTCAAGCTCCCAGGCCTCTGGTAGAGGACCTGAGCTCAGAGGATGAAAAGAGAGAGAGAGACCACCCACAGAGGGTGAGAAGGGAATTTTTTATATATAAAATTCCCTTCTCACCCTAGGCGGGTGGTCTCTCTCTCTCTCTATCTCTCTCTCTCTCTCTCTCTTTCATCCTCTGACCTCTGACCTCTACCAGAGGCCTGGGAGCTTCAGGTTCTCCTCCAGTATCTTAGCTGTGCCTAGTACTGCACATTTCTGGACTGAGATGTCTGATGTTGTTCCTGGGATCTGTTTTAGCCACTGCTCCAGTTTGGGGGTTTCTGCCCCGAGGGCCCCGATGACCACAGGCACCACTGTGGTCTTCACCTTCCAGTTCTTTTCCAGTTCCTCCCTGAGGCCCTGGTATTTCTCCAGTTTCTCATGCTCCTTTTTCCTGATGTTGTAGTCACTTGGTATAGCTACATCCACCACAACGGCTTTCCTCTGTTCTTTATCCACCACCACAATGTCCGGTTGGTTCGCCATTACCATCTTGTCTGTCTGGATCTGGAAGTCCCACAGGATCTTAGCTCGGTCATTCTCCACCACCTTTGGGGGTGTTTCCCACTTCGATCTCGGGGCTTCCAGTCCATATTCTGCACAGATGTTCCTGTACACTATGCCCGCCACCTGGTTATGTCGTTCCATGTACGCTTTCCCTGCCAGCATCTTGCCCCCTGCTGTTATGTGCTGGACTGTCTCAGGGGCCTCCTTGCACAACCTACACTTTGGGTCTTGTCTGGTGTGGTAGATCTGAGCCTCTATTGCTCTGGTGTTTAGGGCCTGTTCCTGTGCAGCCAGGATGAGCCTCTGTGCTGTCCTTGAGTCCAGCTTTGTCCAGCCATTGGTAGGATTTCCTGATATCAGCCACTTCAGTTATTTGTCAGTGGTACATCCCATGTGGGGGCTTGTTCTCCCATGATGGAACCTCTAGCCCCTCATCCTCTGTTCCCCATTGCACATATTATGTAAATGTACTGCATATAGACAGATACTTTAAAAACTTTAATTTTTGCTACTTACGTTGATTTTCCACTTACACAGTTGCGGTTTCTGGGCAACCACCCAGGGCGGCATGTTGTGGGGAATCGCCTACGTCCCATCTGAGCCCCTCCGCTCTTTTTTCAGACTTTTTTTTCTTCAAACAATAATAATGGTGGCAAGACAAGTGTAGGTTTATTTGTACAGCATATTTCAGCAACAAACATTACATCACAGAGAACTTTGGACTACTGAGCACCTTCTGCAGTTTTGTGGATTGCCTCCTTTTGGGAATGTCTGCGACTCTGCAGAAAAACTGTGAACTCATCAACCTTCCACATGTTTATAAGGGCTGCATCATGGCCATTACATGACATTTCTGTTTTAAAAATCATTTTATTGGTCGTATGTAGAAATTTAAATAATCTCAGAAATGTTCTTCAGATTCCATTAGCTATATGCGATAACTATCCACGTTAACATAAATAAAAGTTTTGAACATACATTAATCTTGATATTCTTTAAAATTCTCACTTTTAGAAATAAAATTCCTTTTTAATAATATTCTAATTTGGTACCTATTCACAATAAGGCTTCTTATAAATGGCTAATTTTATCTGTCTACATTTTACAAGTCATCTATGGATAAGAAAGAGAAAAACGGACCAGTTTCTTGCCAAATCTGTTTACATGTGTATTTCATGTAGAGTTTTTAAATGAAACATTTCAGACAAACCTGAGCATTTGTAAATATAATTCTTTAGCATATAGCATTGTACTTTATTATTCCAATATAAATATTAGTAACTATCAAAGAGAGCCTTAAAGTTAAGTTGTGAAGCAACCCTGCAACAAGGTGGTGCTTAATTTAGTAACTCTGGTTGAAATATGAATAGATTTGGCTCAATATCATTTAATTAATGCATGACGCGATTAATAATTTATGAAGTGTTCACAGTTTAAATAAAAAACATATTTATAAACTCTTAGCCAGTTATAAGGTGACTTATTTATTTTGAACATAATAGAAGCATAAAATCACACACATGAACAAAGAACGCAAAGACATAATTTTGTATTTTGTAATACAATCATCTTAACATGCTTAAAAATGAGCATGTTAACAGGATCATGTTTAATGATCGCTCCCGAAAAATATTCAGGGGCAAAAAAAATAAAATTCTCCATTTAAAATCACAAAAAACATTTTTTTTGTTTGTTTTTTACATAACACATCTAATATTTTTAATTTACCTTAATGTTTACAGTTATTTAACTTTTTGAATGATTTTTTTTAACATTTATAAAATGTTTTAGTTTATTCCCAACAAAAATAAGAACTATCTTTTACAAACTTTGTTATATTCATCCAAATAAAATGGATGGGAATGCCAAAGTCTGTTTTTAAGTAAAACCATGCTGGATTATATATATTAAATCAAATAATAATAATCCATCCATTTTCTTTACACCCTTGTCCCTTAATGGGGTCAGGAGGGTTGCTGGTGTCTATCTCCAGCTAATGTTCCAGGTGAGAGGCGGGGTTCACTCTGGACAGGTTGCCAGTCTGTCGCAGGGCAACACAGAGACACACAGGACAAACAACCACACACACTTCTAGGGGCAATTTGGAGAGACCAGTTAACCTGACAGTCATGTTTTTGGACTGTGGGAGGAAACTGGAGTACCAGGAGAAAACCCATGCATGCACAGGGAGAACATGCAAACTCCATGCAGAAAGACCAGGGTTGGGAATTGAACCCAGAACCTTCTTGCTGCAAGGCAACAGCTCTACCAACTGCACCACTGTGCAGCCATAATATTGTAGAGCTATTTCCATTGTTTGTTTAAATCTTAAAATTTAAATTGTTTAGTTTATTCTTAGCGTTTGTTTTCTTAGTTGATTTATCATTAGAATTTTTATTATTTAGAAGAAGTTTTTTGGTTAGTAATTCACTTAATAAGTTAATTGATTTCAGGTTGGGATGTGGGTATTTCACGGTATAAATAGGTGGGTCTTAGGTAGCTTATTATGCACGTGGTGGTCACAAGGTTTTTTTACCAGCCTGATAGTCACATCGGTTTTTTGTTAGTCAGCGAACAGGTACAGGAATGGGACCACAAGCCTGTAGCCTTTTATTGCCTGAACTAAAAATAAAACCACATAATTATATTTTGATTTTGGCTCTTTTTGCTGCGTAAACCAGAATCCACGGTGCATCAAGTGACTATTTGAGTTTGATTCACCTTTTGTTTCGATCACTTTTGAGTTTTGAATTTTTTGATTTTTTGAATTTAAGTTTGGGACAAATGGTCACTACAATAATAATAACTCAAAAAATAATAATTTTGCATTTAAAATTTAAACTTGGAAAAAAAACATCCTAAAAAAAGAAACTACAAAAAGTTTTGGGTAAACACATTTGTGTCATTCTTTAATTGCTAAAAGGGGCCACAAAAATTAATCTAATGACCACAAATGGCCCCCGAGCCGCTGCTCCTGCTCCAACGTATTAAGAAGCACCTGCAGTTAAGTTTCACAGTTTTAAGCACTAAATTCTCAGCTTTCTAACATTAGCACGGCTTCGTATCGCCTCTAGATGGCATGACCCGGTGCGTCATGTTTTGGGAAAAACTCAAGTTTTCACCTCGTTCTCACGCCTGTTCGTCCCGGAAGCAAAACCGAAGCAGAAAGCGATGCTGCCGATGCAGGTAGGTCTCAGATGGGAACACTGGGCGGGTGTGGGCGGTGTTCCAACTCCTTTATCCTCCTCCCTCATCAACTTCTCCTGGATAACCTTCCCGTTTGTTGTGTCATTGGGCTCCAAGAACATGTCAGGATCATCAACCTGACCGCACTCATCCCATTCACCCCAAAGCTCGGCTTTCTGCAGCAATGCGTCTGGGAACAAGTTCGGCAGCACCTTTTCTTCCCTTAAACTTACAGCAGCCTACTTGGTGGTTTGGTTTTTTGCTTATTTCCTCTACTTTAATTGCGCTTCGATACCTGGGCGACCTGGGAGAGTAAAACGCATCCGAGGCGACGGGCAGCGAATATGGAGGTAAGAAATTGATTATTCTGTGAATTGCACAAGTTAAAATAGCTTCATCCGAACAAGCTCATCCATCCTGTACGCGCTGTTTGCTCCCAACTGTGCAGCAGCTGCTAGAAAATTATAAGCGGCGCTGTCAGATTTGGCTGACAGTGTGTGTGTGTGTGTGTGTGTGTGTGTGTGTGTGTGTGTGTGTTGTTTCTCTCTCTCTCTCTCTCCGCGCTCTCCCTCTCTACAAGATCACCACGGAGCTCTCAGAGCATCAGTGGTGTCCAAACATCCCGTCAGCCGCGCATCGAGTCTGACTTTCTCTTTCTCTGCGGCGATCGCGTCTCCTCAGCATTTATCGAGGCTCGTCCCGCAACTGCTGCTGCTGCTGCTGCTGCTTCTATTTCAAATCAAGCGATCCGTGAGAAAATATCAAAGTGCTGGCTTGTTCTGTAACCTCAGCAGGGTCAATGTATATAGACGCGTTCAAACGGATCCTCTTTGAAAGGCTGAACTGCTTGAAGAGAATGTGTGTGTGTCAGCGGCATGGCAGGTCAGTGTTTCACTCTTTTGTTTTTTGCCTAAATATGAGAAATTTGAGAATCTGTTGTGGGAAATCCAAATGTGTGTGTTGTGAGTGTGTGTGTGTGACTGGCGGCATGGTGTCTGGTGAGTCTGGTGACTAAAAAAAAGTCAACCATGACATGAGAGTTTCTTTCTTAGCCGGTTTTGTTTGTTGTAAGTGGATTTGATATGGATGATATGGCTCTCCACCCATGGTTGCAAGATGTTGGGGCGTCACTTCCTTTAGGGGAAAAGTTATAATAAGACTTCAATAACAGTATCGTTTATTTCTGATTTAAAATTTTATTGCATTGTTAATGGGAATCTGGACTGTATTTGATCATTTTTTACTTGAAATGTAAAATACATGAAATTTAATTTACAATGTTATATCTGTATGAGAAAACACAAATTATTATTATTAGTCATAGTAGAAGTAGTGTCCCTTTGAGATCTCAAGATATAAAGGGCATTAAATTTTTTTTTTTGAATAATAATGATTATTATTAAGGCTGTGCAGTTGGTAGAGCTGTTGCCTTGCAGCAAGAAGGTCGTGGGTTCGATTCCCAGCCTGAGTCTTTCTGCATAGAGATCGGCACCAGCAACCCTCCCAACCGCACTAAGGGACAAGGGTGTAAAGAAAATGGATGACTATTATTATCAATAGTAGTGATACGTCCCTCTTCTTGTCCTGCCATCCCAGCTAAATCTGTTTTTATCCCAGGTCATTTTATTGGGTTGTTTCTTGAATAAACTGAAAACTTGGTAATCTGAGTTGTATATGAACCACTTGAGCACAGTAATGGAAAGTTCAATGGAAGGAAAAAGTGTGGTAAAGCTAAAAAGTTCACAAGATAACTAGTTTAATGAACATGACATTGCTTTAGTTGATCGGCTTGCTCACTTATCTGACCTGCAGTTCAGTGAGAATGGTGAAATAATTTAAGCATACGCACATTTATAGGTCAGTGCATGTACAAACTTTTCAGTATAAGCTGATATTTCTGTTTTTAAAATCACATTTACTTGGTCATCTAAATATAATAGAAAAGTTCAGTTGTTTGATTAAGTGAAACATGTAGATTTGTTACAAAAACTCCTGTTTTTAAGCTTTTATTCCTGTTTTTAGGAGATTAAAATATTACATCAGACCAATAAAAAAACATTTCAGGGCAGAAATGTCGGCTTAATGAAAGCTGAGTTTAATACCTGCTTAAAGGTATTTTTAATCTGACAAACAAACCCCATCAGAAGGAAATTTCTGGTAATATTCCAGTTTGGTGAGATTAACTTTTGTTTTAATTTTCTAAAAAAAAAAAAAAGCAGATCTGCAGAGGAACATTATGTGTTAAAATACATGGAAACAATATTTTAAATGCTTTATTGGTACATATGAACCATATAAGAACAACAATAATAATTACTAAGTATTTTATTAGTTTTGAAAGTAATATCTTCAGAAAATTGTAAAATTAAATATAGATGTAAATGTAAATTTAAGAAAAATAATCAGAGAAAGGTAAAAATAATTTAAAACAAATTATTTAGGGTAACTACAGTGGTTGATGCTAAATTAAAGATTAAAGCGGCTACCGAGTCAGTGGTTGTGTTAGTCCATCTGAATGCTTAAAAAGCTTCTGCGACTTCCCTGATCCAGTTCCTGGATTTGTTTTAAATTTCCAATCTCCTCCACAAATTGGCTTAATGAAACCTAAACAGAAGCCTTTGTTCGGCACACCTGCTCCCATTTTGCAAGCAATAACTCACACATTCAAATGTATACCGTATACTTCACAGCCAGGTGTGTGTGTGTGTGTGTGTGTGTGTGCACAGGAGCGTGCACGTGCACAGGAGCGTGCACCAGAGTGCCTTGCAGCAGTGTGAGGGTGAGAGGTGTGTGTGTGTGTTGCTGTCTGTTTTTTAAGGTGTGTCTCGGTTCATTTCAAAGCGTCTGCTCTGAATCTGAAGCATTGATTCTGTAATGAATTTGAGGAGGAGTTACATTTCATGTTGGGTTGTCTTCACATGCGGCTCCCATCCTTCGCTGTGCCGAACCTCCGGCTTTTATTCTGTTTGTTTTCTGCTTCGTTCCAGCTCTCTGCCCAAGTTTGAGCCACTAGTAAGTGGGAATTCGTGTTGACGTATGAGCACGACTCGGCTTTTTACTGCTAACAAGAGGGGAGGATGAAGTGAGGGGCACATCCCGTCTGTCGTAGTAATGCGTGTCATCTGGGAGTTGTTGATTGTCTAATTATGTTTCTCCTGCGTCCTTCGGCATCATGCATATTCATGCTGCTGTTTTGAGGTGAGGTGAAAGCGTGTGTGTGTGTGTGTGTGTGTGTGTGTGTGTGTGGTAGTTTACCCTTGACGGTGCAGGTCTATGCAGGCACATTCTCCCATATGTGGTCCAAACCTTTGCTCCCAGCCACTGCATTTGAATGCTGCAGTTGTAGCCTGCTCTATTCTTAGTTCTCAACTGTTTTGTGTGCAGTCTGGTATGAAAACAACAACACATCCGAGTCAGAAGTGTGGCGCCATGTGCTTGCATATTTACAGATTAAAGGTGTTTTCACAGCTGATAATGTAGTAGAACAAGTTCGATTTGGGAATATTTGTTACATTTTCAGCCGCTGTGGTTGAAAATGCTAGTTCTCAAAGAATTAGCATATTGTGATAAAGTTCATTATTTTCCATAATGTAATGATAAGAATTAAACTGTCATGTATATTAGATTCATTGCACACCAACTGAAATATTTCAGGTCGTTTATATTTTTAATACGGGTGATTTTGGCATTCAGCTCATGAATGCCAAAATGACCTCTTCTCAAAATGTCTTTCATGTCCCGAAAAACATGAGCACAACTTCTTTCTTCACAAAATGCTAACAAAATGGAGTAGCATCTGATATGAGCAGTTGTAGGATTTGTCCTTTGTCTTTGGGTAAAAACCACAAGCCATTTCTCCCTCTAGAGCAGGACTATCATGTTTGTTTTGGTTATATTTACCCAGAATACCTTGTGCCATAGTTTGCCTTCTCCTTTTGGAGCGGTCTTTTGTACGCTTATTCGAACTGCACCAGAGTTCACTTCAACCAAGCCATGATTGAAGTTTTTAGGTAGACCAGAGTTTGATTGCACATTTCACACCTCAAATAAACCAGACTTTTGAGATAAATGAACTAGAGTTTAAAGTGGACTAAACAGGGCTGGTGTGAATGCACCCTAAGTTTTGATCAGCCAAACAAAATTAAGGGTGTTTTTGGTTCGATGAAGGACCAAAACTGCAACATTTGTTACATTTTCAGCCGCTGTGGTTCGCTTTCACGTTGCACTGAGTCAAAAGATCCAAACTAAATGAAAAACATGTTACCCTCCTCGCCAGTGGGGGCGCTGAACAAAGAACTACTAAAGGAAACGACATGAAAACCTCTGAAGAAGACACAGAGCGCAACTTTCTCCTTCTTCTTCACGAAATGTAAACAAAAATTAGCGTCAGATTTGAGTGATAGTGGGAAAAGACCACAAACCATTTCTCACACTCGCCCTGGACTTCTATGTTTGTTTTGGTTATATTTACCCAGAATGCCCTGCACTGTCGTCCACTTCCTGTTTTTGGAGCTTCTCTGGTCCTCTTTGCATACACATATGCATTCAAACCGAGTCAGAGTTTACGTCAACCAAACAAAGGTTTTAGGCAGACCAGAGTTCGACACAGAGTTCACACCAAACAAACCAGACTTTCTAGAGAAACAAACTAAAGTTTTATTGAAGCAAAATCAAAACAGGGCTGGTGTGAATGAACCCTAAATTTTGATCAACTGAACTGCATTTTGTGGTTTACTCTAACTTAGCTGGCAGATCAGAAACTCCTCAATGACCAAGCGTGGAGTTACAGCTTTCACACCGTCGTATTTGAAATGTCAAGGAGGCAATGAGTGTATTCTTGAGTGAGATCTGAGTTGGACAACTGGGATCAATATGAGGAGGAGAGACAGGCGGCAGGAGCAGCAGAGGGTCACCTTCATCCATCCCCTCTGAATCAGCAGTATCTCTCCGACTCACACACAGCCACGCGCTCAAAGGCCTGCTTAGGTTACAAAACTACGACCTCACAAAAACGCTCATTATAGTGAACTGAACCTTTCCTCCATTCGCTGCTGAATTATTCATTTTGTTATTATGATTTTAGCCGCTCCTTTATGAGGCTGCAGCGCGCCTCTCTGTGTTTGTTCTCTTTTTCCTCCCAGGCTGTATCTGTTTTCTGTTTCATCCACCTTTAATTTTCCTAATCTCTCTCTCGCTGCGCTCCGCCTCTCTTATCCATCAGATAGTCGAGGAGCCGATCTGCTCCGTTTAATTAAAACGGCACTTGGTCCTGATGAGAGCTGATCTGGGATGGCAGGCAGGGGAGTAAACCACTGAGTTACCAACTAAAGTTTCATGTTTTGGCACATTACAACCAAAAACATCGGATTTTATTTGATTTATCAACAGTAGGTAATACTTTTACTAACCAAGTCTTACCAAGTCTTTTGTGATTTATGTGAACCAGTTTTGCACATCTAGATTCAGAGCGTGGACTTTGACTGGGCCATTTTGATATTTTTTCATGTTTTTAAGTTAAATAATCTGCCAGTGGAATTAGTACTTTTATTTTTTTATCAATACTTAGAAGTCATCTACTTAAAACAAGCTTCTTTATCTTGCAGAAAAAATACTTGTGAGTCAGTTTTGTTAATTTCATGTTTACAAACGTACTTGTATTAGAAAATAAGCAAGAATTACTAAGTAACATTTTGTGATTTTGCAATGTGGGATATAATTTTGTAACCTAATCTTGTTTTAACTTTGTCCAGCCTTGTGTGTGAGCTGGGATTACCCGAGATTAAGCAGATTTTATTTGCTAATTATATGACTTCTGAAGGCAATTATTTCCATATTTGATGTGGTTAAGTAAAAAGGAATTATTCATGCATTAATTAATGGTTTTCCTTCTTCATATTTATGCAGTAGAAAAGTGTGATTATAACAACAAGTTAATAAAAAACCTGTATTGTTGATATCAATACAGATACTCTTGACCTTCATGTGTTTTTGTAATTTTATGATGCATTACCTTATTAAAATGTCATTAATTTAATTTATCACTAAATAGTTAAATACATAAATAATTTATTAAATATATCAGAAAATAATTAAATATATCATGAAATGGTGAAATGTGCAATTAAGTAATTAAATGTCCCATGAAGCTGTTAAATCTACCTTTTCAAATTATGAATTTAAATAATAAAATAAAGAAAACTTCCATTTAAAACCATATTTAATTCAAATAGTTTTGTTCAAATCAGGGCAGAATTTGGACAAAGTTAATATCTACAAAATACTTTAATAACATGATTCGAGTTCATTTTTCCTAAATAAACAAGGTATTACTTGAGAGCAAATTAAAGCAAAATCTCTTCCGAGGTAGAGTGGAAAAACTGCAATTCAAAATTAAAATTAAATCTGAAACTAAAGTAGAAATTTTACCTTGATGGAGATATTATCCATCCGCCATGTTATGCGCTGCTTTTTGTCGATGTATCACAGTAAAATACATTGAAACTAGAGGCTGTAATAAAGGAAAATGTGAACAAGTTGAAGGCGTAGGAATGTTGGTGATGGGTAAAAGAAGCCCTCTTGTCCCGCTGGTTTTCTGCAGAGATAAAAGAAGCGCACGCTGTGCTGCATTCCCCCTGCCTTGACCTTGATCTCCTGACTCTAAATATACAGTTTCCCCACAGGGAGCGTCAGGGGGCGGCTGTGATCCTTCCAGGTGTGTCTGCAAACATTTGTGCTCATCAATGATTAAATATTGTTGTGGTCAACACCAGAGCAGCTTTAAATCCCACACCGTTGTAGATTATGGGTTTACAGTAATGACTGTACTTTTTATTTCGTGTGCTGCAGACTTTCTATCTTCTGATTTCCAGGTGTTATTGAGCAGGGCTGGTCCAAAGCTTACGCAGGCTTACCGGCTGTTTAGGGTCCTCCACACCACCAGGGGGCCCCAAGAACACCAAACTGGCATGATGGAAAATACATACAGCTCTGGAAAAAACTAAGAGCCCACTGAACCCGACTGAAAACCTCCTGATTACTCCCCAAATATTGATTCCTGAAATCGTCCTGAGTCAAAACATTAGCATTGTTGTTTCTAAATTAGTAAGAACTTGTTTTCTTTGCATTATTTGATGTATGAAAGCACTGCACCTTTTTCGTTATTTTGACCATTTCTCATTTTCTGCAATTAAATACTAAATTTTTGCTTTAAATTTCAGAGACATGTTGTCAGTAGAATAAAAGAACAATGTTCATTTTACTCAAAGTTTTGCCTATAGAGTAAAATAAGAGAAACTGATTACTTTTAGCAACCTCTTGAAAGCTGCATATAAATATTAAATAACATTGAAAATTGTAAACTAAATGCTATTAAATATGGAAAAAATATTTCTGTATTTTTTATATAGATAATAAGGATTAATCTCTTCCTGTTGGGGAAATATAAGATATTAAATTTAGTGTTTCAAATAGTTAAAACAAAATGGCATACTTAAATACCACTCTGCATTTCAAAATCCAAATTATGTTTCTTACTTTGTTACTCCTGTGAGGTTAAAATCAATAGTTATAATAATGCTAATTACAAATTATGCTAATGATAGAAGGTATGTTACACACATAAAGTAGCTTAGAAATGATAAATTGTTTGGTGTTGACATGTTGCTATGGGGGCCACCCAAAAAAAGCTGCTCAGGGTCCCAGAAATGCTTTTACTGGCCCTGTTGACGAGCAGAAAGCCTCCGCAAACGATGGAACGAGGATATTTTTCTGTGTGTGTTTCTCAGCTCACTCGCATTTAATCTTTTATTTCTAAATCTGTCACCGCTATCTGTTTTGTGTTGAGCAGTCCCGTGCCCTAGATTTGAAAGTGAGCGAGCATCAGTGAGAGTTTACTACACCCCACGTTGCTCCAGTGTAAATGTTGGGAGGGAGAAGTCAGAGCGCCAACTCAAAAGGAAATGCTGCTGAACCGGGAGACTTCTCCGAGTTTGTTTTTCCGTCTGATTGCCTCTCCACTTGTATTTAATTTCAAACGAATGTAGGGCCTGTGGTTATTTAAGATGCTTTACTTGGCTGACCCTCTGCGTTTACACAGGAAGACGCTAAAGGATTAGCATCAGCAGCGAGCTCATCACAAGTTTCAGCGATGAGTCGACCTTCCTTTACAGAAAATATTTTTCCTCTAATCATTATTTACCCAAAAATGTCTTTACTGCAAATTAGGCTTTATCTCTGGCAGATTTAATTGATCAAATGTTGCATCTTTTCATCTATTTTTTAAACATTTTAAAACAGCCTCCTACTGTGGTGTCCAATATTTTGCCACATCAATCAAAATTGTCACAAATTGAAAGTAAAAAAAAAAAAATTAAGCAAAAGTAGTCTTTTAATAATTTCTTTTAGTAAAAATCCAAAAATGTAAAAATAATTTTGCTTCAATTTTTTTTAAAAAGCATCTAAGTTTCAAAATTTATACAGGTGGGTTTTTTTTTTCAAAATGCTTGCTATATTTAGCCAAGTTTAATACATTAGATTAAAGCTGATTTTCTGTAAAACTCCTGGTTCTATTTATTATAAAACTTTGTAATAAAAAGACAAAAACTTCATGTTGTATTTAACATTTTCCACTGTAAGAAAATTATGTTGATTATAATTTTTCTCTTATTACAAATAAAAAGTCTCCATCTGCATAAAGCTCCTGTGACAGACGGGACAAAGTTGAATCATTCTTGAGTTGCAAGTGGAGGCCCGAACAAATCAATCCGAGGGCCACAAACGGCCCCCGCGCCACACTTTGGACACCCCTGACCCACTTTTAAAATTAGCAACAAAAAAAAGATTAATAAATAATCTGGATCATTATAATTCCAGAACAAAGTTTGTTTTTATTATAGTACAGGTTAGAAGTCTTAGAAATGTGTTAATACTAAAGATAATTTATGCGTTACTTAAAAACGACATGAAATGTAATTTACCTTTTATAAAGAAAAATCCAGGACATGTTTGGTTTAAAGATTCAACAATTATAATAATTAAGTAATTAATTAAGTAATTAAGACACTAATAAAAAGTAGATGCTTTGATCGGATATTAAGGATTTTCCTGAGCTGATTAAAGCCGATATTGAACTTAAAACATGGAGCTTTAAGTTTTTCCAGTGATTGAAATTAAACATGAATTAATTGTACAAACTCTTTGGATGAATATGTTAGAGCGTAAATGGTTAAACTGGTGCATTTCCAAAGCATTGTGTCTTGTTTTCATTGGTAGCTAGTAGCTGATGAGAAGCACATTGATCTTTGATCTGTTAAAAATCTGTTTGGTACAACTAATAAAAACTACAAAAAGTACAAAGAGGGTCTCACCTTAATCACACCTCTAACAACACAGCAGTCTATTTTTACCCGACTCACCTGTTCATGTTCTGTCAAGCATTCTCAGCTCTTCATTGCTTTTACTATCTCTCATCATTATTCCTACAACCATTTGATTCAATCCTATATCTTAAATTAAATGTTACTTTTATTCATTTTTATTTCTCCCATCTCTCAGTAATGTCCAACCCTCTAAACCTCATTCTGTCGTCCTCCTCATCCGTCAGTCAGTTTCATATAGTATCATAACATCAAAGGTGACATGTTATTCTTCCTTGAACAGGTTGATATAGGTCTACGGTCTACAAGACATTCTTTTGCCCAAATCATTGCTAGATAATGAGATTTTAGTTTGCTCAGTTCTGCCTATTTGGAGCTGTCTTAGGGAGTCTTGTCACTTTAAATCCAAATAATCTACTGCTGGCCAGGCCCCCAATTCAAGTTCACTCTCACACAGGAAAATGGCTGAAAACAGATGTGCAATTATACAACCGTTCAGCTTTGAAAAGCAGAAGTGGAGCCTCCTGCACAACCAACAGGAATGCTACAAGTGGTTTCTGAATGGTAAGTCAACAACAAAACACTTGTTTTTTCCAGCAGCCATTGTACAGCGCATACAGCGGTAAAATCAGCTGACCAAACGTGCAGGAACTCAATTTAGGTTGCTAGGTAACGGGCCTGGGGTTGGCTAGGGCAACGGATCAATGCCCAAAGATTGAAACTGGGAGGTTTTAGAAATGGCTTGTTTTCCAGGCACCAAAAAACATTGTTTTTTTTAAGTGCTTGGGTTGTTTTTAGAAACAGTTGAGATTAAAATAGAATTACAAAAACATGCAAAATGTGAATTTCACATAATAGGTCCCCTTTAATAATGCCACTCTTATCTCCATTACCTCATCCCCCTCATCCCTCATTCACTGTTAATCCTCTTACACTAGTTTTTCCCAATTACTAACCTGTTCATCCTTGTCAGTCTCATCTCTAATTCCTCATCCTTTCACTCTTCATTAAATCTTCCTTCACTGTCCCAAAGACGTAATCCATCATCTATACCTGCTTTTTGGCTCTCATCCCCCCTTTTAGTCCCTGTCATCTTCCTCATCCATTCATCCATTAGCCACTATTTGCTCTTCTGTATGATTTGTAGCGTCTGCAGAGGTTTAATCTCCAAAGACTCCAGCATTAAATGTCGCCACATTCTCCTCCATAAATCTTTTGAACTCACACTATTGTGGTGCAATCCCTGCCGGTGAAATGTGAATACATCTTTTCTTATATAAATAATCGACATCACGTAACACTTGTGTGCTTGATTTAAAGCCACAGTGGTTGGGCAATTAATCCAGAAATAAATCGTTTTCTTTTTGAAACCGTATATAAAAAGATTTGCTGGTGTAAAAAGAATCCCAGTCCTTTTCGATTGTTTATTCACTGCCAGTATTCGCTGAGGGACAAATGAAGCCTTAGACATTCTGGTCACATTTTAGCTGACAGAACACAGTCAGTCCATCAATATCCACCAAAATTCACATTTAGAGAAGACAGCCTTTCACTGCATTGGACTGTCAGTTACACATACATAAAATACAGAAAGGCTTCCAGAAAATGAAACAGCACTCTAGCTAAACTGATTGATTTTAGTTTATTGTATTACTGTAGACATAATTTGGAGCACAACTAACATGCACTGGCCTGGAAATGTATTGTGCCCTTTCAGTTTTCTGTTCTCATTTCAGGTAAACAAACAGAGAAAGGCAGTTTTCAAATTATTATTTCATCTAAATTAAGAGAAACATGCTACACAAACTAACCTTTACCTTTGTGAAGCTGTAATTGCCAAACTGGGTGACGGTGGTACAACCCCTGGCAAAAGGTATGGAATCATCAGTCTTGGATGAGGACTTATTCAGACATTTCATGCTGTAAAACAAACTCGGATCAAAAACATGATACAATAGAAAGGTCATTCCAAAGTGCAACTTGTTGGCTTTCAGGAACACTCAAAGAAATGAAGAGAAAACATTGTGGAAGTCAGTGAACGATACTTTTATTGACCAAGCACAGGAAATAACTATGGAGTCACTCAATTCTGAGGAAAAAAGTGTGGAATCTCTTAAATTGGAGGTAAAAAAATAAGGACACCCAGTCTATTTCCTTTCCCTAAATGGACACCTGCCCCAGATGAGATGTGCCCGTTAGTCTGCAGTTAAAAACACCTGCAGTCATGACGCCTTGGAGGGCTGCTGGACAAAGTGGAGTGGCAAGAACCATGGCTCCAACAAAGACAAATGTCCCTTGAAACAAAAGAGAGGATTGTGAAACTTCTTGAAGAAGGTAAACCCTGCTAACGTTGCTAACGATGTGGGCTGTTCACAGTCAGCTGTATCCAAGATATGGACCAAATACAAACTGTTAAAGCCAAGCGTACTGCTAGACCAAGAAAAACATCAAAGCATCAAGACAAACAACTTAAGGCCATTTGTCTTGAAAACCGAAAAATTACAACTTAACAGATGAACCATAAATGGGAGGAAGCTGGAGTCAATGTATGTGACCGAACCGTAAGAAATCACCTAAAGGATATGGGATTTCAATACAGGAAAGCTAATCAAAAACCAGCACCAAAAATTCACCAGACACACACCTGAAATATTTTTTTAAAATTTCATAAGTTTTTTATTGAAAGAAATTGATTTGGAAAATTTTTATTTTGAAGTATTGCCATTTTCATCCTTAAAATACCTAAATTTCCACTCAACTTTATACCTTGGTCCGTCTGATGAGATAATTTCCAAATACTAAATGATTGATAATTTGATCAATTTCTCAGTACATGAGTGGACTTTTTACTAAATACTTTATTTACTCTTAGTTGAGTAATTTCTTGGACAGCTAGTTGTTACATTTACTTGAGTAAAAGTATGTTGAAGTCGTGCTACTCTTACTTGGGTGCAGTTTTCGGGTGATCTACCTGTCCCTGCATACCAATGACACACAACTTTATGTTTGTCTTTCACCACATGAACACAGTCCAGAAGCTTCTGCCTTGTTTCCGTTACCAAGGGCAACGGAAACAAGGGGGAGGAGCTGCCAGCAACCGGTTGCTGCGGCAACCACCAACCGCCAAGAGCAGGGTAACAGAACTTAAGTCTGGATAAACATCTTTACTGAACAAAATAGATTCAAAGAATAAATAAACTTCACATATTTGGCTCCAGTGGCTTTTATTTGACAGTGAGTGACAGGAAAACGGGTTGTGAGAGAGAGTTAAGACGTTCAGAAAAAGTTAACAGGTCGGGAAAAATTCAAATAAAAAAAAAACACAAGCTTTTTTTATATATAAAACTAACATACTGCAGCTTTAAATCAAGACTGACTTACTGCAGTTTTCACATTATATCATTTGCTTTTGATGTAATTTTGCTAACTCTATTTATCTTCCTCTACAGTAATTTGAACATAAAAACTTTGCTTTCTTTACACAGTATTTTTAACTAAAACAAAAAAAAAATCTACTGGCACACAAACAGTTTGATTAGGGAAACATTTCACAGCAAAATCTGCTTGTGTTAAAAGTTTCCTCACCTTTGCCAAAGTTGTACAAACTGGGCTGCGGTCAAAGCCGATTATGTCAGCCAGTGATCTACAAGCTGAGCGTTGGCTTTGATGAGGATGAGGCCCGGCATCCAGATAGACATCAGGAACATGCGGAGAGTCACGAGAGCTGACAGTCGGAGCTTTCTTCTTCCACTTACACACTTTCTATTGATAATGGGGGAAAAAAGGTGAAATATAGGTGAATTGGAGACAACGCTGCACTCAAAAACACCATTTTAAAACAGCTTTTGAACATAAAATCAAACATTTGTATTTGTGCTCACCCTTCCTCTCTGTGAGAATGCTTAAATAAAAATAGCTTTTCTTTTTTATTGTCTTGGCTCGACGCCAGCTGAACATGCGACTCCTTGGCAGGGAGTGGATTTGTGAGTGCCCTGGATTTATAACAGTCTCAGAGAGTAATTGTGCATCTCAATAATTGCTTTTCCTGCTTCTTATAATATCTGGGAGCAAAAATGTAATAAAAAAATTGGTTAATTTCCATTTATTGCTAGGAAAACTCTTTCAGTGGAACAGTGTGCACTTTAGGCTTTTCCTTGAAATAAATCTGGCATAGCAAACTGTTGTTTTCACAACCTTGGTAGAACCAATTTAAGCAAAGTAATTCAATTACTCATTTATCTTAATTAATGCGTATGGTGAACACTCCATTTTTTGCTTGAAGGTCTTTCAAGAAAATCATGTGGCCCAGTGTCAAAACATATTTCGTCTTGCTTCAACTTCATTTATTTAATTTGACATTGAAATATTGAACTTTATTACTAAATTAGTCAATGTAACTTTAATAAATTGGCAGTTCAACAAGAAACCTGGAATTACAGCTTAGTTAATTTGACATGAAATAAATTTATTTCACTCATGAGCAGCTGGTTTTTATACTAATCACTACAAAGTAGGTAGATAGACAGAGAAACAGACAGACTCATTGATTTGTTGGTAGCAGTATCTGAGACGACTATTATGCCCAAGAGTAGATTTTCACAAAAATCTCAGAAATGTTTAGATCAATCTCATAAAATGTCTAGAAAAAAAAACCCTCAGAAATTTTGAAATGAATTTTGAGAAATCTTTGAGAAAAGTTTTAATTTTCGACATTTGGACATTTTCTGAGTTTCAAATTGGAAACTTTTTGACTTTTGAAACTCAGTTTTATCTCAGAGTTCTTTGATTTTTTTTTTTTTAGCAAAGTTACTCTCCAAACTCAGAAAATTTCTGAGTTTCAAAAGTAAAAAATTCCAATTTGAAACTCAGAAAATTACCAAAAGTTTAAAATTTTAAATTTTCTCAAAATTTCTGAGATTAATTTCAACATTTCTGAGTTTTTTTCTAGGAAATCTCAAAATGTTATCTCAAAATGAATTCTTTGTTTTGGGTTATTTTACTTTATTCTTTTTAGCAAATTTCCAACTCTTGAAACTCGGAAACATCCAAGCTTTTGTAGAAAATCTGAGTTTTTTAAAAATCTTTTTTATACCAAATTGTCAACTTTTCAAAATCAGACATTTCCATTTTTTTCTAGAAAATATATGGGCTTTATCTTAAAAAGAGTTTCTTTGTTTGTTGTCTTTTGTCTTTTTTTTTTTTTTTTTTAGCAAATTTTCAACTTCTCAAACTCAGAAATTTCAAGCTTTTCCCCGAAAATTTCTGAGATTTATTTTTGGAGAAATGTATTCCTCCTTTTTTTACGCCATCGTAGCCGACAAAGAAAAGTGTAAAATTGCTTCAAGTATAAAAATTAGATTTAAATAAGCAGACATAGTTAAGAGCAATGCGTTATATAAAAATGTTACAAAGCCAATGAATTTGTAAGTCCAGTTATATTCGAATGTGTGATAGATTTACTGAAAAGTTATAACTAAAGAAAAGTTTTTATGTAATATTCAGCTTTTTATGTAAATGAAAATGTGAAGAAAGTTTGGATTGATATTTAGCCCTCCTGAGTTTTTCCAGATCCTTGCGTTCTGAAGGAAAACCACAGCATGATTCTGCCACCACCATGTTTCCCAATGGACGTTTTTCAACAACTATTTTATTTTGCACATAGACTCTGGTTTAATCTGACCGAACCGCCTTCTTCCACATATTTTAGAATATAAACAAGTGTACATAAAGTTCATGGTAGAGTTATTTTCACAGCTGTTTATACCAGGCAGTCAGAATAATAACCGCCTCTGGCCTAAGTTTTATGCTTTGTGTCTAAAGAGTTACACTGTAAAAATAAAAGAAGATACATCCAAGCATAGCCTCTAAGTAAAATATGTGTGTGTGTCACACACACTGCCTGACTCTTTGGTTTGAAGTTACTACAGTGGAGGACAAGGTTGGGATCTGCAGAGATCCTGAGCTTGTCGCTGCTGCTGAAGACGCCGGTGAAACGTGATATGTGTTTGTCAGCTCTTCTCTGACCTAAAGGTCGAAAATCTCAATGCAGCATTCTTTTTATAGGGCTGGAAATCTTGAAATCCTATATTGTGTTCCCCTAAACCGGATGTTTATGACTGTAATTCATGTAATCCAGACAGTTTGTTATTTTTAGCCATACTTACTGTTTGGCTTGAAAAGACAGTAATTTTGTTATGTTCGCTACTGTAGACAATAAAAATATCCTTCCTGACATGTTCATTCATCATCTTGTGCTTACTTATAAACTAGTATTTGGTCCAACAAAGAAAAAAAAAGTCTTTTTATAAATATTAGTCCTAATGGGTTTTGTCATTTCTTGGAATGCAATTAAGAATGAAGATGACTCATTCTATGCTTTGGGCCACTTTCTAATTTATATCCACTGAATCACTGTCTCAATTTGTTCATTTTCAGCTAAGCTGACATGCAGCGGCGGCCTGTGTCTGTTCAGGCCAGTGGCGTCGACCAATCAGAGCAGACCTCGGTTTTATGGGGGCGGATGGCCTTTTTAGGTTCGATTTTTAAAGCCAGTCTGCAAATAACATAAACCGTTTACATGAAGTGCAAATAAAAATGTGATTTCAGCCTCCTGTTTGGAAAAGTGTGTTTAGAAACCCGAAGTTTGGCATTTAGATCAACATATTTGTCCAATAGAACAAACAGGCAGATTCAATTATTCAAGAATTAAAACAGAATAACTTGAATGTTTTGAGAAGCATTAATGAGACTGATTACACACCGGATAACCTGAACATTTATTTTGCCATAATATTCTTTTCAAACTATTTAGCAAACATTGTGTGGTGCTCTGATTTTTTTATAGGGCTGAACAATAAATCAATTGCAATATACAGTATATTGTGATAGTGACCAATAGCAATATGTAATATACTGTATCTGATAGAATGTCAATAATTTGATCCAGAACCGCACAGCATTCTGGGAGATGTAGGCAAAGGAAAAGGTTTAGTCCCTCTAACTCTTAGGACCCGTTAATCTAAGACGGTGGAATCAACTGGCCTCACTCACCCTCTGGTTACCTAGCAACTCACTCGTTCTTTGGTTGCCTAGCAACAACCTTCCACTGGCACAGCTGCAGTTTAAAGTTCCACCATTTTGCCTCTTAACAGCTTAAAACATAAAACTATGGCTTGGAGTGAAAACTGTGGATGAAACAGGAAAGGTCAAGCCACCAGTTTGGTGGTATTTCAGATATTTAAAACAAAAAAAACCTAATCAATAATTATCTATATCGTCCGATATAAAACACTTATGATACATTTTTCAGCCATATCGTTTTAAATAATTGTATTGTTGTCAATAACTTTTTATACCGGTCATTCAAATTAATTATAGACTTAAGTTCACTTATATTTTCTTTAGTTATTTATGCATTATTTTTAATTTTTATTATATGTATGATCATAATTTCAAAACGTATTTCAGGATTTTACAATCTATGATTTTCAGTTTTTATAGTGGAATTTGTAAACATATTTCATGGTTCTTAATCTTTTCATAGTGGGTTGGCATTTATAGGAGACCTTTATGCAAAATTCAGTTGTTGTATGTCTTTATACTTCCATTTGGGTCTCTACTGCTGCAGTCCAATTGCTAAAAAAACATTATCTAAGAATGATTTTGTGGAAAAACTTAAACCTATTCAAGGAAGCGCAGTAGGTCACCTTTAATCATGTTGCAGTGACTTTGGTAATGCTGTCATTTTTCGTTTTCTCTAGTGTTTCCCAATGCGGATCAATAAAGTCGTCTTGTCTCAATTTTGGAAATTGAGTTTGGATGTTTTTGGCTGCAGCTTTTCAGCCACAATGACATTGTTAGTTTGACAACGTCCCCAGTAAAAGTCCTGAATAATTAACAGTTTGATATTGGATAAGGTTGTAAAAGCGTGGCTTTGTGTGGTAAAATATGACATTTTACGATAAGTGAATCTTTTAATAAAGGAGCACAATCTCACGCAAAAGTTTATTTGCTTTTCTCACCATCCTTTTGGTATCAAACATATTAATGTTTGGTAACAAAATAAACGTATTTGTTGTTCATTCTTGTTTGTCACAGTTCCAATTTTTTTCATTATTGCTGATTTTCTTGTTGCATTTTATATGCCTTTCTTGATTGAATGGCATGTTCTCTTGTCTTGCCCATTTTGAGAAAACAAATGGGCTTATGTGTGAAGTTATATTTGTAACCTAGGGAAAATTAAATCTTATAGACACTCTTATCCAATTAAAAAAAAGGAAATTGTATAGAAATTTTAACTAAAAACAGCTTCATTCAGTCATATTTAATAATAAATATAGTACATTTAAAAACAACAGCTGGCCAAAGTACTTCACAGTTATAAACTATCATAAGATACTGTGATGAAAGAAATACAATGCAAATGTGTCAATATTTTTCAAAACTATTTGACAAAACACCAGTCAAACAGCCAGACCCGAGTTGGACTTTTCCTGAATAAATAAATTTTCTGCAATAAAATATGAATGCTTTTTAAATGTTTATGCATCATTTCCTGAGGCATCAATACATTTGTAGGGTGGCATCCATAAATAATCATATTATCTTATTACAAAATAATTTTGAACCATTCGGTTCAGTTAAAATTCTTTCACTTTAAGATTGCAGGTGATGCAGCATAAACTTTGCTGCTTCAGAAAAAAGATCAAGCCTCTCCTCATTCAGCCTCACCTGCAGCTCCTCGTCTCTGAAAAACCTTCTGATATCTGTGACACGCCCGACCGAGGAACCACTCAGCGGCAATTATCAGCCCGGTGCGCCGCTGCCTCTCTCCGTTTCTGTGAGCAAAGCTCCGCTAGGTGACAGGCAACTACAGTCGGTACCGTCAGGCTGTGTAAAGCAGAATCCGGCTGTGTGAAATACAGGGAAAAAAGGAACTCTGCCTGCCTGCCTGCATTTTTTAGGGTGTATTTCATGCATGCATAATATTTCTGGAATATTGATGTTTGATTGAAAGAGATTTATCTTCAAACACTTTATGTTTACGTTCACACTGCTGCCTGAAGTGACCCAACTCCGATTTTTTTTATTTTTTGTTTACCTTCATTGATCTGAATCTGATCTGAACAACAACAGATCGGACTTTCTCGGATGCGACACAGGCTGCTTGAATATGTGGTCCTAAATCCAATATCGCATCTTTTCAAAGGTGACCTGAATCTTAACGTGACAATCACGTCACTTCGACTTTTATCGACGCTTTTCAAACGTCACTATTCTGCGTCCTGATACACGCAGGCGGGCAGAAAAACAACAACCATGACGGACGATAATGAGGATTAAGTTCTTCTTCTTCTTCTTCTTCTTCTTATTATTATTATTATTTATTATTATTATTTTCTTATTCTTCTTATTCCTTATTCTTATTATATATTGCGCCTTCTACTGCGCATGCGGGACACTTTCAGGCCGTTTGCAGTTCACTCGGGAGATCACATTCAGGTCGCATTTATTTGGAAGTGTGAACGACCACGATGAATAAATAAATGAATGAATGAATAAATAAATAAGTTAGATTTTACAGAAAATTGGATTTGGGTCTCTTCTATGAACATAGCCTATATTGAAGAGAGTTTTGTGGAGTCAGATCCATGTTCGTGTGCAAGCTCTGCAAGACATGCATAAGCAAGGATAATTTTAGGAGTATTTAATAAGTTTCAAATGAGATTTAATCACATTTTATGTAAGAAATCAGGATTAACATTATAAAATATATATTTTTAGAGAGCGTACTCCAAAATGTGTTTGCTTGAACATCCCATTAATGTGTTGCTTATTTTTCATGTTAAATACTTAATGACAGCCATTATGGCATGTATTAAGTGCTGCTGTTTTAAGAGGAACATAGTCTAGTCTTGGGTTCTAAAGTTTAAATCAGTTTAAAAAACGGTTTTGTTGGATTTTACAGGAGACCTATGCTGAATTCACATTTTGCACCTTTTTATAGTTTAGTTTTGATTTTTACTGCTTCTGTCCAAGCGCTTTGAAAAAAGCACCCCACCCAGACTGTTTTTTGGCAATAAGTTAGTTTTCTGGTGTCTGGAAAATGAGCTGTTCGTATTGATGGGCATTGCCCCATCACCTAGCAACCCAAGCTGAGCTTCAGCACATTAGTCAGCCGGTTTTACCATTATGTGTGCTGTACAATGGCTGCTGGAAAAGACAAATATTTTATTGTTAACTTATCATTCAGAAACCACCTGCTGCATTCTTGTTGGTTGTCCAGAAGGCTCTACTATTGCTGTTCAAAGATGTACTGCTGTCTAATTGTCCATCTGTTTTCAGCCATTTTCACGTGAGCGTGTAAACTTTGAGTTGGGGGCGTGGCCAGCAGCAAAATAGACTGAACTGACCAGACTGAAATTTCATTATCTAAATGATTTTGTACAAAAAAATGTGATGAATGTGTTTTTTATAGCCCATAAACCTAACCTAGCCTGTTTAAGGAACCACAGTTCACCTTTAAACAATCTCATTCAATAAAAATGTTTAATTTGTTTAAAATTAAACTGTAGTTTAATTTAACATTTTCCAGCTGGTGCAGCAGATAGAAACCGGGAAATGTTGATGTAGCTGTGAATCTGCTCAAGCAGACTGTGATACTTTTCAACCTGAATGTGAAAATATGTTTTTCACATGTGGTAGACAGTCAATAATGGTTTTCTAACTAGACCTTTAAAGGTTGACGCCCGACTCACTCAGAAAAAAATCACATTGTTTATTGTTTCTCTTGCCTTTTATCCCTCTTGTCCATATTTCCCCTGTCATTCCCATCTCTGATTGAGTCTCATTTCTCATCCTTCTCATTAGCTTTTCTCCATTTCTCCCCCGTATTTCCCTCTGGCCAATCAATCCCTCCCATTCCTCATCCATTTCATCCTTTATTCAATCTCATTGCTCTTATCCTTATTGCTGTCCCCCATCCCTCTCATCCCTGTTCTACTATTTAATCTTATCTCACATCTCTAACATTTATCATTACTCTCTTACCTCATTCCTTTTCATCCTTCTCATTCTTATTTTCTCTTCCTTTTGATTACATCCTCTCTTCTTTATTTCAGGTATTTTGTTCTCTGCTGTCTCCTTGTTCTCAAAATAGCATATAAATTAATAAACAGAGTTAAAAAAAGGACAAATGCTTGGATTTTGACACAAACATCAACCTGTGAAATCTCTTTCTGGCTATAAAAATCAAGCATAGATCATTGTCCGCAATACGAGATCTATATCACATTTAGAGCCAATCACGTCTGTGCCTCACAGGAGCACAAGCACAGCTGTAGATCTTTTTTTTTTAATTTATTTAAAGGAGCGTGAGTCAGCAAATAGAAGGTCATAATTTTACCCTGTCATCTTTTAAATGTCACACATTTCCTTGTTACAGCAATACAGAAGCTAAGATTGTTTGGCGCTCAACGATCTGAGCTTCACAAAGCGCAGTATTTAAGAACGACAACTTATTGTCGTCGAATTAGAAGAGACATTGGTGAAACGAGCGTGCTCGGTCGGTTTGTGGCATCCGTCAATGTGGCGGGTACGAGTCCAGGTCTGTCTGTGGACCTGACAGGCTGCGGCTCATTAAACCCCCGTCAGACACCCGGGAGGTCAAGAACATAGCAAAATCTCAGGCGAATGCATGTATGCATACCGCATCTGCAAAAATATGCACAGAGGCAGGAGAGGATAATACTCCAAACCAATCAGATGATTTATATTCCACATTTTAATCTGTACTGCTGACCAGTTCTGAGAAATCTTTAACCGGAGCACAAAGAGAATTACGTTGTTAAGGTTGAAGCCCAGGGGAGCATATTTGTCAGAACATGTCTCGACATTGCATGGTGAATTAAAGCGTGATTTAATTTGCTTTAGCTTATATTTTCCTCTCGTAGCAAGCGGTGCACCTGCAGGGTTACTCTGCTCTGTTTTAGGGCAGATGGCCGATTGGCTTCTGGGAAGCAGGATGACAATGTTGCTGCAGAAGGCTTCACAGTGGGGCAGACAGAGAAAGAATGGGGCCACAGTGTGGCACGGTGGATGTGATAAGAATAAAAAACTTGTTTATTAGTGTTTTATTCCACTGTGCTTTAACAGTAAACAAAGTATGACATGCATGTTCTTTAATTTTTACTTTTCCTGCAGGGATTCCTGATGCAGCAGAACCTGCGTCTAGTTTTATTTTTGAGCTGCTCTTCTGCAAGGTCAATAAAATGAGTCGTATGCCAACCTCAGGCTGTGCCGTGCCTCTCCATCTCTCTTTGACCTTTGTGCTTCCCTTTCTCCTTTCCTCCCTCCCTATTCTCTTCTCATGTAAGATTCATATATGTCAATTATTATTTTTTTAATCGTTTTTAATGATTTCTCTTCCATGTTTGCTGGTCAAATCACCTGGGATCTAATGTGTGTAGCAGAGAGGATGGAGCAGGATCTCTGTCAGCTCTGCCTGTTGAAGGGCCAGTCAAGGGGAAAGGATTAGATACATTCTGTCCTTCTCACACATCGACTTATCAGGTCCACACTATTAGGCTACTCAAGGAGAGGCCTGTGTTTGAGTTGTGTTGCACAGCTGCTGGTTAAAATAAAGGGTCAGGATAAAAGAAGCATTTATTTCACATTGCAATACAAAAAATTGCGTCTTATAGGTTTTACAGAAGGGAAAGGAATGTTTTTAGAAGCAGATACATAATTTTAAAATCTACTAAAACAGATCAGAACTGACAGAGTGTGAATATTTTAACACAGAAAAATTTAACACTAATATTTGACATATTTTTGCACATTTTTCCATTTGGGTCTCTACTGATTCTAAAAACAAGCCGAGCACTTAAAAAAACACCCCGGCATTTTGTTGGAAATAAGTTAATGATTTTTTGCCTGGAAAATGAGCTGTTTCAAAAACCTTCCAAATGTAACATCACAAATCAGCAGGCACTGCCCGTTACCTAGCAACTCCAGGAGAGTTCCGCCTGTTACCTAGCGACCTGGATTGTTACCTAGCAACCATAGATGAGGTTTAGCACGTTTGGCCAGCTGGTTTTACTGCTGTATGCCTGTTATTGCTGAACTATCATCCCGAAACCACTTTCTGCATTTTTGTTGATTGTGCAGGATGCTGTACTTAATGCTTTTCAAAGGTTGTATAATTATTTGTTTGCAGCTATTTTCATCTGCAAGAGCAAATGCTGAGTTGGGGGGCGTGGCCAGTTGCAGTGTATTTGGATATAAAGTGAAAAGACGCCCATAAACTGATATTATTTTAGAAAATATCTATTAAAAACAAACTCAAACTGGCTTTTATTTAAGTAATTCATTTGGTGAGTTGATCTGAATTTTAAGTTGAAATAAATAGAAACTCTAAAACATGCTTGTCACACAAGATTGTAGTTCTTAGGACTTTAAACACCAGTTTTAAAGCTCCTACACTTTAAAACTGTAGCTCAGAGAATAGACTTTAAAATACTGTTGTTAGTTTATAAATCACTGAACGGTTTAGCACCACAATACCTTAAAGATCTGTTATTGCTGTACCAACCGTCTAGACCCCTCAGATCTTCTGGTTCTGGTTCAGTTCTGCATCCCCAGAACCAGAACCAAACGAGGAGAAGCAGCATTCAGCTTCTACGCACCACAAATTTGGAACAAACTTCCAGAAAACTGTAAAACAGCGGAAACACTGAGTGCCTTTAAATCTCAACTTAAAACCCACCTGTTTAGAGTTGCTTATGGCTAAATTGGGGTCAGAGTGCTGGTTTTGATGTCTTCGATGTTTTTAAGATTTTTACCTTTACTTTTCATCTATTTATTAACTTTTTTTATGTCTCTTTCACACTGTCTATGTAAAGCCCCCCGGAAAACGTCCCAGTTAGACAATGTGTTTTAACTAAAACTCTGAGGTGTGAGACGTTTAACTGAAGTCCTACAAAAGGTCCAAGTTTTAATATTTTTATCTATTTTAATCTTTTTTTTTTATTTTGAAAAAATTCTCTTTGTCTTTCTAACTGTTTATTCAGTGTCTCATGCTGTTTTTATTTTAATTATGTAAAGCACTTTGAAATGTCTTGATGCTGAAATGTGCTATACAAGTAAAATTTGTTTGTTTGATTGATATCAACCCCCCCTCCCACCCCAAAAAAAAAGAAAAAAAAATTTTTCCAGTCATAGATTACGTTGATTTATTGCCCGGCCCTGTGCCAGAATTTTATTTTATTTTTTTACTACAATTTTTTGTCAGAAGGTTTCATTTACTGATGTGGTTGTACTTTCACCATAGTGCACTTTTAAATCCCTTGGATTTTGTTAAGTCTCCAAGCTTCTAGCCACAGTTAGCAGTTTATTTTCCCTATATCTGGACAATTACACATAAATCTTATTATTTTTACTCACAACTGAGCTGCCCTCAATACTTTGCCTTGCACATCCTTTGTCACGCATTAATGCCCAGGTTCAGCGTTCCATGCACAGCCTGGTCACAGCTTTCAGCTGCAGGCTCAATTTTTTATTATTTTTATTTTTTTGTTGCATTTTTCACAATTATTGTCATGTTAATTATAGCTCACAGTCATATAAATAAACAGTAAAAAAATTATGACTTATTTTTAACTTTTATGCTGCCATTCTTCGACATAGCTTCTAATTAATGGTAATTTATAATAATGAACAATGTGTCTTTCTTCTTCTGTGTGTAATGCAGCTTAGTGCTAAAGTAGAGTAAATTTTTCTGTTTCCCCCTCACATTTCACAGCATTCCTTCAATTACCAACCGTTTCTACCTTTTCTTCGATGCGCCGTTTGCCTTTTTGATCTGCGACCATGTTTGTTCGTCCGTGTTAAGGTGACAGGGCTCCTCTGATCACGTCAGAGGAACATCGTCTGTTGTTTTGCATCAGAGCTGTCACATCACGGCCGACTCAAACAGATCCTCACTGTGTCAGCCACGTCTACAGCCTCTCAAGCTCACAGCTGCTCTTCAGGAGCCACATTTCAGCAGATTTCTGCCACTTTAGTTTCTAACTTCTCACCTCAAAAGTGAGATCCCACAGCATTTTTTGCAAATGTAAATGAAAACAGATAACGCTGTGAAGAGTTAAAACACTTAAAGGTTTGACTAGCAAAGATAATCACTTAAAAAAAGCTGTTTTTTACTGCATTGTGAGCTTCTTTCATCTGAAATGCTGAGAACAGTCACTGCTACTAAAAACATGAAAGTGACTTATTAAGCAACTTTGCCAGATTTGGTAATACTTTATTTGATGGTGTGTGCATAAGTCCGGCATGACACTGTCTCAAACATGACATTACACTTATGAACATGAAGGAGCCTTTGTGAGTGTCTATGGCTGTTGTCATAAAGTGTCATTTGGTAAATAATGGCACATTCAGTGCAAAGTTGCTTTAAAGGTTGTCTTAAAAGACGATTAAATGTGCAAACTATGCATTATTTTGTAAATAATGACACTTTAATGCAAAGCTGACACTTTTAATGGACTTTCAATGCAACTTTGCCACCGAAAGAAAAGCCATCATACTTGAACAGTACATCAGTAGTACCAGTGTTGTATAAAGTACTGAAATCTCAGAGTCAAGTAAAAGTTTAGGTTCCTCTCCAAAATATGACTTTGGTAAAAGTCCAAGTCACTGACTGAAATGTTACTTGAGCACTAGCGGAACAAGTCAGCGTCGGGCCGGGGGGCGGGGCAAATTACCGGGCCCTTAAGGGATCACCGGGCCCCCTGACCAATCACCGGGCCCTAACGACTCACGCCCCCTAACGACTCACCGGCCCCCTAACGACTCACCAGGACCCTAACGACTCACTGGCCCCCTGACCAATCACCGGGCCCCTAACGGATCACCGGCCCCCCTGACCAATCACCGGGCCCCTAACGACTCACCGGGCCCCCTGACCGATCACCGGGCCCCTAACGGATCACCGGGCCCCTAACGATCACCGGCCCCCTGACCAATCACCGGGCCCCTAACGGACTCACCGGCCCCCTGACCAATCACCGGGCCCCTAACGATCACCGGGCCCCCTGACCAATCACCGGGCCCCTAACGGATCACCGGCCCCCCTGACCAATCACCGGGCCCCTAACGACTCACCGGCCCCTGACCAATCACCGGGCCCCTAACGGATCACCGGGCCCCTAACGGATCACCGGCCCCCCTGACCAATCACCGGGCCCCTAACGACTCACCGGGCCCCTGACCAATCACCGGGCCCCTAACGGATCACCGGGCCCCCTAACGATCACCGGCCCCACTGACCAATCACCGGGCCCCTAACGACTCACCGGGCCCCTGACCAATCACCGGGCCCCTAACGAATCACCGGGCCCCTAATGATCACCGGCCCCCTGACCAATCACCGGGCCCCTAACGACTCACCGGGGTTGGGGGGTGGCTGTGACATTAAATACACCTTTCTCAACAGGCGAGGGCACTTTCTCAGTCTATAATCAGACATTCGAGCGACTTGAATCCATTCCTCCCTCCCTGGCTCCTCCAGACCCGGGCCCCCATCGGTTGGTTTTGGGGGGGGGCAACCGCCCGCCCAGCCCCCTATAGCTCCGCCCCTGTAACAGGGCGTTCAAAAAGAAGTTGCGAGCGGCGTGGGAACGATGGACGACAGACTGCGGACACACGTTTACTAAGGCTGGGAGGAACCGCCGGGCGAGTTACGCCACCGTGTGTGAATGGATGGTGGATCCTGGGCTGCAGCCACCTGGCAACGAGACCGACTCCGACAATGATGAGAGGGAACCTGGCATGTTTCATGGCGAAATTGCCCAGCTGTTCAATTCAGATAGAGAAGACTTTGATGGATGTGTGGAAGAAGAATAAAAAAATAAAGTGAGTGTATTGATACATAGTCGAATAAAGTTCAACTAAACTTACTGTTTTGTTTCCGTTATCTTTTTTGTTGTTGTTGTTGACCGTATGTTTTAGCGTGCGCCTTATAATCCGGTGCGCCTTATAGGTATTTTTAAACTGAATTGATACATTGGTCAGCATATTTAAATATTAGTGGGGACTACTGATGTTAGGGCTATCAGTCGGCAGTCATTCAGGTCTGTCACTGTGGAGTGCTTGGGGACAGGGGCTATAGTGGTGGACTTTAAGCCGGAGAGGACAGGTGACAGTAACAGTGAGGTGTTGAAGATGTCTCAGACAGTCGATGTACACAGCCCTTCAGAACCCTCACTGGGATATTGTTGGGGCCTGCAGATTTACAGGGGCTGATTTCCTGGAAGGACCTCCTCACATCTGCTGGGGTCTCACAGAGAGGCATGTCACCAGGAGGTGGCATTAGTCTGGTGCTGAGGGGGGTGCTTGGATGATCAAAGCGGGACTAGGACTTATCAGGTGCATCTGGCAGTGAGGGTTAGGCTAACGCTAACCCTAGGGTCACTTCTCGGAGTGCTGATGCCTCGCCTGTCCTGAATGCAGCATCCCTGGCTTTCAGCAGAGCTTTCACCTCAATATTCAGCCAAGGTTTCTGGTTCGGGTAACAGGTCACTGTCCTGGTGGTAGTGATATCATCAGCACACTTGGAGACGAAGCCAAGAACAGAGGAGGTGTTTTCCTCCAGCTCCACCTCTCCCTCATTATGAGCCACCTCTCTGAAGACCTGCCAATCTGTGGACCGAAAACAGTCCTGGAGCGCACAGGCTGCATCCCTGGGCCACACAGTGACTGTCTTCTTCCTTGGCCTAATCCGTGTCATCAGTGGACGACATGCTGGCACCAGCAGGATGGACATGTGGTCAGAGAGGCCAAGATGGGTGCGAGGAAGAGCTTTGTACGCACAGAATGTTGGTGTACACACAATCCAGAGTGTAAGAAGGATGACATGCTGGTAAAAACTGGGTAGAGTGTCCGTCAGTTTCACATGGTTAAAGTCCCCTGCAACCACGTAAAACACCTCTGTGTTCTTCATCTGCAGTGAGCTAATGTTGTCATACAGCTCCTTTGATGCTTCGTTGTCGTTGGCACCTGGCGGAATATGAACAATGGTAACGAACACCGCAGTAAACTCCTGAGGCAGATAGGATGGCTGACAGCTGTTAACCAGTCCACAGTTCGTACACCAACCTTCACTCACTTACATACGTTGTCCTCCTCCCAGTGTTTTTCCTGACCATTGATCTGCTTGGAATAACTGAAGACCGTTGATCTGGAAGACTAAGTCTGGCATGTTGCTGTAAAGCCAGGTTTTCGTTAGGCAAAAATGGCACAGCTCTTCATCTCTGCAGAAACTCTTAGCCTCAGATCTAACAAATCCACTTTCTTACCCAGTGAGTGGACATTGTCCTGAAAGACAGTCGGAATTGGTGGCTTCCTAGGCACCAGCTGGGTCAACATGCCCACCCGTTTCCTTGTGACAGTTGGTCCTCGCACCCTGCTGTCCAGTACATTGTCCTCAAGAGCCGCTGTCTCCCAATTGCGGATTTCAGCCTTGGTGATATTACCAGTCAAACTGTCTCCAATGGCCATCAGCTAAGCTGAGCTACATTCAACCGTAAAGTTTGTTTTTATACAAACTTCATCAGTTTTCTAGTTGTTCTGCTGCGGTAGTGACATCAATTTGTGACATCATGCAAATTGATGTCACAAAGAGACATCTCTTTATGATGTCACAAGAGTGACATCATAAAGGGTCATAGCCATTGCAGAAGTGGGAGAGCAAGTAGAAGGATCATCTTCTAACAAGAGATTTAATGAGCAGATATTGGATTTATCTAGACAAAGAGGATAAACAATGAATCAGAGCAGTCAGGCGTCGTCATCTGATTCGCAATATAAGAATATACAACAGATTTTAGCTAGAGACAAAGAAGCTCCAAGACATCTTGATAGAAGTCAACAAAATGTCTACAGAAAGACACATCCTAATGAAAGCAAATGAGGAGCTGAAGATTCATGTTATGAATTTGGAAAAAGCTGTACTTGAAAAAGACAAGCTGATTAGAAAAAAGGACGAGGATTTTGAAAATCTGCTCCATAATCTCAGAGAAGATCTGGCCTCAAGCACTACAGCATGGTCTTGAAGCAGGAGAACACCGTCTTGAAGGAGGAGAACACCACCCTGGAGCAGAAGAACGACACCCTGGAGAAGGAATTGATCTCTTTGGAGATGATAAGGAGTGTCCTGGAGGAGGAGAACACCACCCTGGGGGAGCAATGCACTGTCTTGGTGCAGATAAACACAACCCTGGTGCAGAAAAGCACCAGGGTTGTGCCCTGGAGCAGAACAACAATGTCTTGGAGAAGCAAAACAAAGAAATGAAATTCAATCGCCTTCTCCTAGAGCTGAAAAGCACCGCCTTCATTAAGGAAAACAACATGTTGCACCTTGAAGTGGAACAGCTGAAGAAAAGACTGACGGTCTTAGAAGAGCAGCAATCTGAAGAGGAAACCGACGAAGGCAGCCAGTTGGCTTCAGGTCAGTCAGCAGGAGGAGGAATATTCAGAAATGTGGTCAGAGGCTTCACCAACACACTGCGGAAAATGTACAAAACAACCTGAGGTCCTGGTTGTGTCACAACACAAAAGGGTACCGTTAATGTCACCGTACCGCTAATGTCCGGGGAAATGCAGAACATCACAATCAGTGATGTTTTGCATTTATTTTGTTCCCTGGATTTTTTTTTTTCATTTTTGTAAGTTTGATTATTCGTTTTTCCATTAAATATTTTTAAATTAACTACGTCTCTCACCAAGTTTTCTGGGGTTGTTACGTTAAAACAACATCAGTGAAAAGCTATTTAAATCCACAACCAGTCTTAAAAACAACTGGGGGGGCGGACAGACGACGACTGACATTAAATACACCTTTCTCAACAGGCGGGGGCGCACTTTTTCACTTTCTCGGTCGATAATCAGACATTCGAGCACTTGAATCCATTCCTCCCTCCCTGGCTCCTCCAGACCCGGGGCCCCCCTATAGCTCTGCCCCTGTACTTGAGTTAAAGTCTTAAAGTATCTGAATTTTCTTGTACTTAAGTATGGAAATTACTGTAAAAATGGATGCACTCAAGTAATGTAATGAAAAGTATAAGTAAAAAGTAAAACAAGGCAAATGCAGTTTGAATTACATTTTTTATATTTTGGTAAACTTGTCAAATACAGTTAAAGTAATGTACACAACCAGGGGCGGATCTAGAAAAATATTTATGGGGTGGCAAGAGCGTGGCAGGGACTTTTTCAGGGGTGGCCAAGGACGGAGCGATAGGCGGGCCTGGGGGGGCGGTTGCCCCCCACGAACCGGCCGGATGGGGGCCCGGGTCTGGAGGTGCCAGGGAGAGAGGAATGGATTCAAGTCGCTTGAATGTCTGGTTATAGACGGAGAAAGTGCGCCCCCGCCTGTTGAGAAAGGTGTATTTAATGTTAAAGTCCACTGCTTTCCTCTTTTCTTTATCCACCACCACAATGTCCGGTTGGTTCGCCATTACCATCTTGTCTGTCTGGATCTGGAAGTCCCACAGGATCTTAGCTCCGATCATTCTCCACCACCTTTGGGGTGTTTCCCACTTCATCTCGGGGCTTCCAGTCCATATTCTGCACAGATGTTCCTGTACACTATGCCCGCCACCTGGTTATGTCGTTCCATGTACGCTTTCCCTGCCAGCATCTTGCCCCCTGCTGTTATGTGCTGGACTGTCTCAGGGGCCTCTTGCACAACCTACACCTTGGGTCTTGTCTGGTGTGGTAGATCTGAGCCTCTATTGCTCTGGTGTTTAGGGCCTGTTCCTGTGCAGCCAGGATGAGAGCCTCTGTGCTGTCCTTGAGTCCAGCTTTGTCCAGCCATTGGTAGGATTTCCTGATATCAGCCACTTCAGTTATTTGTCGGTGGTACATCCCATGTGGGGCTTGTTCTCCCATGATGGAACCTCTAGCCCCTCATCCTCTGTTCCCCATTGCCTGAGACATTCGCTGAGCATATCGTCCGTTGAGGCTTTGTCCTTGATGTATTTAGGGAATCTTGGATGTTCTCATCCTGGACAGTGGCTCTCACACTCGTAGTCCTCTGCCTCCTTCCTTACGGTTGTGTACAGTCTCAGGGTGCTGGATTTGGGGTGGAACCCTCCATGCATTGTTAGTAACTTCCGAGTCTTAACATCCGTGGCCTTTATCTCTTCCATTGGCCAGCTAATTATTCCGGCAGGGTATCTGATTACTGGTAAGACATAGCTGTTTATTGCACGGATCTTGTTCTTGCCATTGAGCTGGCTTCTCAGGACTTGCCTTATTCGTTGGAGGTATTTGGCTGTGGCTCCTTTCCTTGTGACCTCATCGAGGTTGCCATTTGTTTGTGTATTCCCAGGTACTTGTAACTGTGCTCTATGTCTGTTATTGTTCCTTCTGGAGTGAGACCCCTTCTGTGCGGACGACCTTCCCTCTCTTTGTAACCATCCGACCACACTTCTCTAGTCCGAATGACATCCCAATGTCAGTGCTGTATATCCTGGTGGTGTGGATCAGTGAGTCGATGTCTCGCTCACTCTTAGCGTACAGCTTGATGTCATCCATGTAGAGGAGGTGACTGATTGTGGCCCCATTCTTCAGTCGGTATCCGTAGCCAGTCTTGTTGATGATTTGGCTGAGGGGGTTCAGGCCTATGCAGAACAGCAGTGGGGACAGAGCATCTCCTTGGTATATGCCACATTTGATGGACACTTGTGCAAGTGGTTTGCAATTGGCTTCAAGGGTGGTTTTCCACAGCCCCATCGAGTTTGCAATGAAGGCTCTTAGAGTCCTATTGATGTTGTACATCTGTAAGCATTCATTGATCCAAGTGTGTGGCATTGAGTCATAGGCTTTCTTGTAATATATATTACAATATATATTACAATATAATATATATATTCCTGTGTGTATATAGATACGAAATATTGTTTTTAACTTGCTTTGTTTCAAAATCAGCTTCATGTAGCATTGAGGCTTAAATACAATTTCTTAATATTGTATAGTTAATTATTTTCACGTCTTTCATACTCCTGCTAATTGATATGCATTACTGATACGCATATCAATTGACATGCATTGTGTCCAGAAAACCATTTTATCCCAATACAGGACAAGGAGAAATCTGTCACAAAAATATTAGTAGCGCCATCATTTGTTATTCAATATATCTATTAAAGATTAGAAAACTGATGTTTGATAAATTCTCCATGATATAAATCTATAAACAGTTTAGTTTCTGTTAGTTCTGTCAAGATACAAGAAAAAGCGAATATCAATATTGGTCAATCGTTTTATTTTAAATATGCTCTAGGAGCCGTAGTTTGATGACTGTTATAAATATCACCACGTTTTGAGAATACGGGGGATTAGCTCAGTTTTTGTCGCTTGTTTTTAGGAATTGCAGCAGCTGCAGTGAGCCACAATAAAGGTACAATAAAGCTGATAAACAGGTGAAGAACCAAACTGAATCACTTCTGACTGTTTGCAAAGCCAAACATCCAATAAAAGTTCCACCAAGCCACTACTGAGGCACTGGAGTCAAGTTTCTCGACATTGGCAAAACATGGTTCAGTGTCCAAACTTATTGATTGATCTTGGTGATTTATTTTCCTCTTTCACCAACAATTACAGAGATCAAACTTTCATTTGTTCTCATGCTACCACTCTTAAAAACCATCGACCCCAAACCCAAATGCCTGCTGGTCCTTCAGGCCCCTAAAGTGTTCTGACCCACATTACTTCCTGTCTAAATTTAGAAAATAAATAAGAAAATAAGAAAAATACATAAATATATAAAATCAATTATCAACCTACAAATAAACTCTGTAAATAATACAAAAAATTATTTACGCTGACCCGTTGCCATGGTAACTAACAACAGCTCAACGAGCAGATAGAGCAGAGATCACCGATCAGGGAATCAACACCAAAAAACAAACATTTTCCACACAAAAAAGTATCAAAAACACTAAAACAGAACATTCAGTCTGTTACATTACGCTGTCAGGCTTAATGTCTATATTGTGATTATTAATAAGTTTCTCCTGAGCGCAGCGGCGGTTGATTAGCTGATTTAACCAGCTGCTCTACTGGTGACTTGGTGGCGGTTTGACCTGTTTTAGTGCCAACGGAACCAAAACACACCGAACTGCGCAGCTCATGTTAGGTTATCAAAGTCAGTATCAGGCTAACATTAGTTAGCCTAGCATAACTGACACACTGCTCACTTGTTCAATGTTTTCTTTAAATTAAAACGTTTTCTCACCTGTGAAATCTGAAGCCCTTATTACCATCATCTATGGTTGAATTAACTGCTAAACATCACGTCTGTTGTTCTGATTCTTTGCGTGATTGTCGTATTTTCCTGACCACCGATATTAATGACCCAATGGACAGAAATGTCGCATGTGTGACTTACGATAAATCACATAAAGTCCAGTAATATATACATCCATCAATGTCTCTCTGTCCTTCTCTCGCACTTCCCGCTCCTCAGCAGTGGGTGTCAGGTTACATTGTGTTGCATTCAATGTTGTCGGGGAAAAAGAGTTTCATGCGCTTAATGTCCGATTTGCCATAACTATTTATTGGATTCATTGTCGCCAGCTGGGGTGGCAACAGGGGTGGAAACTGCCACCCCGCTAGATCCGCCCCTGTACACAACCAAGTGCAGGCAAAATTAAACCTGCTAATAGATAAACCTGCAGGCGTCATTTAGTTAAGAAAATTAGGTGCTTTACCTACAGCACAAGGTTAACTTAACCTGCTTTACAACTGAACCAGTATGGAGAGCCATTCTATGGAGAACCATTCTATGGAGAGCCATTTCTATGGAGAGCCATTTCAACCAAAATTAAATAAATAAATAAATAAATAAATGGGTGAAATAAATAAAAAATGAGTAAAATAAATTTAAAAAAAAAATGAACAAAATTAGTGAAATAAATTAAAAAATGGTTAAATAAATAATTTATCTTTTTCATTAACCCAATTTTTATTTTTTGTTTTTCATTTAATCACTTTTCAATTTCCCTTTTTCATTAACCCATTTTTTCATTTATTTATTTTCCATATTATCAATTTTGCTATTCCCCTTTTTCTTTTCTCTATTTTTCATTTACCCACCTTTCAATAATCTCTTTTTCTATTTACCCATTTTTCATTAATCTATTCTTTAATTTAACCCTTTTCTTATTTCTTTTTTCCATTAACCCGATTTCCTATCAGTACAGAAAATGTGGCCAACATGAAGAAAAAAAGCCGTTACGATTACAACTATTGCACCAATAGTACTTCACAAACTATTGGTGCAAACTGGTCATTATGTGGCATTAGGGACATGTGGCTGCTGCTCATCGCCAGACATTGTGTTTAATGGGAGAAGTGAAACAGGTGTTTCCTCTTGGTGGTGATGAACAAGCCCAGGTTCATGTTGTATGGGGCTCCATTTGTGTCTGACTTTGTTGCAGTCAATCAGCAGGTGGGGTCAAAACACCAGCGTTTCTCTCTCTCGCTTTTTTGTAACGAGTAACTAAATTACACATTGAAAATGTATCAGAGTAAAAGTATGAAATTAAGTTTGGAAATATAGTGAAGTAAAAGTGAAAGTTATCAAAAATGTTCATACTCGAGGAAAGTATGAAGTACTCCAAAATATACTCAAGTAAAGTAGTGAAGTATTTTTACTTTGTTACTATACAACACTGAGTAGTACATCATTGCGAGAAAATGCAAAAGCATTTCGAGGGAGCGCAAAAGAAGAAAAATCCACCATGTCCCCTAAGGGGGCTTCGTAATTTTCATTGGGGGTTGGCAAAAAATTTTAGTCAACAGATTAAAATCTCTCTTCAGAATCTGTGGTTTATCTCCTTAATTTTTATTCCCACCTGTACATTTTCTACCGAGCCAATCAGCGAACAGAAGAAGTTGTGAACGATGACGTCAATTTTCTGCGCTGTTTTTAGAATTGTAGTCCGACTCTAGTCTTAGCTAGTGATGGGCAAATGAAGCCTCATGAAGCAATGAAGCTTTCCAGCCATTTGCTTTGCCAAAAGGTTCGTACTCGATGCTTCATTCATGACTCACTAGTGACATCTGCTGATGAAACTGTAACAGCCTTATCATTCAGTTGGATTATACTTCCAAAAATTACTAAACGCCATATTGTCACAAAGTTTTCATCAAACTCATGTTTAGTAACAGGATAATCAATGAAATCATATTTAATTGTCATATGTTTTAATTACAATTATTTGTAGCCAATCTAATCCTGGTATATGTTGAACGTCAGTGGTTGTGTTGGGTTTTCTTTTATGTCAGATGGATTTGAAAATAAAAACATTTGATGTTTTGGTGTCTTGGGAGTGCAGTGCCTGATAATTATAATTGGCTCAGATCCCTTATATTTGGCTACATGTTGAATTTTAGTTCTGCAACACCATTAAATCTGTTTCTTTTGTGAAAGACTGATATATTTTTGCTAATCAGACTACAAATAATAGTGGAACTTTGCAGAAGGTGAGAAATTGGGAGGTGGAGGGTTAATTATTGTTATCTAAGAATAATTTTATTGTGAGGATAATCTCAAAATATTCCCAGATGTCAGAGATTTTCCTCTTGCTGGCTCCATTTCAGACAATCAGTCAACTTTATTTGTGTAGCACATTTCAGCAACAGTGCAGTTCAAAGAGATTTACATCATAATATCACAAAAGTATGGTTATATATAAAAAACAATCTACAATTGAGAAAACCCGTAACAAACATTACATTTTGATGAGTGTCATCATCAATACACATCAAATATGTCGGTCAATGTTCATTTTATTTGGCCACTGAAGACAAATATCATCCTCTGATGCGACCAAATGGACAATAACAGCGCGGCTCATCGCGCTTTTATTTTGAAAACCAACACGCAAAATGAAGCAGTCACGTGACCCATGCAATGCAAGGCCTGGTTTGTTGCCAGTCACGTGGTTTTCAGCAAGACAACACAAGCCTCGAAGGGGGCTTCACCGGACACGCCCCCTTTTTACTCGGTGCACGTCTAGAAACCTGGATTCAGATGGACCATCACTAGTCTTAGCAGCGGCGGAAGTAAACATAGCCGTTCAGTCCGTGTCAGCCACGTTTCCAGATATCAAGTTAACATTAACAGCCATCTTATTTGGCTCTCTTTGTTCTCAGTGGAAAATGGTTGTCTACAGCAAATTTAATTTCCGGTAAGCTTCACAGCTCAAAATGGCGTCACAGACAAACCTTAGCAATTAAAATGAAATGAAATGAAATGAAATTTTTATTCGAACATGATACAAGTATAAAAATAAGATAGTGCACAGTAACAAGAAGTGCATAAAAAAAGAAGAAAGATACAGTTTTTGTCTCTTGTTAACATATCATGGTCGAAAATGGGGTAGGAAGAAGTGAGAACTTATTAACTCCTACCCCCTAAGCACATGAAAACTTTACAGTCCTGCCATCAAAGAAAAAAATATCAAAGTCAAATCAAATTCATTAGCTGAATTAAGCTGTGTGGAAATGTGTGTGTGTAGATTCCTTAAAATGTTTACAGATTTTTCCCATGTGACCGTAAACACGCAGGAATGTTCGCCAGTTCCTGTCCTGCCTGTTTACATGTAAACATGTCAGTCTACAGAACAACTGGTGTGAACTTGAGGGAAAGTCTCATGTTCTGGAGGCCCTTATGTGTTTGCATTAAACAAAGACGTAGTTTCCATGTGACGTTATTCCTGAATTTCAAGTCCAGCGCCTTCTTATCTAAAACATCCCAAGGCATAAAAACGTCGGGATTATTCATGACTTTTGCACCTTCTGATGTGAAATGGTGCAGCTCTCCAGACGGAAGACACCGACAAGTAGCAAAGGTTACACAGGTTACTGAAAATCACAGGTTATTTCCCTCACTTGTTATGTAATTGACACCCTGACACTTTCTGCTAACGCTGTATTTCCCTCTCTCTCTGTTTTCTATTCCTCTCCAGCTCATTTCCATGTCTAAGACAGCGGTGAAGAAGCTGCACTGGCGGTCCAATGTGCAGGACACCTTCATCCCCCTGCTGGGCGCGTCTGGAGAGCTGGGGGTCGCGGCTGGTGGCGGAGCAGATTATGGAGAGTTTCCTTTCGTCACGTCGGCTCCCGGCGGCGGCCTCACAGTGGGAGACATCATCCTAGAGATTGGGGGGACTCCGGTACTGGGGATGACCTTGGGAGATGTTCGAGGAGTCCTCAACTCCTGCCCCCATCCTATCCGTATCAAAACTGTTTCACCAGGTATGACTCGAGTTTTGAGTGCAAATGAAATTCAGGTGATATTTTTTCAATGGTTTGCCGTTTGTGAAGTTACACAGTAAAAAACAAAATTAACAGCAATATTTATTGGTTTATTTAGCGCACACAGTAAAAATGTCAGTGTTGAATTAACACCCCAAAGTGTCTATATGTGTCCAAGTCTGCTGGTGTTAAATTCAACAACACAGAGAGTCACATTAACATTTACAATGGTGTTATTGTTAAAATATATTAAAAGTTACACCAGTGTAGTGTTGATCACAAAACATAATCTGGTGTTAAAAAGTAAATAATTGACCCACAAGGTGTCAATATCAATCAAATCCAGTGGAAAATATCCAAAGCAATACACAGAAATGTAAAGTTTAGCTTTTCTTAAAATCATTTCTGTATTATAGACCAAAGTTAATTTAACAAAAAAATGGGTGGCAATCTTTTAACACTTTCAAAAGTGTTATTTTTGAGTCTTGAGTACGAATTAAATTCAGGTGATATTTTTCAATGGTTTGCCGTTTGTAAAGTTACACACTAAAAAAAATTAACAGCAATATTTTTTGGTTTATTTAGCACCTGTGACTCTTTGGACTTTCCACAATGGGTCTTAAGAACCTAAAAATGATAAAGAACCAACTATTATTTAGAAATATAGATAATAGATATAAAACAAATGCATTTCAGCTTATTTCATGGAACAATTTAATTGAATTTCCACAACAAAATGACACTAAAATTGTTTTTAAAACATTTTTCTTGTCATTAGGTTGGCAAATATGCATTTTTATTTATTTGAAATCAAACCAATCAATCAAGTTTATTTCTATAGCATATTTCAGCAATTGAAAGTGCTTTACACTTTCATTTGCTGAAAGTGTAAAGCACTTTCAGCAATTGAAAGTGTAAAGCACTTTACACTACTCAGCTCTGATTGGCTAAGCAATGAAATGTGATCCTCTGCAGTAGTGATGGCAAAGCTGGGCGTCATCACGACTTTACACAAGTGTGTCTTTACCTCTGCGGCAGAGGCTCCGCCGAACCCCTGAGACCGACTCACCGAACCCCTGGGGCTTGACTGAACCCAGGTTAAGAACCAGTGGTCTGGATATAAAGGAACTCAGTGTTTCGGCTGTTTTGCAGTTTTTTAGAAGTTTGCTCCAGATTTGTGGTGCATAAAAGCTGAATGCTGCTTCTCCATTTCTGGTTCTGGTTCTGCTCTCAATACATTGTGATGCTTAGCTGTTCAGTGATTATAAACTAATAACAGTCCTGCTGAGCTACAGGGAGCATATGAAGTAAAAAAATATCAAATTCAGTCTAAATTAATTTGAAATGAGTTTAATTTATAGTAACTCTGTCCAGTCATATAGTCAAATCCAGAACCAATGACATTCTTTGCAGTTTAATCCCAATTATAATTCAGTGCAGTGAGAAACAGTTGGTCCTTTGATGCCAACTGGGAAGAAGGGAGTCACTGATTTTGCAGCTTCTAAACATCCGTGATGCATAAATTTATTGACGGTGAAAACTACTATTCTTTACTCGTATTGGCATAAATAAACGTTCATGCACTTGTAGACGGCTTAATTTGGTGCTGCCTATTTTACAAACCTACTGTGAATGTGTCATTTCACACCAAAATAGTCTGATGCACAAGGGCTGTCGTCTGTTTACTTTCAGCTCTATTTTCCTTTTTCACGCTCACAAGAGCCAAATCTGCTGCTTGTAGCATTTTACTGCCGACTTGTCAATGACTCTGCGTTTGAGCGTGCATGTCAAGTAAGCTGGTCAATATTTGGGTTGTCTCCACAATCGGTGATGACACATGACAAAGGGCTTTGCAATATGGTTTTCTGTCAACCACAAGAGGCCTTGATGTTGTGATTTGGGGGCCTGAGACATGGATATCTTTGTTGGCTCTGAACAGGGTAATATGTCACCTGACCGTGGCTCCCTGTGGCCTTGGCTTGTTTGATTGATAGCTGATTTGGACACAAGGGTATAAATGGGCACCTTTGCTCCTGGTGCCTCTGCTGCTGGTGGAGATCCATTATCAGCTGTGAAGCCTTCCTGGCCATCCCCGGGCAGCTTGACTGCATGCAACCTGGACAGTGATGGATGTGCTGCTGCTCTGGGTCGGTGTGGCACTCCTCCAACTCTCTCTAGAACTATTACTACTGCTACTACAACTCCCTCTGCCCCAGCTTTCAAATACAGGACACCAAGATGGGCTCCCCAGCCGCAGAAAGCACAAATAGCAGCGATGCCTTGATGCTCACAAACTGGGAAATTTAAAAAGATCTTTAGGACAGGACAGACTTTAAGCTACATGTAAAGCTGTCATTGTTTGGGGCGATGTGTTTACACTGCAAAAACACAAAATCATACCAAGTATTTTTAGTACACTTGAAATAAGAGAAAACAAACTTACAAGCAACTTTTCAGCAAGATATAGCAGCTTGTTTTAAGTCAATAATTCCTTAATAGTAATAGAAAAATGACGAGTTCCACTGGCGGATTATTTAACTTAGAATATGGGAAAATGTTTTGTTATATTTCAGTGGAAGATTTCAATAAAATCCATCAATAAAATAACTAATTCCTTGATATTGATGGAAAATGTCAATATTTTCCATCAATATCCATTAATAATTCCTTAATATTGCTAAAAATCACTTGTAACAAGTAATTTTTCCCATTAGTGAAGTAATCAGCCAGTGGAACTAGCACTTTCTCATCAATATTAAGGAATTAATGACTTAAAACAAGCTTCTATGCCTTGCTGAAACGTTACTTTTAATTTAGCTTTGTCTTATTTGAAGTTTACGAAGATATTTGGACCAGAAGCTACACCAAAAATACTTAATATTTATTTGTTTTTTTTTAAGTGAATTGTTAAAACTTAAAATTATTACTGACTAAATTTTCTTACAATGGAAAATGGGAAAACCCATTATGTAAGTTTCACATTTTACATGTTATTTTACATCCATTTGTTTCTCTACTGCTTCAGAAAACAAATGTGTAAAAAACAAAACAAAAACAGCCAGTTTTTGTTTTGTAGATTTATAGTCCCAAACATATTTGAAAACTTCCATTTTCTTACAATGGAAAATGGGAAAACCCATTATGTAAGTTTCACATTTTACATGTTATTTTACATCCATTTGTTTCTCTACTGCTTCAGAAAACAAATGTGTAAAAAACAAAACAAAAACAGCCAGTTTTTGTTTTGTAGATTTATAGTCCCAAACATATTTGAAAACTTCCATTTTCTTACAATGGAAAATGGGAAAACCCATTATGTAAGTTTCACATTTTACATGTTATTTTACATCCATTTGTTTCTCTACTGCTTCAGAAAACAAATGTGTAAAAAACAAAACAAAAACAGCCAGTTTTTGTTTTGTAGATTTATAGTCCCAAACATATTTGAAAACTTATTTTTATGCCACTTTGTTTTGTACTACCTCCTAAAATCCTAATGAAATGCATTGAAGTTTATGGATATACTGTGATGATACAGGGAGGTTTCAGGAGGTTTGGCTCTGTAATCCAAGCGCAGTTGGCTCACTGAGTCAAAGAGCAAATTTTCAGGCCTGAACAGACTAGAAAACATCATCTGTTTTATAACACGTTGAACAAAAGCCCATAATTTCTCCCTAAAGGCAACAGACGAGATTAAATCCTCCTTTACAGGCAGCCTCCATATGTGACCATTCATACTTGCATGCAGCTAACCACCAGACATGAAGTTGAATCCTTTGATATTTTAAAATCGGTCTGTTACTGGGTAGAGCTGGTGTAACAGACAGGAGGGTGGGGGGTGTCAGAGGTGTCAGGGGTGCAGACAGACTTGCGGATGCCTGCAGGGGTCGCACCGACAGAGTTGTCGTCTGTGAGGGTGACAAGTGAAGATGTGTTCAGCCCATCAATAACAGGAGCGGGCGGTCATCAAATGCCGTAAAGCTCTGGAGATGTTATTAAGAGATCACAGAAAGGAAACGGAGTCCTGCTGATCCACTCCGACTTCGTCCTATGTCTCCATTAACCTCTGTTTTTTCTATTTTTATACGTGAAGGAGACTCGGTTCACAGTCGGGTTAGATGCATAGTGAGGTGTTAGTGTCAGGGTTTAGGTCATAAAACATTGTTTTTAAATACATCCTAGTAACAGAAATGATTTGGACACAATCAAGCTTGGCATAGACGAGGTACCACACTTAAAGTACAACTTTTATCTTTATTTGGCCTTTTTTTTATACAGATTGTCTCACTGAGATCCAAGATATGATTTACAAGAATGACCCGTTTCGATAAAATAAAACAAAAGATTACAAACACAGCATTAAATAAGCTAATAAAATATGAGCTAAAAATAAGAGCAAGTTTAAGAATTATAATGTGCTCAATAAGCATGTTAGTTTGAAAATTGTTAAGTTTATTTGGTGTTTATGCTGCCTTTTTGATTAAATCGGTATATCAAAATCAGGAGATTGTGAAAGACAACGTATACATTTTTGTTTATTTGTCCTTATATTTTTCACTCAATATCTCATACCTCATTCCTAATAGATAGGGCTGGACAATATGGCTGAAAAGCTTATCATGATATAAGCGTTTCATATTGGTCGATATTGATAAGTATTGATTAGGTTTTATTGTTTTAAATATCTGAAATGCTGCCAAACTTGTAGCGTGACTGTTTCCTGTTTTATCCACAGTTTTCACTCCACTCGTTGTTGTTTATTTTTAAAAGTTATGACACAAAGTGGTGGAACCTTCAACAAATTGTTGCTAGGCAACCAAAGAGTGAGTGAGTTGCTAGGTAACAAAAATCGGGAGTGAGTTAATTCCACCAACTGAAGTTTAGTGAATATTCCATATGTTGAATATTCTGTCAGATTTATTATCTATTGATATTAATTATGTGTCTATCGCAATTCTTATGTTATTTACTTAAGTATTTATTTAACATATTACATATTTAGCCGTATTTAAATCACTTACAATGTCACACTTCTGTATATTTTTTATAAATTTTATATTGCATATGGTTACATTTGAATTTATAAGTTGAATTTAACACTCTGGCTGGAGTAGCTATCAATAAAGTATATTCTGTTCTTTCCTCTTCTATTGTTCATCCTTAGTAGAGAGATGGATAAATAGATGCTTCCCATCATGCATGGAAATTCGCATTACAGCTCCATAAAACAAGATTGCTTATCTCAATAAACAATATAAAATATCTAAAAGTTACGCTCCTAGTAAAATAAAATTGTATAAGAAACAACTTAAGAAACTCTGCTAATTTGTAGCTTGTAGTTGTGGTTCCTCCTCTTTACGCCGTTCGTGTTTTGTTTGCCCTCCCCTCAGGCTCCACATTGTGCAAAGATCTCAGGTTATATCTGAGTAAGTGCTTCACACCCGGCTCAGTGGACAGCCAGCTTCAGCAGGTCATCAGAGAGAACCTCTACCTCCGAGCCGTACCCTGTGAGTCTCCCTCCCTCTCTCTGTCTCTCTCCATAATTTCTTCGTAAATCTCCGATCTTTCTTCGCCCACTGCTGGTTTGTGTCCTTTATGTCTCCTCTGCATACATTTACACCTCTCATGTGATGTCATCTGTCAGCTCACGTCAGTTTAAGGCTAATATTAAATCGACTTCAACCTGGCTTATGTTCATAATTTAGCCAAGCGTGTCTCTTCGTTTTCATTACCGGCCTCATTAATTCTGTGACAACGTATCTCCTGTTGCCGTCACGTGAATATCCTGGTGCTAATTAGTACTTAAGCATGCAGAACTGTTTTCCTCGCTTCCTCATGTCGAAGCATGCTCCCGCTAGGTGATTTGATTTACTGAATAATTCAACTTTTCACGTGAAACGGTCAGTTGTAATTAAATTTAATGAAAATTTAAGTAAAAGGCAACCAGTTTGGGCAGCCAGTATTGCCACAACCCGGTTTATTTTGTGTTGTACATTGACTCAGTCGCTTCACTGCTCCAGGCAGTTTGACCAGGTGGTGCTAAATGTGAGGGTAGTTGTCTGAAACAGGATCTTCTAGTTTTTATTTATTTATTTTGATTCTGCACAAGCAATTTCATTTTGATTATAATGCATATAAGCATGCAGAGTGGCAGCCAAAGGCAGCTAGTAGTTGTACATCTGTTGCTATCTTAATCCCCTCCATGGTGACGTCACTGCCAACGGCTGCAGGATGTAACAGCTGACTATTCTGACTCTGGAATCGCAATTTGCTTTTTTTCCTAATGTAATTTTCTGCCTTGTTTTGTGTTTTTTAATTTTGCTTTTTACAAGCGGTGATGCACAGGACACCACCCATCACTGTTCTCTGTGTGTGTGTGTGTGTGTGTGTGTGTGTGTGTGTGTGTGTGTAGTCTTAACCTTGTCGTAGGACTGTGGAGTTGCTGTTAATCTCTCCTTTAGTCCAGGAAGTAGGTCAAATGGCACAGTCTGCCGCCACGCCACACAACTCACCCGCCGACAGAACAAAGAGCGGTCCAGAACGCACAAGACGGCGTGAGAGAGCCGCGTTTTATCTCTCAAATTGAAGTTTTAATTGCATTTTTAACTGTTTTTCATCTTATTACCACGCTTTGCATCTACAAGTGGCTGCTCAGGGACAGCGCAATCCAAATTAACTCCGCCGCTCTCTGCTTTTTTTTTTTTTTTAATAATTAAAATGAGCAAATCAGATGAAGGCGAGCCAGAGAAGGATTTAAGAAAACAGTGCTCTGATGTTAATTATTGATAAAAAAAAATTGGAGTTGTTTAATCCGTCTTGGTTTATTGTTGGGAAACTTTACGAACTCCCTGCCATCTCTGGGCGTTTTAATTTAGTAAGAGTGACAACGAGGCAGGCTCGGCCCCCTGGGTGTGTAATCCCCTGATCTCCTGAAGATGACACAGTAAGATGCTGTTGTTCTCCTGCTCGCACCGGCGCAGCCTGATCCCCACGCAGCGCAGCCAGCATCACTTCTCATTTCAGACCATACAGGTTTATTTTTTTCCTCTCCCGCTCGTATTGTTTTCCTTTTTCCCCCTGAATGAGGCAGCTGTGCTTAACAGGAGCGAAAAGCTGAGGAGTTTTCATCAGTGGCTCATTGTGGCCCCCTTCAGGAACATAAGTACGTTTTCCTGCTTTCTTTCTTGACTTGCAGTTCTAGTCATTTATTTGGCACAGTTTGAGTTTTTAAAATAGACGTCCTGCTAAGGAACAGCCTTAAAAATAGTTTAAATTCAATTAGGTGTTTTCAAGGTTTGGGCAGTTCTCAATTTCTGTAAAAAGTCCTTGAAAGTGATTCATATTCAAACTGAACAGTTTTGTAATAAAGTGGAATATAATGTTTGATTAACGGCCTAAATTTGGAAAATGTTATTTACAGTTAAAAACAGATATTTTCATAAGTCTAAAAAAGGGAATATATTTTTTTGACTGCTTGAAGTTAAATCAGACTAAACTTTTCTTATTTTACGTCAGATATAATTACTAAAATTATTTCTATTTGCTAAACTTGACAAAATAAACAATATTTTTAAGAGTTTTTTTTTGTAACTTCTTTTATGCCGTTTCAAATTCAGAAATACTTTATTGATCCGAAAGGAAAATTAAATATTGTTGTAACTCATATTAACTTAAACTCTTCAGAGTTATTGTAGATAGATACATGATTTGTTTGGATTGTTTCAATGTAATAAATATTTATGGCTTAATGACTTATTTGTCTGTATATTTGAAATAAAAGTTGTTATAATTGGAGGATTTTTTGTTAAATTAGTGTTTTGTCTTTGAACCAGTAGTTTGCGAGTGAGACAGTAAAAAGCATAAACTTTTGTCATACTTTAGTTTATTTTGTCCCTGGTAAGTAGAATATTATAGTAAGACATTATAAACAACAATAAATGTTATATAATAGTCAGTTAAAGCTGTCTTTTTAGTTAGTTTGTGTTGTTTTTATTTCTAAAGTCTGGCGTTGAAAAACTTTTTGAAAAGTATCTAGCAAAGTGTTTAGGCCATCAGATCACATATTTTGTTCATTTCAAAGTTTTTTTTCTCTTTGTGTAAATCTTGCTTTATGCTGTTTTAGAGTAATTCAGGCATCTTTTGATGAGATGATGTTGTTCAATATTGAAGTTGGCACTGATGCAAGAAATAACATTACAAAGGCTCATTTGGGAAGGCAGCTCGTAAAAATGGAAATGAACGACAGAATTAAGTAAATGCATGCTGGAGTATCAATAATCTGCAGAGAGGAATTAAATTAAAAGCTAACGCCAGTCAGAGCCAAAGTGACGTTGCTCTAATGGACTTGTGTGCTAATGCTGAGGCAGACTGTGCGGTACTGGTAGGCAAGAACTGGTTTCCAATGTTAGATTCAGTAATCCCAGTATGAAGTCTGTTAAGCTTCCAGCTGCAGGCTAGGTCACTGAGCCAACAGAGAGGCTAATTTACTATTTTAGAGACCGAAAATCTGACCTTACAACGTCGTTTCCAGCGTCTCGGACAAGATCAGCACGAATGTTTTGGGAACAGGTATTTTTTACTCCATTTGCACCTGCTGTTCTCAACCTAAACGGGTTTTGAGGAGGAAAAATGACTCGGTTTAATTGGGGGACAAAGATGCAACATTTGTTACATTTTCAGCTGCTAAATTTCGCTTTCACACTGCACTGTATCAAACTGAACCAAACTTTTGAGAAACCTGTTCCCCTCCTCACCTGTGGTGGCGCTGCACCAGGGACTGCTGAAGAAACCAACATGAAAACCTCTGAAGAAGACACTTTCTTCTTCTCAAAATGCAAACAAAAGTGGAGAATCGTCAGATTGTTGCGGGATTTCTCTTTTGTCTTTGGTAAAAGACAGCGAGTCATTTCTCCCGCTGGTGCTGTAATGTCTGGTTTGTTTTGTTTGTAATTACCCAGAATGCCCTGCTTTATAGGCCGCTTCTGACTTTTGGACTGGTTTCCGGTCCATTCACATGTTTATTCGAACCGCAACAGACTTCACTTCACTTCCACCGAACCAAGACCAAGTGTTTAAACAACTTTAAGTTATTAAAGTTCAGTTATTTTGTGCTGCTTGAGTCCCGCCTGCTCAAGCAGCAAAAAATGTATAAAATTTGCTCAAATTCCTTAACAAAGCATGAAATAGGTTTTAAAAATATTCCATCTACTTCTTTAAATTATAAGTTCATTGAGATGGAAAGAGTTGGATGTTTGAATTAAAACTGACTGATTTCTGATCATTTAAAAGCTCTCTGAGGACCATGTTAAAAAGAGTCTTTATTTTTCACAATGAGACTTTTAAGTGTAAATTTCTAAGTTCTACAAATGACAATAAAAGTATTAACAACTCATTTAAAATTCCAGAATATCTTAAGAATAAGAATATTCTCAGTTCTTTTTTTAACAAAACGTTTGGATAACATTATTCCTGTAAAATATTATTTCGGCAACAGTTTGAATCATTGATGTTTTTCTGATTAAATGGAAAAAAAATCAAACCTATTTTTAAAATTAACGACCAATAAAACTGGGATATTGTTGCACAGTGAGAATATGGGGTTGTGCCTCGACTTCAATGAAATTCTGAGTAAATTATAAACCTCTTTTCTCTCTTCATTCATAGAGGTTTTTTTTTGTGGGTTTCTGCTTCGTTACCCCTTTGTTTTACTTTCCCATCCATTCTTTCATAAACGCAGTTTGAGTTTTGCAGCTGTGCCCTTGGATGATTCAGAGTCTCGGTCTGAAGGCTGCTGCGCCTTCATCTCCTCCATGAAAGACGTTTCTAATCGTCTGACTCGGAGATAAGAAACATCATCATTCAACTTATCCTAATGTTCTCCCTGCGGCGTGTCCGCCGGCCCGTCTGTGGCCTTTTAGTCAGCACAGGGTTGGTTGTTTTTGCTTTTTGTGTGCGGCTGATTCTGGCAGACAGTCGGAGACAGTTCTTTGTAATTACCTCTTCAATCCCTTCCTCATCCGTGTTGCAAGGGATCAGAGAGTGTGGCGCCTACAGGGACAGGCGGGGAAGAAGAAGAAGATGTCAATAATCCATTCTGTCCCCACACTGACATGTCATATATATATATATATATATTATATATATAAATATAAATATATATATAAATAACTCCAAGGAGGGTGTATGGATAATGATTCCCTGCTTTGCGCCATATCAGCTGGAGAGATACTGTGTGTCCTGAGGGAAGGAGAAGAATTACACACAAGTTTGTCATCAGATCTTTAATTATACACAAAGACCTGCAGTGTGTGTTATTTTTTGGGTTAAATTTGAGTTGCACATTAATTAGTAAATATATTTTTAGAAACAAGAGGTGCAGGAATTCCAGGAGATAAACATGAACAGGGATCTGCAAAAACACAAAATATTACCAAATACTTTTGTCTTGTTTTCATAGTGTCTGATTACATGGGGAATAAAGCAAAACTAACACTAGACCTGTTGCAATAAACAATAAATGAATTAATCGCATGATAAATTGAAATATGTATGATTTATCATTTTTCTATCAAAAACTGGATGACAATCGTCTTTAAGTGTTTTGGTCTCAACTAGACCTTTTTTGAAGGACAGTTTTGTTCATAGAGACTTCATAATTCATTTCATTTGTTGTCTCTGTTGTTTGGATATTCAAAATGTCTTCCAGTTCCTGTGTGATCTGGTGATCTATTCAATTCACAGGTTTTTATGGATTGATATATATTTGGAAAAATGAACTGCAATGCATGAATGAATTGATATTTTTACCTACATAAATTGCAGAGTGGGAGTTTGGCAAGATAAGCTAGTGCTAGCTTTAAGTGCTCATATCTGGGCCTATACTTTATTTAACTTTATTTATATAGCACAATTTTAGCAACAATCAGTTCAAAGTGCTTTACATGAATTGGAAAAAAATATAAACAAAGCAATAAAACCAAAAGAAAAAGCAATAAACTAAAAAGTCTGAATGTTGGTTGGTTCTTCATGTTTGATTCTAGTTCAGGGTTGCTGTAAGTATAAAACTAAATGTTGGTTCTTGTTCTGAGTTGCTAAGTAGATGGTACTTTCTAAGTTTGTTCTACAGGTAGGTAAGGACATTTCATTTTTATTTCACAAAAATAGTAAATATCATCAGCGCTTTGCAGTTCATTTTTCCAATTAAATATCTAAGTTATTTGGGCTTATAATTACCAAGTTCCCACTTGACAATCAGTGTAATTAAAATATTATGCTAGGAAGTGCCAGTGCTACTTTTCAACTGGGAGTGCACTGATTGCAGTTTTCTGGCCGATCACCGATTACCAATCTTTTAAAACGCTTAACCTGCCGATTCTGATTTTGGCCAATACAAATATTTTTGATCTGAAATGTTGCTGGATATAGCTGGAAAATTGAGTTGACAACAGTGGGTCACTATTGTTAAGTGTAAACATGCAGAAATAACTTGGTGGGCTGAAAAGAGGACAATGGTTGATTCTTAGACCTTTGCCAAGCTAGATAAGATCGGTGGATAAGATCAACGTCATATGTAACAATCGGCCCATCACCGATCTTCCAAAGTTAAGGAAATTGGAACGGATAAATTAGTGCACCCCTACATTCAACCCAGAGCCACTGTGTGCCTTACTTTGAGTCCACATGTGCTTCTGTATCAAACAATATTGATGGTGTTCGGTTTGTGCTTTTGATTAAACATCATTGACTAAATCCTGTAATGTAAAAATCTGTGGAAATGTTTGAGGCAGGAAGCATCATCATAGAAAAGCGCTGGACAAATTTAACTCAGGCTTGTGGAGGTTTTGGCAAGAAACGGGCTACGAGTGCTGGGCTAACCGCTGGCAGGAGCCCAGAGGGCAAACCGCCAGAGCTGATTGCAAAGTAAACACACTTTGTGCTGCAGAGGGAGCAGGACAGAGTGATGGAGGAGCTGCCCAGAGTTTGGAGCCTGCTACCTGTGAGAGCTAGCTGCAGTGTGTGAAAACTGTTTCCGGTCTTAAGCCTGTGTGTGTGTGTGTGTGTGTGTTGTGTGTGTGTGTGTGGGTTGCTTGCTCAGTGCAGTCCTGCATGTGTCATTGTGGCTGTGAGAGCTGCTCCCAGGACAGCAGTGCATTAATCACAGGTTTTATAGGGTAGCCGGGTGTGACTTCATCCTGTTGGACACACACACACACACACACACACACACACACACACACACACACACACACACACACACACACACACACACACACACACACACACACACACACACACACACACACACAGGCGTCACATGTGGTCCTCCCGGGGAAGGACGGAGATTTGTCTTTACTTTGGAGCGATTCAGTCTGAAGGGAAGGCAGGACGTGTCTCAAGGTCACGACAGTTTCTCTCCATTTCCAATTTGCAAATTAAAACGACTCCAGTGGCTTAACGGGAAACATAAAAATATGACACTTTTCACCCTGCATGCCTGTGCTTGCACACAGCTGTGTGCAGATGTGCAGTGTTGAAATGAAGAAAAGATCCTGTGCTGTGCAGGATGCCTCACCCTCGCCGCTTTCTTCCAGGCCAAGGTTAATGTGAATTAATTATGATGACAGATCGTTGATCATCTAAGTGCTCCACCTTTGCAACAGTGATAGAAACACTTTAAGACTTTCCCAGCGTCTCATTAATATTTGATCCACTTCGTATCGATCTGTTCATAATAAGGAGGCCTTGGTAAATGCTTGCTATTATTACACAAAAGGGCAAAGTTTGGTTTAATAGTGGCTGCTCTGTTGAAAACGAATGAAAAACCTGGCTTTAAAAAATGCCATTTTGGCTTAACTGAGTGCAATTTTTACATTTTTGCATCATTTGTCAAAGCTTGATTATTTATATTTTGCTGATCTGCAGATTGTCTGAAAGCTGAGCTCAGATTGATGACCTATGATTGGAGGAGAGGGGTTTGATTAACCGATGCATCATCCATGTCACGGCTGATTTTATATGTAGCCTCATCGCTCTGATGTTTGACATTGTCTCCTTCATCACAGGTACCACCAGGCAGCCCAGAGACGGGGAAATCTCAGGGGTGGACTACAACTTTGTCTCCATTGAGGAGTTTTTCTCCTTGGAGGAGTCCGGAGCTCTGCTCGAGAGTGGGAAATTCAAAGGTGAGGGTATAAAAATCTGAAATTTTCTCTATTGCAACAACATTTAAAGATTACAGGGATTCAGATCCAAGGAAAATGTTACTTTGCTGAAACCACATTTATAAAAGTGGAGCAGCAGTTAGCCAAAATATGATTAAACACAAGGGGAGATATACATTTTGCATATTAGATTTATTCTTTATCAAATTTATTTGATTTCCTGTTGTATTACACTGCATAAGCAAAATCTTACAGAGTTTTTTAGGCCTTCACTGCAGAAGTATCACCAAGTGTCCTAGCATTTTTGTAAATCATAGAAAACTTGAAATAAGACAAAACTAACTTAGAAGTAACATTTTAGCAAGATGTAGAGGTTTATTTTAAGTAAATAATTCCTTAATATTCCTTAAGATTTAACTTATAACAAGTCATTTTCCCCATGTTATAAGTTAATTTATCTGCCAATAGAACACGCACTTTTTAATCAATATTAAGGCATTGTTGACTTTTCAGCAAGGTCCTACATCTTGCTGAAAAGTTACTTGTAAGTTAGTTTTGATTTGTTTAAATTTTATAAAGATGTTTGCACTACAAACTAGATCAAAAATACGTGGCCATATTTTGTGTTTTTGCAGTTAATAAGGTAAATTTGATACTTAGCATCTACTAAATAATGTAATCATATTTCAAAATTTGAATTACCCCAGACTCCTAACCCTGTTTCTCTCTATACCATTAAGTATTGTTAATTTGATTGATTATCTGTATAAAACTACCAAATAAGCACAATAACAAATGAGATTCACAGAGTCAGCAATTGCCAGCTAATCAAAACCCATTCGTCAGCGCATATTTCTGACATCAGGTGCTGCTCAGCTCATATTTCGGTTCTCCTGCGAGGGTCAGAGCCCTGCCTCTGATTAAAAACCTCCATACATTACCATCCATAATTTATGAGTTTAATGGGACCAATAAATGTCATCCTCACCTGCCTCACATCTGACATTGACATGCACATTGCCATCAGTGTCAGCAGTATCAGTCGCGCTGTAGCCTGCAGAAGCTGCAGTAAATGGTGACGGCTGGTGACCTTGCTGTTTAGCTCGCTAATCTAATATTTCCCCTCAACCCATTTGTATCCCTATGAGCCAAATGGGAGGAAGGTGGGGGTGGTACGGATAATTCCATTTTGTTTTTAGAGGCGGGAGCAGATGGCTATAACAAAAACAGTGTACCATCCCAGGGGATGCATAATGTACGTGTAGCACTTCTATGTTCGTCTCAGCTCCAGTAGGTTGATTTCAGGACAGACACACTCAGGTTTTCTGCATTTATTCAAACAAAAGAGGAAATCAAAAAATCAGTCCAGCGGCTTCTGCATCTCAGATACAGACAGCAACAGAAAAAATGGCAGCTAAATTGTGATCGTATAGTGGTATTTCACATAAATTTACATTATTAATCCACATAACTAATCTCATCTTTAAAATAAATAGCAATGAATATATATTTTTAGTACAGGAAATAAATTAACAGCCCAACTGACAACGGAAACTTTAATTTGTATCAAAAATTAAAACATACCTAACAAAAGAAGAAATTAAGTTGGTGGTTAACCTCAGTCCAACAGCTTTTGCCACTATGCATTCAATAAAATATAATAAAAAACAACAACCTTAAACTACACAACAATAGCTCCCAATGGGGAGTTAGCAGGAGGTAACAGCCATTTAAAAGGCAGTTAGCAGTAGCAGTTAACAGTTGTAAAATTAACCATAGCTAAAATGTAAAACATTAATAACGATTAAAAACATATACAAAATGTGGCAAAATTGCTCAGGAAACACTGCATATGATTAAATTTGTCTAAAACGTACGTTGAAATATAATATTTGTCAGTGTTGTATAGTAACGAAGTAAAAATACTTCACTACTTTACTTAAGTATATTTTGGAGTACTTCCTGGAGTATGAAAATTATTGATAACTTTCACTTTTACTTCACTATATTTCAGAACTTAATTGCATACTTTTACTCTGATACATTTTCAGTGTGGTTTAGTTACTCGTTACAAAAAAAGCGAGCGAGAGAGAAACGCTAGAGTTTTGACCCCACCTACTGATTGACTGCAAAAAGTCGGACACAAATGGAGCCCCATACGACATGAACCACATATGTATATGTGGTTCAGTTGTATGGTTCAGTTGTTAAGCAGGTTAAGTTAACCTTGTGCTGTAGGTAAAGCACCTAATTTTCTTAACTAAATGATGCCTGCAGGTTTATCTATTAGCAGGTTTAATTTTGGCTGCACTTGGTTGTGTACATTATTTTAACTGTATTTGACAAGTTTACCAAAATATAAAAAATGTCATTCAAACTGCATTTGCCTTGTTTTACTTTTTACTTATACTTTTCATTACATTACTTGAGTACATCCATTTTTACTGTAATTTCCATACTTAAGTACAAGACGTTTCAGATACTTTGAGACTTTAACTCAATTAACATTTCAGTCAGTGACTTGGACTTTTACCAAAGTCATATTTTGGAGAGGAACCTATACTTTTACTTGACTTTGAGATTTCAGTACTTTATACAACACTGATATTTATAAAGAAAACAGAGCAACAGAAAAAAGGGGGCGGAGCTGTCGGCTACTGATCGCTATGGTAACCACCAACTGCCAAGGGAAGTGCAACAGAACCTGATACACCGATAAAAATGTCTGGAGAAACAACTACTTTACTAAACAAAATCAGTTCAAAGAATAAATAAACACATTTTGACAAACTTCTCATCTGTAATACTGTTGAAATAAAATCCTGTGACATACGTACGGACTGTTCTGTAACTGTCGTGGATTCGAACCATTACGTTATCCCAGTTTCTTGTTTCTTAACCAGCTTTGATTTGCAACAATAGCTGATTTGTGAAGTTTTGTCCCAAAAGGATGTATATCAGCCCGAAATATGTATTTTTGCAACAGATTCATGTGCTTGTTCTAAAGCGAGGTTCCCTTGCTTTCCTTGCCCTTATTTATTACAGGGAATTACTACGGCACACCTCGTCCTGTTCACATAGGTCCAGAGAGTCCACCCATTACCTACCAGGAACACCGTAACCTGCTCAGAAACTTCCGCACACGCAGCAAATCCCTCAGCAACCTGGAAAAGGCCGCAGACGAAGGCAGAAACGGCGAGGACGACTTAGGCAAGTGTTGCAAAGCTAAATTATGCCATAAGTACTACTGTAAAGAATACAGAGGCTAATCAGTGCTTCACTTTGCACAACTCGATAAGTCGCATTTTATTGTTCAGAGCTCAAAAATATATGAGTACAGAAGATATTGTTTGTTGCAAAGCTCTGCACAGTATCCAGTGTTCCTCTATCTATAGCTCGGGTCTCTGATCCCCAAATTAATCAATCATTAGCACAATTAGTATGCTGAAAAGTCTCGGTGGAGCTGTGGCCTCATTGATTGTTGGATCTCCTCCAGAGGAAGGTCGTTTCGTCTTAGGATCCCTAAAACAAGCAACGACTAAGCAGATGGGCTAGCATAAAAACTGAGCCAAAGCATAAAAAAACAGTGAAATTTTGGTCAGAAGATAGACTTACTGGAATAAATGTATTAAATTCACCTTGCCAAGAAATAAATTCAAATATATTGAGTTTTGAGCTTATAGTTAATTTTCATTTGTGACAGAATCAGAAGCTGATTAATCATAAGTGTTGAAACAGATCCAGTTTTAATATCTCTAGGAACAAACAGTCAATACAGAACAATTTCACTGAATGTGAAAATCTTGCTTTTAAAATACAATGAAAGGAAAAGCATGGTTAAAAAATTCATGGGCATCTACTAATGACTCAATAAATACCAGGAAAAAGCAGTCCTGTAAGGTAAGGTAAGGTCATTTTATTTATTTAGCACATTTTCAGCAACAAGGCAATTCAAAGTGCTGTAGTTCCGTCACAGCAAAAGACACAAAGTTTTACAAAGTATTTTAGTCTAGTTTCTTGTGCAAATATCTTATTAGACTTGAAATAACCTTGTTTTAAGTTATTAACTTAATAATATTGATTTAACATGTATTAGCCATTGAAAACAACTTGTGAAAACAACTTCAGTCGCACTGCTTAAGACTCCCGTCCCTCACTTTCGATGTCCATCATGGCGCCTCGATTAAGAGGCGTAGTTGCTAAGCGTCAATTCAGGAAGGATGACTTACAAAAACAGACCTTCCTGTAACATTTCTAATATTGCTTTTATTTAGTTGATTTCACTTTAAAATTATCGCAGGGTGCTGCGCGATGGGCTGCACAACCAGACAAGGATGCAAACCAAACTTGTGATTTTGTTTTATAACATTTAATGAGGAAAGTTACGGCGGCGATGGATAGGAGCCTTTAATCGTAAAGAGTTGCAGCTGTCAGCCTTCGGCGTAATTTTATACGAGGTAAGAAGAATAACATTCATATACTTTATAAGTAAGTATGATTAGAAAGATGTCAAGTATCACATGATGGAGAAGGTAACTGTTGGTAACCATGGAGATGATGCCTCACCGTCATGTAGTCTAGCATACATGGAAAAAACTGGTTAGCATCTCGTGTTTTGTTCGTTTTTAAGTCTGACCCAGTGTTCAAGGGGAAACACTGTTTATGATATAGTGACATAAATGATGGCGTGTGAATTCAGGAAAGGTTGGTAATTTGATCAACAAGTCAGGAGTGAGGACGTGTTGATCAACGTCCTCACTCGTTGATCCGCTAGCTCGGTTTCTGAGCTAGCGGTTTCAAATTTTCGTAAATGCGACCATTTTTGATCCCCAACCGGCTGTGTTACATTCACAGACAAATTAGCTGGGCGGGAACAAATTGAAGCCATGAATAAATTGACAAAAACAACTTTGGAGAACAATTTTAGTTGCTCTGTTCAATATTCCCGATCTCTCACTTCCATTATGGTGCCTCTAATAATTAAGTGACAATATTGGCAATATTTAGACGAAAAAATCGGAAGGTCATGTTTCTTAAAGATCCGTAATCGGCCAGAAAACTTCAATCTGTGCACCACTAATTACGGTTATATTCCTTGAAAATGGTCTCAAAACTAAAATATTATCGTTTATCACAATAACTTCTGCGACAATATATCTTCCGACAAAATTCGTTATGGTGACAACAGGCCTAATTATGAGTCAAGAAGAGCATATAGGGTGAAGTAAACAAAAGAAGAAGCATCACAGGGAGGTGGTTTTGGCAGGGAGGGAGGGGAGATGTGAGGCATTAAGCCAGACTGCTGCAGAAGGAGAAGGAGAGAGGGAGTTGGAGTGGGTGGAGAAAAATGCAGGCAGGCAGACGTCCAGATAATTACAAAGAAAGATAGCGCTTCAAACCGTCAGGTAGGTTCAGCAGGCAGTCGGGACCAGAGGGGGTGAATGCAGGACGGAGTCTGAAAAGAGAGTCGTCCAACACTCTGACCTCTGCTGAGTCATCTTTTCAAGTGTAACTTTGTGGGTGGATTGCTCGGCGGTACTTGTCATGTGCAGCAGGACTCTGGGTGCCCCCAGTGTCCGAGATCTCGCCGATCTGTGTTGGAGCTGAAAGCTGAAGGACAGCTACAAGGACAGTTAAGGGGGGAAAAATGCTGATTTTCATTCTGCTTGTTGTGGGACATGCATGGCCACACAGTCTTGCTCCTCAGTGGGCGGACAGAAGTGGCAGAGATGCTGACTCTCCACGAGTTGTCAGAACAAACATCAATACATTTTGCTTGCAGAGAAACTTTCTTGTTTTGTTGGATATGTAAATTTTTGTGTTTTAACTTTTATCGTTATCACTACAGGTGGCTCTGCAGGAGTAAGCATTCCTACTGGCCACCGGTCCCCCGGTCGGCCCCGGGCATCCAGCAGCGGAGGCGAGGGTCATGGCAGAGAGAATGGGATCATCGGCAGCAGAAGAGGTGCTAGAATCAGAGGCATGATGCCCGACCACTGGGAGCAGGCGTTCAGTGACCCTGGAGAATCACTTTACATCGGGTAAGTCTTCAACCTGGCAAATAAGGCTGCGTTCACACTGCAGCCTGAAGTGACTCAATTCAGATTTTTTTGACGTATTGCGACCTGAATCCGATCTTTTCATGGCAGTGTGAACAGCACAGGTCGGATTCTTTTTAGAATGTGACCCATATCCAATACGTATCCGATTCAAATGCGACCATAACGTCCAGGTCTCATTCATCACTGATTCTCAACAAATCTCACTATTCTGCATCCTGATACGCGCAAATGGGAAGAAAAACAACAACCATGACGGACTATATGAGGATTAAGTTGTTAATATGCTGCTCCGGCTGGACAACAACTTCAAATATATAAGCTAAGCTCCACCGTTAGCCTCCATGTTTACTTCCTCAAACTCTGAGCTCTTCTTCTTTTTATGGCGGTTGGCAGATCACTGAGAACGCTGACGCTATAGCGCCCTCTACTGCGCATGCGGGACACTTTCAGGTCGTTTGCCCCGTTCACACTGCAGAACACATACAGGTCCATGAACGGCCCTGGGAAAAAAAAACGGAATTGAAAAATTGGTTATTTCTTATATTTTCTTAATCTATTCTAAATTTACACAAATCTTACCAAGTATTTTAGGTCCAGTTTCTAGTGCAAATATTTTAATGCATTTTAAATAAGGCAAACCTAACTTACAAGTAAGTTTTTAGGAAGAAATAGAAACTTTGAAAAACTACTAGTTTCACTTTTAACATAGGAAAAGTGAAATAATCTGCCAGTGAAACTAGAACTTTTTCATCAATATTGTTTTATTGACTTAAAACAATCTCCTGTATCTTCCTTAATAGGTACATTTGTCTATTTCAAGTGCACTAAGATATTTGTACAAGAAACTTGACCAAAAATGCTTGTTGAGATTTTATGTTTTTGCAGTGTAGCAGATAATTTATGTATTGAGAGACATGAGGTGCAAATAAATTAGTGTATCATTTGCGGTTAACATTAAAACCCAGAAGATGTTTTTCTGTTCCAAGTTGAAGCATACAGAGAAATCTTTAAGTCTTCTCAGAATTTCTCCTGATTTCCTCATGCACTTTTTTCCACAGGTATTTTTATTGGATTCGGACGATATAGATTAAAATTGAAGAAGGCTGATTTTTCATTTTATTATCCATTTCTTGATGCTTAAAGACTAATTTGTAATTGATAAAGAAATTCCAAAATGTTTTGATATCAAATGTAATGGCACGTTAAAGATGTCATGATGCTTAGGGCTCTAAAAAGGTCCGATTTTAGGCGCTTTCACACTGCAGGAACGGAACGGGACGGAATGTGTGTGTTCACATTCCAACCTGCGTTCCACCCGACCCCAAACGTTCCAGCAGCCGATTGGCCGCTGGTTGTCATGGAGTCCGACGTTGATTTCCCGTTGACTGCTGGCTCTCACTGTATTTTGTAACGAGTGGTATTTTTCTTCCGTATTTCTCCTTGCAACACGTAGAAGTCGTTCAGCATTTTGTTTTCTGAGGGCAGCTTGTTGGCGGAATTTAATTAATTGTATGAGGTTGATAAGCAGCAAAATTAAATTCATGTGGTCCATTGTTGTCGTCGTAGCAACTGTTAACCCGCCCCAAGCGTTTCTGCTTAGAACCAGCAGCTGATTGGCCGCTGGTTGTTATGGAGTCAGACACTGATTTTCGTCTCAATATCAGCCAATCAGCTGCTGGAACGATTGGGGTCGGGTGGAACGCAAGTAGTAATGTGAACACATGCGTCGTCGTTCGCCGTCCTTCCGTCCCGTCCGCCCCGTCCGTCCGTTCTGTCCGTTCTCCGTCCGCCGTTCGTCCGTGTTCGTTCTCTGTTCCGTCCGTTCCTGCTCCGTCTCCGTCCCGTCCGTCCCGTCCGTTCTGTTCCTTTCCCCTCCCGTGTTTGTCCGTCTGTCCGTCCCGTCCTTCGTCCGTCCGTTGTCCGTGTTCCTGTTCTGTTCGTTCCGTCTTCCTGCAGTGTGAAAGCGCCTTTTGTAAGAGAAACAGGCCCACAGCATCACAGGTCTTCCTCCATACCTAAGAGTAAACATGAGAGTCTTTTGTTTTAGACCCTCATGTCAGAACAAAAAAGTCTTTTTGGCTAAAGTTTTCTCAAGAGGTTTTTTAGCAAATTCAAAAACTCACAAGTTAAATTTTTGTGTAATAACTTCATCAAACCTATGTCATTATTTTGTCCTGTAACATGAGTAAGTAAATTCTGGGGATTATTTTTATTTTTTATTTTCCAAGGACTCAGAAGGTGAACAATAGATTAGCTAACAAATCCAAATATAAACAACCATTATTGAGTCAAATCACACAAATATATAAGAACAAATAAAACTAGGGAGTATGTAACCGTAGATTTCATGTCTTAAATACTGACAATGTTGGACTAAATTCACACAGAGATGATAATGCAATGGTAACATGATTAATAATGGAACGATATAAAAAGCACTGAATTAACATGCCCTCCAGTAGTGAACGCAGCATTTAGCATGCTATGCAGGAATGTTACATCACAGCTTTTGAAAATAAAATCTCGTGTATTTGTAAATAATATTACATACATGAATAGCCACCCATTTGTTTTTAAAACACACTGAGGCTGCTTTCTTATCACGCTTTCCCTTATTTCAATCATTTACCATCAAAAGTGAATGCTTAATCCTAACCTTGAACCAAAATAATAACATTTTACCCAAATATTAACCTTCACACCTTCTATCTCTTCAAATTTGCTACAAATGCAATTTGTTTTCCAAATTTATACCAAGTCCTTTGTAAGTTTGTTCCTACCAGGATTTAAAACCTCTTTCACACACACACTTGCACACATCCTGTTGTCTTCCTGGTCATTAGAAACACAGCATCCTTCCTCTCTTCTGGTGCCCTGTGCATGCAGCCGGGTTGGTAGCTATGGACCATTTGGCTGATCCAATGGAGCCGTGGGTGAATCACGAAGGAAAAGGGAGTGGCTGCATGTTAGTGTCTTTTTTTCTCTCAGAAATTCTTAAAGCCAAGTAAGTTCAAGTAGTTAGTATTTAGAAGTTTTTTTTCCCATTAGCAGTTTAGCCAGCTGTTAGCTAGAGGTAGTGTTGTTGTCTTTCATTATTGAGTCAATGTAGTTTTGTTTTTGTTTAGCAGCAGTAATGTAGAACGGAAATACATGATTTCAATTAATTATTATAAAATCAGAACATAGATCCATTTGGAGTGTAAAAAAAGGTAAAATATTATCGAAATTAAAGTTTAGGGGTCTAGGAACGAAAGGATTTAAAAACATTTGTTTTTAAGTTTTCCATGAGTAGCTGGAGTATGATTCACTGTAGCTCCACGTCATGAAAAATAATTGTTTTGTAATTTTGCTAGCTGACAGCTCTGAAGGCTAAAGTTTTGTGTGGGATAGTTGTGGTGCAAACTGAAGGACTTGTTTGTTGATTCTGGTGAAAATGAGTTCTGTTGTCCTCCCCATACGGTACCACTGGTACCAGATTATAATTTTCGGAGAGAATTCTCATCAATAAAACAAAATTTCCAGTCAAATAATATGTCAGTAGAACTAGTATATTTTTATTAATATGAAATAATTATTTACTTATAATAAACTCCATCTTGCTAAAAAGTCATTTGCAAGTTAATTTTGTTTTAGAATAGAATAGAAGTACTTTATTCATCCCAACCGGGAAATTACAAATTTTATTACAACTGTACAAAGCTATTTGCACTATAAACTAGACCAAGAATACTTGGTAAGATTTTACGTTTTTGCAGTGAAAGCAGTAAACTACAAAATGTTATATACATAAATGGACTGATGTATTTTATAACAATTCATATTCAATTCATATTCTTACATGCGTGTCTTATTTTCTTTATTTTCATTTTATGTGTGTTTTTTCAGTACATGGCGTTTAACCCCAAGTTTCCTACCAGTTCATATATTTGAGTATTTGTGCTTATTTGGATGAATGTTTCTCCTCTTGCTCAATAACTGCCAGAGATTGGCATCAACTAACTCACTCACTCTTTGGTTACCTAGCAACCCACTCATTCTTTGGTTACCTAGCAACCCACTCATTCTTTGGTTACCTAGCAACAACCTGTGCAGTAACTGCCACAGCAGCAGTTCAAAGTTCTGCCACTTTCCCTCCTCATAGCTCCTTAAAAAAATAAAGGAATTGTGGAGTGAAAACTGTGGATGAAACAGGAAATATCACATCAATAGTTTGGCAGTATTTCAGGTGTTTAAAACCAAAAAAACTCATCACTAATCATCAATGTAAATTGATGTGAAACGTTTATACTGTGATACGTTTTTCAGCCGTATTGTCCATCCCGTCTGTGGCTTAAATTCAAAAATATTTTACTGATCCCAGTTACATATTAAATGTTGTTGTAACTCATATCAACTAAAATTAATTGTGCATTTTTGCCAGATAAACACTATTTTTGTCATTTATTCAGTGGCATAATTTGACTGAAATTGGTGGCTCTTGTGCCCGTTTTCCTACGCAAGGCGCAGCCCGAGGAGGACCAGCTGGCTGGGCCCTCGTCCCTCAAGCAGAGAGACCAACTACAAAAATGAATGTGAGCGTCTATGTTTCTTCTTTGTTTTCCTTTCCTGCCCCTTCTCTCCCACCATGCAATTATCAGCACACGAGCAACGCATTTAACAGTTGAACATGCTAAATGAGGCCACAAATTTGTCATGCACGGAAGCCGCAGACACAGCAGGCTTGTTAGAGTCAAATGAGATAGAATGAGCTTTTGGCCGAACAGTGGCATGTAAGTGATTAACGCCTAAAGCTCTGAGCTGCTGGAGAGCGGCCAGACCTGCTGCACAGGCTGGCAGGGTCAACATGGGGAGAACATGTGACGACTGGCATCCATGTAATCTGCCCGTTTCAAATAAAAACGTCATTCATGATGTCTATCTGTGATCACAGCAACATTAAAAAAAGGAACAGATTCAAACGCATCGCTTTGCTTCCAGCTGCTCAGTCAGGTGTAATGTCCGTTCTTTACCAGCAGAAGGCAATATTGCATTCATTTTGGTCTGCCTGTTAAAGGGATTTTGATTACTTTTATTATCTGTTGCTGTAATATCATGCATGTCTAGATAAGGACAACACATGCTTACATTATAAGATATGAACCAATACGCTCAGTCTAAAACACATTTTGCAGATTTTTCTGATGTGATGTAACATTTAAAAATAAATTAAAAAATGACCTACATGACTCTGGAGAGCTTGGTCAAGCAAATGGATTATGTTGCCAAATTTAACTTAGCAGACAGTCAGTAATGGATTCTGCTTTTAAAGCAATCTCTCCACCATATGCTTTGGGTTGTGTAGCATTTCGTTAAAAGCCATCTGGGGATTGGTTCGTACTGTTAAACTCCTTTTTTCCTCCCTACTAAAACCCGCCACTTCCAAGCATTTAGTTGTGCATGAAAACCTTGGACTGTTTCCACTTTTTTTTTTTTTTTGTCTCCTGTCTGGTGCGATTCTCTTATTAATCAATCTCTGCTTCTTTTTTGAGTTTTTCTCTTTACTTTGTTGATCATCAGGGTTCACAGACCTGCCTGAGGATCTCAGGGGTTTCCCTGTCCATGCACACTTGATCAAGGGCTCCAGAGGGTTTGGTTTCAACATAGTCGGAGGCAGCCGGCCCAGAGAGTTTCTCCAGGTCTACAGTGTGACGGCAAGTGGCCCCTCCACTCTTAAAACAGGTAAAAACTTTAGAAATGAAAATAATCTTAGCTATTTAGTTCTGGGTTCCAAATTGATTTTTTTTTAAATCACTGCTAAAGAGGTTTTTGCTTGTATTTGTTAACACAAAAGCATCTTTAGCTTCTTATGTTAGCAACTAGTACAGTTATAGCATTTAGCATGTAGAAAATTTTGATCTGTTTACTACTGAGATCTACAAAAAACTGCCAGCAATTTGAATCCCAGCATGTTCAGTTACAGAAAGACATAGAGAGCTGAAAAAGAAAAAACTAATCATCTTTGCAATCGTCTTCCTGGCATCTGCGACAGTCTTGCTCTCTCTCGCTCATTTACAATCTGTACAAACTCTGGCTTTTTTTAATAACAGTTCATGAATTTCAACATAGATAACTTTGAGGGTTTTCTTTATTCTGTAACATCATCCACACTGAAGAGTGTTTTTGAGTGTATTTTAGGAATTTTCTTTGTTTTGTGGAAACTATTGAATCTGCAGACTGTAACTATTATTACTGAAGTCATGGAAATGTTTTGGTGTATTTGAAGTAACAGGAGGGCGGGACGACATGCTTGAAAAACGTATCACAATAGTAGGGTTTCAAATCAGATATTGATAATTAGGATTTAGTTTTGTGCTGAAATATCTAAAATATCTACAATTTATTTTTAAGACGTTCTACTCATTTTTTGCTTTCACTCCACGCCGTTCTTTCTTATTCTTAAGCAGTTATGAGGCACGATAGCAAAACCTTAAACTGCTGCTGCACAAGTTACTCAGGAGATCGTTGCTAGGTAACCACAGAGCGAGCGAGTTGCTAGGTAACCAGAGGAGGAATGAGTGAGTTGATTCCAAAAATCTTGCTTAGCTGACGTTGAAATTTTCCTTCTGCCTACATCCCCCAGAATGCTGCGCAGTTCTGGATTCATTGAAATTATTATACATTTAATAAAACGTATTTTCAGTTATGGGTCAGTCTGGAATTAAAGTATTTGTACATCTTTTCCTCACCTGCAGCTCCACGTCTTTATTTTTACCTAAAAGAGAAAGTGTAGATAAAACCCCTTAATCCTGGTGGCTAGTAATCTATAATCTTGCTATCATAACACTTGCAAATACAGTGGCGCACATCCTGTTTACAGACTGTCACGCGAATTCTCACAGAGGCAGCTATTACCGCTCCAGGAGGCCAGAGCACAGGCTGATCTAGTTCATATCTGTTAAATAGGCTGCTTTAGCCAGATTACTTTTTTGGATTAGTCCGCAAGCGCACAGAAGCACAGATGAATTTTATAAGCAAACACAGAGAGGCGGACAAATGTCTCTGCACTTTGCATGTTCAATGTTGGGCACAAATCAGACTTGGCTATGGATTATTGATTCACTTGAAAAACAACACAGCTGTACACAATAGGGATAAATGGATGAGATCCTCAATGCAGGTATGATATCCATCAACGGAAGTCTGCGTCTGGCAACATTTAGTTTGATTTTATGTCAGAAATTTTCAAACTCCTGCAGTCAGAAAGTAAAGAACCTCGACCCGGAAGTTCAGCCTAAATGGTTCTGGGTGGTTTCCTTGGTTCTAGTTTTACCGTCCCGTTAGTTCTCAGGTAAATGGGCGCAGCACTTCCTCCTCTTGTATTCATGTCCTAGAAGAGTGCCGACCGTCCCATCCATCCATCCATCCGTTTTCTTGACACCCTTGTCCCTTAATGGGGTCGGGGGGGTTGCTGGTATCTAGGCGGGTCACCCTGGACAGGTCGCCAGTCTGTCGCAGGGCAACACAGAGACACACAGGACAAACAACCATGCATTCACACCTAGGGACAATTCAGAGCGACCAATTAACCTAACAGTCATGTTTTTGGACTGTGGGAGGAAACCGGAGAACCTGGAGAAAACCCACGCATGCACAGGGAGAACATGCAAACTCCATGCAGAAAGGCCGGGGCCGGGAATCGAACCCAGAACCTTCTTGCTGCAAGGCAACAGCTCTACCAACTGCGCCACTGTGCAGCCTGCCGACCGTCCCATGAACCTGAAACCTCTCAGCCTTTTTTACTCAAGTATTGTTGTGGATGGCTAATTTTTACTTTTACTAACGTGAAAATATGTTAAAGTAGTGCTGCTCTTACTGGAGAGTAATTTTTGGGCCCTCTACCCAACTCTGTGAAGGACATGCATTACACATTAACCCTTTAGAAGATAGGGTAACGATGACATTTCAAAATTTTCCCAAAACATTGCATAAAATCAAAAATATGATAATGTCTGTTGTAGGGGTTGCACCAATTAGTCGACTAGTCGATTCTTGTCTCTGCAATGACTTTTTTCTGGGCCAGTCGACTAGTCGCAATCACGTGGCAAAATAGATTTTTCCATGGAAATGAAAGAAGGTGGACTAGGTGAGTTTGTCAGAAACCTCAAATTGTATAAAAATGTAAATAATTTAACAAAGAGAAGCTGTAAATTACAGCATAGGCTACCGCAATAGGGGCGTTAGCGCGGCGGTTACTTCAGCCCGCGTAGTCAGGAGTCCGACTCCCGTCCTCCAGTCGCTGGGCCCAGACCTCTCTCAGCTCTCTCTGACCCTTTACAGCTGCATTGTTGTCAAATAAACTAGTGCCGAAAAAATACTTCAAAAAAAAAAAAAAAAAAAAGACTACGGAGTAATGTACGACAACGCGTCATGATGTCAGGCCTTTTTATTCCCCAACTGATCAGCGTCACCCTCCTACTGAAGCTTCTAACCTGGCAGCTTTACGCTCTTATAAAAATATGGTTTGACAACATCTGTAAACTAAGTCCAAGCTTCATCCTGAGGATCTGATGGAGCCGATCTCTGTATCCGTCTGCATGTCGGTTCAGAGCCGAACCGACTCCAAGTCAGCAGAGCTTCATGCTGCGCATCGGGCGGAGGAGCAGCGGGAGGCTCTGTTGAATTCAACTGTAACCAAACGGGATCCGTTCATAATACGTTTGGTTTGTGATGTTCCAAAAGCGCCATTATGGTCAGTGTGATAATTTGACTCCTATACGAGTAGCTATCCAGAGATCATCAGTATCAGCCGGTGTTTGGAAACAAAAGCGAAGTCAGACCGACTTTGTGCAACAAACATTTCTCCGCTGCTCCTGAAGAATGATGTGTTTAGACTTAGTAAAAGCGGGAGAAGGGAAGGAGGTGTCAATATTTGCAGTAAAAATAGCTGATGAAGCCTCCAAGTCGTTGTGAAAGTTTTTTGCGCTTACGTCACTATGACGTCACCGCGACTAGTCGACATCGACCCGACTGTTGTCATGATGTAGTCGACCTTAAAAAATATGTAGTCGTTCAACCCCTAGCTCTGTTGCGTGTTGACCAGTGTGTTTTGTCTTGACTTCGTCAGCGGACATCCTCGTGTACATCAACGATGCTTGTGTGTTGGGGATGTCTCACAAAGAGGCGGTAGAGATGCTCAAGTCAGTGCCTGTGGGCCACAGCATAGACATAGAGGTGAGAAGGGGGTATCCAATGCTCTACAACCCGGACGGTCGCCCCAAGCAGCCGTCGCCAAGGTTACTGGACGCCGACGACCACCATGTCACACCTACCACCACCCAACCGCAGCCTCTTCACCAGCTACCTCGCCTTTCAACTCCTTCACCGCAGAGCCAGCTCTTTAACGGCTACCACAGCGACAGAGGCTACGTGGAGCACGGCGTGACCCTGGATGCCAACGGAAACGCCACGTCTTACGCGTCCAGGCTGCCGCCGCCGTACAGGCGCTCCAGCGTGAGCAACGCTGCGCCGTTCTCCCCAGTGCGGCCTCCGCGGTCACACAGGAGCTTGGCCAGGCTGCAGTCGCTGGACCCGACGCTGGCCAGCCAGAGCGACAGTGAGGTTGTTTCTGCGGTTGGTTCACACAGGTAAGAACCCCAACTTCACCTTTTCAGACGCAGAGATTACACTGTAAATGCAAAATAGTGTTTATTTGAAGATGGTATGTTGATTCAAATCAGTTTTAGTAAGTTTCTTGCTCTCTCTACTTGAGTTGGATTAATTTAGAAGAAGTAAGTTTTTGATGATGGTCTATTTGGCTCAATACTTCATGCATCCAAGTACAAATGCTTTACTTGAGGTTTTTTTATGTTCTGGAGGCAGTAATTCATCTAATCTGGCTCATAATAAAGAGATAATAAAATAAAAGATAAAATAAAAGATAAAAGAGATAATCCGGGTGTTTCCAGGAGCGCAGACCACCAGAATATTTATGTATCATTTTATCTTAAGCCAGGCTACATTAAACTAACTTGATGTTTGTTTGTTTGTTTTTGGGACATTAATCAACTAGTTGCATTTTTTGTCTACATCCTAAAGCCGGAAGCTTTGTTTTGTGTTTCTGGTATTCCTGTAAAACTGACACACAAGTGACACCTGGAAACATCGATGATGGCCGACAGCGACGGTGAATTAATCTTCACAGAATATTTTTTAATACATTATGAGTGTAAAATATTTGTTGTAATTAATAATTCTGTGAAGTGGGAGAGAGGGTTGCTGCAGTGGAGCAGGCGTAAAGCACAGCCCACATATGGAGGTGTTGGTCACAGGTTCGAGTCCCAGACTGATGACCTTCGCTTGCTGCACGTCTTCCTCCTCTCTCTTTTCCCACGTTCCTGTCTGCCCTCTCTCAAATAAAGGCCACTAGAGCCAATAAAACCTTAGTAAAAAGAATTAGGACAAAGAGGAAGTTCAAGGACTCAGTCAAACTAGTTTGTTTATTGTAAGTTACATTATCGGTTGTTTTTTGTGAACTGATTAATACATTTTTGTGACTCTAAGAGTTTGCATGGAACTTCTCTTTCTCCTCAGGGCGTCAATGATACGAAATCACAACAACAACTCCCTGACGACGCCGCAGCATCATTTACGTTATGGAACGTCGAAGTCATCCGAAAGCGACCTGTCCACCTGCACCATGCTGGGGACCAGGCTGCCGCTCCCCGAGTCGCCGCGGAGACCGTCGTCTTCCCCCGGCGGGCCCCGCAGCGCTCATCACTCCCACCTTTTCAGACCGCAGACCTCCCTTCTCAGACCACCGCCCACCAGAGAAAGCCCCACCACCACCACCACCACCACCACCACGGCGTCAACGGTTTCCACGGCAACACCAGCCCACTGCCAGCCCCAGCAGCGTTTCCTCTGCCGGCGCGATGAGTGTGGGCAGCGGGTCCGTGGGGTTCGCCGGAGGGGAGCTTGTTCCAGTGGCCTTGGCCCAAACCGAAGGAGACCGGGGCCTCGGGTTCAGCCTGATGGCTGGCGGTTCTGGAGGCGGGTTGGCCGTGGTGGAGAGAGTGTTTGACAGAAAGCAGTGCAACTCCCTGCAGCCAGGGGACGCCGTGGTCAAGATCAATGGAGCTGACGTGCAGAGCCTCAGCCTCATTCAGGTGATGGATAAAAGAGTCAACCTAGATTATCTTAACGAGGGCTGGACAGTATGGCTGAGAAATGTATCGCAACATCAGGGTTTCATATCAGTCAGTAGTAATAATTATTTATCCAGTTTCTGCTTTAAATATCTGAAAGGACGGCAAACTGGTGGTGTGGCCACAGTTCTAACTCCTCCTCTAAAGGTTTAATATTTAAGCAGTTATGAGGCGCAGTGAATCTGAAACTGCTACAAGTTACTCAACGGGCTGTTGCTAGGTAACCAAAGTTGGGGGAACTTGGAACTGCTTGCTCCCCAGCATGTTGTTGCTAGGTAACCAAAGTTGGAAGAACTTGGAACTTCTTGCTCCCCAGCATGATGTTGCTAGGTAACCAAAGTTGGGGACTGGAACTTTTGGAACTGCTTGCTGCCCCAGCATGTTGTTGCTAGGTAACCGAAGTTGGGGGAACTTGGAACTGCTTGCTGCCCAGCATGTTGTTGCTAGGTAACCGAAGTTGGGGGAACTTGGAACTGCTTGCTCCCCAGCATGTTGTTGCTAGGTAACCAAAGTTTGGGGAACTTGGAACTTCTTGCTCCCCAGCATGTTGTTGCTAGGTAACTGAAGAGGGAGCGAGTCAGTTGATTCCACCACACTGGATAAACACAAAATACAGTATTTTCGATCTAGTTTGTAGTACAAATATTGCTGTACAGTTGAAATAAGGCAAAACTAACTTATAAGTGACCTTTTAACAAGAAGTAGGAGCTTGTTTTAAGTCAATAATTCTGTAATATTAATGAAAAAGTGCCAGTTCCCCTGGCAGATTAATTCACTTATAACGTGGGGAAAATGTCTTGTTATAAGTTAAGTAAACTTTCAGTGGAACTGATACTTTTTCATCAATATTAAGCAATTATTGACTTAAAACAAGCTCCTACTTTTTGATTAAAAGCAGATTAAGTTGGTTTTGTCTTATTTCAACTGTAAAAATGTTTTTGCACTACAAACTAGACCAAAGTACTTTGTAAAAATTTTGTTTTTGCAGTTCAGTCATGCCTACCAGAACTAGAGAGAGTAACTATTGACGATTCTATCAGACGTATTATCTATTAATATTGATCACATGTCCGTCACAATATATTTTATTGATTTATTGTCCAGCCCTAACTTTAACTCTTGAAGGTTTGCTTAACAACGTGTTTCAGTTTGACTCCAAAGAATAACCCCAACTTTTCCTTTTTTATAGATTCAGACAATCCTGCAGGAACACACAAAACAGGGAGAAGTTATTCTGCTGGTTTACAGAGGAGGTAATATACTTTCAACCCATCTGGAGTCAGCAGCTGTGTTTCCATTACAAATGTGATCAAAAGTTTGTCTTTATAGTGACAAAAAACACCATTTTTCTTACACAGACTTCATAATTCATTTTTATTTGTTGTTTTTGCTGTTGGATATTTGAAATGTCTTCCAGTTCCAGAGTTAAATGATCATTAGAATTTAAAGTTTATTGATCCTTGAGAATGCGTTCTGCCATTATTTTGCCATCACCATTGTATCTTGGAAATAGTCTCAAAACAACAATTTTATTGTTTATTGCAGGGGTGTTCAAAGTGCGGCCCGGGGGCCTTTTGTGGCCCTTGGACCAATTTTGTGACAGCAATTCAAGAATTGGACAAATTTGGCCTTGCAAAATTTTTTGTAAATTTTTTAGGATTATATTTTCCATGGCAAGTTTATATCATCTTAAACGTACAACACAAATAATTTTTCTTGAGTTAGCCTTTTATAGACTTAAAAAAAGAAAAATAATTACTCAGAAAAGTTACATAACTGTAAACATTAAGGTAAAATATATTAATAATTTTTCTTTAACAAAATTTTGATATAAAAATGTATATTAATATTTATTAATATTAATATATGGATATATTAATAATTTGATGGAATTTTTAACATGTTTTAATAATTTTATTAAATATTTGATAAAATATTAACTTTTATTTATTGTTGTTCAGGTAAAATTCACAATAATTTTTTTGAGCGTTTTTATTTGCTGGGGAAAATTAAACTTTTGGCCCCTGAATATGTTCAGCTTGGGGATTTTGGCCCTTGGCTCAAAACGTTTGGACTCTCCTGGTTTATCAAAACTATTTAGCATGCGACTCCAGTGGAAACCCAGCTGCTGCTGCTGACCTCCTAATGCTCAGTGTTTATCTCCGGTTTCTCTCGTCCTTTAGGCACCTATCACTCATCGGTTTCTCCCGGCTCGGTTCGGAGACTCCTCCTCCTCTGCTGCGCCCCCCTCCTCCTCCCGTTGACGCGGACAATTCGTCGTTGCTCCCAGAGGCGCTGCCCGTTCCCCGCAGCGCCACCATCAACCCTCCCTCCCCGCTCCTCAGCAGCTCCTCTCTGATCCAGAGCACCAGTTTCCTGGAGTCGATTCCAGTGACCCTGACCATGGAGCCCAAAGACTGGATCGACATCGGCCTGGAGGACGAGGCTGGCGGCAGCGGCGGTACCGGCGGCGGCGGCGGTACCGCCATGACGGTGCCTGAAGCGAGCCTGGAGAAGCGGAAGGGCGAGCGGACGCGGCGCTTCAGAGGGTTCGACGTGGAACTGAGGAGAAAGCCCGGGGAGGGATTCGGGTTTGTGATTGCTTCTCAGGACTTGGAGAACGGAAGAGGTAAGAACCGGCATCACCCATAAAACATCAGAACTTCTGAAAAGCACAAACAGTTGGTTACCTGCCCAAAGCAGCGGGTTTTATTTGGATGCCCTTGTGCAAAGAAGCACCATTAGGTAATTGCACATTAAAATTGCTTGGCGTGGCCACAAGCCACTGAATGAGTCACAATGCCTCATCTACATTTTTCTGGTGCATTTGTTCACCTTGCAATTTCAAATTATTTGCTTTGCATTCAGTCTTTCAGGTTGGTTTGTTGCAAAGTGCTTTTCAAATCTCCTGCTTCTGGTCGTTTAAAACACATCTTTGCTCGGTTTTTACCGTCGTCGTCTGGCGCTTTTCAGTTCGAGGCTCTTTGCTGGAGAGTTCAGGTCCTTCAAGCTCTGCAGCACTTAGAGTTAATTGGACCCCAGAGACTCCGGTGAAGGACTGGTCACTCTGCAGAAACACAAAACATTACCAACTGTTTCTGTGTCGTAGTGCACTTGAATAAGACAAAAGTAGCTTTCATTGAGATTTAGGAGCTTTTTTAAGTGAGTAATTTCTTAATATTGATGAAAAATGTCTCTTTCCATTGGCTGATTTAGCTTGTAACGAGATTTTTTCCATGTTATAAGTGAAATAATCTACCATTTGAATTAGTTGCTGAAAAGTTACGTTTGTCTTATTTCAAGTGTAATAAGATATTAGAAGCTAAACCAAAAATACTTGGTAAAATTTTGCGTTTTCACAGTGAAGAGATATAAAATCTTTAAATCTGTTTGTTTTTAAACAGAATAAGAGGCGTCCAGAAATTAGTGGATTGGTTTTCCATAAACTTTTAATCCAGTCAATCATAACCATTTCCTGGAGAACCTTTTTTTTTGTTGTTGCAACAGAGCGTGGATGTTTATTTATGTCCTCTCTGGGAACAGAGCTGCTCTTATCGCCTCTCGGTTTGGTGTTTATTGCGTCTACAGCAGGTGAAACGCAGCATCCCCAACGATGCATAAGCCTCTCCTCCTCTCTGGGATGCAGATAAAACCGCTTTATGGCCGAACACAAACACGTGCGTGTTTTCACGCCGATAAACCCCCATGTCGTCTTATCTTGTCAAGAAGTCCCCTCCGTCCCCGACTCTCTCTCTCTCTCTCTCTCTCTCTCTTTTCTCCGTCTGTCCCGTCTTTCTCTCCCTCTCCGCCGCTCGTCTCATAAGCTCCCGCCCACTCTCCGTCTCTCACCCCCCTTTTCACTCTGCAGTAAAAGCGTCCAGTCTGGTTTTCCAGGAGATTAAAACTCTCCCCCTCCCTCGTACCTCTCTGCTCTCTCCACCACCTCTGAATGCTTCAGGGAAATGCTGAACATTTCCCTCGCTGCGGAGCAACAGAGGGGGAACGGCCAGCCTGTGTTTTTAGCTCCTGTTGCAAGTGAAGCCTTCAAGCTGCTGGACTTGGAATAAAGGATATTTTTTTTTGTTGTTGTTGTTTTCTTTCTTTTCCTTTTTCTTTTTGTTGCATTAGCTAATCAAAGAGCCATGCTGGAGAGACTGCAATCTGCTTTGAAAACTGTAAAGGAGTCCAAACGTAAATATTTTTAATCTCTTCATGTTTGCATGTCCTGAAGTTTGCTTGTGTGAAAGTTGATCACATGTCTCAGGTGCTGCTGCTGCTTCTGCTGCTGCTGTTGTTGCTGCAGAAGTGGACTTTTGCGTGTTGAGATTATCTGTGAATTTTGAGCCGTCGGAAAGACGATTAGAGAGAATTTCAGCTGCGTTTCGAGTAGAACCTGCCGACGCTCGGTGCCGGCTACGTCCGCATCCGAGCCACAGAGGGGGGCTCGGTGACGACAGGGGGGCTGTTACCTTTCCGGAATGGTGGCTGCAGGACGTACCGCAGTGGGATTACGGTGGACACAGAGAGCCACGAGGGAAAGACCCCACAGGATAAAAAAAAACAATCTGTGCGTTTGCATGCAGCTGTGCCTGTTCTCCCACATCTGTGACCAAATGTGTTCGTCCCTGTCTCTGGGTGTGTGTGTGTGTGTCTGTGTGTGTGTGTGTGTGTGTGTTTATTCATCTGTTTGCCGATGTATTATGCATGATAAGAAGACTATGTCCAAAGCTGCCTTGGCTTTGATCTGACCTGATTGCCGTTTCTGCCTGGGTCACCCAGATTACGTCCAGATTGGAGATGTTTCTGGGCTCCGAGTTGCCTTTTAACCGAATCATCGTCCCTGTCTGACATGCACTTCATCTCCTCTGGCATATTCGTCGCCCCCTCGGCACAGGTTCAATCTGTTAACGAGCATTTTAACTTTAAATCAAACGTGCTGTTTTTACCCAGAGAGCAATGAGGGGTTTTGGTATTAAATGGAAAATGTTTATTCTGGGTTACGTAAGGCCACTGGCAGGACTCTGGAGGGGCCAGCTGTCACCAAAACACAGCTTGCTCTCAACGCAGGGATGGGGGTGGAGGGGCCGGCATAAAAACCCCCAGAAGATTCACATCTGAGCAGAGAAAATCTGTAAGCAGCAGCTTCTTATCTGCTGGAGGAGATTATTGTTGGAACATTTAAATCTCGGCTGCTCCGTATTTTTTCCTCATCAAACTCGTACGCTGGTCAGCGTTGAGCCTAAATCTCGGATAAGACGAAGCGAGGAAGCCAACGGTTTCTGTGTTTTACTTTGAAACCGGCGCATCGCCACAACCCACTCAGCTCCATCTCACCTCTGACCTCTTCCTCACACTTTGTTTATTTACTTCATTTATTGCAGCTCGTGACGATGAGCAGTGAAGAGGCTCACAGTGGAGGACTGCCAACATTATTTCCCACATACAGCAAAGCAAAAAGTATTTAAATAGATTACGTGTGTTAAACTCAAAGTCCGAGGGCCAAATCCGGCCCACTGGTGCTTTTATGTGGCCGTCAAGATAATAGCTGAGTTTTAATATTTTTTTCTCAACTGTTTTTTTTATCTGTATACTGCAAAATTACATCAATGTTTATAGTGAATTTTATGAAGACAGAAAGAGATAAAATAGACAGAAGGTGGAAGATCTGACAAAGAAGGGACTGAACTGTGAGGCTTAAGTGACGGCGAAGGTGATTATTTGAATGCAAAGCATTACAAATTCAAATTAATAATCTTATTTAGGAGAAACAGGAATGTGATTAAACAGGCAGAAAACCAAGAGAAACGGTAACCAAGTAAAACATGACGAAACATATAAATCGAAGACGAAAAAAGAAAAATTAACCATTTACAAGCATAAATAATTATAAAAATGAATCTCAGCCAACTGGTAGAAACAACGGATGTTAGAGGATTCAAATAGAGACTGTATGAATGAATGAATCAAGAGTAGGCCTGCAAAGGAGCAAAATGTGTCCTGTAAATACACAAAAAGTATGAACGCATTTTAACAGATGCTAAGAACTTCGATAAGTTTGAACCACAAATTTTCCTTAAAGGCGACTCAGTCGGACTTGTAAACCAGTTTGAGAGCTATGGATTAGCTACATCTTCAGTGACTTTTTTTTGGTATCTTCATGTAATTTTAAGGTAACTGATTAAAGATGCTAAAGCTAATAGCGTATTAGCTAAGACCAAAACAGATTTCTACCCTCTTCAATCAGCTCCAGTTTCCAACAACTCCTGCATGTCTGTGAAACAATAAGTCATATTTATATTTCATTCTAATATCTTTGGCTTGCTAATGATTTTTAAGTTGTTTTTTTTCTTTTAGAGTTAAATAAGGCAGAGATTTACAAAGAGTCCAGTAATGATTCACACAGGAAGTAGGGAGGCAAAGCGTCATCAGTCATTCCCCTAATTTGTTATGATATGCTTCATTTTAATGAGACAGACAAAAAAAGCTTTACATGTTCCACTTCCTGTTTCACTCCAGAAAATAACGACTGGATTTCCATCTTCTACCTCCATCATCAACGTAAATAAACATAAATTTCCTTAGAAATAACCCAATAATTCAAAGTGGGTAAAGAATAACTGGATAATTAGCCACAGCATTATTTATACTGGAGTTGGTTTCAGGAAGATGTTAACTGAATCCTCCTGGATTTATGCTAAATAAAGACGTTAAGAGAGTTTAGTTATAATCTGATTTATGTTTTATGACAAAATCTCTCTGCAAAAACAAAAAACCTGAACTATCCTCTTCGCTGCTTGCAGAGAAAAATAAATGTTGCAGTGTATTTCTTTCAGATGTGACTGGCATACTAATGCAGACAACCTGCAAGTTTGCAGAACAGCAGAAAATTACTGACGTTGTATAAATATTAAGCGTAAAAATCCAAAATGTGACGTTGCGTGACAGATTTAGGACAGAACAATCAGTTCTGGCCTGAAGGCTTCTGGTCATGACTCCTTGTTCTGGAGGTAAAAGACGAATCAATAGAGGGGGGAAATGTTGCTGGCGCGCCAGAAAAAGGTGAGTTAGGATGAAACAAAGGGGGAAATGTTTCAAGGAGATGAAGAGGGTAGAAAAAAACTCCCACTGGAAGTAATTTATGGGATTAACCCAGCCAAAAAGCAAGCTGACGCTTAATTACAGCTTGTTTTAGCAAATCTAGCATGTTCTCTGTTGGGGTAAATCTTCCTGCTCTTAAATGGAATCGATAATAAAAAAAATAAAACACCTACATGCTAGTTGAGGTTTAGACTTTAAAGATGACCTGTTATGTTTCCTTGAGGAGGTTCAGGTGGATTTATGCACCACACAAAACACTTTCATTACTTTTTTTTGGCTCAAGATCATTCTTAGAATATGAGATTTCAGTTCTGCCTATTTTGAGCTCCGTTCAGATCAAGCATAATACATCTTTGATAAGCATTAGTAGAACCTCCTGCACAACCAACAAGAATGCAGCAAATGGTTTTTGAGTGGTAAGTGAACAACTAGGGCTCTCAACGTTAATAATCTAAAACATGTTAATATAACATAAGAGTGCACTAAGTATAGCCTCCTTAATGCACTGGTGAAATCCACCGAATCACAACCAGCTTAGAGTTAACATCTCTAAATTACATTGGAATAAAATGACTTCTTTTAATTTTATTCCATTTTATTTCAACCTTCCTGAATGTGGAACAATAAAACATTTTCTTAAACACATTTTGAAAACGGGCACTTTTGCATTTGAAGCTCACAAAGTTAAGCTTAGTGATTAATCTTGATTAACCATGGTGTAATTAAAGCACAGAATATTTTTTAATCAATTGACATCACCATCAATAACAAAACACTTGTCTTTTCCAGCAGCCATTGTACAACGCATACAGCAGCAAAACCAGCTGCTCATTTTCTAGACACCAAAAAACAGTAAAATGGTTTTATTTGGACTGTTTTTAGAAGCATTTGAGACCCAAATTAAGTACAAAAAAGTGCTAAATGGGAATTTTACATAGTAGGTCCCCTTTAAATATGAAATAAAATGTGATTTTTACCGTTTAGATTGGTCTGACTGACGGATTTTGTTCCTGTTCCAGCTGCGTCCCTCCTTCCTCACCGCTTCGTCACGGTCCGGCGCGGCAGCCCGGCAGCGAAGAGCGGCCAGATCCGGCCCGGAGACCGCCTGGAGGCCGTCGAGGGCCGCTCGGTGGTGACGCTGCCTCACCGGGAGCTCGCCCAGATTCTCCGCAGAGCCGGAAACACGCTGCGCCTCACCATCGTGCCCCGGCCCAGCACCTGTAAGCAAACACAGCACAGAGCCGGCCGACCGGCCTGGCGCTCAGCCGGCTATCTAACCAAAACCTCAATCCACCTCAGACGCTTCAAACCACACAGAAACCGCCGACCACGACCACGGTCACAGGAGCAGGAAGGGTCAGAGGTCGCGCCCAAAGGTGAGGACATGCTTCTCCTGAAGGCCCGTGTGCTTCCAGAAACGGGAGTGATCGTCGTTGCCTTTCTCCCTCCCCGCCAGCGTGACTCCAGGTATTACAGCGTCGACCTGGACCGCGGACCGTCGGGCTTCGGCTTCAGCCTCCGAGGCGGCAGCGAGTACAACATGGGGCTCTACGTCCTCGGGCTGATGGAGGGCGGCCCCGCGTCACGCAGCCAGAAGATACAGGTGGCGTCACACAGTCCCACTTTTAATCTGAGCAAATTTATTCAGCAGGGAAAGTAGCTTTACTCAGAAAGGCTAAATAAAGAGAAGTTTAATTTTTCCTTCATCTTTTTTAACGATTTTACCATTTATAGTGTTATAGTTGAACATTTATAAATGATTACTGTTACATTACTAATGCTATATTAAATGAGTCTGTTTTAATAGTAAATGTAAATTGTTCATTATGTCAGGAAATGACAACAAAAAGCCACCCTGCAAAAAAAAAACAAACGGCATCTTACAAAGTATTCAAGGTCTAGTTTCTATTTTTATTTTGCTTCAAATAAAACAAAATTAACTTATAAGTAACATGTCGTCAAGATAAAGGAGCTTCTTTTAAGTAAATAATTTCTTAGTATTGATGAAAAAATGCCAGTTCCAATGGCAGATTATTCCACCTAATAAATAAATTTTTCTCACATTTAAGTGAAATAATTTACCAGGGGAACAAGAACCTTTTCATCAATATTAAAGAATTATTGACTGAGTTCGAATTGGGACAGAAATCTCCATATTGCACTGTGTCAAAAAGTCATTTGAAAAACCCGTTCCCCTCCTCGCCTGTGGAGGCGCTGCACCAATTACCACTGAAGGAAGGAAATGACATAAACACCACTGAAGAAGACGCTGAGCAACACTTCCTTCCTTGTGAAAATGTAAACAAAACGTTTACTGGTTGTAAGATTTCTTTTTGTCTTTGGTAAAAGATCATGAGCTATTTCTCCCACTGCTTCCAGACACACTTTTATTTACCCACAATGCCCTGCACTGTAGTCCACTTCCTGCTTTTGGTGCCTTCTCGGATCCATTTGACATTCACATATGAATTTGAACCAAAACTCTGGTTTCTAGAGGCGCTTTCACACTGCAGGAACGGAACGGGACGGAATGTGTGTGTTCACATCACAACCTGCGTTCCACCCGACCCCAAACGTTCCAGCAGCCGATTGGCCGCTGGTTGTCATGGAGTCAGACGTTGATTTCCCGTTGACAGCTGGCTCTCACTGTATTTTGTAACGACTGGTATTTTTCTTCCGTATTTCTCCTTGCAATACGTAGAAGTCGTTCAGCATTTTGTCTTCTGAGGGCAGCTTGTTGGCAGAATTTAATTAATTGTATGAGGTTGATAAGCAGCAAAATTAAATCCATGTCGTCCATTGTTGTCGTCGTAGCAACTGTTAACCCGCCCCAAGCGTTTCTGCTTAGAACCAGCAGCTGATTGGCCGCTGGTGGTTATGGAGTCAGACTGATTTTCGTCTCAATATCAGCCAATCAGCTGCTGGAACGATTGGGGTCGGGTGGAACGCAAGTAGTAATGTGAACACAGCCGTTCCGTCCCGTCCCGTTCCGTCCAGTCCGTCCCGTTCCGTCCAGTCCGTCCCATTCCGTCCCGTCCAGTTCTGTCCAGTCCGTCCCGTTCCGTCCTGTTCCGTCCCGTCCTGTTCTGTCCAGTCCGTCCCGTTCCGTCCCTTTCCGTAACGTTCCGTCCTGTTCCGTCCCGTTCCGTCGTTCCGTCCCGTCCCGTTCTGTCCAGTCCGTCCCGTTCCGTCCATCCGTCCCGTTCTGTCGTTCCGTCCGTTCCGTCCATCCGTTCCTGTCCAGTTTCTGTCCAGTTCCGTCCCGTTCCGTCCCGTTCTCCTGTTCTGTCCAGTCCGTCCCGTTCCGTCCCTTTCCGTAACGTTCCGTCCATTCCGTCCCGTTCCTCCGTCCGTTCGTCGTCCCGTCCCGTCGTCCTTCCGAACGTTCCGTCCCGTTCCGTCCTCCGTCCCGTTCTGTCCAGTCCGTCCCGTTCCGTCCAGTCCCGTTCTGTCCAGTCCGTTCCGTTCCGTCCCATTCCGTCCCGTTCCATCCCGTCCCGTTCTGTCCAGTCCGTCCCGTTCCGTCCCTTTCCGTAACGTTCCGTCCCATTCCGTCCCGTTCCATCCCGTCCCGTTCTGTCCAGTCCGTCCCGTTCCGTCCCTTTCCGTAACGTTCCGTCCCGTTCCGTTCCGTCCCGTCCCGTTCTGTCCAGTCCGTCCCGTTCCGTCCAGTCCCGTTCTGTCCAGTCCGTTCCGTTCCGTCCCATTCCGTCCCGTTCCATCCCGTTCCGTCCCATTCTGTCCAGTCCGTCCCGTTCCATCCCGTTCCGTCCCGTCCCGTTCTGTCCAGTCCGTAACGTTCCGTTCCGTCCCGTCCCGTTCCGTCCCGTTCCGTCCAGTCCCGTTCTGTCCAGTCCGTCCCGTTCCGTCCGTTCCGTCCCGTCCCGTTCCGTCCGTTCTGTCCCGTTCCGTCCCGTTCTGTCCAGTCCGTCCCGTTCCGTCCCGTTCTGTCCAGTCCGTCCCGTTCCGTCCGTTCCGTCCCGTCCCGTTCCGTCCGTTCTGTCCCGTTCCGTCCCGTTCTGTCCAGTCCGTCCCGTTCCGTCCGTTCTGTCCCGTTCCGTCCCGTTCTGTCCAGTCCGTCCCGTTCCGTCCCGTTCCGTCCCGTCCCGTTCCGTCCGTTCTGTCCCGTTCCGTCCCGTTCTGTCCCGTCCCGTTCCGTCCGTTCTGTCCCGTTCCGTCCCGTTCTGTCCAGTCCGTCCCGTTCCGTCCCGTCCGTCCGTTCCGTTCCTCGTTCCTCGTTCCCGTTCCGTCCCGTTCTGTCCGTGTCCGTCGTCCCGTTCCGTTCCATTCCGTTCCGTTCCATTCCGTTCCGTCCAGTTCTGTTCCGTTCCTGCAGTGTGAAAGCGCCTTAGGTGGCCCAGAGTTTGATTTTTTTTTGGTCCGTAGTTTAATTCACACCTCAGCAAACGACCTGAACTCTGAAGAAAAACAAACTAATCTGTCTAATCAGGGCTGCTGCTGTGAATGCAGCATAAGCTTCTCAAGAGATTGAACAGCAGCCATAACTATGCAGTAAATCCTAAATAGTACAGTGTGCACTGAAAAGTTTATTCTGTAATATAATAGCAGAAAACCTGGAGCTTCAGATGCAGAGCCGCTAACGTCAGAATCGTAGCAGGGAGAGTTCTGACGAATCAGGAGATCTGGAGGTGAAACACCTGCTCACCTTTTACGCTCTTTCTATTTCCTCCTGTGAGTGAAACGAGAAGTGATGGTGTGCTTGCAGGTCAGCGACCAGCTGGTGGAGATCAACGGCGACAGTACGACCGGGATGACCCACAGCCAGGCCGTGGAGATGATCCGCCGCGGAGGCCACCGGATCCACCTGGTGCTCAAGAGAGGCAACGGCTACGTGCCTGATTACGGTACGGCGCCGCCTGAGGCGTTTCAGCTTAAACCCTGCACAAACACAAAACCTCTCCAACTGTCTCAGTTTCTACTGCAAGTGTCTTCGATACTGACAAAACGAGCTCACAAGTGACTTTCACCAAGAATTATTCAATCAATCAATCAATCAAATTTTATTTGTATAGCACATTTCAGCAACAAGGCGTTTCAAAGTGCTTTACACGATTTAAAATAAAAAATGAAAATGAAAACAAAAATAGACAGAGATTTTGAAAATGATTAGAAAAAGATAGAAACATTATTAAAAGTAAAAATTAAAAGTAAAAACATTTTAAAACATCTCAAACCTCGACATCATACATGGATTCTCAAACCCAAGAGTTTTAGAGAACTTTACAGAGTTTTTGTAGGACGCTGCCTATCAAGGATTCTCGAACCTTCATTTAAAAGAAAGAACAAACCTCTAGAGTTTTAGTAGGACTTACAAGGATTCAAGGCATTTTAAAGTGCTTTACATAATTTAAAATTAAAAGAAAAACAGAAAGAGACAGTGATTAATTAAAATACAAATAAAAACATGAAGAGACAGAGAGTTTGAAAAAGACTTGAGAAGATTAAAAGTAAAAATAAAAATAAAAGCATTCAGTCTATCCATAAGCGACTCTAAACAGGTGGGTTTTAATTTGAGATTTAAAGACACTCAGTGTTTCAGCTGTTTTACAGTTTTCTGGTAGTTTGTTCCAGATTCGTGGTGCGTAGAATCTGCATGCTGCTTCTCCTCGTTTCATTCTGGTTCTGGGGATGCAGAGCAGAACCAGAACCAGAATTATTAACTTGATTTAAGTCAATAATAATACTGTAGATTATTTCTATGGAAAAGAAAAAAAGTTCTGACTTTTCAATCCAAATTTTTGTGATTTCTTTTTTTATAATAAAAACTTGAAAAAATACAGAATCTTTCATTTTTGTCTAGTTTCTTGTCCAAATATCTTATAACACTTGTAACTTCTCAGCAAGATATGGGAGCTTAATTTAAGTAATAATTCATTAATTTTGATTTTATAAAGATCCACTGGCAGATTATTTAACTTATAACAAAACATTTTTCCCATTTTATAAGTGAAATAATTTACCAGTGGAACTAGAACTTTTCCATCAATATTAAGAAATTATTCACTTAAAAGCTCTGTAGTGTTAAAAAGTTACTTTGAATTTGAAGCGCACCAAGACATTCACACTGGAAACTAGACCAAAAGTGCTTGGTAAGATTTTGTGTTTTTGCATTAAAGGCACCAAAATACATTTATTAGGTGCCTGAATGGACAGATGTTCATAACAAGAAAGTCCTGTTCTTATATCTGCGTCTTTCGGTGTTATTTTCTTTTATCTTAACTAAAATCCTTTCCACTGTTTGGTTCTCTCTTCCACCTCTGATTTCTCTACTTTTCTGCTCCATTAAAACCTTCTTTCTGGTAACATTTCCGCTCCGCCTTCACCTTGTGCGTGTCTTGGCCGTCCCTTTCATTTCCACTCGTTTCCTCTCTTCTCTTTGCCTCTCAGTGGAGCTCTCCAGCTTGTCTCTCTGTATGACCAACTCCAAGCTGGGCGAGCCTTGCTTCTATGTCATTGGACGGACAGAGAATACGCGGTTGGTAATGGTTCCTGTTAGTTCTCCCATTTTCTGCCTCTCTACATCTCTTTAACCACTCTCCACTGCTGTCTGCGCTCAGTAAAAGTTAGCGTATGTCGGACTTCCTCATTATAAGATCATAAGATTAGTTAGTACTGAAAAACGTTACGTTTCTTGCAAATTCGCCTGTGAGCTGAATCCTTTTGCCTCCGTGATTTGTGAGTGTGTGAATGCATAATGTGAGAGCACGCTGATAAATAAATGCATGTTGTATGATTAATTCATGTTGCAGCACAGTAAGGATGTTCTTACCCAAGACGACCGTAAGAGCAGAGAAACACTTAAGCTGGAAGCTTTTTAATGTGCAGTGCCTTGCAATCGTATTTATGGGGGCTGAGCATGAAAATCACATTTTGTTAGCATTTTGTCTGACAGACCAGCACAAAGTCATGCATACTTGTGAAGTGGAAGGAAAGGGAAGCCTGGTTTAAAACATTTCATTATTAAAAATCTTCAGTACCCATGTAGCAATACCAGTAGAGCTCCATCGTTTTTAATCGGTTGGTTTTACCGCCGTACAATGGCTGCTGGAAAAGGCAAGCTCTTTTCTGTTTATGAACCATCCAGAAACCACTTTATGTTGTCTTGTTGGTTGTACAGACAGCTCTACTGATGCTTTTCAAAAATGTACGGTTGTATAAATGTAGACATTTTCATGTGAGCGTAAACATTGAGTTGGGGGCGTGGCCAGCAGCAGATTATTAGGATTTAAAGTGACAGGAGACCCTAAAACATCTCAGTAGGATTTTATGTGACGGATGAAATGGTTTAGAAATAGAAAGCTGAAAAGTGTGGAGTGAATTTGTGTTTATCCTCACCACTTATCCTCTAAGCTTTATGGCTGCAGCTGCAAATCTTTTATGGTAACAGCTCTATTAAATCGATAGGGCTGCCCTTTGACTAGGCCATTCTGAATAAATGGAGATCTATTATGCAAAATTCATATTTTTGTTCTTCCATTTGGATCTACTGCTTCTAAAAATAGACAAAGAGCTTAAAGTAAAAACGTCTCCGACCGTTTTCAGGAAATTAGTGTTTTATCCAAATCTTTTGGTGTCTAGAAAACAATCCTCCTAATTATTGCGTCACGTTTTGAAGAACTGACCAGATTGAAATCTCATTATCAGATAATCCATCCATTTTCTTTGCACCCTTGTCCCGTTCCGGGACAAGGGTGCAAGGTGCTGGTGGGTCAGGAGGTGCTGGTTCCTCTCCAGCTGACGTTCCGGGCGAGAGGCGGAGTCACCTGGACAGGTCACCAATCTGTCGCAGGGCAACACAGAGACACACAGGATAAACAACCACACACACACACTCACACCTAGGGACAATTTAGACAGACCAATTAACCTCACAGTCATGTTTTTGGACTGTGGGAGGAAACCGGAGTACCTGGAGAAAACCCACACATGCACAGGGAGAACATGCAAACTCCATGCAGAAAGACCGGGGCTGGGAATTGAACCCGGAACCTTCTTGCTGCAAGGCAACAACTTCTTTCTACCAACTGCACCACTGTGCAGCCTTAGTTATCAGAGAATTATTTTGTTAATAAATATATTTCTATATATAATGAACATGTTCTGTATAACCATAGACTTATTGTAACCTGTTTAAGGAAGAATAAATGGTCGTGTTTAGAGTAACGCTACCTTATAGCATAAAAGTGTTTACTTTTAATTTAAGAACAGGAAGATTTGTCCAAACAGAAATAAAACAAGCTGTAATTAAGCTTCATGTTGCTTTTTCACTTTATTTATAAATAAGTCATTTAAACAAAGTCAGAGAACAAGACAAAATGTAAAATTTAAAAACTTCATTCATGCTTTTGCAAAGCACTGCAGATCAGATAAATCTGTCAGGCAAAGATATTATTTTTTTTAGGTCTGTTTTCTGGCGACTCACCTTGTTTCTGTCTCCTCCTCACCTGTTCAGCCCGTGAGCACAGAATCACCTCCTCCTCCCTCCTGCACAACCCCAAAGAGCAGAGTCTGGCTGCAGTGAGCTCCCCCGGACAGAGGGGGCGCCGCGCCGGGCAGACGAGGAGGAGCAGGTCGGTGGGAGACGTGAGGGGGGGCGGGGCAGGAGCCACCAGAGGAAGAACGAGGAGGAGGCGGGGCTCGGCAGGAGGAGGTCGCTTACGGAGCCCCGTCTCTGAGCGCGGGGACGGGGAGAGGAGGAAGAGGAGGCCTCAGAGTTTACCGAGAAACGCAATCAGGAAACATGAAGACGAAGAGGCAGGAAGGGGAAGAAGAAGAAGAGAGGAGGAAAGAGGGAGGAGCAGACAGAGAGAGAGGAAAAGCAGGAGTTTGGAGAGGGGGAGGACGAGAGAGGAGGAGAAGGAGGGGGAGGAGGAGGAGGAGGAAGGACCTGCTGCTGAGGAGGAACCAGAGCGCAGAGCAGACTCAGCAGAAAGTGAAGAGGATGATGTTTTCCTACCCATTCCAGTCCCGATCCACAGACTCCCCAGACCGAAGGAAAACCGGGAAGACGAAACCGATGAAAACTGGAACATGGCGGCAGAATACCGGGGCCTGAGGAGGGACGAAGAGGAGGAGGAGGAGGAGGAGGAGGAGGAGGAAGAGGAGGAGGAGGAGGACTGCGGCGCAGAGTCAGCCATCTCTGACCGGCCCTTACCAGGCGTCACGGTGGCGGGTCCGGAGCCGTTCTCCTTCCTCGCCTCCACGCTGTCCCAGGACCAGCTGGGCGACGCCGCGTCCGAGTCTGGAGACAGCCAATCAGACGCCAGCGTCTCCGCCGCCAGCATTTCGGGGCTCTCGCTGGCCGCCGCCCCGCTGCCCGGCCCGTGGCTCGTTCCGGGTCAGCAGAGGCTGGTTCAGTTTGAGGATGAGCAACACGGGCGGGACAGGACGAGAAGAAGAAGAAGAAGCAGCGCCGCTGTCCCCTGACTGTCGACGAGAGATAAAACGCGCAGCAGTTAAACGACACGGCATCAGATCCTGATCCATCTCCTCCTGACCAACCGTCACTTTGAACCTGCAGCTCATGTTCTTTGTGCCTTTCTGCAGCTCATCTCTGGACCACATTTCGGTTTGAGCCTCCACCAAATGTTGCAAACGTTTTTCCAGAACGCTGCTGCACATTTCAGCCGACCTTCAGTTACTGACCCACACTGCAAAAACTCAAAGTATTGCCAAGTGTTTCTAGTGCCAAGTGTCCTGATACTCATGAAATGGTAGTTTGACTCTATGGAACGTAGAGCAATAAAAGAATAAACGGAGTTATTTCTTACGGTGATGTTGATTTACAAGAAAGTTCTACTTCCACGGATAGATTATTTCTATGGAAGAAGAAGAAGAAAAAATTTTGAATTCTGATTTTAAAAAAGTCCAAATTGTAAGAAAAGAAAATCTGGATTCTGAGAAAAAAATCTTTCTGATTTTAAAAAATCTAAAAAAAAATCTAAATTTTGATTTTAAAAAATCTGAATTCTGAAAAAAAAATCGTTCTGATTTTTTAAAAATCTAAAAAAAAATCTAAATTCTGATTTTAAAAAATCTGAATTCTGAGAAAAAAAATCATTCTGATTTTAAAAAATCTAAAAAAAATCTAAATTCTGATTTTTTTAAAAAAAATCTGAATTCTAAAAAAAATAATTGAATTCTGATAAAAATCTGAATTCTGAGAAAAAAATTACAAATTTGGGGAAAAAAAACAATCTGGAAAAAAACATCTAAATTCTAAGAAAAAAATCTGAATTCTGAGAAAAAAAATTAATTCTGAGAAAATTGTATAAATTCAGAAAACAATAAATCTGAATTTGGAGGAAAATAAATATCCAAATTCAGAGAAGAAGTCAGATTCCTTCGCCCCCAGTTGGTCCTAATCTGTATACTTCACTTATACTAAGGTAAAAATGTCTTGTTACTGTCAGTGGAACTGGCAAGTATTTATTAATATCAGTTAAAGTTACTCGTAAGTTAGTTAAGCCTTTTTTCAAGTGGACTAAGATATCTGCACTAGAAATTAGACCAAAATTACCTGGTAACATTTTGTGTTTTTGCAGTGTATCCACTCCATCAGCTTCCCTCTGTCCACTTTTGATTACGGCAAAGACTTTTTACCTCATGAAGATACTGAGCAATAAAAATGCTGCGACTGTCCGAGACTATCAGCCGTCCATATGCACCTCGCTGCTGCGTGTGTGTGTGTGTGTGTGTGTGTGTGGTGGTGTGTGTGTGCGTGTGGCGTGTGTGTGTGTGTGAAACCCTTTTTGAAGCTTCCCTATTCTGTAAATATCTGTAAAGAAATTAGTTAAGAGTTTATTGCAAATATTATAAATGGAGAAGCTCTGATTTGTATACCTTTAATGAAAAACTTGTATATTTGAATATATGCACCAAATACACACATATAAACACATATATCTTACAAATAACAGGTAACTGAGCGTTTTTGTTGTGCAATGATGTGAAAATCGGTACTCAGTTTTTGTGAACACACAAATATGCTGTGCCTTCCAAAAGTATTCACATCCCGTGAACCTTTTCACATTTTGTATCGACACAACCATCACATGCAGTGTTTTATTTATTATCAATGTGACGGACGAAATGCTTTAAAAATAAAGAGCTGAAAAGTGTGGCGTGAATTTGTGTTTATCCCTTTGCCCTGACTCGACATTAGCTTTTACTTTTAGGGTAGCAGCTCCAGTTTAGTTGCTAACCCTCAAATTGATTCTTTGACTAGGCCATTTTGATGCATAAATAAGCTAATTAAAGGAGACCTATTGTGGAAAAATCATTTTGCATTTTTTTTCTACTTCCATTTGTGTCTCTACTGCTTCTAAAAAAAACAACTCAAGCTCTTAAAGTAAACACCCAGATGTTTTCTGCTAATAAGTTAGCTTAGTTTGGAAAATTAGCCATTTCACAAGCATTTTCTGTAATGCTGCACTGTTACTTAGCAACCCAAGCGCTGGATTTGCTGTGTACAATGGCTGCTAATAGGTCACTTTTAAAAACAGGGCTTTATCTGGCTGGTTGTTTTTCTGTTGGAAGGTTGAAGTCCTGCTTCATCCGTTCTCCCATCTGCTGACGCTGGTGCTGCCACCACAGTGTTTCATCATGGCGATGTTAGTTTTCTGCCACATTTAAATTTGCATGTTGGCTGTAGAACTAAATTTTGGCTTCATCTGACCAAAGCACCTTCCTCCACCTGTTAGGTGCGTCACTAACATGTCTTGTGGTAAACTAAAACAAGATGACGATAAAAATCATCTGCATAGCGTCTTCTTTGGTTGATGCTCTCCATGCCAGGACTGTCAGTTTATTTGGACATGGATGATTTGGTGGGTTTGTCCAAAGGGCCGCATGATGTTTTTAAATGGCAGCTTATAATGTTTATGAATGTTGCCATTACGAAACAACTTCTGGTTAAAAAGTTGTTTTAAAAAAACTAACAGACTCCTCTTGAGAAGGGTTAGCATGCCGTGTGGGAAACTAGCAATCTGAAAAGTTCTTAGCAATATTAATATTTCATAAAATCTTAAGACAGTGGTGTTTTGTCCTGCCCTCTTTTCTGTAACCTATGACCTGTGAAACTTTTCCACCTGCTGTTTTTTCTTGTTTTATTCTCTAACAAACCTCTGATACTTTCACTGAACACCTCAATTTATGCTCATTTTTTAATTATTTTGTGAAAAATAGAAAATAGTCCATTGCTTTCAGTGGTTGTTTTTTTATATGGCGGTTGCCCAGGGAGACATTAGAAAGGGGGCAGCAGTTTGATCAAGTTTTAATGTGTTTGCTTGTTTTTCTGCTGTTACAGAAATCCCAGTTAAAGTTACTGAAGCTTGTTGTGAAACATGGTTGCCCAATTCCAGTAATAATAATATAACTAGTAATTCAGCAGTAATGAATCATTCATTTGGTTGAGCTGGATTGGATTAGGCCACCAAAAATCTAATGAGGTTAAAGGGTGTGAATACTTTTCCAAGGCACCGTAAACATGTACTACAGATAACAGGCATATGTTCCTATTTATTACTGTGCAATAATGTGAAAAATCCCACCTTTTGTAACACACACACACCCAAACAAATGTAGCACCTGTCGTAGTCTTAAGTGAATGTTGTGTAAAATGCTGCTTGAGTGTTTCAGAGTTAAACCGTTAGCAAAGGATGCCAAAAAATATGCACCCGGCGTGTGTATTCATATTTCCAGTACTGTTGTTATTGTGTATGTGGGGTCAGAAGAAAAAGAGAAAACAACAACAAAAAAAAAACAATATCTAGATTCCTGAGAGTGCTGTGCCCATCGTGCCACGTACAGTTGCCTTGGTAACAAACCACTTTATCCTAACCACTGATTTTTCTTACTGTGAAAATCTTTTGCTCTGAGGTTTCTAATACTACGGATGGGCGGACCGTTGTGGAATTTCAGCCATGCCAAAAAAATATTTAAAAAATAAAAAAATCAGCGGAATCTGAGCTCTGAGATGGTGAACTAGCACATCATTTTCTGTTGCTCTCTTTTGAAATTATTATAACTTGAAGGAATCAACCTGAATGGATACTGTGAGATGTTATTTTTCTATTTAAATAATAATGAAAAAGATTTTTTCTTTTTTTTATATACTCAGGTTTTCTGACACTTTGCTCTAGAAAAGCCATTCGGGTGAGAAGCTGCTCTTCATAGCACGATGTGGACCTGCATTATTATTTTAGCGCTACAGCAATATTATGTTGATTTTCTGCAGCTGCATTAAGAGACACAGACTGTTATTATTACCAGTCATCTCCCAAAGGCATAAATCAACTTTACCTACTGTTTCCAGTCCATTTGATCGCATTGATGTGCTGCAAATGACAAGACGATCATGTTATTTTAGTTTTGCCTATTTTATAATGTTTGCTAATGTTATTTTTTAATATATATATATGTTCATTTGGAAATTGGCTGAACTGTAAAGTGGAAATAAAGCGCTCAAGCAATTTTTTTTTGCATTGACTTGAATGTTTGTGTGTTATTATTAATGTTTTTGGAGCCTCGTTAATAGACAGCAGATGGCAGCAAAAATCCATTACAGAGTTTGGGCAGAAGATAAAATTTGTTTTATTTATTTGTTAGTTATTTTGCCACTGCGACATTATTAGAAATAAAAACGTGATATCCTGCAGATGAAACATATTTATTGTTTTTTGGGGGTAAATTGCAGGATTTTACAGTTATTAAACCAAACCGAGAATCTCAGGTGTTTGTTGTTGTTTATTTGTTTTATTTATTTATTTTACTGCGTCAGAGAGAGAGAGAGCAGGTGAATTAACTGCGTTTCAGTTCACATATGAGCTCTAAAAATAACATCGCTCTGAGGCATGTTTTCCTCTCATAAGCCACATCCTTCTGTTCAAGTCAGCTGAAGCGAGAAATAATGATAAAAACAAAAAAAAGAAAAGCTTTGTTTTATATGAGGATGATGCGTGACAATACAGTAAAAAGGAAACTATGAAATCAAGTCTTGGGCTTTTAAATATTGAGAAATCTTCGGCGCAAAAGGAGCAGAACTGCACTGGTTGTGTTCCGTCTTCACTGGATCTGCTGAGCAGAGCAAAGCTAGACAGACGAAATATGAGATTCAAACGGGACTTTCAAAATAAAACACACAAACATGCTTGGTATATAAAGCGTCGGTGTCCAAACGTTTTGAGCCAAAATTGTCGATTCAAATGTATTTCCGGGCCAATGAAGAGAGCTAAAAATCAAGAAAATAAAGTAGTCCAATGTTTTTGTTAGTTGGGATGTAATTCATGTTTGCCTTATAAAAAGAACAGCATCTAGTTTTCAAATTATTTTGGGGAGAATTTAACATTTATTCTGTTATAAGAACAGCATTTCTCATAACTTTTAAATGTTTGCAGTATTTAGCTAAATTCAGTAAATATTTAATAGTTGTTCATGTTTTGACACCGTTTATTGGTTACATTCACACTGAAGTGACACAATTACGATTTTTTTTTTCTTCATGACGGTCTGAACAACACAGATCGGATTTTTAAAATTATTTTTATGCGTCTCAGGATGCTTGGGTTTCCGATTTTTCAAATGTGACCTGAATCTTAACCATAGACGTTGATATCGACCAACGTCACTTCTCTGCGCCCTGACACGCGCAAGATGGAGGAAAAACAACAACACCTAACTTACCTGAATTTTCTACGAAATACATTGTTTTTGGAAAAGAAAAGAAAAGACTTTTGAAAGGCTACTAAATGTTATCATTATTATGGGCAAGTTTTTCATCCACAAATGTCGTTTTCTTAAAGCCAAACCATCTTTCCCCACTTTTCACAAGGAACTCTGCCACCTCTTCTCATCTCTAAAATTCATGGACAAACATCAAGATGCAGAAAACCCCATGGCCTTTTTTTTAAATTTTATTGTTCTTTTGTTTTACTCCTTCGTTTCTTTTGCATGTATGGAAGCAACCTGGGTCGGCTTCTTCAGGTTCTTTAGATTTGTTTACATCTGATGCTGATACCATGTTTGTCGTATATGATGATAAAAAAAAATGTTAGGAGCTCAAACAAAAAAAAAGAAAAACAACAACATGGCGGACAGCTGCCTCCTGTCGGACAACAGCTTTAAAAACTCCTCCGTTAGCATCAATACTTACTTCCGCACTGAGCACTTCTTCTACTTTACGGCGGTTGGAAAACAGCTTAACGTTCATTACCGTTATTCCAGATTTGAGTATGTATCAAATGTTGTGTTGATTTTAAACAACAAGCGCTTCACGCTCTTATCGCGCCCTTTAGTGCGCATGCGGAACACTTCCAGGCCGTTTGACGTTCACACTGGAGATAACAAGTAGACCACGCCAAAAGAAAAAAAAGAAGAAGAAAAATCCGATTTCACAAACAATCGGATTTGGGTCACTTCCCGCTGCAGTGTGAACGTAGTCTATGACTGCAGCGCAATCAGTGAAATCATAGTTTCAGTGTGTTGTATTTTATTGTGGAAGTCCCTACCGGATGCAGATCATATTCCATGTGAAAACCTGACGGAGACGCGCTCCTGTGGAGAAGCCAAACGCTTTTTTCCGGGCTGATGAGACGCGCAAGCAGCGAAACGTCTCTGCCTCCTCGCCTGCTGAGAGGAAAAGCACAGACTGAGAACCCGAAGCAGCTGAAGAGCTCATAAGTAAGAAAAGCGGCTTGGTGAACTCTTTAGATCCAATTTATATCAGCTGCGAAGGCTGCTGTTTTGGGATTTGGACCGTGAAAATAGTCCAGGTAGTTGGTTTTTTTTATTTTATCCCCCTTTAAAGCAACAACTTGTCCGTTAATGCTTAATCAGGAGGGAAAGTGGAGGGAAAGACCGGAGACTCTCAGTTTGGGATTTGAATTTAAAAACCCCGGGATGTAGTGTTTTGGGGTTTGTTTTCCTTTTTTGCTCGGACCTGTTGGGGGGGGGAAGAGGATCTGGACTCTCAGGATGAACTTCCCAATCTAAGTCTGCGTACTTCTTGCGCTTTGAAGACATTTTTAAATCATGGGTTGAAAGCGGAGAAGATGCACTGCGGGGACACTCAACGTGGGAGGGAGCTGATTTTTCTCTGTTATGTAATGATTGACAGCGCCTGATAAGAAATTGGTAAATCACAACCCGCACCACTTTCCCCAACCCCTTCCCCTGTCTGTCCAAGAAGTGTGCTTTATATTCATATTTATAATTTAGTAAAAACCGATACCATTAAAGCTATAAATAGTGTAATTTGATGGTCTACTCTCTTTAAACCTGTCAGAAAGCTTAAAAACCAGAAATACTTGTTAGTCGTTGTTTCTCCCTCCACCGGGTGATCTCTTGTTGTTTTTCATGTTTTATCTGTAAATTGTGAATCATGATGTCTCAAACTCTTGACCTTCTCTTTGCTGGAGTCAAAATGACCGCAACGTCAGGAAACCAGACTATCGCCAGCGTCCTGAGCTTCGTTTTGAGCTTTGAACCCTCTTCATGGCGTAACATGCTATAATGCTCATTCTTAGGGATATGTAGTCATTCTGAAACTCTCAGTCCCTTCACCTTTGTGACTTTCTGTTTCTGAACATCAAAAGTCAATAGTTAAACTTCAGCAGAGACCTTCTTGGGCCCTCCCTCCCCCCAACTCATCAGGGCTGGTGGGGAGGGTGGAGGCGAAACTCCAGCTGGTGCTGTTCACACACACACCAAGAGGAAGACTCCCACCATGGAGTCCAACCCCGGAGAGCCCCAACCGGGCCGTGGAGTACCTACTGGAGCTCAACAACATCATCGAGAGCCAGGCCAAGCTCCTCGAGACGCAGCGGCGGCGCATTGAGGAGCTGGAGGGCCAGCTGGACCGGGTCAGTCAGGAAAACCAGGACCTGAGGCTGGAGCGAGGCCCACGGGGGTCCGACACCCCAGAGCAGAACCACAACCACAGCCAGCCTCTGACCCTTCCGGTCCAACCGGGCGGTGGCGGGGCCTGCAGCGGGAGTGGTGGCACCTCAACGCCTCAGGTGACATCTGGATCAGCCACGACTCCAGGGCCCAGCAGGGAGCGGAGGAGCCACGCCAGACTGACGCGAGGCCTTTCCTGCGGTTCCTCCAACACGGACCGGGACCGGCTGGAACGCACTGACAGCACAGACACCAACACCAGCTCCAGCGCACGCAGGAAGTAAGTCCACCAAACACATGGGCCTCATTTTCTCTTCTCTGTAGAGTAATCAGGATGATGTAACTTGGGCTGCATTCACACCATCCATGTTTAGTCCACTTTAACTGAACTCTAGTTCGTATGTCTAGTAAGTCCAGTTCGTTTTGGGAGGTTTGAACTCTGATCCGCTTTGGTCTCGCGTCGGTTGACGTGAACTCTGCGGTTCGAATGCAAATGTGAAAGGCGAATGAACCGGAGACCGCTCCAAAAGCAGGTAGTGAACTGTAGCACTAGGCATTCTGGGTAAAAACAACCAAAACAAATGTGAGAGTGTAGCGCTAGCAGGAGAAATTGGTTATGGTCTTTTAGCTAAGACAAAAGAGAAATCCTACAACCACTAAAATCTGATGCCACTCTAGTTTTGTTTACATTTTGTGTAGAAAGAAGTTGACTCGCGTCTTCATTGGAGGTTTTTATGTTGTTTCCTTCAGTAGTTCTTGGTGCAGCGCCCCCACAGGCGAGGAGGGGGACAGATCATTCAATTAGTTTGGTTCATTTGACACAACGGAGTTTGAAAGTGAGCCACCCATCTAAAAATGTACAAATGTTGTAATTCTGATCCCCAGTGGAACCGAGTCTACTGGACTATCAGGTGTGAAAACAGCCTCAATGTGCTTCAGTTGATGAAAACATTTTACACCAGCCATGTTTAGTCTGGAGCGGTACAAATGGATATGTGGATGCAAAGGGACCAGAGACCGCAGAAAAAGCAGGATGGGAACTACAACACAGGGTCTTCTGGGTAAATGCAACCAAAACAATCACAACAGTTCAGTTTTACCAAAGACATGAGAAATCTTACAGCTGCCAAAATCTGATGCTACGTCATTTTTGTTTACGTTTTGTGGAGAAGGAAGATGCGCTCGGTGTTTTCTTTAGAGGTTTTTCTGTTGCTTCTTTTAAGTGGCTCTTGGTGCAGCGCCACCACAGGTGAGGAGGGGAATGTTTTTTTCAGTTGGTTTGGTTCATTTGATCCAGTGCAGTGAGAAAGCAAACCTCACTAGCTAAAAAATTATCAAATGTTGCCACTTTGGTCCCCGGTAGGACCGAGTCTACCAGGCTGTGAGGTGTGAAAACACCCTTGGATGGCTGACCGCAGTCTCCAGAATATCTCCGCTCTGACAGAGCATTTCCATGGTCAGCCCTCAGTCTGACAGGCAGGGAAAAGCAGCAACCTTTCTTGTCATTGGTGATAATCCTCACATTAAGGCACTGGCTCTCAGTAGGGGCATTTAATGCAGCAACATGAGAAAATTAACACGGTACTGGAGGATTGTGGAAAAATTGTTAAAAGCCCAAGGTGATTTTTAAATGGTAGAATAATGTCTGACATCCCTGTGTGTGTAGGTGTAAACAATATTCTGTTGAAGAAAAGTTCAGCAAGGACACTTCTGGGTCTTTGTTTCTGTATCTTTAGAATAATGGAAAACTTAACTGAATGAAAACATGACACTATTTTTGAGCCGTTTTAAGATTTACGGTTGATAACTTTGAAAAAAGAATAACAAATAACTAAATCTGATGACAGCAACTCAATACATCGACTTACTGAAGTTCAAACATCACTAATCAGACTTGGTAGTATTATTGTTGGTACTTCATAAACAGCTGATCCACACAAACATTTTTCTCAAAATGGCAAGATAGCCAACTAATGGCACTTGTTTGGATTGGCAGAAATGTGTTATTGGTGTCAGAGGGGAGAGACTGGTTTGAGATGATAGAAAGGCAGTAATACCACAAATTATTACAACTGTGAATTCACACCAAACCTTTAGCCAGACTGGCTAAACAGGAAACAGAGGTTATGACTTATAAAGGTTTAGAAAATTACACAATAACAGGAAATTGTTAGATTTTTGGCTTCCATAGCACCAACTGGGCATAATTTATTCATAAAGCTGCTTCAAAGCTACTTTTTGAGCATGAAGAACTTTTGCAATAAAAAGTGTTTGTGGTAGTAATTTAGAAATATTTCTGTATGATGGTAAATGTGACTTTCTGTTACTTGCTGAATCATTATGGATTATAATATTTAGTAGAAGTAAGAAATACTGCCGCCTGCAGGTGGTAGTAAACAATCACTTAGAGCCAATATTTTTCACAATTTTTGAGAAGAATCTACAATAAAGGCATAATTATGCATTAGGATAAAAAAGTGCTGGGATTTATTGATTTTATTTATGTATTTATTTATTTTTGCATCTATTTCCACAATAATTCATAAGAAATTGGAGGAACTCACTGTTGTAACTTGGCAGTAAACAGATAAAAACTGCATTGAATTGAGTGATAAAATAATATTTAAGCAGTTTATTATCTTGACTGTACTGATTATGTGTCCCTTTAGAGTTTTCACGTTAATTCGTATTTACGAGTTCATTCCAAACTTGTTCAAAAACTTTGGATTTAAGTGATGCTAACTCCAAACTGCAGGGGGCCAGTGTCTCTTACTTCTACTTCTCTGTGGCCTCAGGCTGACTTGATGTCAGGTTATAATCTGGGATTGACGAGACAAAAAGTCACACTTACCATCATACATGGATATCGCAAAATTTCTTACAAATATTTCAAAGTTGGCACCACAAAATCACAAAACGATTGCAAAATCTCAAGAGTGACTGATACGTGTGAAAAAAGTTGATATTTTAATGTTTCTTTCATAGCTTTCATCAATGCATCCTGCCACAACTGGCCCTTTAGGACATTCATTTTCTTTTTTGTGGCCCCAAATATCCAGCTGGATTCCCTTGATTGATTGATTGATTGATTGATTTTGTGCCCAATTGGAACCACTCCTGTGTTTCTTTGGTCAGATGTTCTGGCAAAGTTGGTCAGATTTTTATTCAAAAGGAGGCCCACAGCATCATAGGTCATCCACTGTGTTTAACATCAGGCGTGAGAATATTTTCCTCCAATCTGGAGCGTTTGTTGTCAAAAATCTAATTTGTTGTGTCCTCTCACAAAAACATGTGACTCCAGTTAAAGTATAGCTAATTCAACATGTCTGCGTTTGTAATGGCAGAACAGAGAAGGCTTTGGGTGGTTGCAATGGGGACTGCCACCCATTGCTGCAGTTCTCCAACAGGCTTTTTTTTTCTTCTATTACCTTGATGCATATTAGATAAATAAGGGTCCAGCCAGGTGGCCAGTATGTGACGTGACTGTTTTATGTGATATTTATAACCCGGAGAAACAAAGTGGATTAATAAGTAGATGTTCTAACCCAACATATAAACTTAAAGGTGACCTACTATGCTTCCTTAAACAGGTCAGGATAAATCTGTGGCCTATTCAAAGCTTGTTCATTACAATTATTTTTTGCACAAATTTGTTCTTATATGATGAGATTTTAGTCTGGTCAGTTCTGGATATTTTGAGCTCCTTTCAGAATAAAATATTTTAGGGTCTCTGTCACTTTAAATCCAAAGAAGCTGCTACTGATGCGCTGGAGCAAGTGGTTTCTGGATGGTAAGTCAACAACAAAACACTTGTCTTTTCCAGCAGCCATTGTAAAGTGAATACAGTGGTAATCCTCAGACCGACAGTCTAAAGAACTCCTTTGTTCCTTGTTCAGCTTCAGCTCCTCACTGGAAGGAGGGCTGACAGGAGAACAACAATAGGGTTGTTGATGTGTTAAAAACAAACACATATCATGAATTTAAGGAATTAATGTATGGGTGCAGTGTGGGAGACGGGAATTACAAAATCCCCTGTGAGGAAAATCCCAAAGGAATTTATAAAGTTTCCATCCAGCTGACCAAATGTGCTGGAGTTCCGCTGAGGTGGCTAGGTAAAGGGTCAGCGTCTTTTTGTGATAATCGTGAGGTTTTATAAAGGGCTCATTTTCCAGACACCAAAAAAACATTAATTAATTTTTTTAAGAAGCTGCTGTTTTTAAAAACAGTTTAGATAAAAATGTGTAAAATTTTATTTATTTATTTATTTTTAATGGCTTAGTTTATTTTAGAAGGATGGTCGGGCATGGCAACAATTTTGCTGAGAAAAGGATGTCAAGATTTGATTTTGTAAATATTTCAGTGTTAGTTTTCTACCGCATTAAAAGAGGAATTACTTTAAGGCCTTTTTACACATCTTTACTGCTGCCAGTGTTATCTGTGCTTCCCAACATGTCATGTTTTCTTTTATTGTCTTTGTCCATCCATCCATCCATCCATCCATCCATCCATCCATCCATTTTCTTCTTCTGCTTATCCGGGGTCGGGTCGCGGGGGCAGCAGCTTCAGAAGGGAGGCCCAGACTTCCCTCTCCCCAGCCACTTCTTCCAGCTCCTCCAGGAACCCCAAGGCGTTCCCAGGCCAGCCGAGAGACATAGTCCCTCCAGCGTGTCCTGGGTCTCCCCTCCTCCCGGTGGGACGTGCCCGGAACACCTCACCAGGGAGGCGTCCAGGAGGCATCCTGACCAGATGCCCGAGCCTCAACTGGCTCCTCTCGACGTGGAGGAGCAGCGGGTCTACTCTGAGTCCCTCCTGATGACCGAGCTTCTCTCTCTAAGGGAGAGCCTGGCCACCCTGCGGAGGAAACCCATTTCGGCCGCTTGTATCCGTGATCTCGTTCTTTCGGTCATGACCCAAAGCTCATGACCATAGATGAGGGTGGGAACGTAGATCGACCGGTAAATCGAGAGCTTCGCCTTTTGACTCAGCTCTCTCTTCACCACGACGGACCAGTACAGCGCCGCTTCACGGCAGACGCTGCACCAATCCGCCTGTCGATCTCCTGCTCCCTTCTTCCCTCATTCGTGAACAAGATCCCCAGATACTTAAACTCCTCCACTTGAGGCAGGACGACCCCCCTGACCCGGAGAAGGACCTCTACCCTTTTCCGGCTCAAGACCATGGCCTCGGATTTGGAGGCACTGAGCCTCATCCCGGTCTGCTTCACACTCGGCCGCGAACCGCTCCAGCGAGAGCCGCAGATCACGATCTGATGAAGCCATCAGGACCACATCATCCGCAAAAAGCAGAGATGCGATCCTAAGGCCACCAAAACGGATCCCCTCAACACCTCGGCTGCGCCTAGAAATTCTGTCCATGAAAGTAATGAACAGAATCGGTGACAAAGGGCAGCCTTGGCGGAGTCCAACTCTCACCGGAAACGAGCCCGACTTACTGCCGGCAATGCGGACCAGACTCTGACACCGGTCATACAGGGACCTGACAGCCCGTATCAAAGGGCCCGGTACCCCATACTCCAGAGAGCCCCCCGTAAGGCCCCTCGGGGACACGGTCGAACGCCTTCTCCAAGTCCACAAAACACATGTAGACTGGTTGGGCGAACTCCCAGCACCCTCCAGGACCTGCTGAGGGTGTAGAGCTGGTCTCAGTGTTCCACGACCAGGACGAAAACCACACTGCTCTTCCTGAATCCGAGGTTCGACTATCCGACGGACCCTCCTCTCCAGGACCCCTGAATAGACCTTTCCAGGGAGGCTTAAGAGTGTGACCCCTCTGTAATTGGAGCACACCCTCCGGTGCCCCCTTTTTAAACAGGGGGACCACCACCCCGGTCTGCCAATCCAGAGGAACTGCCCCCGATGTCCATGCGATATTGCAGAGTCGCGTGAGCCAACACAACCCTACAACATCCAGAGCCTTAAGGAACTCCGGGCGGCTCTCATCCACCCCCGGGGCCCTGCCACCGAGTAGTTTTTTGACCACCTCGGCGACTTCGTCCCCAGAGATTGGAGAGCCCAACCCAGAGTCCACAGGCTCAGCTTCTTCAACACAAGGCATGTCGGTGGGATTGAGGAGGTCTTCGAAGTATTCCGCCCACCGACCCACAACATCCCGAGTCGAGGTCAGCAGCACACCATCCCCACTGTAAACAGTGTTGGTGCTGCACTGATTCCCCCTCCTGAGACGCCGGATGGTGGACCAAATCGCCTCGAAGCCGTGCGGAAGTCTTTCTCCATGGCCTCTCCAAACTCCTCCCACGCCTGAGTTTTGGCCTCAGCGACCACCCGAGCCGCATGCCGCTTCGCCCGCCGGTACCCATCAGCTGCTTCCGGAGTCCCACAGGCCAAAAAGACCCCATAGGACTCCTTCTTCATCTTGACAGCATCCCTCACCGAAGGTGTCCACCAACGGGTTTGAGGGTTGCCACCGCGACAGGCACCAACAACCTTGCGGCCAGAGCTCCGATAAGCCGCCTCGGCGATGGAGGCACGGAACATGGTCCACTTGTCTTTGTTTTAAATAATTTTCCAAATTACAGCTGACCTGAACCCAGATTGCCGCACACACACAGCTTTGGCACACAGGGAGAGCATCTGTCCTTGCTTTTACTTAACCACGCACTCAGAGTCGGCTTTTGTTCTGCAAGCATTCAGCTTTGTGAGTAGGCAGAAATTCATGTGAAGGAGTGCACAGTAAAACACACTCCTGAGTAAAACACACTCCTGAGTAAAACACACTCCGGAGTAAAACACACTCCTGAGTAAAACACACTCCGGAGTAAAACACACTCCGGAGTAAAACACACTCCTGAGTAAAACACACACTCCGGAGTAAAACACACTCCTGAGTAAAACACACTCCGGAGTAAAACACATCGATCCTGGAGTAAAACACACTCCTAGAGTAAAACACACTCCTGAGTAAAACACACTCCAGAGTAAAACACACTCCTAAGTTAAACACACTCCTGAGTAAACACACTCAGAGTAAATCACACTGCTAAGTTAAACACACTCAGTAAAACACACTGCAGAGTATATTAATAACACACTACCATAGAGTAAAACACACTCCTATAACACTCCAGAGTAAAACACACTCTTAGTAAACATCGTCTGCACGTCTGCATCCACAAAACCATCTCAGCAGTTGGAGCTGGGTTCTGTTTTCTTATGGTCCTGATCCGCTTGCCGGTGATTGACTCAGGTTTACCCAAATCCCTGATTGATCAGAGCCGCCTGCTTCCCTGCCGTCCCCCCGGAGCGGACTTAGTCATTAGACAGAAGCACATATTAGTTATTTATGTGGGTGTTAAATGCAGTGACGGATGTCTAATGTAGATCTTGCGGCTCCTGCCCCGTCTAATTGCCCGTAGCGGTTGTGGCCGACTTTGGATCCAGGCTCAGACAAGCGCATCATATGGAGTGTCACATTTAATAAAGAGTCGCGCCTTTGGAGCCATATTGTCCCTGTCTGGCTGTGACTCAGCCTCATCCAAACGGGCCTGCTGGCTCTGGTCAGTGACAATTCGCTCTCCTCTAATAATGGATCTGAGATAAACACACACTTCTCTGTCCTCCGCTGCCTCCGACTGTCTAATTGCGGCTCAGACGTGGGGAGGAGGCAGCAGGATGAAGTGGGGGAAAGATGACAGAGAGAAGTGACTGGGTGACCTGCCTCAGCAGGCGCCGGACTAAAAGAGAAAAGGTGGAACACACACACTGATCCGCCATCTGTCAACAGGCTGTAAGCAAGGCAGGCAGAGTGCGAAGCGCTCAGATTTTGTTTTGTTTCTCCAATTAGTTTTTTCCTCCTCGACTCACGCACAGCCCTCGATTTTTTTTTTTCTTTTTCTTTTTTGTTATTTCAGGCTGAGTAACTCGTCTCCGTTTTGTTAGTCATGCATGCCGAAGCTGCGTCAAAACAAAGTTGCTTTCTCTTGTTTCTCCCAGCGGTGTGCCACAAGCAGCTGTCCCAAACGCTGCCCCCGTTTCGTCCCTCTCCAGCTCTTAACGGCGGCGGGGGAACGATATTCAATGTCAAGCTCAGGCCCCCGGGAAGCTGCACGGCGGATGTTTTGTTGCTGTTATTTTGAGAGCATGTCTGTCAGATGAAGCTGCATTTAAATGTCTCCTCTGTGTATAACAATGTAAGTATATTCAACGGTTACAGCATCAATCACTGAAGTTTATTTCAGCAACATGGCAGCTCAAAGTGCTGTAAAAACATCATAAAAGCATCATGCAGTGAACAGTTGTGAAAACGAATTACAGCACTGCAAAAACACAAAATATTACCAGTTACTTTTGCTCTAGTTTCAAGTGCAAATGTCTTAGTGCACTTGAAATAAGACAAAACTAACTTACAAGTAACTTATTGGAACTTATCAGTAAGTAAATAATTTCTTAATATTGATGAAAAAATACTATTTCCATTGGCAGATTGAACATTTTCCACAGTTTATAAGAACTACTAGTAGAAAGACCAAAAATACTTTTTTGTGTGTTTGCAGGGAGACATTACATTTTAATGTTGTCTTTAAAATGATTAAAACATGTTAAATATGTTGTGGTGATTCAAAATAAACTCTAAATTGGACAGTTTTTAGTCTTGATTTAGAGAATTTGCCATAAGTACAACAGTAAATATCAGATGTTTATCTTAGTTTTACACAGAGATGGGTAGAGTTCTCAAGAATTGTAATTCAGTGATATTTGTACAAGTACAGGAGTGTGTTTTCCTCTGGAGTGTGTTTTACTCTGGAGTGTGTTTTATTCTGGAGTGTGTTTTACTCTGGAGTGTGTTTTATTCTGAGTGTGTTTTACTCTGGAGTGTGTTTTATTCTGGAGTGTGTTTTCCTCTGGAGTGTATTTTATCTGGAGTGTGTTTTATTCTGGAGTGTGTTTTCCTCTGGAGTGTGTTTTACTCTGGAGTGTGTTTTATTCTGGAGTGTGTTTTACTCTGGAGTGTGTTTAACTCAGGAGTGTGTTTTATTCTGGAGTGTGTTTTACTCTGGAGTGTGTTTTATTCTGGAGTGTGTTTTACTCTGGAGTGTGTTTTATTCTGGAGTGTGTTTTCCTCTGGAGTGTATTTTATTCTGGAGTGTGTTTAACTCAGGAGTGTGTTTAATATTTGTACGCATTTTCATTTTGGGACAATATTTGTACGCATTTCATTTTGGAACACATTAAAATCACCAACTAAACTAAAAGGTTCCAGAACGTATCAATAAACCCGATAAACAAATGGTTTGATATGTCTGAATTTGATAAGTTATAAATAAAATTAAATAAATCTGGACTTATTTCACATCAATCAGTCCCTCCAGAATTTCACTGTTTTTGTAATTGCAATAATAATCAAAACTTTTCTGGTGGTAATTTAAAAATATTTGCAAGACATGTTGTAATATTTGCGCTTTGGTATAATGTGGCTGTTTATGATTCGCAAATAAGTGTAGAAGTAAAATGCACTGCCACCTGCAGGTGGGAGTTGGCATCACTTAAAACCAATGTTTTTGACAACTTTTCTGGAAAATCTTCAGTAAACTCTGTTATGCACAAGCCCCAAAAAATGATGTGATTTGTTGACTTTGCATAAATTTTCACAATTGCAGTAAAATTGGAAGTATTGACTGATGTAATTTGGCAGTAAACACTTTGATTTGATTTGATAAAACAATACTTAAGCACAAAACTGTCAACTTGAAGATTCTGTTCATGCATACCTCTGGAGTCTTTAGGGCCACATAAGAAGCTATGGAGGACCATATTTGGCCCCCAGCCCTTATGTTTGACACATTTTTATGAGTTGGATAGGAATGAAAGGAGAGCTAGTTCTAAGCTCGTGCCTTGTTTGTAGTTGTCATAGCAACAGGCTACCAAGATGGTCGTCTGTTACAAAGTTCGTGGATGTGTGACGTCACATGAGAACTAAGTGTTAGTTTGGATGGTTTGACTCAGTGCAGTGTGAAAGTGAACCGCAGCAAATGTTGTGATTTTAATTCGCCAGCCGAACCGAGCGGATCGGACTGTCAGGTGTGAAAACACCGTAAAATAAACATGTGCTGTTGGCGATCATTCCTGTTGCTTGCTGCTTTTATTTTTGGTCCAAAATCAAACTGATTCCTCTGGACTGTCAGGTGTAAAAAAAAACACCCTAAGTGCTCTTTGTACTGGCAGCAATTGTGACTCTGGGAACAAATATTCCTCAACGTGAGACGTTCCCCCCCCCCCCCCACAGAATAAATCTACAAACTGGATTTCAATGTGAGATTTTACCTCTGCAGAAGTAAAATGTTTATCTCTACCAGCCTTTGCTAGCAAATCTGTCCACATCTGGCTCAAGAGCTCTACCAGCGTAGCGATGACACTCTGGATCTCTTTTAGTGGCTGCAGAATATTCCACCTGGGTCTGGCTGTTGTTTTGCGGCTGAAATGACCCCTGCAGTGCAGCGTGAAGTGGGCTGTGAAGTGGGGGAGGGACTGCATGCTACATGCATGTAGCTTGTCACGCAGCTCAAAGGATGAGAGGCAGGGACTGCTGGAGGTCTCGACAGCATTACTCAGGGAAGAGTTGTTACGTAATGCAGAGAAGGAAGAGCAGCAAAAAGGACGCGTGTCTTTTTCTCACCGGCTGCCACAGTGGGAGCTCCGCAGAGAGCCGAGAAGGTGTTTGTGTCTCCATCTTTCCCCCACTCCAGGCTTCTCTCTCACCAAAATAGACGTTAATTTTGTTTCATGAAGCTGGGGAACCGTAATGGGTTTTCTTTCTCAGAAGGAGCTCAGTAGCTCCACACCATATAACCCCCCCCGTCCCCTTTCCACTCCGCTCCACCCCGTCTATCTCTCACACTCGTTCTCTCACATTCCCACGTAAGTACACTCACTCTCTCCCCCTCGCTGGTTCTGTTTCCCACTGCTGCAGATATGACTCAGAGAAGCTGCAAAAATTACTTTTGTGCTTTTCTCTTTCTCTTCACCTCTGAGCTTTGTCCCTTCTTCTTTGCTTTTATTTTTTAACGCTCATTTGTTGAATATTCGCTCCTGGTGCAAACTATGCAGCAGTTTGGGCTTGCAGCTGCAGCTGCTGCTGACTTGTGTTTTACGAATTTCCGTAGCAAAGATAAAACTTAGGAGGAATGAACCGGCCTCGGGCGAAATGTGTGGGCAAGCTCAGCTGAGCTTTTTCTGACCTCATCCGAACACAGCGAGCGATGTGAAGGGAGGGAATCTGCTTTCTATAAAACAGCCAGGACTTGTTTTAAAGGAGAAACTGCAGCAGTTTAAAAAAAGTTTAATTCTGCAGCAGTGCTGTAAAGGTGCAGCTTATTTTGACACAAATTTAAATGATGGATATCTCATTTAAGTGTGTGTGTGTGTGTGTGTGTGTGTAGGAGGAAGCTGCATGTGGGTGGTGCTTTTTTGCCTTCTAGTGAAATGAGTGTTGGTGAATTCACACTACGTGAGGAAAAGAAATCAAAATCATATTTTTGTGTTTATATTTAGCGTCTCACTCTGACACTTCTTCTGCTTCTGCTCAGAGTGGCCGACGTTCTTCCTGCAGATGGTTTTACGAGTTTTACGCTTGATGCACAAAATGCATTTTCAGCTCTGCATGCTGAGTGTAAATCCAGCTGGGTCCTCTGGAGCATCGCGGGTCGCAGTCTGACATGGTTTGTCAGAATGGTGTCACGTTGTAGAGATGTCAAAACCAAGCAGGTTTTTCCCTTTTAAAAAAAATCAGTTTCCTGGCAGTTTCTGCTGGCAAAATATGGCAGAAATGGAAGATTTAATTTACGCAGACAGATTGAATTAAGATCCCTTGGGAATTTGCTCACTTTCACAATCTGAGGCAGTAAATTTCTGAAGGCTAATGCCTTTGCCTATATATACTTTCATTTCCCATCTGCTTGCTGGTACCATTAGCCATAAATAGTGAGAAAACAAGTGAATAGCTGTGATGTAAATCTTTTCACCGTAAGTGCAATGTTCTTGGAGTCAGAATGATGCTGTGAGAGACAAAGTAGAGTTGCTGTGGAAACTGTACAGCAGGCCTCCAGACGGTTGTAATATTACATTTCTGTACATCCTCACTGACTTTCTGCAGTCGACTATCGGCTGCAAACTTTAAGGTTTTGGGACAGAACAACAAATCTAACATGGACCCAATATGGTAAATGGTTTTTCAACATTTTAACAAGAATCTGAAAAGTGGGGCCTGCATTTGTTTTCGCTAAATTCAGAGTTAATGAGTGTGATTATTTGATTATTTGCTTGTAGACATACTTGTCTGGATTCAAGGCGATGAAAACTTTTCTGAAACTGATCTTTCGTGTATGATATTATGTTTTTTAACAATGTGGTGAAAATATTCAGGGTAGAAGGCCTCAGAAATTCTCCATTCAATCCTGGGTTTCCCTCAGTGTATTTTAAGCCTGACGGGTCACCAGGCTGTACTTGTGTCCCCCCAAGCTTAGCATTGCTTATTCAAGTCTTTTTTTTAAATGTTTGCATTTTTTAAGACTTTATAGTTGGTGTTCAGGTATTAATCTTCTAATATTTCAATACCACACAATTATCAAGTGGTATTTTCAGATTTCCTGTCCACCTTAAACCTTTTTTAACTGAAAAACACAACAAGCCGCTGGATGAATGACTGCCCTAGCAACCAACCATCGGACTTAGCAAGTTTTGTGGGGGAAACTTTGCAATCTGTTTAGGCAAATGTAAGTCAAATCCACATTTTGAACAGTCTGAACTACCTAATTCTGATCTTTTTACCACCCAAAGAAATCTGATCTGCACCACTTCAATATTTGCTACAAATTCAGACAAATATGCAATTTGTTGTTTTCAAAGCATCTGCAGTCTGAATTGTCATATTTTATGCTTTTATGTCATTGACGTGAGACATGCGTTATAATTCTGCATCAGAAAACCCAGATGAGATGAATTAGGATGTAAACAATGGCTGAAACATGATTGCAAACCTATGAGTGCCAAAACTCACTTTGAATCCACTCTGTTACATTTTGTTTCTCTATTATTGTACATAAAACTTGAAGTTAGTGGTAATAAAACCTGAAAAGGTTAAAGAGATTTGAATACTTTTTGAAGATGCTTCTTCCTGTTAAAGGAGATCGATTTTGAAAAATTAACATTTTGCACATTTTTATACTAACATTTGTGTTTCAAAAAAATCATCCAGCTTTTTTTTTTGGCAATAAGTTCATGATTCTAAGTGTCTGGAAAACGAGTAGTTTCAAAAACCTCCTCATTGAGTCACGTTGTTACCTAGCAACCCCAGCATAGTCTGGCCGTTACCCAGCAACCCAATCCTAGTCAGACCGTTACCTAGCAACCCCAGCATAGTCTGGCCGTTACCCAGCAACCCTATCCTAGTCAGACCGTTACCTAGCAACCCAAGCAGAGCTCCAGCAAATTTTGTCACAATGTAATCTTACAAAGTATTTTTGGTTCAGTATCTATTTCAAGTCCACTTGAAATAAGACAAAACTCACTTCTAAGTATCTTATTGGCAAGATAAAGGAGTTTGTTTTAAGTTAATAATTCCTTAATCATAACATGTAATATGGGAAGATATTGAAAGCAAAATCATTTTCCAACAGAGCTAGCACTTTTTATTATTAAGGACTTATTGACTTGAAACAAGTTCCTTGTTTTACCTTGTTTAAGAGTTACTTTTAAGTTAGTTTAGTCTTATTTGATATTTTATAAGATATTCAGACTAAAAACTAGACCAAAAATATGATTTTGCAGCGCAGCTGGTTTTACCACTGTTTGTGCTGTACAATGGCTGCTGGAACAAACAAGAGTTTTGTTATTCACACACCATTCAGAAAACACTTGATGCATTATTGTAAGTTGTGCAGGAGGCTCTATTAATGCTTTTCCAAGATGTATGGTTGTATAATTGTTTGAAGCCAATGAGTTCTGCTCAAAATAGGCAGAACTGATCGGACTAAAATCTCAGTTTTGAGAATTATTTTGTTAATAAAAAATGCAATGTTTTTATAACCCACAGATATGATCTAACCTGTTGAAGGAAGCGTAATGGGTCACCTTTAACCTTATGCTTCTTATTTTTAAGTGGCATATGTGCGCAGAAAAACGCAGATTAAGCTGCACAGTAAAAAATGCTGGGTTATTTTCATAACCCAATTCCTGGGTTGAAGCTTTTGGGTCATAGGTTGGGTTAGATTGACCAAATATTGGGTCAAAATTCATAACTCAAGAGTTGGGTCAGAAATTTACCGGAAGTCTACAGCTTGAACGCTTCTGTTGGGTCAGGTGTTGGGTAGATTTAACCAATCGGTTGGGTTAAAGACGAAACTTGGTAGAAGCCACGCCCCTCTTCACAAGCCTCCATTTTCAACATGACTGCACATCGGGCTTCTCCTCTACTTTGAAATAAGACATGATAAGTTAAAAGAAGATAAAGTTTCAACGTGAAAAGGATTCCATAAATGAATAGAATGTATTTCGAACACGTTTCATATTTATTTTTATGGTTATTTAAAATATTTATGACAGTAGGTAAATACATATTTTTACCCAACTATAGTGGTATAATAATCCTTATGTTGGAATATGTGGTGACTGTGGCTCCTTCCCTGGGCAAGACCCTTAACCCCAGATTGCCTGCTGAGCTGCGTATGAGTGTACAAATGTGTGAGCGTTTGTGAGTGTGAATGGGTGAATGTGAGTCCAGTGTAAAGCACTTTGAGTGGTCAAAATGATTGGATAATGCACTATAAAAGTTCAATCCTTTTACCATTTATGAGTTTCAACCCAATTTTGGGTCAATTTAACCCAATGTTTGGTTAGTTGCCATGACCCAATGTGGTGGTCAAACCATCAACCCAACCCAGTTGAGTTAAAACAACCCAGCGTTGGGTCGGTCCGTATATGACCCAGCGCTGGGTTACCAATTGGGTTATTTTTAACCCAGCAGTTTTTACTGTGTGCTGTTAATGCAGGAGGGCAGAAGCTGCTGTCAGGAGGTCACTGGGCGATGCGATCATGAACTCGTTTCCCAGCTGTTAGTCGCCTTTCTTCCACTCTTCCTTCTCGGCTCCAGTGCAGATAAGTGGCACTTTTAAGGCGGGATGTTTGTCAAACACCCGTGCGCACGTTCCCGTGGATTAGAATAGGGATGCTGGTTACCGTGGGAACGCTGTGAGCTCTTCTGTGAAGAACTCTGTGGGCGAGAGACACAGAATAGAGAGAGATAGAGAGGGTAGGAGTGAGGGTGAAAGACGGAAGCAGGTTTGAATGACGGCTTGATTGGGGAGGAGGAGGAGGAGGAGGAGGAGGAGGAGACGATTCACCGACCGAAGGTTACAGGTTCCAGTCTTAAAAAGTCCAACTTCATGACCGGGATCCATTTCGGTCTTTGCAGAAGATCCCACCGGTGATCTGCCGGGATCTCACTCCTTCTAAGTCGCCCACTCTACATTTAAATGAAGTCTGATAGTTGTTCGTTCGAGGTGAATCATCCGTTTGGATTCACGCACCTGTGCTGCACGTGCGTCGGCCCCGCAGGGCGCAGCAGCGTTGCGCGCAGTCCGACCGCAAAGTGTCCCTGTTCGCGTTTTCCTGAGCTTCATGCTGGCGCCGAGCAGCAGCCGCCCACGCAGGCAGCCCGCGCTCTGTTGCCAGGCAGCAGGAGACTCGATGGAGCGGCGGAAAACCAGCGCAATATGGAAAAAAGGTTCTGGTGCCTCAACTTGGAAAAAAAAAAACAACAACAACTGAGGCAACAGTTTCCAGTTGCAATCGTTGCTGTACACTGCAAAAAAAAAAAAAAAAAAAACAACGCAAAATGTTACCTAGTATTTTTGGTTCAAGTTTCTAGTGTAAATATGTGGGGACACTTAAATTAAGATGGAACTAATTTGCAAGAAACTTTTTAGTTGGATATAGGAGCTCGTTGTATGTCAATAATCTCTTAAAATTGATGAAAATATATTGGTTTCTCACTGGCAGATTATTTCACTTTTAACATGGGGGGAAAATTTGTTATAAGTTAAATAAACTGCAAATGGAACCGATACTTTTCATCAGCATTGAGAGGAAATTGATTAACAACTAACTCCTTAGAAGTCAAAAAGTAGAACATTTGCGACTTTTGAAATCTTTTGAAAACTCCTCTTTTATGTTAGAACATTAATGTCCAAATTTCGGAGTTTTTTCTTGCAAATTTTTTGCCTTTTCAAGCTCAGGAGTTAAACATTTTTTGTTGAAAATGTCTGGGATTAATTTCAGAATTACCACATCGTTTCTCATAATTTTTTTACTTTCCAGGCTAAGAAATTTACTTTTTTTTAATAAAGTTTCTGATAGTAGTCTAAACATTTCAGTTTTTTCTTGCTTTTTTTGTTTTCAAAACTCAGAAATTTCCAGGTGTTTTTTAGAAAATTTCTCAGATTGCTCTCCAAACTTCCATGTTTTTTCTCACAAATGTTCAACTTTTGAGACTTAGAAATTTCCTCTGTTCAGCTGGAAAGCTTAATCTTAAAATTTCAGCATTTTTTTTCTCTAATATATTTGACTTCAATACGGAAGAGGATTAGGGCCACCGGAAAAAAACAAAACAAAGAATTCTGACTTTAAATATCAGAATTCTGACTTTAATCTCAGAATTCTGACTTTAAAGTCAATTTTTTTTTTTTGGTGGCCCTAATCCTCTTCCGTACTTCAAGCGTAGGAATTTCAGGTTTCTTCTCAAAAAAATTTCAGGTTAATCTCCAAATTTCTGTTTTTCTGTTTTCAGTTTAGACTTTTCAATCTAAGAAATTTTCTTTCTTTGTTGCTAGAAAGTTTCGAGATTAATCTACATTTTTCAGCATGTTTTCTCACAAATCTTTGACATTTGATTTTATAAATTTCAGTGATTTTTTTTTTTTCTTAGACATTTCTGAGATTAATCTAAAAATTTCTGGGGTGGGGGGGAGGTTTCCTCCCAAATTGTTCACTTTTTTGGCTAAAATTTACTCCTTTTCATCTACAATGGTCCTTATATGCCATTGTAACAGCGTGTAAATATATTTTTTCCCCATGAGTATTTTTTAGAGTGCTGTGGAGGAGCCGGTCCAAGCGGTTCGGGAGAGAAGTGAATTCTTCAAACCGAGTTAACTTTACTGCCCAGCTTGCGTGGCTGTCAGCCATCTTGGGTTTGATTGACGGAGTCAGGCGGGTGACCTGCTGGAGGAGGGATGACGCAGTGCGCTCCCACACGCTGCTTTCACAGACAATAGTGGGAACGACTCGGTGCAGCAGCGGTCCGGTCCGGTCCGGTCCGGTCCGGTTCGGTTCTCAGACTGAGCCGGAAGCGGCTGCGCTCTGTGGGCTGCTGCTCCGTGAAACGTGCGCTGTTGTACGTAAAAAGAAAAGAAGGAGCGGAGCTGAATGTCTTCCTGTGAATGTGAGCCTCTCACTCTCCTGCGCTCGGCTATACATAGACGCTCACCCACGCAGCGACGCCCGCTCGCTCCGGCTCGGGTGGGTTCGGACGCGGGATCCGTTTCCACTTAAATCCCCCCCCCCCCCTTCTGCCTCACTCGCTTTCCTCCATTCATCTCGATTATTTTAGTTCGTCGCCTTAAATATGAACAACTTCACACATTCTCCCTCTTTTCTGCTCTTTTCTGTTTGAACCGATTCACTATCTGAGAGAGATGCACTGCAAAAACTCAAAATCTTACAAAGTATTTCTGGTCTAGTTTTTGGTGCAGATACCTGAGTACAGTTTTAAAAAGACAACGTATTAACAAGTAACTTTTCAGCTTTTAATTGTTCAGTAAATTCTTAAAATCGATGAAAAAGCATTAGTTACGCTGGCAGATTATTTCTGATAACTAGATATCTCCCCTTCTTATCAGTGAAATAATAATCTGCCAGACACTTGAAATAATTAAAAAATAAATTGTAAGTAACTTTTCAGCAAGAAATAGAAGCTTGTTTTAAGTAAATACCTTAATAATATGCCAGTTTGACTGGCAGATTATTTCACTTATTTTTTCCATATTCTTTTTAAAAATCAGTATTAAGGATTTATTGACCTAAATAATCTTATATCTTGCTGAAAAGTTACTTATGTTAGTTTTGTCTTATTTCAAGTTAACTAAGATATTTGCACTAGAAACTAGACCAAAAATACTTGGTAAGATTTTGAGATTTTGCAGTGTAGTATTATAATTTTCTAAAATATTTAATTTGGAGTTTTCATTAACTTTACAATTACAATAAATAAAAGCTTCGATTAGTTAAGTCTATTTAATAAATCCATTCAGTATTTGAGTTTCTGAAATTCAAGACAGAAATATTAAACTTCTGGCTTTTTTAGATGTGCCTCTTCTAATGAAACATAAAATCTATTTTCTCCAAATATTTTAGTATTTTCATAATACCAGTACAAAAAAACTTAGAAATATTATGATCAAAAACAATCGTGGCTGACATGACAGTTCCGCAGCCCCCAAGAAAGAAGCTGATTGTTCACAAAAGTTATCATGCCAGCTTGTTAATGGAAGGCTGAGTGGAAGGAAAAAGTGTGTGGTGAGGGATTACAGTAGCTTTGATTCGTTGTAAGCAGAATGTGGGAGTTTTACAGCATTATCTGTCACTTTTTCCTTCCACTTAACTTTCTAGTAATGTGCATGGTTACAGAATAAAAGAAGAACATTTCTTATTTGACCCAAAATCATGAAATGTATCAGCGAAATCGGTCTGTGTGTGATTAGTATGTGTAATTTATGCATTTCACTTTTCTAATTAAATAATTAAAATAAATAAACTTAATGATATTATGATTTAATTAGACATACAAGTCCGTTTTCTCGGGAGAATTAGAGGAAAATTGTGTGTGTGTGTGTGTGTGTGTGTGTGTGTGTGTGTGTGTGTGTGTGTGTGTACCAGCTTTTTATATCCTTATGGGAACCCATCTACAATGTGGGTTTATGGGGACCTTTGCTCCTTGTGGGGACATTTTCTTAGTCCGGAAGTTGTTTTTGGGTTAGTGGTTAGGTATGTGATGGGTGGGTTTAGGGTAAAGGTTAAAGTAAGGTCTATGCTGTAGAAATTAATGGAAGTCAATGTGAAGTTCCCACAAGTGATGAAAACAAGACTGTGTGTGTAAATGGAGCTCAAGCCTCACCGTGGCGCTCCAGCCAGCAGGAGGTGCTGCAACGAGCCGCTTTACGTAACAACTCCCCTGCTTCTCGTCCCGATCCGAATGGGTCAACGAGTTTATTTACTGAGAGGTTTGCAGTTCAGAAAGATAAAAGGTTTTATTCTGTAGAAATACTGGATTCTTCTCTTCCAGTTGGCTTCCAGATTTACCAAGGTGCTGAAGACGGTTGCACTGCAAAACCACAAAACCTCACCAGGTAATTTTACTTTTAAGGCAGATATCTTAGTACATTTGGTAAGACTTTATTTGACCCAATATGAACAGGAAGAAGTCAAAATGAATGCTTGACAGCTGCTACAAAGTGTCATTCGATAAGTTATGACACTTTTCATGCAAAGTTAACAAAAGTTTTAATAGAATTTTTTTATGCAACGTTGCATTAAAAGCATTAAAACCGAATAATGTAAAGTTGACACTTTTAAATGACTTTTAGTGCAACTTTTCATTAAAAGTGTCATTATTTGCTGAATGACACTTCATGCCAAAAGCCGTAAATATTTATATTTATTCACGTTTATGTCTGTGTCATGTCATTTTTATACACCCCTTCAAATAAAAGTGCTACTTGTAAAGTAAGACAAAACTAACTTGAATTGATTATTTTGACAAAAAGAAACATCCTGACAGTAATTTAATTTCTTTAAATTTAAAACACATTTTAACTCATTTATTACTAATATGTCTTTTTTTATACAAAACACAAACAAGAAGCATTTTTGTGTTAATTGTCTTTTTGTTTAAAGTTAGCTGCTGCATGTGCCCATGGGATAAATGCTTTATTCAGTTTTATCTTTTAATATTTTAAAGATCAAGGTTAAAGTCTTAATTTAATCTCAAGTAGTGGCATTAAATGTGATGTTTGTGTCACTGGGAGCCTTTAGCCTGGATTTACTGAGGCTAATCTGTTTGAACATCAGGACAAAATAACAGAATAAACACAAATTAAACTTGGCTGTAGTTGGAGATTCATGAAGCATACAGCATTAAAAAATGCTGTTTTCTTATTTTATAATGTTGTGCTTAAGGACTCTTCTTAAAGTACCTTAAATTAACTCAATGTTGCAAATTAAACAGAATAAATTTGTTTTTGTCTTGTTAAAAAAAAAGCCATTAAATCATCACATAGGATTCTTAAAATGTAAAAAGCAAATATTCCATAGATGCTTTATTAATCTAAAAAAAACATTAATCCTGATCTGTAAACTGAAATTATTTATGATTTCATGTAAATCAATGAGGAAATACTGTATGTTTACTTGTATGTGAGTTCTTCTCCATCTTGTTCACTTCCTGCTCGTTTCCTGAATCAGAAACTGTAAAACCTCGTTAGGTTTTAGGTGAAGCGTTTCTTCCTTCCACTGTTTGTAAATTCATTTTTTCACATAAGCAGCTCCAGAGGTCAGCGGGTTATAATGAACGTGGGAAGTAAAAGGGATTAGTGGTTCTTGTGAAACAGCTTGACTCTAGTTTTTAACTCAAGCAGGAGTAAATACTACGTTTGTGATGGTGGCTATTTTTAGCCGCTGACTTGGTGAGCGTTTACGGCGGTGGGAGGGCGACTCAGCTCGAAATAAGCTACAATTCATACTAATGAAGGCAGTTGTCACTCAGTGGAGGATGTGTTTCCCTCTTTTACGTAATGCCACAGTCCTGGGTGAAATTTCTTCTGCAGTTACAATCAGTACTGTACAACATAAGGTTAGCTCACAGTGCACAGCTGGAAAACGTCATCAGACTCTTCATTTCTGGATCTTGCTTCGTTTTTCATCCACTTTGTGGATTTTTTTCCCCTCTCAGAGACTGTTAACATGCGAAAGTGGACTGTCTGTCCTTGAAAGCAGCTGGCCGCAGTGAGGAACCAGCCATTTACATGCTAATCTAGCCGCTGCTCACTCTTCAGCTGCAGATGGAACATCTCTAATTCCTATCAGAGCAAAGGCGCAGCAGAGAGAGAGGCTTTTGTGTTTTTTATGTGCTTTTCTCCTGCATGAATTACAGAAAGTGCTTTCCCATTTCCATAAAAGATGATCCAGAAAGGAGCTTTTATGCAATCCATCAGAACTCATCTTTTTTTAAGAAGCAGAACATTTAAAACATTCAGTTTTCTTGAATTCTACGTGCAAATTTTACATTTTTATATTTTTCTTTTTTTACTTCCATTTGGTTCTCAATTGCCACTGAGCCAGTTTTTGGCATTAAGTTAATGTTTTTTAGTGCCTGGAAAATGAGCCGTTTTAAAAACCTACTGATTATTGAGTCGCTGCACCGTTACCTAGCAACCCTAATGGAAGCCACACCCCGTTACCTAGCAGCCCAAGCTGAGTTCCAGCACGTTTGGCGAGCTGGTTTTACCGCTGTATCCACTGATCAATGGCTGCTGGAAAAGATGCATGTTTTGTTATTGACTTGCCATTCAGAAAGCAGTGGGTACATTCTTGTTGGTTGTGCAGGAGGCTCTACTAATGCTTTTCAAACATGTTTGGTTGTATAATTCCGCATATATTTGCAGCCATTTTCATGTGTGAACATAAACGGTGCTCACACCATTGGTGGGCTTGGCCAGCAGCAGATTATTTTGGATTTAAAGTGACAAGAGTCCCCAAAACAACTCATTAAATTAAATGCAATTCAACAGGTTTATTTAATTAAGGACAGCACATTAAACTATGGTACATCTTTAAAACTAGCATGTTTTGGACGTAGGTTTTCTAACCACAAGATGATTTGAAAATTCAGTCTCTGGTTGGACTTTTTTAAAAACGGCTCATTCTGAAAGGAGCTCAACATAGGCAGAACTGACCAGACTAAACTCTAAAACATGATTTTGTGTAGCTCATATATCTATCCTAACCTGTTCAGGGAAGCATAAACCTTTAGTTTTCAGGTTTTATAAGTTTTTGATGTTCCAGAAGGGGAATCAACCCGTTTTGTTTGTGTGGCTCAGATGAAGTCCGTCCCCTTGCTCCTGTCTCTCCAAACTGTCACACATCTGCATCTCCTGTTTGCTTCCAGAGTGGCCATTGCTTCTCTGATCATTCTGCCATGAGTGTGCAGCTTTCTGTCACTGTTTCTGTTTCTGCTTCTGCGCTGATCATCTGTGTCTCTGTGTCCCTCTGCTTCTCCATGCCGCTCTCTCTCTCTCTCTCTCTCTCTCTCTCTGTGTGTCGTCCGTCTCTGAAACCTCGCTGTCAGTGTCCGGCCTCCATCTGTCTCGGGGCAGCCCACCTCGGCTCCCACCACACCCACTGCGGTGAGCGGTGCCGCCTTCCCCGCTCCGTTTCCAACCAGTCTGACCGTTCACAGCTTTGGCAGCCTCCACCAGTACTGCTGCCCGTCTGCTGACCAAAGTCTGCAGCAGGACAACAGGTGAGTGTACAGGAAGCAGAACCTCCCACTGGTGAAGAGGCGTCTTGTAGAGCAGCTTCGGTCCTCATGCTGGGTTCCAGTTGCTCTCAGAGCTGGGAAATTCTGACTTCCCAATCAGAAAAATCAACTGGAACTCTGGGAAACTGGGAGCAACTCCAACTTCCCCCACTTAGGACGTGTAAATATGATTCAATATGGCCGCTGCTAGCATCGGCAGTAGCACTATAAGGGCTGCTGCTTGTGAAGTTACACAGTAAAACATTTACAACATTACTTTATTCAGCATAAAGAAGAAAATGTAGGATTTCTTTTTTCAAATTCAGATTTTCTTCATGTTCATATATTTATAAATGTCAGAGATCCAAACTAAATATTTTAACAAGCTAAATATTTAGTTTACAGGCTAAATATTAAGGCATAATGTTAAATATTTAGTTCCTAAACTAAATATATATTGAATAAGCTAAATATTTAGTTTGCAGGCTAAATATTTAGTCAGTGTTAAATATTTAGTTTCCAAATTAAATATTTAGTTACTAATTAAATATAACTTTTTATTTATACCTAAATATTTAGTTATAAATTTCTGTATTTATAACTAAATATTTATTTTACTAAATGTATTTATAACTAAATAAACAAGTATTTAGTTGTATTTTTTAAGAATTTATTTATTTCTACATTTATTTATGAATAAATGTTTAATTATTTAGCATTAAATATTTATTTAGAAAATAAATACATAGTTTACAAACTAAATATTTAGTTTGTATATCTGACAACATAAGTACAAATTGAAAATGTAGTTTACAACCAAAACATTTGTAACATTGTTTACTAATATTTGTTGGACAGTGCAATGTAAATGTTTTGAGACTTAATATTCAGCTTTCAAATAAAAAATTTAGGTTGGATCTCCGAGATTTACAAATGGTGACAATATGTCTTGGAAAAATGAACACCTACATTTGTATCTATTACAGGCTAAATAAACCAAATTATACCTGTTAATTTTGTACATTGAAACGTTACAAACAACATCCCATAGTAAGACGTGGTGGAAAACTGTTTATTTTACCATACAGAAATAAGAGTGCGTCTAAAATCAGTGCTACATGTAGCACCTGCAGCTCTAAACTGAACAAATTAAAACTGGTGTTTGTTTATGGAAAGTAAAGCTAAAAATTATGTTTGTAAGAGTTTCTGCAAACAACAACTATGTTGAAATTCTGACTTTGACTAGATCTCTTGCCTCGGGTCTGACGTCAAATCCAACTAGTTACAAATTCCCAATTACCTGGAACGCAGCATTAAGCCCTCCTGTCCTGCATGCTGCACCTGATTTAAATGAATTTCTGCAGCATTTGGGTCGGTGTGCTGGAGTAGAACAAGTACGGCGGGACCCAAGGACCAAGATTAAGAACCAACTACCTTGCAACCTCCGCTACCTTTCCCCCCTACATTCTTTTCACATTACAACCACAAACAAAGTCTTTTTTAACGTAAAGCGGAAGATGAATGATTCATGGTTTTCATTTAATTTTCTCAAACAAAAATCTGATTAGTTCTGGTCATTTTTGTTCATTCTACAGTAAATTAGCTCAAATCCGCTTATATTGGATGGAAATCATTTTTAAAAACAACAAATATACATCATCGACTCTTAGGGTGCATTCACACCAGCTCTGTTTAATCCACTTCAATCAAACTCTAGTTAATTTGCCTTGAAATCTGGTTTGTTTACGGAAGTGTGAATGCATAATCAAACCGAAATCTGATAAAAGTTGGAAGTGGACTACAGTGCAGAGCATTCTGGGTAAATACATCCAAAACAAAACGAGAATCTGGCACTAGCAGGGAAAATTATTTGTGGTCTTTAGCCATTGACAAAAGAGAAATCCTACAATGCTAAAATCTGATGCCCCAACAGGCGAGGAGGGTAACAGATTTTTCAAAAGGTTTAGTTCGTTTGATAATTCAATGTGAAAGCGAACTGCAGCAGCTGAAAATGTTGCAATTTGTCAGCTTATAAGAACAGTCAGTTCTTGACTGGTTTGCTGTTGTTCCAAACTTTTCATGATCTCTGAGAATTGTTCAAAGCTGATGATATAGTTTTAGATTGGCTTTGGACTTCTCTGCAACTTAACCCTGATTGGTCTTCATGACGTTTTTTTTTTTTGCTAATCCTCTCTAAAAAACCTTGAGTTTAAAAACAGCTGGTTTATTGTGGAGATTAAATTACACAGATGTGGATTTTATTTAGGGATATCAGAGGAAAGAAGGTCAGACACAAAAAAAATCCTGTATCGCTTGTTTTGATACATTACATGAAATCCTAATTAAATCCATTTTTTGTTTGTGGTTGTGATGTAAAATAAACATTTGCAAGGCACTGTAAGTCGTTTGTCACATTTCTAGTGTTTTCTTTCTTTCTTTATATTTTTTTACAGTTAATCCTTGTCTACCTCCTCCACCCATCGTAGAAACTTGTGCTTCAGTCTCCCACTTCCCAGGTGTGACTGATAAGATTGCTGTTCTGCAAGCTCAGAAAAACGCACACCGCTCCTGTGCGGAGTGAGAGGAAGCAGTGATCTCTCCAGTAAAGCTGTGGGACTGAGGTTGACTGAGTCACAAGTAAACCCGGTGATTCTCTGCCTCTTTTGTCTCCTCCACTTATCCCTCAGCTGATGCTGCTCTCCAGCACACAACGCCGCAACACTGCCACCTACTGGCACTAAGGCAGCTGCAGAGTAAACTAACCCAGATGCCATTTTTGTTCCTGCTTTATCTCCTCAATGCCACCCACACTAGTAGGGACGGGATCCCACCTGCTTGCTTTATGCTTCATTTTTCACGTTTTTCCCTCTCTTTTTTTTTCTCGTCCACCTGCTGTCCCGTGTTTGTCGCCTCCCCAGTGAGGAGGGCGAGGACGAGGGCGCCCATCAGTTCTGTTGCTCTGCCTCAGGCTGCAGCAGCCCCTCCTCCCGCTGACGGAGCAGAGGTGTGGCTGTCCTCTCCACGACTCGCTCGCTTACCTGTGGAAAAATGCTGAGATGTTGCTGTGCGTCAAAAAAACATAAGACATTCGATCTGCATTCCTGCTGGGAGAAAATTAAGTCGCATGCAACCTGTGGGATTGGTCGATTTATTTGTGTGTGACAAGCTTTGTGTGCTAAAGCTGCAGTATGTAACTGTTTTTGTTAATATGTTGTGACAGTATGAGATGAGACAGATACTCAAACTTCCAGTGCTATTTAGAAACAACCAATCAGAGCCAGGAGGCGGGCCTTAGTGCTGTCAATCACTCCTTTATCTCCCATCATGCTCTCTGCTACACTATCATGAAACCTCAGAGTAGTTGGCATGTTAGACCTGTCACAATTTGCTGGACGATAAATTGTCCCAGAAGTTATTGTGATAATAACTTGATTTTAACAGATTTTAATACCATTTTTAACTAATATAATAGTAAAGGCATAAAAATACTAGAACACATAGAAGATCAATAACCTTTAAATTCAAGGTAACATTTAACACTGGAACTGGAAGACAGTTTATTTCAAATATAGAAATTAAACAAAACAAAAAATAGAGATTTCTGTTAAAATTGTCCTTAAAGTGGTTAGTTGATACTAATGAAGACTTTTATCATCCACTTTTTAGTAGAAAAAGAGAAAAACAAATGGAAATTATTGAGTTCACTTTATTGTGTAATTAATTGATTTATTGTGGCAGGCCTAAGCATAGACACTGTTGACGGCAGGTAAACGGATTTCCTGTCACGATATATCGTTTCTTCGCCATTTGCACATTTAGCAGCATGTTATGAGGACGATTGACAGCGCTAAGGCCCTCCTCCTGTCTCTGATTGGTTGCTTTTGGTTGGAAGTGGTTCATTTATTCAGCAATAGTAGCTCAAGGTTCGATTTTTTTTCCCAGATTATTTGTCACGACAAAGTAAAATTTTTAATAAATATGTAAAAAAACATTTATTTTCTAACAAAATTTACATACTGCACCTTTAATCATTACTTTATGAGGTCTTGATGTTGTGTTCTCTGTCTTCCTTGCTATTTATTTCCTCTCTTGAAGCCATATCTCTCTGTCAGAACACATCAGCATCATCTGCTAGTTACTGTTGCCTCCATGCTTTTCTTGGATCCACTAGTTGAGTCACTTGATTTGATTTATGTGCTGATTTCCATAAACTTCTGTCCCCAGGATTTATGCAATGTAAAAATAAAAATAATTGTGTTCAGCTTTTTAATCATGACGATGATTCCTTCTATTTAATATTCTCTTGTCCATCAAGTTTATTCATCACAATAAAGATTTTTTATAGCCTGGAGACACTTTGTTCCCTTCCTGAGGTATTTTTTACACTCCACTATGTTTTTTTTCCCCGTCATACTGGATCACTGTGTGTTACATCACTCTTCTCTACCTTAGCAACACAAAAACTATTAGTAGAAATGCTCTAGTAGTCAGTATTAAAACACAGAATCCTCTAACACAAAGCAATGTTTTAAGTCTCTCTTATTTAATGTAATGTAAGGTAAGGTCATTTTATTTGTAAAGCATTTTTTCAGCAACAAGGCAGTTCAAAGTGCTTTACATGAATTAGAAGGAAATTCAAACAAAACAATAAAAAAGACAAAAGGTAAGGGTAACAGCAAAAAAAAGTACTAAATATTGGTTTCCTGTGCTTAATAGAAGTAGTTGATAATTTATAACTAGTATGGATTTCTCTGGATCTTACATTTGTTCTGGATTCGAGAGGTATAAAAGTAAGGCTGCGTTCACACTGCAGCCTGAAGTGACTCAATTCCAATTTTTTTGACGAAATGCGACCTGAATCCGATCTTTTCATGGCAGTGTGAACAGAACAGGTCGGATTCTTTTTCGAATGTGACCCATATCCGATACTATCCGATTCAAATGCGACCATAACGTCCAGGTCTCATTCATCTGAACTGAACGTCACTGATTCTCAACAAATCTCACTATTCTGCAATACGCGCAAGTGGGAAGAAAAACAACAACCATGTTGTTTTTTCACACGTGTTCTTTTTTCATGCATCATTGGTGTAACTAAATGAGGATTAAGTTAATATGTTGCTCCGGCCGGATAACAACTTCAAATATATAAGCTAAGCTCCACCGTTAGCCTCCATGTTTACTTCCACAAACACTGAGCTCTTCTTCTTCTTTTTATGGCGGTTGGCAGATCACTGAGAACGCTGACGCTATAGCGCCCTCTACTGCGCATGCGGGACACTTTCAGGTCGTTTGCCCGTTCACACTGCAGAACACATACAGGTCCATTTACTGGCAGTGTGAACCGGCCCGCAAAAAAATCTGAATTGAGTCACTTCGGGCTGCAGTGTGAACCATCCTAAATGTTGGTTCTCTACGTTTGATTCTTGTTCTGAGTTGCTGAGTAAATGGTTCTGTTAAAGTTTGTTCTATTAACCATTTGCAACTATGTCACTTAATCACTGAGGCGCCATGATGGACGCCGGAAATGAGGATCGCTAGTATTGAACAGAGCGACTGAAATTATTTTCCCAATGTGTTTTGGCCAATTTTTTCATAGCTTCTACTTGTTTGCCTCAAGCTAATTGGTCTGTGAACGTAAAACACCTGATTGGGGCTTTTAGACTGGCGGCATTTACAAAAGTTTTAAACAGCTAGCTTAGAAAGCGACCCATACCTCCTCCCTCCGGACGTGTTGATCAAATTACCGACTTTGCCTGAATTCACACGACATTATTTATATCACTATGTCATGAACACTGTTCTCCTTTCCACCGTAGCAGACATAAAAACGTACTAAAGACGAGATGCTAACCGGTATTTTTCCATAAAGGCTACATGGCGGTGCGGCACTGTTTCCATGGTTACGGTTAGGCCCGTATCTTCTCCTTAATGCGATATTTTATATCTTTCTGATAAGTGTATCAACGTTAGTGGTCTTCCCTCGTAAAAATTATTCGCTGCAAATCCGCAATTACAACGAGGGCCGCCAGTTATGATTAACGGCTTTTATTGTATAAAAAGTTATGAAATGACAAGTTTGGTTTGCATCCTGTGCAGCTTCCTGTTACCACTTTTAAAGTGAAATCAACTATAAGAGATATTAGGTTACAGATGTCCGTTTTTAGATCAGCTGTTTGTTTTCATGTCCCTCATGGCGGAGCGGTCGGAGTTCTGGAGAGCGTGACGTCACTGCAAAAGGTCAATACTATTAATTATTGACTGTTGATGCCTGATGCTAAGTTTAAGGTATTATCTGTTTTAGATGGAGATACAGAGAAGATTTGCATTTAATTTAGACAAAAATATAAATAATATTTAAATAATAATTGCTTTTGTTAAAATCAGTGCTATCAGTAATGTGACACTCTTCAAAACAGATGTGTGTTGACTTTTGGATGTCAGAAATTGTCTTTTGTTTACATTTTCTTTAAAAAAAAAACATTCTAACTCTTCAAAATAATTATTTTAAGGTTTCCATGTAGAGAGTGATTTTTAATGGAGGGCTGTCAGCTGGTGGAATGCAGATGAGAGTGCAGCACATTTATTGCTGCTTGGCACAACGCTCCAGCTTCAAATTTTCACACTGTGTTCTTTTTTCATGCATCATTAAATGTGCAAGAGACTTGGTGAGACCTTTTTCTATTTGCACATGGTTTATAAATGAGTTTTATTGAAAGGGCAGAAAAACGCAGTTTGAGTTGAAATGTTGCAGAAAGGAGATTTTGATAGAAGAATTTTTAGACCGCTTTTGCTGCAAAAACGTTATATACAGTATATACATATATATACTGTATATTTATTTCAGTAAGTCCTATTATAGAGTCAAGTGCATTAAAGAATTTATTGTGTGCTTATATACATTATAGATCTCATATTGAATCACCGTCCAAGAAAGAGAAGATCCATTACAAATTTAACACAATTCAGTTTGATCAAATCCGGTTCAGTCCAGAAAAAAACAATATAGTCAGATTCAGATTCAATGCGTTCTGATTAAAAACAGGCCAAAGTTTGAAAAATTTAGCAAATTTCCACCAAAAGCTCAGAAATTAACATGAACATTTCTGAGCTCAAAAAGTTTAAAATTTTGAAACTGGAAATTTCCAGGAGTTGAACATTTTCAGCTTTACGATGTTAGAAAATGTCCATGTTTCCTCTGGAAAATCTGTGAAATTAATCTCAAAACTTTTTCTCTATGCTACCATGTAAGCGGCCTACAGTTTGGACACGGGTAAAGTGTGCAGACAATGTCACACCAAAATCTGTGAATTACTCTGGCCATCATAATCTACAACCAGTGTGAGCCTGGGTTCAATATTATTTCAGCCGTGTTGAAAACTAGCACAGCACTTAAGATCGTTTCTTACTCGATTTATTAAACGGCCACAGTTGGTTTACATAACAGAAAACTCAAACAGTGTTCAGCCTCAAATACAAAATAGTACATTATATTTTCTCCGTCAATGCAACGATAATAAAGAAGCTGTGAAGTTTACAACGTGTAAGTATTTATGCAGCTTACATAAATACTCTTCTTCTTGCTGGTCTTACAAACCTATTGCACACTATCGCCCCCTGCAGTCACAGAAAATGATGGGTGACAGATTTTGGTGTAACACCTGTTAAGAAAACCTGAAGATACCAATACAAAGTTTCTTAGGGTGAATTGCAGAACTTCTGTTTTTCAACACTATTAAAAAGAAACAGTGTTTAAAAACTATTTTAAACACTATTACGATACACAGCTTGCCGCATGCAGCCAGGTCCAGGCTGTGGCTGAGCTGATGGTGACGATGAACAACGACTAACTGCATCTTAACACCTAAAATAAAATTATTTATGTTGGATTACTGTCTGACAGAAAATGAAAGTTTTTGCTAGAGCAACTAAAGTCTGTTCTGAATCACAAATATCCCTAAAGCGTTATTAGTTCACAGACATTTTTTAAATTTCTTGTATTTTTTATCATTGGGATGCTTATGCTTTGAAAATCTTTATTTTGGTCACGTTTACAAAACAGCATCATAGGCAATGAGTTAAGAGACTAATATTTTCACCTCAGGTTATATAAATTAGATGTCGTGTTATTGCAGGGTAATTTCACGTTAGGTGGTCTGTGAGTGTTTGTTAAATGGCCCTCAGTCTGAAAACGTTTGAGAAACACTGATGTGAAGGAACTCAGTGTTTCAGCTGTTCTGCAGATTTGTGTTGCATAGAAGATTCGCATTTTTATGTAATGTTTCTGAGACTTTCTATATAAAAGTCTTCATTTAAGCTGCTTCAGCCTATATCAGGTTCTGATTAGTCCCTTTCCTTTTTAATCAATAATGGATGTTTCAACATGTTTCTGTCATTGTGATTCCCCAAGTTTGACGCTGGATATTGAAAGTGACTGGGCCAGATGTGAGAAAATGTGCAGGATGAGTGAAGTTCACAGCTGTCAGAAGACTGTGGAGAATGCAGCCTGTTCGGCTCAGCAGGGCGAACGGGAGCCAATGAAATGTGAGTGTGAAAAAAAAGTGAAAGAGCCACACAGAGGAGAGGGGATGTGTTGATATCAAGCTCCTGCAGCCAGAGTCGGACTTTTCTCTGACATCGCCAGGATGGTAAGAAGTTTTTAACATTCATTTCACCTCATAAGTTGTCCCAGAAGTGAACTGGGTTTGGCTTTTCTGTGTTTGGGTTGTTGGCGACTTTCTGTTTATGAGATTTGCCTCATTTGAAGTTTGGTTGATCTTTTTTTTTTTTCCAAAGATGGATTCCAAAAAAAAAAGTGACACCGGTGATAAATAGTTGGTTTTCGAAGCTCTACTTAGAGAGAAAATGAACGTGATTTGAAAAACAGACACATGTGAAAGAGAAGTAATGTTTTAGCTACAGCATACCTGTTAGACAGAGTACATGCCATTGAGATGACGAATACCTCTTGAGGAAGTGAAGTGAGTAATTGTCAGATATGACTGTAAGAGCTGTTTAAGAGCTTCCAAGTTTTTTAAATGCGTGTCTGCAGGGCACACTGCAAAAAACATAAAATCTTATTTTTATCTAGTTTCTAATGCAAATGTTAATTACAGTCAAGACTAAACTACTTTATAGCTAACTTTTCAGCAAGATATTGGGGCTTGTTTTAGATCAATAATTCTTCAGTATTGATTTTTAAAAGGTACTCGTTCCACTGGCAGATTATTTCACTTAACAACACATTTCCCTAGGTTAATCTGTACTTTTTCATCAGTATTCAAGACTTAAAACAAACTAGATACTTTAGTGAGATTTGTTTATTTTGATTCAATCAGATATTTGCACTAGAAGCTAAACACCTAATTGTATTTTTGTTATGTGTAGAAGATGATTAGGGCACTGGAAAGAAAAAAAACCTGAGAAAAAAGTCAGAATTCAGTTTAAAGCATTATTTCTCACTGAGCAACTTCCACAAATATAATTTCTTTCAGAAACTAAAATCGACTCCTTTGTAAGCAAAGATGTGACAGACACTTTCCAGTAAAAGTTAAAATTTTTTTCATGTCATCATCTGTTCACACAATCCATATCTCTTAGTCTTTTTGCTTGAGATCCTTAGATAATCCACAGAGATTATGCTTAAAAAATGCTGCCACCTGCCTCACTTTGTGGCCCTGCCAACAATCTGGCAGCCAGGAATCTTGAGTGTTTCAGTTTTGAACCTGATGGTTGCAGGAAAATGAGAAGCGGCTGGAGCGAGTTGGCGGATCAGGAATGCTCCGCTCTGACTCGTGAATGATTTGATTGTTTCCTTTCAGTTGGACAAACTCAAAGAAGGAGATTCACACAAACTTGTCCACCAGCAGTTATGTCATTTTCTCAGTTATTTTTTTTTAAATCTTGAGATTATTGGAAAGAATTGTTGTTTAGAGGAATCAGCCTAGTGCTTGATAATTTACTGTTCATATACAAAATTATTCTCACGTCAATGCATTTCATTTGGGTTTATGTGAAACACCAACAAAAACAAAAATGCTAAATTTTACCAAGTATTTTTGGTCTAGTTTCTAGTTCAGACATCTGAGATCACTTGAAATAAGACAAAACTGTCTTACAAGTAATTTTTCAGCAAGATATAGGAGCTTATGTTAAGACAAAACATCCTTAGTATTGGGTGAAAAAGCACTGGTTCCACTTAGTTATGCACCGATCCATTATTTTATCGTCCAATGCCGATATCTGAGGTTTAGAATCGACCGATCTGATGCAGAAAATAGTGCTGCTGAAATGACTTTAAACGTATTTTTAAACCAGAATATAAATTTAATTTATAACGCTGCATTAGTAGAGCACACATAAATAGCTTCACAAGTTTGGTTAAACATGTAAAAACAACTTTAGAAACAACAATTTAGTGTTGTTGTTTCTAAATGAATATCAACTTGTTTTCTTTGCATTGTTTGAGGTCTGAAAGTTCTGCATATTTTTGGTTATTTTGATTCATTTCTCATTTTCTGCTAATACATACAATAAGGAGAGTTGTCAGTAGTTCATAGAATAAAAGAACAATGTTCATTTTACTCTAACATATTCCTATAAAGAGTAAAATCAGAGAAACTGATCATTTTAAGTGGTCTCTTAATTTTTTCCAGAGCTTTATATTTGTGTAAATATATTTTCTTGTTGGTTCATCTATGCTTTGCTTTGTGCTGCACTTGCCTACCAAGATGGCGGCTCAGTGATGCGGATTGCTTCCGGTTCAGACTTGTGAGAACTATGGTAACTTTACTCGATTGGGTTTTACAATATGACATTAAGATTTGAACTTCACACCAAACAGTGAATATTATTTTAAAGTTTAATGGTGAAAATGAGTCAACACACAGATTGATGCCATTATTGGCTTCCCTAGGGCACGCTGCAGCGAGGTTAATCCAGCAGCCTCGGTGTCCTGCTGCGGGTTCAGTCACACACACAGTCACATCAATATTATATTATGATGGAGGGGACAGGAGCCAGATAAGCTGACATTGTGCTTTTTCTTCAGTGCCCTCGTTCACTTTTCAATTTCTGCCCACTTCTTTTATATTCTTTAAACTGTCTCTGTGACGATGCTGTAGTTTATTAGAGTGCTGCCATCTGCTCCAGCTCCAGTTAGATGGTGAAAGTGGTGAAAGTGTTGGCTTGTCCTTTGGAGGAAACCTCCAGAGAGTCGTCTCTCTCTGGCGCTGAGACTGGAAAACAGGCTTTCTTACATAAATGATGAGCTGCCAGCTGTGATATGGCCACATTTATGTTTTACACAACAAACCTGTTTTCTGATTTTCATCCACATGTTCTTACCTATGTTCCCTACTAAAACATTTTTTTAAATATGTGCCATAGCTGCAGTTTCTGTTTTAAGTTCTCGAGTGTACAGACTGTTTTATAAACAAAGATGTTATTTTTGTCAGGATTTTCAGGTCTCGCTTTCACTGGTGTTGATAGACAAATAGATGAGATTAGATATGGGGGAATTTTTGTGTCTCAAGAACAGAAAAATTCCCCGATTTTCAGTCTGACAGCAGGATTTCATGTCTTTTGCTCACAGACATTTTAGTACTTTTGCTTACATTTTCATTTTAAAAGCAGGACTTCATGTCTTTATTCTCAAAACTTGCAAAGTTTGTACTCAAAACTTCTCCTTGCCCTCACACTTAGTCTCTCCTCTGACTGTCTGCTCACTTATGAGACGTGGAACTGCCTCTTGGTACCGTCACCTGGCAACCTCTCAACAAATAGAATGAAAGCGTTGCGCTAGGTGCGTTTGTTTCCTTCTAGCTTGTGTGGCTACTATTGACTGTATCAACTAAAAAAAAACTGAATCTAAAAATAAATTATATATAATAAGTCACTACATATAGTATAATCAGCTATACATATAAACTGATATTACTAATATTAGTTAATATATATTAAAATATTAATTAATATATTTCAATATACATTAGATATATAATATAATTAATAAATGTATATATTAAATACATATTTAAATATATCCAAATTAAAAATAATTTTAAAATATATATATATTATTAAACATATATTTATTTTGTATGCAAAGGAAGCTCTTGAGAACAAAGTTGTGTAAACAAAACACATCCAGGATTTTGTATTGTGCAGTAAACAAAGAGACTCTGTCTGTGTTTGACGGCTGGAAAAGTACAAGGTTTGTGGACGAACAAGATCCGACTTCTGGGTCGCGTGGCTGCTGGGGAAATCCTGCAGAGCCGGCTGGCTGAATGGGAACGGCTGAATAGAACCTGACGCGGGTCGGACGGAGATCCAGCTGTGACAAGTAACACCTGAAATGTCATAGCAGTTTGTATAAAGAAGCAGAAAAATAACCCCGAGTAGCTGAATGGAGCAGGACAAATAAAAACTGTGGCGTTCCTCTAAAGCAGACCTGATGCTGCTTACAGATGGCATAAAGTTCACAAATAGTCTCCAATAAAACAAAATGAATCGTTCACTGTTAGATGACGACACATCGCTTGAGTTAATAACAATCGTAACTGTAAACAAAATTAAATTAAAGCTGCCATCTCTGAAAGCGTTTAAGATGCGGGGAAGCGTATTAAAGTTTCAAACAAGGCCAGCTGTTGTTCAAAGATTTGCCTCCCTGTAATCCAGCTAAATAAAGCACTTTGGTCCTGATTTAAGGAACTAATTAAAAAGGGTTTTTTTTACTTCATGATGTTGTAATTTTAATCCATTGATAACATGAAGGAGTGAAAGATCCTGAATCTTCCTGCTCAGGCACTTTAACTGGATAAATACCTACCAGGGTGGCCAGATCTGACTAACACCAAGTAAAACCAATGTAGTTGATCTTTACTCTGTCTCCCAGCAACCATATGCACATTTTGGAGGTGTGTGTGCATCCCACCAGCTGAGAGGTCAATTCTTTAAGGTTCTTTAAACCTTATGAGACTTTTTCCCCTGTTTCGATAAGTTGAAGGGATTTTCTTCGACAGTTTTACTTGTGCATGTTAAGCTTCGGTCTGCAGCACTGCAAAAACAGAATATCTTATTAAATATTTTTAGTCTAGTTTATTCTGCACACAAATCAGCTTTTCTGTATTTTATTTAACTTAGCTAAATATATCGAGCATTTTGAAAGAAACTGACAAAAATCCAGATTTTATGATTGTTGAAAACTAGATGCTTTCAACACAGCAAACCTGTAAGATGCTTTTAGGTTTTGGATCTAGCATGAATAATGTCCCTTTATAAAAAAAAAAAATAACGAAGGAGGCTTGGAGCAAACCTCAAAGACTGTCCAAATTCTGGATGAGTTTAATGTTTTACAGCGTGAAGTCAGGCTGAGTTGGCATTATACTGGCAAATAATGTCTGTTTTTCTTGCCAAAAAATAAATAAATTATACGTAAATTAACATCTAGGTATTTATTTATGTAAATAAATATGTATCTATTGACATTTGCAAAAGGGTTATATTTTCCTTAATAAAAAATAATGAAAATGAAAACAGACATAAAAATAATAAACTCTTTTCCTATTGCAGATATTTATCATAAATTATAAATTACGTATTTCTTTTCATGCAAAATTCGTGTCTCTAAATTACTTTTCATCTTGACTGAGGGTAAAAAAGGTTGCAGACCGTCATTCACAACCTGCGCAGCATCCTCAACACCCACCTTAACGATGATAACAGTCAACGCGTCGCCATGGCAACAACGCCTTTCATCCTAACAACTGCCTCGCCGCCCACAAAAGTCCAACAGCAACCGTCACCAAGCAACCCCCTCCCTGCTCCCCGCTCCTCTATTTAAGGAGCCAAGGAGGAGGAAGAGGAGGACGAGGAGGAGGAGGACTGGAAAAATGATGCTGCGCGGAATAAAACTCAGCTTCACAGCAGCTCAAAAAACTGGAGGAAAAAAGAACCCCTAATTTTTAACATTGCAGATGGTAGAAGTATAACTAGATCTGCTGTACAAATGTAGATTATGGCAGCCACTTTTATAGAGTCTTCTTGTCAAAGCATGTTACGCAACTCTCAACAATCATTGAGCCAAGTCATGTGTTGCTTAAAGGCAGGATGTCCGGCTGAAGGACGCTGCATTGTGCGACGTTTCCCCGTTTGCCCACTGCAAACAATCCAGCTCTGGATGTGAAGCAGCAGCCGGGATGTTTGAATCAACTGTTGAGTTTAATAAATTAAAGGAAACGTTTGCTCTTCCTCTCCTCCTCATTAACTCTCACACAAGAAGTTTCTGATGTCCAGCAGGAAGAGTGACCAATCAGGAAGAGGAAAATAAATGCTGGATTTGGCTTTTCTCTGTATTGATTAATCAGTTAGAAATTATTTGCTGTTAAGATTATCATTTTTCTGGAGTTGAGCGTCATGTTCACACACCTCAGACCCCGGCTGAACCCTGTGGAACTGGGCACGGCTGACAGAAGGGGCGTGGTCAAAACGAGGGAGGAAACATGTGACACACACACACACACACACACACACACACAAAGACTCGGGTGGACTTTTCTGGTCTGAAACCAGCAGGACTGAAGGATTTCTGGACTAACTCGATTTACTGATAAGTTTTGATAAGTTTAATCTTGAGTAACTTGGGTTCTTTCTGGATAATCTGAAGTTTTACTGAATGCGTTTTGTCTGGCTCCCCTGTGAGCCGGTGGCTTCGCTCCACAGCTGCTGACATAACACGCTGGTTTTTCCTGTTAGGATAGAGTTTCTGGTATGTGGCGCTGCAGAAATTTGTTTTTGTAGCAGCTGACTTTTCAGAAAGTTCCAATGCTGCGATGCGTGTCTGACAAGGGCAGAACAACAAGTGAGGGAAGATATGTCGACTTGGCAAAATATTAACTAAACCCTGAACTCTTCAGCAGGCAGAAATCTTTAAGTTGGTCCGGTTACAAAATCATTCTGGGAATTTTGTCAGGTGCTCAAATTGCATGAAATAAAGTTAACAATGAGTAGTAGACGGTGGCTGGGTTCACGGCGCTCCAAAATTTACAAGTAAGTCCATGTTTAGCAGCTTTGCATGTAGATGCTGATATTCAGTCACTGTTGTCTGAAGGTCAAAATGTTTGCTGCTATTATTTCTCAAGCTGTTAATGACTCATAAACTTCTGCTTCTGTTTTTCCTCCTCCTCAGTGTGGAGGGGGAGTCCCAGTGTCCGGACTCGGTCGCTCACAAAGACAGCTCCTTCAGCCAGTCGCCTTACCTCCACGGCTCAGAGCGATACACTGACAGCGGCGGCGGCCCCTCGGCTCCCAGGGGCCCGGCCAGCGTGGCCACCTCCAGCCCGGCCAGCCTGGCCTGGGCTCTGCGGAGCCGCCACCAGCCGGCGAGCCTGGCACTCCGCAAACAGGAAGAGGAGGAGAACAAGAGGTGCAAGGCCTTGTCTGACAGCTATGAGCTCTCCACAGATCTGCAGGACAAGAAGGTAAGGATGCTGGACAGAAGGAAGAGACTCAGAATAAAAACAGCCGTTATAAAGTCAGGTCCTCTCAGGAGTTTAGCAGAGGATGGCAGAGTATCCACAGTTTTACTAAGAGCAGCACTATTTCAACTTATTTATACTAAAGTAAAGTAAAATGTAGCCGAACAAGAAATTACTCAGGTAAGAGTAAAAATGTGTTTGGCAAAAGATCAAACGATTTAGTCTTTAGAAATTACATCATCAGATGAGCCAAAAATATAAAGTTAAGTGGAAATTTTGGTATTTTAAGGACAAAACTGACAAAAATTCATATAAGTAACAAAAAATAGCCAAATCACTTTCTTTCAACAAAAAAATATGAAACTTAAAAAAAACTGTATGTCTATATTTGGTAAGTTTTTGGTTAAATAATGTTTGTTTTTCATTCATTAGGTGGGGAATCCAGAAATTTTACTCAAGTAAGAGTAGAGATACTTTGTAATAAAATTGTAAAAGTAAAAACTTCACCATAGTAAAAATAGTCCAAAAAAATAGCTAACTAAAGTTTTGTTTTGGAAGTGTTTACAACTTTGGCCCTCGTCGCTAAAAGTTTGGACCCTACTGAGTGCCCACATTATTTTTCTCACCTTCTGCAGGTGGAGATGTTGGAGAGAAAGTACGGAGGCTCTTTTGTAAGTCGCAGAGCAGCCAAGACCATTCAGACGGCCTTCAGACAATATCGCATGAACAAGAACTTTGAGCGACTCCGAAGCTCGGCCTCAGAGAGTCGCATGACTCGGCGCATCATCCTGTCCAACATGAGGCTGCAGTACTCCTTTGACGAGCGCCAGCCGCTGCAGCAGGCGCAGACGCAGACCAACTTCACCCACAGCGTGGCCATCGGGCCTCCTCACTCCCCGGATCCGGACCGCGCCCCCGACTACACGCATCTGGAGGATTCCTTCTCCAAACAGGTAAAACTGATGAGAACTGATGAAGCGGTGAGGTTCGAACAGTAGTTTCCATTCACGCTTTTAGATGCTATACCTGTAGTACAGTATAATTGATTATGTAATGGACTTGTTTGGTTTCTAATGTTTTAATATGTGTTGTAATTTGGTGCCATACAAATAAAAATGAATTAATCTGAATTTTGTACATTTTTGTGCAGATGTTCATGTTTTTTGGTGTCTTGATAATGAGCTGTGCTAGATCACATTCAACTGGCCTTATACCGTTACCTACCCGTTACCCAGTTGAGCCAAGCCCTGTTACCTAGCAACCCAAGCAGAACTCCAGCACTTACAGCCCTGGAAAAAAATTAAGAGACCTCTTAAAGTGATCGGTTTCTCTGATTTTATGTTTTATAGGTAAATGTTTGAGTAAAATGAACATTGTTCTTTTATCCTATGAAATACTGACATGTCTCTGAAATTCAAAGCAAAAATTTAGTATTAATTTTCAGAAAAGGAGAAATGGTCACCCTGTGACAGACTGGCGACCTGTCCAGGGTGACCCCACCTCTCGCCTGGAACGTTAGCTAGAGAGGAACCACCAACTCTCCCGACCCCATTAAGAGACAAGGGTGTTAGAAAATGGATGGATGGATGGAGAAATGGTCACAATAACAAAAAAGATGCAGCACTTTCAGACTTCAAATAATGCAAAGAAAACTAGTTGGTATTCATTTAGAAACAACAACACTAATGTTTTAACTCAGGAAGAGTTCAGAGGTCAGCATTTGGTGGAATAACCAGGAGGTTTTCAGTGGGGTTCAGTGCAGTGGGCTCTTCATTTTTTCCAGAGCTGTTCAGCTGGTTTTACTGCATTGTATAATGACTGCTGGAAAAGACAAGTATTTTGTTGTGGACTTACTATTTAGAACCCACTTCCTGCTTTCTTGTTGTGCAGGAGGCTCCACTTCTGCTTTTCAAAGATGTACCATTCTATACTTGCTCATCAGTTTGCAGCCACTTTTATGTGTGAGTGTAAATGTTGGGGGCGTGGCCAGCAGCAGCTTATTTGGATTTAAAGTGACGAAGGTCCTTAAAACAGGCCATTATGATTTTAAAAATACTTAGAACTGATCAGACAAATAAATCATATTACCTAAGAGTGATTCTGTGCAACAAAATGTAATGAACATGTTTTACATAGCCCACAGACTTATCATAACCTGTTCAAGGAAGTCACTTTTAAAATCTCAGACACACATAATTGAAGCATTTGTCCTCAGTTATTTAATTTCTCATGTTTCCTCCAGGTCAAGTCCTTAGCCGACTCCATAGATGACGCCCTCACCTGCCGCGCGGGTCGCGATGACTCCCAGGAGGGCAGCAGAGAGGGCGGGCCAATCAGTGAAGACTTTGGAGAGTGCATGTGGAGTAGCAGTAGCAACCCGTCTTCCCAGAGAGGCTTGGGAGAAAGAGGCAGAGGAGCTGGGGGGGGACACAGCATGCATGGTGACAGTACTGCCACGTCTTACAGTGACGTCACTCTTTACATGGATGACGGGATGCCATCATCTCCTCTGTCCCTCGACCGGGCACCCAGCAGCACAGATACAGAGTACTGGGGCCCCAGCGGGGGTGTCGGAGGCCGTGAGGACAGCAGGGACACTGAAGGAGGGGGAAGCAGCAACAGCCGGCGCAGCACCCCATGCACCGAGTGCAGAGATTACCGACTGAGGGGGGCCCACCTGCCACTTCTCACAATCGAACCACCCAGCGACAGCTCAGTAGACATGAGCGATCGTTCAGACCGAGGCTCCCTGAGCAGACAGTTGGTGTATGAGCAGGAACCCGGGGTGGGGTCGGGCTCCCCACAGGGAACCCTCAAACACACCCCCAACTCAGGCACCCACCCTTCCTCGGCGGCAGCTGCCCAGGGTCAGACCAGGCCACCAGGCAGATCCATACCCACTCACATCCCTCACCAGGTGGCAGCCCACCACCACCATCACCACCATCCCATCCATCACCATCAGTACCCTGACACACCCTCATCCTCTTCCTCACCCCAGCAGCCCCCCACCACACCGCTGTCATCTTCCTCGTCGACAGCTCTACCGCCCGGCGCTCTGGAGCAGCCGTGCTGCTCCGACGGAGACAACGACTCCCTCAACTCCACCACCAACTCCAACGAGACAGTCAACTGCAGCTCAGGATCCTCATCTCAGGACAGCCTGCAGGAGCCTCTTCCTCCTCTGGGCAAGCAGACATACCAGAGGGAGAGCCGCCACAGCTGGGACTCTCCACCCTTCAACAGCGACGTGGTGCAGAGACGCCAGTACCGCATCGGACTCAATCTCTTTAACAAGTAAGCTGAAGTTCCACAAAGCGCAACACTTCTATGTCCATGCATGCATGTACAGTGATAAGGTTCATGCTTTGTTTGCGTCAACTTTAGGAAACCAGAAAAGGGCATCCAGTACCTGATAGAGAGAGGCTTTGTATCGGACACTCCGGTTGGGATCGCTCGATTTCTTTTGGAAAGAAAGGGTCTCAGCCGGCAGATGATTGGCGAGTTTCTTGGAAACCGACAAAAACAGTTCAACAAAGACGTTTTGGAGTAAGTATTCCAAATAAACATTAAGTGCTGTGCAAAAAGGATTTTTTTTCAATTTTTATAAAAATCAATTAGGCAAGGTAAGGTAGGTAAAAAAAAATCATAAAGCACATTTTCAGTAACAAGGCAGACAAAGTGCTTTATAGAAATTAGAAGGAAATACAAACGAAACCAGAAAAAGACAAAGAGTATGAAATACATATTGGTTCCCCATGTTTAATAAGAATGAGAATAAGTAATCCATCATTTATAAACTAGCAGTTTATAAACTCTGGATTCTTGTTCTGATGAAACTAAATGTTGGTTACAGTTGTTCTGGGTTGAGTTATAAATTTGTACAATATAAAGCTAAACATTGAATCTCCATGTATTAGATTACATGCTGAAATTGGTTTAGAAATAGTTTAATTTGCAAAGTTAAAAAGGCATTCAAGCCAACATGACCCTGCATAAAAAATGGTTTATGCCACCTGAACCAAATAAATAACTGTCCCATCTCAAGTTTTTTTGATAACTGGGTGTTTCGCATCACTGTGGGGGAATTTAGCAGACTTTTCTCTGCAGAATTGTTTACTTCAGAGGATCCTATAGATTTTTCAAGCGTAATTGGTCCATGTAACGTCATGCTTCAGTTTTGTAACTGGATTTTGAGACCAAAACATTCCTTTTTAAATGATTATTTTTGTGTTTTTGGGACTGTTTGGTTTTTGAAATTCCAAATGTTTTGGGATGCACCCTTTCTAAATGGTTTTCTTGTCTGCCCATAGAATATTTTCCAGAAGGTTTGAGGATCAAGATGTTGTTTAGTAAATGGAGCTTTAGTAAAAAACTTCTTCCTTGTTGTTTCTCTCTACATTCACTGGGTGGCACAGGTTGTTACAATCGATAGTAGCCACACAGGAGCACCCAGCATAACACTTTCATTCTATTGGCTGAGAGGTTGCCAAGTGACTGTACTTTTTTTATTCCAAGCGCAAGCAGCGAGACTTGAGAAAGCATAGTGAATATTAGAAAGAGATCAAAAGTTTGGAGTACAAGCTTTACAAGTTTTGAGAAGAAAGACATAAAATCCTTTTCTCAGACTGAAAATGTGTGCTCTCGAATTATGACAGAAAAAATCCCCCATACACTGGCTTTAACTGAGACGGTAGAAGCCTGTAGTTTTGATGATCTGTGCTCTTTTGGAGTAAGAGTTGGTTTGCTGACCACTCTTAATGAGCTTTACCACTGTTTCATGCTTTTCCATATTTTCACTGTTTGTGGCTATGATTTCTCACAGTGGTTCATTGAAGTCCCAAAGGATTAAAATGTCTCTTGTAACTCTTTCCAGATGTCAACAAGTTTGATTCTCGTTGGGTGGCAATTTTCCTTAGATATCATTTTAAGTTTACCTATAGTAATGTTCTAAGTGTTTTGATTAAATGAACTTTATAGTTTTCTTTCTGGCACAAAAAGTAAGTCTTGTGCCAGAAAAGGGAAGAGTGCCCTCTTATTCTTCTGCAATTGGAGAAATTCACAAATGAGGGGAAAATTAAGAATGAAAATGATTGGTAGACATATTGGAGCAGCGTCTGCAGTAATGTTAAGATTGTACCGATCTGTCATGGTGCAGATTTATTGGTCGATCTATGTTCCTACCCAAATCTATGCTCTGGGACTGAGATCACGCATACAAGTGGCCGAAATTAGTTTTTTTCACAGGGTGTCTGGACTATCCCTCAGGGATAGGTTGGTAAAATTGATCATCCAAGAAGGATCAGAGTAGAACAAATGCTCCTCCACTTTGAGAGGAGCCAGTTGAGGAGGCTCTGGCACCTGGTTTGGATGCCTCCCCCGTGAGGTGATCCAGGCACGTACCATTGACCCAGAAGATGACCACTACACCCTGAGGGACTATGTTTCTCGATTGGCCTGGGAATTCCTTGGGATTCCCCTGGAGAAGCTGGCCCAAGTGGCTTGGGAAAGGGAAGTCTGGGCTTCTCCCCTTGGGCAACCCATTCCCAGATTAGGGGGAAAATAATAGATGAATGGATAAAAGCTGAGCAAATCTGCATACATGCCCAGAAGCCACAGAGGAAGCTGTTGAACCAATTTGATTTTATAGAGCTTTACTCAACCCACACCCAAACACAGAAAATGTGATCAGAATTACATAATACTGCCACTCAAGTTCAAGCATGCCTGGTATGAAAAAATTCAGCTATAACCTCTGAGTTGTGTATATGTTTTTGCAGCTGCGTGGTGGATGAGATGGATTTCTCAGGTATGGACATCGATGACGCTTTGAGGAAATTTCAGGCGCAAATTAAAGTTCAAGGGGAAGCTCAAAAGGTGGAGAGACTCATAGAGGCATTCAGGTTTGTATATGAAAAATACCTGAAGAAAAATGTAATTCAATTGGTTTGCCCAGCAAAACAGCTGTATGTGGATCCCATGAAGACTTAATCAAGCTCAATGGATACTAAGATAGTTTTTTAAAAGAGACACACTTTAGTAGACTCAATAAAACCTTTATTGACAAGGACAGATGGACGTCCAGACCAACTAGGCGTCCAAACAGTTGCAGTTTGCCAGGTCTTAACTGTGTCACAAATGGGTATTAACAAAAGTTTAACTTGACCTATAAAAGGACATTATGTGTCTGTGGAGAATCCCTTCTTGTGCCCACTTTTGACTCAATTTTGTACTCTTATGGGGTCCCATATGTACATTTTGGCTGGGTGTTGACTAAAACAAAGCTATAAGCTATAACTACTTCCATTTGTTTTTCAGTCAGAGGTACTGCGTGTGCAATCCAATCCTGGTTCGGCAGTTCCAGAACCCTGACACCATCTTCATCTTGGCGTTTGCCATAATCCTCCTCAACACAGACATGTACAGCCCCAACATCAAGGCAGAGAGGAAGATGAAACTAGAAGATTTCATCAAGAATTTGAGAGGTGCTGACCCATTTGCTAACAGCGACACTTTATTAAACACAAGAGTTTCAGCATGCACATACTCCTTCCTGTTAAGGCCTCAATTGGATAAAGGGATCAAAGATTAGCTGAATATGTTGGCCTAAATATGTTGTAATGTTCCTATTAACTAAAAAAATTCCATTTGTGATACATCAAACTCATAGTTACTTCAAAAAAGTAATGTTTTTTGTTATATTTTTAAACCTGCTGGGATGAATGGTCAATAAGTCCATTCTGTACTGGAATCTACAGAGTAAACACAGGAAGACTTTCAATAATACCAAATAGTACTGACTGTGATAAATGAAAAAAAAAGAGGTGAGGCAAATCTGGATGCTTCTCATGTGAAAAAAGAAGAGTGCAATGGTAGAGAGCCAGAGCAGAATACAACTTCCAAAGGACTTAGACCTTTATCCTCAACATTTCTCTCCAGAAGACTTTGAGTGATTTGTATGAGCAAAACTGGCGATCGTTGCCTTAACATGCTAAAAATAAATGCATGTGGCATTCCCTTGCCACAGTTTTTATCCATGAAGTCCTAAACCCCGCTGAAACTGGAGCAAAAAACGCTGAGAGAATCATCAGACAGAAAGCACTGGAAGCTCTTTTAAATGGTAACGGAGCACTACTGCCGCCCTGGAGGAAGACTGGACCGGACACAGAGCTATAGAAGTACTTACCAGATCACACAGTTCGTATGTGTCATTCATCGTTTAATTTACAAAGCTGAAGGTATCAGCAGCAGCAAAACGCCAGCTTCTACGGCCAACTTTTCCTCCATTTGGTCCTCCTCATCTGCATTATGTCTTGTGATTTATTCATTCCGATCAATTTCAACGCTCCAGTTCAATTTAAAAGCCTTAATGACTTTACTCATCACTGTTATGGATGCAGCTAGCGTAGTTGGACCATTAAACATCCCTTATCCAGAATGGATTGCAGCGTGAACATGGAGATGTTTGTGTGACAATATTTTATTAAAATGTGTAAAAACTTAACAGCCTACAGTATTATTACTGTATTGTTTTTACATCTACAAGTATTACTCATATAAAGTTGATTGTTAAAACTAATTGTGGATCCTTTTAAAGCAGTGTTTTTCTACCATAGTCCACAAGACACAATGCCCTGCATGTTTTAGGCATTCCCTTGTTCACCACACATGATTTCCACTGAGGCTGATTAACAGGGTTTTGCTGAATGGGGTGAACATCTAAAACATGTCGATCAGAGTGCCTTGAGGACCAGGATTAGGAAACATTGGCCATTATTTCCTAAAATCATTAATGTTTTTATTCAATCCAAGGTGTGGACAATGGTCAGGATATTCCCCGGGACCTGCTGGTTGGGATTTACCAGCGAATACAGAAATGGGAGTTACGGACCAATGATGATCACGTCTCACAGGTGCAAGCGGTGGAAAGGGTCATTGTTGGAAAAAAGCCTGTGAGTTTCTATAACTATTTAAGGCATCACAAGATGGGATTTAATGGATTGTTTTTCTGTAAAATTTATTTTGTCTGTTTCTTTGGGCATGCAGGTACTGTCCCTTCCCCATCGCCGCCTGGTGTGTTGCTGCCAGCTCTACGAGGTACCTGATCCCAACAGACCTCAGAGGACAGGGGTTCACCAGCGAGAGGTCTTTCTCTTTAATGACCTGCTGGTGGTAAGGCTGACTTTCAAGACTGCTATGATATTAAAGTTTAAATAATTGATCATGCACTGTGAATATATACATTTTTCATTGCGCACCAGGTAACCAAAATCTTCCAAAAGAAGAAAACCTCAGTAACTTATAGCTTCAGACAATCTTTCCCTTTGGTTGACATGCAAGTCCACATGTTTCAGAACTCATGTAAGACACTTTTTTCATTTTGTACCTTTCAGTTAAACCTAGTTTTTCAGTTTGATCGTAACGTAAATGTCTCCATTTCTAACTAGATTACCCTCATGGCATCCGCCTGACCTCATCCAGCCTCGGCGGAGAGAGAAAGGTTCTTATCGTGTTTATGGCACCCAGTCAGCAAGACCGCACCCGGTTTGTTAGCGACCTCAGGGAGAGTATTGCTGAAGTCCAAGAGATGGAGAAATACAGAGTGGAGTGTAAGTGCCCCATCTGCTGGTCATTTCTGTTAGTTAAACTGCCTTGTTGGTTATCACAGACATTGTTCTAGATGTTTCTAAGCATGAGAATGGAAACTTACCCAAGTTTTTGTTGTTGTTGTTGTTGCTATGCAGCTCATTTCTCTGTGTTTTTTTCTCTTTCATTTAATAATCCCCTGTGTTTCTATGTAAATCTGCAGCGGAACTGGAGAAACAGAAAGGTGTGATGCGGCCCAGCTTGCTGACGGGCACCGTGGTTGGAGGAGGCGTAGGTGTGAAGAGCGATGTTGTGAATGGCACCTTGGGAAGGACGAGCTTTGATGACAACTGCTCAGTGGGTGAGGGTCTGAAGCGCACAGCGCTCAGCTCATCTCTCAGGGACCTTTCGGACACAGGTGAGACAACATCACTGCTCGGACAACATGAAAACCATTTCTCTAACATCATCTCTCCTGATTGGGGTTGGCTGATCTTGCTCTCTCTTTCTAGTGCTAAATTATGTTCCTCTGTCTTGCAAAACTCCTTTTATCTCTTGCGCTTTTCAAATGTTCAAAACACAAAGTTTGAAAACCTCAGGGAGAATGGTTCAGCCTACTGCAAATAGTAAAACTACAAACCCAACTTGACATGGTCATGAACTCAAGGAGGATATTAGTTAAATAAGCATCACAAAAGGCCAGTGGCTGTAGTAAGTCTGAATGATCTGCTTAGATTCACAGTTCAGATCGGAGAATCTGTTGACAACTATTATTCCAGTGCTCCACAAACCGGTTTTCATGGCAGAATAACAAAAACGAAGTTAATTGTTGAAAGAAAGACATAAAAAGTCACAAGTTGCATTTCCACTGACCATATAATTGTTCAATTTGACATTTAGAAAACAAGTTTGCTCAATGGAAACAGGCTAATTTTGAAAAAATCTCTCATCTGTTGTTTGGATGAGGTGGCTTTTTTCGGCTTTATTGAAATAAACCAAGTTTATTCTTTTTACACCTTTTTCACGTCATACGAGTCATGTGCTCAACAACCGGATGTTACTACTGGTGGAAACCACAAAGAAGACGACAGGAAGTAGTCGGAGGATCATGAAACGGCATGAATTTAATGACTTATTGCGTGAACTAACTTATTCACGTGAAATTGTAATCACGTTTGTTATTTAATGGAAACACTGCAATTGTTGTAATGGTTGTAATGCTTTATGTTGGTCTATAATATAAAATCCCAGTAAAATGCTTTGAGGTTTATGGTTTTAAAGTGACAAAATGTAAAAAATGAGCAGAATGAAAATGCTTTTGCAAGGCACTGGATTCTTGTAATAAAGAAAAAAAATCAATCTTTCACGCTTTGCTAACCTGATTCTTCCTGGTGGGGTGCAGGGAAACGTGGTCGCAGGAACAGTGTTGGTTCTCTGGACAGTACAATGGAAGTAAGTCTATAAAAGATTAGCTGAGATTAGCTAAAGGGCTTACATTTTTCCCCGAACCACTGCTCTGCTGTCTGAATGCATGTGAATATCGATTAAACATGCATGTGTGAGTTCTACACTGACACCCGTTGCATGGCTTTTTGCAGTTAAATCCGCCCCCAGCATGTTCTGTGTGCCGACGTCAGGAGGAGCAGGGATTGTAATTCTCCAGTGTGTCTTTTAAAACCTGATGAGTTTTTATGTTCCCAGGGCTCCATCATTAGCAGCCCGCAGCCTCACCAGCGCTATCCGATGCCGGGTGTGATCCCTGGCTGCTACAGCACAGAAGATTTCCGGCCTCATCGCCCCATCCTGAGCCCCGGATCGGGGGTGGGGGGTGGGCCGGGGCAGCAAACTACCACTGCTGGGACAGGAGTTGGGGGAGTCTCCAGCAGTGCAGAGAGACCAGGAGCGGGGGGCGGGCCTGGGGGGAGCAACAGCAGCAACAACAGCGGCTCCTTCCTGGGTTCACTCTTCGGCAGCAAACGCGCCAAACCACCAGGGCCCCTTATTCCACCGGGGCCACCATACCCCGCACCTGTACCCCCACTGACTACTGGAGGAGCCCCTCCTCACTCCCCTTCATCCCTATGCCAGCTGGAGGGGGGGGCTTCCAAGATTCAGGCACTGCACGCACAGTTCTGTCACGTGGGCACAATACAGCCTCCGCCACCTTACTACCATCACCATCGCTTCCACGTCCAGCCCGTGGCCCCTCCTTTGCAAGGTGTGCCCCCTCTTACTTTACAGAGAGGCCCGCTACCCTGTCGTCCTCCGGTTGGGCCACCGCACGTCCAGCACCCGCAGCTGGCCCATCTCTCCCAGCTCTCCCAGCATGGGCTTCAGGGTCGCTACACCAACATGGTGGTCGGATGTCCCCCCCCTCTTTCTCCTCTCTCCCAACATTCCCAGAGCCAGCAGTTCGCCCTCTACCACGCGCAGCCTACACAATCTGCCAGAGGGGCCGGCGGCCCTGGTTCCAAACCCCCGCTAACGTTGTCTTTTTCCCACCCCCACGCACACTCCCAAACCCACCCCAGGCACGCACAAACGCCGCACCCAACCAGCCATTCCACCCATCAAACACACTTTATATTCGGCACGCTGCCCCACAACCTGCCGTCCGCCTCCGTCAGTGCGCATCACGCAGCCTCCGCCGCCCAGTATCTGCCCCAGTACCCTCCTCTCTCCTCTATCCCCCCTCCCCCACCACACTCCCCTTTACCCCCCCCTTCGTCCCCCCTTACCCCTCTTACACCTCTCTCCCCTCACCCCCCCCAGCACCCAGGGCAGCCTCAGCAGGGGCCACAGGTGACCGGGGCTGGATCGACAGGTACGGTGGGCAGCTCCAAATCCAAACCTATCAACCGGATAAGCACCGTGGTGTGAGCCGGACGTGGAGCTCCAGAGGCCAGCGCTTCGAGGACAGATACGAGGAGGCGGGCAGGTCCCGGACCCGGAGCAAGTCCGCCCGGACCGAGAGCAACAGCAGCAGCGCTGGCGACAAGAGGAAACGCAGGCTGCTGCGTCTCTGCTACTTTCACCTTCGCTTTCCACATATGTAGGCGGAGCTAAGGTTTGTTCAAAGAAAAAAAAAAAATCTGAAACTGAAAAAAAAATTTAATCTGAAAAGTAGATTTTAACTTTTTTTTTTATTTCAGATCTTTATTTTCAGCTTCAAAATTGTTTTTTTCCTGTTTCAAGTCTTTTTTTCAGTTTCAGCCTTATTTTTTTTCTCTTTCAATTTTTTTCGATATTAGATCTTTTTTATTTCAAAAATATTTTTAAATTTCTAACTTTTTATCAAATTTTTAATTTTTCAGATTCAAATGTTTTTTCAGTTTAATTGTTTTTTCAATCTTCATTTTCTTAGTTTCATTTTCTTTTTCAAAAATTATTTTTCTGTTTCAAATCTTTTTTTTATTTCAATTTTTTTTCAGTCCCAATTCTTTTTCAGTTCTAAAAAAAAAATTTTCAATTTCAAAATATATTTTTCAGTTTCCTTTTTGTATTTCAGGATAATTTTTGTTTCATTTTTTTTATTTCAAAATATTTTTCAGTTTCAGTTTTTTTTCTCTCTTTTGAACAAACTTGATGGCCCCAATTTAGCTCCATATGGAGCTAGGGAACACTGCTAGCGGCAAACGGTTTGTGCTCACATACATGAAAAAACTGCACACAGAATATAATATGAGCACACATTGCTACTTTTGCCACACACAATCAAAAAAAAAAAGTCTATAGCCATATAATTTAAAATGAAACTAAATCTATATCTGATTATAATGCCTAAGTTTTACTTGTTTGAAGTCATGAGTATGTATGAGAATATTTCCATGTACAGTACCAAGATGTTATAATGTGACACTGGAAAACCAGAGTGTTCCTGTATCCACTGGCTCACAGTGGGTTTGTAAATAGAGACTGAACCACCGAATGCATTCCAGTTGTAGTTTTGCATTGAAAAGAGAAGAAAGTTGGAAAAAAAAAGAAGAAGAAATCTCCCTTGACTTTGCAATAATTTTCTTGGCTTCATGATGTCTCCATCCCTTGTTGCTGGTTTCACTTTGCCATTTAGGCCACTTCTTTATTCTGAAGAAGACCTCAGATATTTGCTCTGTCTTAAACTTCTAAAACTATCGCAGGTTTTTATCGCTTTTCTGCCTTCCTGGTCTTACATCAGCTGGAGTCATGGGGCTTGCTAGCACTTTTTGTGTGGGTTCGGAAATCTAATCAGTGATACAAACAATAATATAGTTTAAGTGTTTCTGAACCTTCTTGCTGTTTTATTGATATTACGATATACATGCTCTACCTGAGTATAATCAATATTGTCCGATCATTGTTTTGATCAGTGATTAATTATATCAGCAAATGTTTGTAAAGTATGCTTACATACAGATTCTCTCATTTTGCCATAACCACTAGAGGGTATTCTGATATGTGAAATGTGGTTTTCTATCACATTATCATATTTTTTTCCTTTCAGTCTTTAACATTGAGTATTATTTAGTGTTAAATTAATTAAGTTTTGATTCCTCCAAACAGAATCAGCCTTTTAGATAACATGACCAACAACATTAAGATTTATTCAAGTTTAATTTATTTAATGAGTTTCTCTACATTGAGGTGATGTCTAAATATAAGAATGGAAATGTAATTATCAAGAATCAACTGACAGTTAAGGTCAGAGTTTTGCAAACAGTAATGTCAAATTAATTTGGGTTTTTAATTGATTTATTGTTCTAATTTTATTCCATGGTGGAATAATTATATAACACGTAATTTAGACGATAAGGAAAAAAAGCTTTAATATGCTGTAGATTTTATCAGATCCACACAGAGCAAAAATTGGTCGTACAGGTTAAAATAATGCTTGTTTGTTCCTTTGCAATTTTCCCTTTAAGCAGATGTTAATTTAGCAGATTTGGCCTGTTTTATAATTCTTGCCTTGTGTAGTAAATTAAAGAAATGTCAGCATTAATGACATTTCTTAACTATTTATTCTTCTAAAAAACCCTCAATATTTCACCCTGGTAATAGAATAGCTTAAATAAATCATTAGAAACGCAACATTCATATAATATTTTGCTCTTCATGACTGTGTAAACCTCTGACTAAGGCTGTGGTCACACTGCAGCCTGAAGTGACCCAATTCCGATTTATTTTTTTTATTATTATTATTTTTATTTTATTTTTTTCCTTAATGCGACTTGTATCTGATCTTTTCGTGACAGTCTGAACAAGACAGATTGGATTTTTTTTGCGGATGCGACCCAGGCTGCTTAGATATCCGATACGAATCCGATTCTAATGTGACCTAACGGCCACGTCATTGATACTCGACAAACGTCACTATTCTGCGCCCTGACACGTGCAAGCGGGAAGAAAAACAACAACTGTAGCGGACAATAATGAGGATTAAGTTGTTAATATGAAGTACCAATCGGCAACAACCGCTAGCTTTATGCTAAACACTGAGCATGCTCTCATTGCATGACGTTATTGCGCCCTCTACTGCGCATGCGGGACACTTTCAGGTCGTTTGCAGTTCACACTAGTGGTCACATACACGTCGCATATATTTGGAAGTATAAAGGACCACTGCAAAAAAATAAAATAAAAAATCCGATTTGACAAAAGATCGGAATTGGGTCACTTCAGACCGCAGTGTGAACGTAGCCTAAAACTATTTCCTTATGCCAGATTTTGGTTACTGTGTTTTTTTTTCCATGTTGAGAAAAGCACACTTTGTGGTTTTGCACATGTGAGGTCTTAAGTCAAAGATGGCCTTCTCCTAATCTTCCCTCTTCTGTCACTTTGAAAATCAAAATACTATATTTTCTGATGCCTCAGCATGTCGCTGAAGCCTATTTGTGTGAAATCACTACAATAGTTAAGAATGTAAAATAGCCTGCAGGTACATACTTTATTTTATGTTTTTTTTTTTGTTTTGTTATTTATTAATTTTCTTGTGGGCTGTATGTAAGTGTTACCCCCTTTTTGCTACTGCATTTTTCAAGATAAAACTGAGCACTGATGTTGTTCATCTTCAGTGCCATTTATTACCAAAACTACATATTTTTTTGATCCAGAAGAGAATAAGTCATGGAGGACAAAATTAAATGTCAGTAAGATGCTGAAACTTCAAGAAGATTTTAACTTTTAAAAAGGGATGTTAAGAAAGTTTTGAGAATGTTAAATGGAAAGTGTTTGTTAGCTATTCTTTTTATTGTGTCCTTTTTAACTATTCCTGCATGAATATATCTGCACTTATTGAATAGATTGTACTATATAAACATGAATGTACATATTAAACTATACATAGGCTTCTTATAATTATGGGATGAACTGCTCCCATTCTGTATTCAGGTGCGTGCATGTGAGTCCCACTAGGTATGCACATTTAAAGCAAAGATGGGGACAGGAAATGTTGTCCAAAAGGATTATTGACCTCTTTTCTTCTTTTCTTATTGTTTCATACTGCCAGAGCGAGAATGAGTTACAGCAATTATACATTCAAGGCCTGGGAAATGTTAATATGTCAGTGCAGTTATTGATATTATTTTTGAACATGATTTTCTTTTTTGTGTACGTATTACATGTAATGGAAGAATAGAGAACTGAGATGTGAATATTTATTGCTTCTGATAAATTAAAGTGTCCTTGCAGTGAAGTAACAAGTGTGTGTGGGTGTGATTTATTTTCACTTTCACAACTTTATGTTTCAGAAAAAGTGGCATAAAATATTTTTATGCATTTTAACAGAAATGTTATTTTCTGTTGATCTGAATTATAGAAAATGTAGATCAAATCTGTCCAGCTTTGATCATCCATGTTTCTTTAACAATTTGATTGGTTTATTTCCAACTGTTTGTTAGTAAGCGGTAACCAGTGATTACTTTATGGATTAGTTCAATTTCTAAAATGTTTCCAGAGGTGTTCAAAACTATCATAGGCCAAAATGTGACACAATCTTATGCATAAGTAATTTTAATATGTTGTACATAATAATATACATTTAAATAAAAATGTAAATATATTAAATAGATAAAATTTGTTTTATGTTTTCTTAAATGAGCTAACATTTGATTAAATAAATATTTGTCCACATTTTAAGTCAAATAATGTTAAGTTTCTTTGCACAGAACATTTTAGCAATAGTACCAATTAAACAAGCATTATATTTTGTCAAATACCATCATCAAATATAAAGAAAAAATATGAATCAATGTTCCAGTTATTATTAATCTAGGTAACTCTAAATAAGTGAGTTTTTGGTATTGATTTAAATTAATTAACTCAGTTTTCTGGATGTTTGTTGCAGATTTATTTGGTGTATAAAAACTGAATTCTGCTTCTCCATGTTTGGTTCTGAGTTAAAATTATTACAAATTTTTTCTTATAAAAATCATTATATATAAAAAAGTTAAAAAAGAATAAACTCATATCATTTTAAATAATATGAAACATTGTTATTATGAATCCTATGATCTTTTTCCCTATTTCTTTGATTATTTGTTTATTTTTGAAAAGTTATTAAGAAGGATGGATTATACTTGCACTGCAAAAACACAAAATCTTACCAAGTATTATTGGTCTAGTTTCTAGTGTGTATATCATAATGCATTGGAAATAAGACAAAACTAACTTGCAAGTACTTTTGTTAAATTCAACAATTCTTTACAATTGGGAAAGAAGTACTGGTTCCATTTGGCAGACAGTTTTGCCCTGCTATAAGTGACATAATAGTAAGTTTTCATCAATATTAATGATTTGTTTACTTAAAACAAGCTCCCAATTTTTACAGACATTTCACTTGCAAAATTAATTTTGTCTATTTCAGGTGTTACAATATTCACACTAGAAACTAGATTAAAAATACTTAGTAAATTTTGTGTTTTTTCAGTGTAAACCACTGGTTCTTAACCCGGGTCCAGTAGAACCCCAGGGGTTCGGTGAGTCGGTCTCAGGGGTTCGGCGGAGCCTCTGCCGCGGAGGTAAAGACACACTTGTGTAAAGTCGTGATGACGCCCCGCTTTGCCGTCACTACTGCAGAGGATCACGTTGCATTGCTTAGCCAATCAGAGGATCACGTTACATTGCTTAGCCAATCAGAGCTGCGGAGAAGCTCTGATTGGAGGAGCTCAACTCTCAGCATGGATTTGAACTTGTGTCTTTAATTACTTCAGCAAAGTTCACAGTTTTGACCAAATTCTGTAGTTTTCTGTGTTCTTCTAAATCTGCTCCTTGGTCGCATCTTTTCGGGGTTGGTACTGCCTCTAGTGGTGTGGAGGTGGTAACACAGCTAATATAATTACGTTACTAAATCAGAATACCGAAGTCTTTATTATTTATTATTAATTTTTCATTCTCTTAAGAATGTAGAGCTAATTAAATGATCTAAACAAAACCTTAAAGTGGTTCCAGTTTCTCTCGATGGCCAACCTGTTGAAACTGTGGCAAATTTTAAATACCTTGGGTCGTTCCTGGACAGTCAGCTCAACTGTGCTGAAAACACTGAATGTATTTTGAAGAACTGTTCTCAGAGACTCTACCTTTTAAGAAGACTTAGTGATCATGGGGTGATCCAACTAGACTCTAGCTGGGTCACCCCTATGTCTCGAATTTGGAGGAAAAAAATCAAATTTTATTTGTCACTACAGAAGAGTTCAGTGAATGCGCATATGAAACCGGTGGGTTCGGTACCTCAAAAAAGGTTAAGAACCCTCACTACTTCTGTAAAAGCATTCAAAGAGGTGAGCATTTCCTTTTATGTTTTATAACATAACACGGGCTGTTTGAAATATTTCTCCTGCTATTTTTTTTTAAACATGTGCATGACGTGATGTCGATATCTTAATTTCCGCAAAAAAAGACACCAAATAATAATGATGATGTTCCCACATGTGCAGCTGTGCTCAGGAATCTCATGTATAAGATGTATGTGTAGATTTTCTGTGTCATGCAATAATATAATTGCAATTTTAGTAAATCCTGTTTTTAGTACAGTGAGATTTTTCTCAAGATTGTGGAAACATTGGTGTCATTTATTTGTGACTCAGTGAATGTCATGTTTTTTTTATTTATTTTTATTTTTTTATCTTATTATTTTTCTCTTATTTTGTTTTTTTACCTTTTTTATTATGGCCCTTTTTGGTCTGGAATAAAGATTGATTGATTGAATTTTGACCTACTTTCTCACACAACTGTGCCATTGTAATTGCATGGCATGTTTGCGTATGTGCGCACTACTTTCAGGAAGAAAACGTGGGAGGCGGCGTCTGCATGTTTGAGGGTTGTACTTCGGTCATGAGAAAACGCTAAGATGGCGTCTCGTTAAGATGCACAGGATGGCCTGAAGAGAGTCATGATGTTGCTCGGAAAACGATTTATCACGACAGTAATTGAGAAAGTTTGAGATGCTCGTTTAGTATTAAACCAACATCCGCCACTCACACATTAATCCCGTGCGGTTGGCAGAGCGGTGTGTATGGGAGAACCGAAGCTGAAAACGGGTCAACTTTGCTAGCCAACAGAACAGGACCGAGCACAGCTGGTTAGCTAACCACCAACAGAGGAAGGAGTCGCGGCCACAGTCTTTATCATACCCCGGGACATCGAGGTGTCTTCGGGTCAGTCACAAGAACTCAGCTAGACACTTGTACTATAACGGACTGGATATATAACCGGATTTGTGTTCATGAAAGATACCTTATAGTCGACATTACCAGCGCTGTGTAGTCGTGGGTTAGCAGGTCTGCGGTTACGTTGTTGACTCCTTCAAGCCACCCAGTTAACGTTAGCAAACGGATGCTAGTTATCTCCACCCGTGGGAGGCGGTGGGACGGCGCTGCTAGGAAAATTTGGAGGCCTTGACGCTAAGCCAAAGCTGCTGCTGCTGCTGGTGGTGTTGGTGTTGTGGCCTCTCGTTGCTGGATAATGGACGTTAACTCGGGTCGTTGTCATCAGTAGGAGCAGATGATTGACAGATAATTTAGCTTGACCGCATTTGTTTTGTTTTGTTTTTTTTTAAGAATACTAACCGCGGTTAACGGCTGTCGCTAAAGGTAAGCTTAGTGTTTTACGTCAGTCCTCACAAGTTTACTTGCTAACACTGGCAGCTAATGGGATAAAATAAAGAAAGCTGGTTTGTATCGACATTAAAGTGAAGCTGCGTGTCGTTTTTGGCTTTATGTTTATGTTTAATGATGGGATTATGAATCAAGCCCTGCCCACTTATAAGTGGAGATGCCTTTCTTGGCCTTTTAATGCATCAGGGTTCATTGACTCAACGCCATTGTTTGCCTGAAGGCCCGTGAAAAATATTAATTCACTCTCATTGAAATACTGACGTCAAATTGAGTTTATTTTAAGATTATTTACGTGAATATTCCCGAAATGGATCTCAACCTTCTTCCAAACTCGGTGTGATTGTTGCTGTCTTCACACATTAATCAACAAATGCTGTCATCTGCTAAACATTTGCTTTTATTTTCTTATTCTTGTGGAGTAAAACTGATTAAGCTTCAGGTTTTGTTTACAGCGTTATCTTCTCGTTTGGTGATTGGTAGCACTCATTTGTCTTCTGTTTGGATTTGCTGAAGTAGGATTTCTGTGTTCACTCTTTCCTATTTTGTCTAAGAGAAATGAAGCAAAACATATGGTTGGTTAGTACATACAACCACCTTCAGATGGCTAAACATAGCCAGAATTAGATGGGACGTATGTAAATATATAAACATGAAAAATGTCTGGTAGATGTTTTAAGTAGATAAGAAACGCCACTGTTATGCAAATTATTGCTGTCAGCTCAGGTAACTGTTGTTATGCTGTTGGGTAATGTTTGAAATTGGACTAAAAAGGTGTAACTTGAGTCCTTACTGGCCTCTCATGTGCTGGGGTTTGTTTTGTTGTGTGTGTGATGTTGGGGGAGGGGATTTCCTGGACAATAAATTGAATCCTGGGGTTTTTCCATCAATAGAGAAGCAAAGATTTATAGAAACTATTGTCCCGTGAAAATGATTGAATTTGAAAATGAAATATTTGAAGGAACCATCAAGCTAGTGGTAAAACGAGGAAGTAGTGATTTTGAAACAGATTAGTTATTGTTTGAAGAGACTTTAATTGAAGTTTGAAATTTTTATTTTATTATAAAATATCCTTCATTCTAATTTGTTTTCTTTTCCTGTCAGTTGAAGGATTTGTTGTAATATCCGTCAGGTAATGAAAACATGTTTTGGCTGCTCAGAAATGTAAAATTCTGGCTAAAAATAGCCGCACAGATTCAACAAACAGAATTGTAAGATTGTGCCCATTTGTTTGTGTATAAAGCTGTTTAACTTGCTTTTTTTTGTGCTTTTTCTGTTTTCAGGGAAATGGAAGTGGAAGAGTTCATCCCACCGCCGGAGTGTCCCGTTTTTGAGCCGTCATGGGAGGAGTTCCAGGATCCTCTGGGCTACATCGCCAAGATACGTCCGATCGCAGAGAAGTCTGGAATCTGCAAAATCCGACCTCCGCCGGTAACTACTTGCTTACTTCTAAGTTAGGTTGCAGAAACTGGATGTTTTGCATTTTTTTTGCCTGTAGCAAATGTTAAAATAACTCTGGCCTTCCCTTCAACATGTCTCATCTTGATGCAGGCAGTTTGGTGATGTTTTCATGGAGAGAACCATGAGCTCATCATCTGGGCTTTCTCTCATTACTTAGAGATATTAACCACCCTGGATGCAAATGAAGGAAAATAAATCTGACTTATTCTTTTTATCATTATTGTGACATTTAGTAAACAGTTTGAATGATCAAAATCTTTTCTGACTTTAAACACGAGACATTTGGTTGGATGTAACTTCAGTCATTTTCTTTTTTTTACTCCATTTGTGAATTTATGAATATTTACAGAGGGTATCTGACATTTTTTTTAGCAATTTCCTTGAAATGATTAATTGGTCCATATTAAGATGTAATTTTACTCTAGATAAGTGTTTTTTTAATCGATATAATTTGCTGGAAAGTCACATGTAAGCAAGAATTAAGAACAACTTTGCAGGATAATTCACAAGTTAAAGTATGAATTTCTTTGCTCTCACTCAGGACTGGCAGCCTCCGTTTTCAGTGGAGTTGGAAAACTTTCACTTCACTCCTCGCATCCAGAGGTTAAACGAATTGGAGGTAAGGCTCGTCCTCACTCTAAACTTTGTCCTCCAATAAAAATTTGCCACATTTTCCAGACCCATCTTGAAGCAGACGACTGCTACTGTGTCTCAATTTAGTTTCATGCAGCCCTCAATGTTCTGCAGCTGTGCATCTGTTCAGCCAGTATCGCAACGTTATTTGGGATCGTTCTGTTCTCATTTTAGGCTGAGACCAGAGTGAAGCTCAACTATTTGGACCGCATTGCCAGATTTTGGGAAATTCAAGGGTCTTCTTTAAAAATCCCACATATCGAAAGGCGCATTCTGGATCTGTACAGTTTGTCAAAGGTGAGTAAGTCGACATTCGCTCAGGAATGTCGGCTGTTTGTCTCTTTGAGAGGGTTTAAACGGTGTGTGTTTTCATTTTTCCTCAGATTGTGGCGGATGAAGGAGGCTTTGAGCTGATCTGTAAGGAACGACGATGGGCTCGTATTGCGCAGCGGCTCGGCTACCCACCAGGGAAGAACATCGGGTCTCTGCTGCGCTCACATTATGAGAGGATTGTCTATCCATTCGAAATGTTCCAGTCTGGCGCCAGCCTGACGGTATTACTCCACTCTTTAGTTGTATTTTGCCAGTTTTTTAAATTAAATTGCAATAAATTTCAAATTTAAAGAGGCAGGTTATTGTGTTGGCTAATCTCCATTTTGAACTAAGATTGTTATTTTTTCTTTTTTTTGTTCGATTTGAAGCATTGCAAGCCAAAGCACTATGATGGAGAAGATGTGGATAAGGAGTACAAGCCTCACTCCATCCCGCTGCGACAGTCTGTGCCGCCGTCCAAAGTGAACAGCTACGGACGCAGAGCGAACCGGTGCCAGCCTGACGTGAGTCACCCGCCGCTGCTCATACCTCTGAAACCAGTAACACTCCGTGGAAAACTTCTTTTGATGCACACGATCCAACTACACCTTTCCTCTTGTTGTTTTAATATGAAGAAAATTAGAGAGAATCATGTAGTTTACCAGCGATGGTCCATCCACTCAACACAGTTCAGATCCATCTGTTTGCTTTTGTTATCTCTGTTTTTCACCTTGGAAGCTGAAACTTAAGTTTGTTCATATATTCAACATATATGAACGTTTTACTGACTGTTGAGCCTGTTAGAAACTTGTTTTTATGCCATTTAGGAATTTCTTTGTATTTACAGTTCTTCTGCTCGATTAGTAATTGGGTGGTTTTGCCACATTTGGTTATGACTAAATAATTTTGAGAAAATGAATGCAAATCTAATTAGGAAAAAAACTCACCTTTTCAGCGCCTTAAAAACTTTCCAGTTATTTTTCTCCCCGTTTTCTCACATTAAAACCAGAAAGCTTAATAATTAAATGTTTTTATTTGAGGTCTTGTGATAAACCAAGACTGCTGTATTAAACCATAAAGAATAAGAAAAAAATATACATTTTTATTCTTTACAAATCAAGTTAAATTGAGTGGCATATATTTGCATTCAACTCATTTTACTCCGCTTGTGTTACAGAAGAGTTTTAATTTCCAGGAGCCATATCTCGTTATGACAAGAGAGTTTCTGGTTAAAATGAAATATAAAAATTCCCTCCTGACTTGTTAAAAAGACGTGAAGGATCTCGTTGCGACTCCTTCTTCTCACCGATTCCTCTGGATGACGGCTAAGAATCCCAAGAGGTGCTGCAATCTTTATTTTTTTTTTAAAGAGAAGATATTTTGGTTCAAACAAGAGATAAGTCTGTTTGTTTTTATTTTTATCTTGTTTAAACAAGATATTGTTCCTAAATTTATTTGCAAGCTCTTGCATTTAAACGCTCCTGTGCAAAATAAAATTCAGTATATTGATTTGAAAAGTCAACTAATTAGTGTTTCTCCTATTTGAATATAGATGTAGTTGTTCTATTGAAGGCCTCAGGTTTTTTTATTTTTATTATTTAGTAAAAGTTTGTGAACAATTCGATTAATCAGGCACATGGCACATAAAGTTGTAGCGAAGTGGTAATAGACTAAGTTTTTAACAAATTTAAAGAGGATGACGATACAAACCTTAAATATACTCCAGCGTAATGTTTGCCACGTAGAAGAAGGCGCTGTACTTGGATGAGACCGAACTAAACCCTTTTTGTTTATATACAAAGTACTTTGTGTGGTGGAAACGACAGGGAAGCTGCATCTGATGAACCGGCGGCTGGAGATGAACATTACAGTCCTGCTGGAATCACAGAGGATACGAATGCAAGGCTCTGTTTTATGTGAAGACGTCACTTCGCTTTAATCTATTATTCATTTTGGTTTGTTACATGAAAATGCATAAAATGCATCAGAAATTGAAAAAATTGGGTGTTAACGTTTTTTAGTTATTTATTTTGAATATGCAAATACCTAGCTTCCTGATTGTTGCATAATAACATAACAGCTAATACATTTCAAATTAACAAATGAATTTTAAGGAAACACAATAACTACAAAACAGGAAAAAAATTGCTGACGTAATCAAAAAGGAGAGAGTAGAAGCATAGCTTGTTGTTCAACAAAAATAACTAGAAAATGTGCATGATTGCTGTATGCTCAGAGTTTTTGGTAAAAATGCCAAAATCCCACCCCAACAGTATTAGAAATTGGTGCAGAAAAGCTAAATTTAAAGGTCACAACAGTTTATAAGCTAATAAAGTAAAACTAGCTAAAATACTAATGATCTTGTTTAGGCTAGCAGTTGCATGTTGACCTACAGTACCAATCCATGCACACTGGAAAAAAAATCCATGTAAAAGCTAAAATTAGCTAAAAGCTAGAGCTAGCTTAAAAAGTAATGCTAGCACCAAGGCTAGCAGCTAGCATGGTGGCTACAAAAAACATTCTACATTCATGTACAATGAGTTCCTGCCAGAAACAGGAACTCATTGTACAAGCCCATTTGAACACATATATTCACACAAATACATAGAGTCTCTAGTTTCTTTTTTCCCACCAGGGTCTGTATATCAAACAGTTAAACTACTTTCAGGAATTAAACACCTTGAGTGAGAAACATGCACACAAGTTAGAACCGTTGAGGTAAAATTTGCGCCGCCGGGTCAAAAAGTTCAGTCAGCTTTTAGTTGCTACATCTTGTGAACAACCATCCACGTTTGAAGGCAGCGTCACGACTTCAGCTTTCTGCGCCATCTGAGTCGTCATTGTGTTGCATTGGAAGCTGAAGCCTCTCATGCTCGCTGCGCATGACGGCCGCCTGGATCCACTCAGGGCCAAGCATGCTGTCCGCTGCTCGGCTGCAGAGCGTGTTTCAACCGGGTCGGCTCGCGCTGTGGCAATATGTGGATCCATTTTGTGGAAATCACCTGTGCACATATTTGTCTATGTAATATATATATCCTGATCATTGCAAGGCGATAGCTACAAAGGTCTGTGTCCTTAAGTCTACAATCCTGTCGTGATTGTAGATTTTGCTGGACGATCAGTTGTCCCAATAATTATTGCGCTGAACAGTAATATTGTTTTAAGACCATTATCAAGTTTAGGGATGCACAATGTATTCGCAACATTATTGGCCGATATTAGTCATTTTTTTAACATATCTGTAAAAAAAAACCACTTGGCCAATATGAACAATCAGTATTTATTTTATCTGTTTCTGATTGTTTTTTTTCCCAAAGGTACTGAAACATACATAATACAGATAAATATCGGTTATCGCCATAATAGCAATATTAGTATCGGATATTGACATTGGCCCAAATTTTCATATCGGTGCATTCCTGAGTTACATAATGGTAATGGCATGATAAATTGCATTAATAAATGTTAAATTCTGTTGAACAATTAATATTTTGGAACTGGAAGACATTTAAATATACAAAATAAATTAATAAAAAACAAACAGCCAATAAAATGAAAACTGAAGTTTCTGTAAACAAAAATGTCCTTCAAACAAAATGGATAGTTGAGACTGAAGACTTTTATTATCCAGATTTTTGTAGAAAAAAATAAGTTATTCAAATGGAAACTATTGAGTTTGACTTGATTAATGATTAATTGATTTACTGCTTATTGTGACAGGGCTATTCTTAAATAATCATATAAAACATTAAGTGAATGATTGTTGGTGTTAAATTTCTCCCTGCTCGGTCAGAAGTGGAATTAGGAGTAAACCAAAAATCAAATCCTGATCCGATAAATCTTAGTTGACTCAGATAATTTTGTTAATTCTGCCATCTTGTAAATGTTGTTTTTCTTTTCTCACGTTTTCTTCAGGAATCCAGACAGAAAATTTCTGTCTGGAGATAGTAATTATCTCCACTCTTTATCCTCCTGGTCTTCCAGGAAACATTTGGGATCTATTTTAGTGTTTTCCTTTTCTACAGCTTTTAAAAATTAGTCTATTTTAAAGTGTTCCTTTATATCTGACAGGTTGGGTAACTTTGGAGTTTAAAACGGATTTTCCAGTACAACATCACAACACCATAAGACCGAACACTACAATAGCTCTTCAGTTTTAAAAAAAAAACAGAAAACCTGATGTTTAATCATCAACCAAATGAATAAACTTTGCGGTCTTATTATTAATGTCAGGTGTGTTTTCTGTGTTTAACTTGAGCTGCGACTATAATTGAGCTTCTTCCAGCGACCTGTGTGGCGTCAGACGAATGTTTGTGTCAAGAAAACGATTCGCTGCACTCAGAGCGGATTCCAGCTTGCTTGCTTTCCATCCTGCTGCTCTGCTTAATTCTGCCGTTATTGCTTTGTGCTTCTGGGGTGTTTGGTTCCCTGCTCACATTCTTATGCTTTCCTTTGATGCTTTCTCATCCAAATATACAAAAAGGTAGTTATTTTTACAAGCTGCATGATGTGAAAATGTGTTTTACTGTGTTGTTGTTCCTATTGCACACACAGCTTCTGGGTCAGGCTCCATCTGGTTATAACATTCCTATTTTTACATGCACATTTATGCTTTTCTTCACTTTGACATTTTCTCCTTTTTGCTGGTATATTTTGCAAACTGAATTAAAAGCGATAGATGTACAATTATGTCGTAAAAAACATGTAATGTTCATGCAATTGATGGGTTTTTCTCTTTAGTAAAATATCAACGGATCTGTTTGAGTTTTGAGCATAACTTCCAGATATTCTCCTTTCAGTTGTCTGCAGCCATTTTGTTTACTAAAGCAACCAGAAATTAGACTGAATTGTTATTGTTACATATCTGTGCATACATTAAATTAGAATAAACATAATCAAAATGTTACATAAATACTCATTTGGATTTACATGGAGTGCGCCAGATATATTTTTATTAATTTTAATGATTAACACTGGCAGTAGTGCGTTTGTGACTCGTTCTATACATTTTGAATTGAAACACTGAAAAAAAGCTCAAAACATTTATAAAACATTACATAGCATCAAACAGATCGTCAGTAGAAAAGATTACGTAGTTTAATGCTACAAATGCTTTAAAGTCTGAAATAATTTTTCCTACGAAAATTAGTTTGAGTGAAATGAAATGTTTGAGGTATTTAGCCCTTAAAACCTCTTATAAGCTAGATTTTCACCTGTTTAATTTCTCAAGATGTTTAAATGCTCTATAAACACTTTTTCCGTAATTCTGTTCTAAATAACGTTTTGTTCACTAGATTAACTAATCATTTAATATTCCCTTAATTTCAAATTGAAAAATACATTATTGAAAGGGAAATTGTATGTTGTTGTAACTCCTAAATTCAAAGTCTTCAAATAATTATTAGACATTGAATTTAAAAAATTCAACTTGTAAAACTGCGATTATTACAGTAATAATGTGACGTGGTTGAATATTTTGGTTAATCTAAGAACCAAAATCGGTCACAAAAGTTTGTATATTTATGTTAAGTTTGATTATGGCCAACTTCAAATAACAACCCAGTTATGTTTGAACAATTGAAACAAAAATGTTTTATTTATTTTATTTTTTTTAAAGAAGACAAGAGTGCAGACTGCGCAGTTCAAGGTTTCCCCCAGAAAACTTGCTAAGCCCAGTGGTTGGAGCCTTTGGCAGTCATTCATCCAGCTTCCTATCCTGTTTTTGAGTTAAAAAATGCTTAAAGTTGACGGGAAACTTGAAAATATCTCTTGATAATTATGTGTTATTGAAAGATTAATACCTGAACGCCAACTATAAAATCTTAAAACATGCAAACATTTAAAAACAGAAACGTAAATAAGCAATGCTGAGCCTGGTGGGGCACAAGTAAAGCCTGGTGGTCCGCCAGACTTATAATACACTGGGGGACACGCCACAGATGCTAAAAAAGCTGGTTGATCAAAGAGGCGTTATCCAGACACACTGATGGAAATTTGAGTGAAAGGAAGAAAAGTTTGGTCAGAAAAAGTTTCATTCTTTGCATTGAGCCCTTCCCGAACCAGAGCCGACGCCAGAAGAATCTCCAGGGGAGAACAGACTGTTGCCCAATGTTGCAGAAATCTTCTCGTGCATTTAGTTTAGAACCCAGCGTACCAGAAGCTGCTTGAAGTCCAGCCTGACACAGTTAGTGAGGATTTAGGATCCATGTCCTTTGCAGATGAAACTGTAAAGCACTTTTTGTTTCTCTCTTCTGCCAAAACATCTTTTTTATTATTTTTTTTTCCCCAGCAGGAAAAAACTTTACCCACACTGCCAAAACGCCCAATACCTGCTTTAATTACCACTGTTAAGATAACAGTGTTTTTACTGTTAAAGTGGTCTGAACCTAAACTTTACAGAGGATCTATGAATATTCAGCTCTGGAAAAACTAAGAGCCCACTGCAGTGAGCCTGACTGAAAAGCTCATGGTTACTCCACCAAATATTGATCTCTGAACTCTTCCCGAGTTAAAACATTAGTGTTGTTGTTTCTAAATGAATATGACCTTGTTTCTTTGCATTATTTGAGATCTGAAAGCTCTGTATGCTTTTAGTTATTTTGACCATTTCTCATTTTCTGTAAATAAAAACTAAATTTTTGCTTGGAATTTCAGACATGTTGTCAGTAGTTTGTAGAATAAAAGAATAATGTTCATTTTACGCAAACATGGACCTATAAAGAGTAAAATCAGATGAACTGATCATTTTAATTTTTTTTCCAGAGCTACATTTTTCCATGCTTTGCTTCACCAATGAGAGGATTAAATATTTCAGATAAAATATCTCCTGTTGAACTGGGTCTTTGATTATAAAACATGCTAGTGAAGCTTTAGTTCTCATTCCAATTTATTATTTTTTACTGATAAATAACTGAGTGGAAAATACTCAGTTGGACTGGACAGATTCAAAGGTTTGGACCCAACAAACTAGTTTCCACATCCTCAGATTAATCTTCTTCAAGCTGGCATACTGTTTTAACTTGGTGTGCATGAAAAGCTAAATTGTAAGTAAGCATTTAATTACAGAACTTAAGACTTTTAAAAAAAAATTGTCTTAAAAGCTGCCTCATTTAAAATAAATATCTAGATGCAGCTGTTTATTTGCCTTCTACAAAGAGGAATTTGATCGTATTAAATTGACATTTAGAACAGATTATTACATTTTCTAAAACAAAACCCGATCTTTGGCGGTCTTGAAACGTTTTTATCTGTCAAGACTGCAAATGAACAGAAAAAAAAACCACTTTAAATGAGGCAACTCTCTCCAGAACATTCTGGTAAAGGAATATAATGTGCAGATGTTGAGAGATGTTTTATTTTGGCTCATCTTTTCCAGACTTTACTCCCTGCCGCTTTCCATTTTCCTTGTCTTAGTTTATTGTTGGTGTTATTGTCTCCCCTTGCAGGGTCCAGAGGATCTGGCCCCCCATCCTCTCACCACTGGCTCTCAACTCATCTCTGCGGTACTGCCCCCCTGAGCATAAGAGCTCACTTTCCGCCCCCTCTTCCTTCCTTTTGCTGTCCCTAACCCACCATACCTCAAAAAAAAAAAAGAAAAAGTCTCACTTGTTTTTAAGTACTAAAACATTTCCATTACCATGCAATCACTCCTCTGCTGTCCCCAAAGGACAGGGTGTCGTTTCAGCACAAAAAGCAGTAATTATTAAAATGGCAGTTAATCAGTTTTAGCCTTACTGTGTAAAGATGTACTGCAGAGTTTTCAGGTTTTTACAGATGTTGCCAGCTGTTCCTGTATCCTTTTTTAGCCTTTTATACGTCTATAAAAAAAACAAACTCTTCCAGGGTATTTTTGACTCGCTTTGCTCTCTTGCTTTCACCCATATTCTCTTTACTAATGCTTGCCTTTAAATGCTTACTTGCTGAGCTATCCCTGTCCTAATTTTCTCCACATCCTTTGATTCGGTCTGCGCTACGATCACTTCAGACGCCAACACTGTGGCTGCATGGGTTCTCATTTGAGTGCACTTATGTAGACCTATTAAAAATACTTGTTTAATTAATTTCAGAGTACAATTTGTGACTGAAAAGAGTCAGATTGGTGAAATTTGCTTCTTTTTTTTACTCTTTTAGTTAAAGCTAACAGTCTTCTGTGAGTTTGTCCTACATAATCATACAAATTTTATTTTGCTTTTCCTGCTTTCATTACAAAAGTGTCAATAGTAGAAAGTATGAAGCAAAATTGTAGGAACGACAGAGTTGCAGCTACATGACTGAAGGGCTTGCAACTAGAGATGCACTGTGGCAAATTCATAATCACCAATTTAAAAATGTTTTCACCTACCGCCATTTATTTTGTTTTTTATCAGATTCTGATTCTTAAGAGATAGAACCCATAGTGTTATTTATGAGCGTCTGTGACTTGGGCACTATTAGCATTAAAAGGGTTTAAATAGTATTTTTTGTAAAAAAAAGAAAAAAAAACTTTAATGTACATTAGTAATATATTTTTTATTCTGTTAAGCACTTCTGGATGGATGCAAACTGCTTTTGGTTGATTTGGACTTGACATGTGCAATGATAATAAAGTTGAATTCTATTCCTAATAACACTTATAGTGTTTAAATAACGGTAATGGTGTCTGAATAAATAATGCAAATAGTGTCTAAACGGTGTCTAAGTAATGCTAATAATGTCTAAAACGCTAATAGTGTCTGAATAACGCTAATAGTATCTAAACAGTGTCCCAAAGCTTTAATAGTGTCTGAATAATGCTAATAGTGTCTAAACTCTTAATAGTGTCCAAGTAACGCTAATGGTGTCTAAATAACACTAATAGTGTCTAAAGAACGCTAATGTTGTCTAAATAACACTAATGGTGTCTAAATAACACTAATGGTGTCTAAAGAACGCTAATGTTGTCTAAATAACACTAATGGTGTCTAAATAACGCTAATCTTGTCTAAATAACGCTAATGGTGTCTAAATAATAATACTGTCTAAATGCACTTGGTGTTTAAATAACACTAATAAGTATCACTAATAGTGTCTAAATAATGTTAATAGTGTCTAAACAACACTTATAGTGTCAAAGTAACGCTAATGGTGTCTAAATAATGTTAATAGTGTCTAAGTAACGCTAATAGTGTCTAAGTAACGCTAATAGTGTCTAAGTAACGCTAATAGTGTCTAAGTAACGCTAATAGTGTCTAAGTAACGCTAATAGTGTCTAAGTAACGCTAATAATGTCTAAATAACGCTAATAGTGTCTAAGTAACGCTAATGGTGTCTAAATAACACTTATAGTGTCTAAGTAACGCTGATGGTGTCTAAACGCTTTAATAGTGTCTGAATATCGCTAATAGTGTCTAAATAACTCTAATAGTGTCTAAATAACTCTAATAGTGTCTAAATAACTCTTAATAGTGTCTAAGTAACGCTAATGGTGTCTAAATAACACTAATGGTGTCTAAATAACACTCATGGTGTCTAAATAACACTCATGGTGTCTAAATAACACTCATGGTGTCTAAATAACGCTAATGGTGTCTAAATAACACTAATAGTGTCTAAAGAAGGCTAATGGTGTCTAAATAACACTAATGGTGTCTAAATAACACTAATGGTGTCTAAATAACACTAATGGTCTCTAAATAACACTAATGGTGTCTAAATAACGCTAATGGTGTCTAAATAACGCTAATGGTGTCTAAATAATAATACTGTCTAAATGACACTTGGTGTTTAAATAACACTAATAGTGTCTAAGTAACGCTAATAGTGTCCAAGTAACGCTAATAGTGTCTAAGTAACGCTAAGAGTGTCTAAATAACGCTAATAGTGTCTAAATAACACTCATCCTGTCTAAATAATAATACTGTCTAAATGACACTTGGTGTTTAAATAACACTAATAGTGTCTAAGTAACGCTAATAGTGTCCAAGTAACGCTAATAGTGTCTAAGTAACGCTAAGAGTGTCTAAAAACGCTAATAGTGTCTAAATAACACTCATGGTGTCTAAATAACACTCATGGTGTCTAAATAACACTCATGGTGTCTAAATAACACTCATGGTGTCTAAATAACGCTAATGGTGTCTAAATAACGCTAATGGTGTCTAAATAACACTAATGGTGTCTAAAGAACGCTAATGGTGTCTAAAGAACGCTAATGGTGTCTAAATAACACTAATGGTGTCTAAATAACGCTAATAGTCTCTAAATAACGCTAATGGTGTCTAAATAACGCTAATGGTGTCTAAATAACGCTAATGGTGTCTAAATAATAATACTGTCTAAATGACACTTAGTGTTTAAATAACACTAATTGTGTCGTAAGTATCACTAATAGTGTCTAAATAATGTTAATAGTGTCTAAATAACACTTATAGTGTCTAAGTAACGCTAATAGTGTCTAAGTAAGGCTAATAGTGTCTAAGTAAGGCTAATAGTGTCTAAGTAAGGCTAATAGTGTCTAAGTAAGGCTAATGGTGTCTAAGTAACGCTAATGGTGTCTAAGTAACGCTAATGGTGTCTAAGTAACGCTAATGGTGTCTAAGTAACGCTAATGGTGTCTAAGTAACGCTAATGGTGTCTAAGTAACGCTAATGGTGTCTAAGTAACGCTAATGGTGTCTAAGTAACGCTAATGGTGTCTAAGTAACGCTAATGGTGTCTAAGTAACGCTAATGGTGTCTAAGTAACGCTAATAGGGTCTAAATAATGTTAATAGTGTCTAAATAACGCTAATGTTGTCTAAATAACGCTAATGTTGTCTAAATAACGCTAATAGTGTCTAAATAACGCTAATAATGTCTAAATAACACTTATAGTGTCTAAGTAACGCTAATGGTGTCTAAATAATGTTAATAGTGTCTAAATAACACTTATGGTGTCTAAGTAACGCTAATAGGGTCTAAATAATGTTAATAGTGTCTAAATAACGCTAATGGTGTCTAAATAATGCTAATAGTGTCTAAATAACGCTAATAATGTCTAAATAACACTTATAGTGTCTAAGTAACGCTAATGGTGTCTGAATAATTTTAATACTGTCTAAATAACACTTGTAGTGTTTAAATAACACTAATAGTGTCTAAATAACATTAAAAGTGCTATTTCTGTTGTGATCACGTATTAACGTACATTGGCCCCAGAGGTGACGTCACACCATGTGTGAGAAAGTGGTCGCCATAAGACAGAATTGTAGTTTTCATTTTAGATCAAAAACAAAAATAATTGAATTTTTATTTTATTTTTAAATGTTTACCTTTTAAATGTGAGTCTTCCAAAATTCTGCTAACATTTTGAAATCCAACCTGAGCAGTGATGAACAGACTTTGAAATCCTGAATGCTCCTCTTTACCTCTGAAAGTCACTTCTTTTAGAAGGTTAACATATTTATGAAGCACATTTAAAATAACATCAAGTTCAACAGCTTAAAACAGCAAAAGTTATGAGAATAAACGTTAAATAAATAGCTGATAGGCATTTGCTTAAAATAATTGTTTTTTGCTTTGTCTGAATTCAATGGCCTCTCTGAAAATAAAAAAGTGACCACAGCCTCAACAAAGAGTCCGTTTAACAGTTAGGCTTGGTTTATTTCCTCGTCAGTAAGAGTGAATCTTTCATCCTGAGTTTCTGCTTGATGCATCTCTACCTGCAGCTGCTTCCAGGTGGTTTTGATTCAACCATTTTGGAATCATTGGAAAAAGAAACATTGTGGAACAGCATCTTTACATGTTTACTTTTCTTTTTTTTTTTTTGTCGTTGCTTAACAACATCTCAAAGTATTGCGAAAGGCTTTTATTGTGAAAGGCTTTTACTACACATTAGTTTAGAATTTGCACCCAGCGTTTCTTGCAGTGGGTCAGTTTAAGTTGCCCAAAATGATTATGGGGTTTGTTGAATTTTAACTTTTTAAAAAGTGTTTTGACTCTGCAGATTTAAACCCGAGTCTGTTAGGGTTTTGATAACTTAAATGATTTATTTTAAAATATGTAAATCCCTCATAGCAGGATTCAGTTCAGGTAAGAGGAAAACGTTGGTTACATGAGAACAGTTCAGAGTATTGGCACACTGGTCATACTGTTGTTTTTCTGTTGTTTTTTCAAAGTAAGATTTGGTATAAAAATACTAAAAGGGTTGACTGAGTAAGAATTATTTTTTTTAAATAATACACAAGTTTTTACATTAATAAATTACAAATTATAATGAAAAAAAATTACATTTTAAAATATTTTTTAAAATATAGATTTTTTTAATATAAAGATTTTTATGTTGATAAAAAAAATTAATCATAATTAAAATAAATAATTTTTTAAAATTAATACTGATAAATCTAGCAAATTTTAATTTCAAGAAAATTACTGAGATTTTTTTGGTGAAAATAAAAAATAGTTGGCAGGTTTGACTCTTGGCAAGTATTTTTTTTTCTTAAGGTGTAAACATGTGCATCTCAGACCTTTTTATTTTTTTACTTTCTATTATTAAACACCTTCTAAAAACCTTATCATTCTTTATACGTTTTAATGTTTAATTTATATACTAACAGAATGTAAGGATGTGGTGGATGTTGAAACTTCCTCCTCACCATCACTGGTTGCTGGTGGGTTTGTTTTCTAGTGACGGATGTTCCTGTCCTTTTAGTCTCCACTGGGGTTAAAGGTTAACATTTCCTTCCTTTGAATCCCTAATCCTTTGTTGTGATGCGTTTAGTTCGTTTACTTTGTTCTGCACTCGGTCATGACTCAGCTGTTGCTTTGCTTGTGTGTTTGGTGGAGTAGCTGCTGCTGTCCGTCCGTGGCTTCGTAATGAAAGTGTCGTTTTATTCGCAGCCGGAACCAACAGAGGAAGACATAGAGAAGAACCCGGAGCTGAAGAAGCTGCAGATCTACGGAGCCGGACCAAAGATGATGGGACTTGGACTTGTAGCAAGGGACAAAGGCTTCAAGAAAAAAGGTGAATTTAGTGTCGTTTGTCATGTTACAAGGAGCTCAGTTTCCATTCACCATATTTTTTACGCAAATCGGAATTAGGAAAATTATTCAGGTTAATGGAAATGTACCAATTTTGAAAAAACTCATGTTGTGCGCTAGGATGAGGTGTTTTTTTTTTTTTGGCTGCAAAGAAATTATTACATTTTGCAAAACTGTAAGCACTTTTTTTTTCTTTTTTTTGCTCTACGCTCGTCACATGATCAACAGCTGGATGTTACTAGTGGCAGAAGTGGAAGGAGGATGATGGTACTACATCATTTTGAATGATTTTAACAAACTTATTCACGTAATTTTTTTTTTTTAGAATTAAATGGAAACACGGCAGTTACAAAATTGCTTTTTGTCATTTTGTCAAAAAAAAATTGCTAAAAAAATAGTTTTTTAGTTTAATCACAAAAATATTCTGGAAAATATTTTTTTTACACTTTCAGATTTTTGTATTTTTTTAGGAAAAATCTGAAATTTTTGGATCAGTATTAAAAAATATGAAAACATTTAAATTGGACATAATTAAATAAAAAACATGATTAAATTTTAACGTCTTTTTAATATTAGTGGAATATTGACAAAGCTTTGCTTTAATGGAAACACAGCTGGTGAGATTCTCCTTTCCTTCACCAGCTGCATCTTGGATTGTTGTCTTATGTGGTCAAACCTTAATATTTTACTTTATTACACTTCATTTTGTTCCAAAATATTTATATACCTTGCTGCATAGTTTACTGTTTAAATATTGTATTAAATAAACCATAAATGCTTTGAGTAACTGGATAACATGCTGGGTGGAAATTCTTTCCATCCTGGTTTTGTTGACAGAAGCCTTTGTCCTTTTTCTTCATATTTTTGTGCAGATGCACCATAAAACATCAGTTTAATTTGTTAGAAACCTTTTTAAAGACATATTTATCATATAAAGCTAAGCTGTTTTCATTCTTGTACAACTTTTCCATGATCAATAAGCTTTAATGCTGTTTATAATCTCTTAAAAGCGTCTGGTTTTATTCTGATCTGGCGCTGAAAACTCAGGCTATGGCAGATGGTCTCCATAGCCCTGATATTTGGTTAAATAGTGATCATTTTTATTCTAAAAATCTGCTATTAATACTAAAATGCAGTTATATTTACTAATTAAAACATGTTGCAGATCAGTGTGTACATATAGTGTGCACACTGCTCCCATATAATTGGTTTTTTAAGATTTTACCTCGCGTTACTCCTGATGCTGCTGCGTTCGGTTGAGTAGTTGGTTCACTCAAGTGACTCAAATCTTTTTAGTCCTACTTACAAATGTGTATCCAACCAAAAAATAATAGCTCTCTGGTTTAAATCATAGCTTTCTTCCATAATTGAAACCCTCCAGAGTTTTGTGATAAGCAGAGTTGAAGACGTCGTTCTTTTCCTCTCTCCTCTTCAGATGATCTGCCTCAGACTGTTACCATCAAGGACGCCACACTTCCTGCTTCTGACGATGCTCCTGCTGACACTCCCATCAAACCTGAGGGTCTCGACCCAGAAGAGAAGCAAACTGAGGGTTCATCCAACCCGCAGCTTCCTCCTCTGACTGTCATAGTCAAAACGGAAGCGAAGAAGGAAGAAGTAAAGGCGGAATACGGAGAGGATGATGGATCCAAAATGACCATGAGGCTCAGACGAAACATTACCAACCCTCAGTGTGTAAGTCCAGGAGTTGCTGCACTTTTCATTTGTTCTGATCTAATGACATGATAATTAACGTTTTCTTCGTTTCTTGCTTCCAAAGGTGGATTCTTTCATCTGTCGGATGTGCGGCCGGGGAGATGACGATGAGAAACTCCTGCAGTGCGACAGCTGTGATGAAAACTATCACACCTATTGTCTCCTCCCGCCGCTCACTGATCCTCCAAAAAGCAAGTGGCGATGCCCAAAGTGTGTCGCTGAAGTAAGTTGAAAGGTTTTATTTTAAAAGACTTTAAAGCTGCGATCACACTGCAGCCTGAAGTGAAAGTGGATTTATTATAACTTTTTTGGGCATTGTCGTTCACACTTCCAAATAAATGCGACTTGTATGCGATCTCAAGTGAGAACTGTAAACGACCTGAAAGTGTCCCGCATGCGCAGCAGAGGGCGCAATGCCGTCACACATGGAGAGAGCGCTCAGTGTTGAGCCAACTGTGAAGAAGAAGAAGAAGAAGTGCTCAGCGTAGACATGGTGGAGCTTATCTTACAAATGGGGCGACTGTGGCTCTGTGGATAGAGTAATCGTCTTGCAATCGGAAGGTTTCAGGTACGATTCCAGCTTCCTCCTGCCACATGTCGATGTGCCCCTGGGCAAGGCACCCAACCCCAAACTGCCCACCGAGCTGCGCATCGGTGCATGAATGTGTGAGCGTTTGTGAATGGGTGAATGTGGCTCTAGTGTAAAGCACCTTGAGCGGTCAGAAATGATTGGATAAAGCGCTATGTAAGTTCAGTCCATTTACCATTTTTTCATTTACAATTTGAAGTTATTGTTGGTTGTTTTTCTTCCCGGTTGGGCGTATCAGGGCGCAGAGTAGTGACATCTGTTGAGTATCGGTGACGTTCAGGTTGGATGGATGCGACCTGGACGTTGGGTCACATCAGAGTCGGATACGTGTCGGGTATCCAAGCAGCCTGGATCGCATTCGGAAAACATCCGACTTGTGTTGTTCAGACGGTCATGAAAAGCTTAGCTTAGCCTTAGTCACGTCAGAGTTTATTGATGCAACACATTTGCAGCAGCCTCAGCTGAGCAAGTTGGTTCACAACCAGATAAATTATGAAATAGAACATAAAATTAAAGGATGAATATGCATTAGTATGAATGAAAAACAAACAATACCTACATTTTAGCTGCAGCATTTTTCTTTCTTTCTTTTTTTTTTTTACATTTTCTCTTTAACTTGTGTCGAAGGCCAGGGAGAATAAACGAGTTTTCACTCTGGACTTAAACTGACCGACTGAGAGCTGAACAGACAGAGGGAGACGGATCGGATTTAGAACCACATATCCAACCAACCTGGGTCACATTCAAAAAAATCTGATCCGTGTTGTTGAGACGGTCATGAACAGATGAGCTTCAGGTCGCATTAAGACAATAAAATCAGAATCGGGTCACCTCATGCTGCAGTGTGAACGCAGCCTTATTGATTTCTCTCAGCCAAATGAGAGGCCAGGGTAACTTTTGAGTTTCCTGACTTGCCGCTTCTCGTCTTTTCCTCAGGAGTGCAAGAAACCGTCGGAAGCCTTTGGCTTTGAGCAAGCAACAAGAGAGTACACTTTGCAAAGTTTTGGAGAAATGGCCGACTCGTTCAAAGCCGATTACTTCAACATGCCCGTTCATGTGAGTTCAGCTGGAAAGTACAGGCCTGATGTGAGATTAGAGACGAAGGTTAAGTGTCCGGCGCTCTCGTTTTGTGTAGATGGTTCCCACTGAACTGGTGGAGAGGGAGTTCTGGAGGTTAGTCAGCAGCATTGAGGAAGACGTGACTGTGGAGTACGGAGCCGACATTCACTCCAAAGAGTTTGGGAGCGGCTTTCCGATGAATAACGGGAAGAAGGAACTCACAAAAGAAGAGGAGGTATGCTGATTGTTTCTCTGCTGATTGTTTCTCTTCTTAGCTCGTCGGTTGTTGACGGCTTTCCTGTGTCGCTCTGTGGGACGTTTTGATAAAAAAAAATGAACCTCTTTTGTTTTATTTATACACGATAATACTTTATTTATCCTGTAAGGGGGGAGAATCTGTTAGTCTCAGCATATCACACAATAATAATTAATAATTAAAATAAGTAAATAAATAAAGTAAAAATAATAATAAACATACGACAAATAACAGCGGGCAGTGATGGTCTGTTATAAATTGTATATATGTTGGTGAATGCAGATGAAAATATAAAATTTTGATTTGCATATTCTCCATGAATGATGTTTGTAGCCTGAATTGTTAAAATTAATTGTTCAAAGCCCTTTTTTGAGCCGTTTTTGCCTCTGTTGGGCAGGACTATGCGCGCTCTGGCTGGAACCTAAATGTGATGCCTGTGCTGGAGCAGTCGCTCCTCTGCCACATTAATGGAGACATCTCTGGGATGAAGGTGCCTTGGCTTTACGTGGGCATGGTGTTTTCAACGTTCTGCTGGCACATTGAGGATCACTGGAGCTACTCCATCAACTACCTGCACTGGTACTTCACCTTCTGTCCGTGTCCCTGTCTGGGCATGAATGCAGTGATAAAGTGTTTAAGTGAAGCTTGAGGCTCCGTTTTCCTCCCCTAACCTGCAGGGGTGAACCCAAGACTTGGTATGGAGTTCCCTCTGCGGCAGCTGAGCAGCTTGAAGATGTCATGAAGAAGCTGACGCCAGAGCTGTTTGAGTACCAACCCGACCTCCTGCACCAGCTCGTCACCATCATGAACCCCAACATCCTCATGGCTCATGGCGTACCGGTCAGTACCGCATCGGCGACGGCTCAGGCAGGAGCCGCTCTGTGAAGCTTCTCCAGCTGACGTCCTGTCTCCAAACTCCAGGTGGTTCGCACCAACCAGTGTGCCGGCGAGTTTGTGATCACCTTTCCGCGAGCCTACCACAGTGGCTTCAATCAGGGATATAACTTTGCTGAAGCAGTCAACTTCTGCACTGCAGATTGGGTACGTGTGGCTCACTTTGGTCTAATTTGAAGAGTCGCAATAAGAAATGAATCGGTTGATTGCATAATAAATTAAAACAAGCTCAGTAATTTACATTTATTCACTTATTTGATTTCAAACAGGGGAAAAGTAAAAACAAATTATCGTGCCCAATTGACGTTCAGTTTTACATTATTTGTTCAAAAAGGAGCAGATAGGAGATCTTCCGGTTTCCTGCTCCTCTCATACTCGACTTATAAACATTTAAATCTCCAAACATCAATTAATCTTAAACTATTTTCTCATGGTAGGACACTTTAATCCCACATTCTCATCCTTAAATGTACAATTATTTTAGACCTTTTTAAAATCAACAGCATTTTTGGTCTTCTTTGAGACAACATATTTCCCAGTAAGCTCCTTTTTAAACAGTTTTTTAATCTGCTTTAATTTTGCATTATTTACGGGTTTTTTTTCTCTCTGTTTCTACCAAAGACTGGATGACAGAAGTCGTCGGTCTTATGCTTCGGTGAAATTATTTGAAGGGCAATTTTGTTTACAAACTTCAGAAACAATAAATAAAATGAATTGTTTATTTATTTTGGATATTTACAGTATTTTCCAGTTCCAGTGTTAAATGTTCTTTAGAGCTATTTAAGAACTGGTACTGATAATAACCTTAAAGCAACAATAACTTCTGCAGTTTATCATCCAGCTAACTGTATTATCAAGACGGGCCTAATTTACAGTTCTGCATGATACTAAGGAGTTTATGTGTTTGCATTTGCAGCTCCCTGCTGGTCGACACTGTATCGAGCATTACCGCCGCCTGAGGAGGTATTGTGTGTTCTCTCACGAGGAGCTCACCTGTAAAATGGCTGCATGTCCAGAGAAACTGGACCTTAACCTGGCTGCAGCTACGCATCGGGAGATGTTCATCATCGTTCAAGAGGAGAGAAAACTACGCAAGAGTCTGATGGAAAGGGTGAGGCGCAGAAGTGAATCGTGATCGCGTGACGGCTAATCTGGAGGTAGACCGTGGCTGACGTCGTGAGGATTTGTCTGCGTTTGCAGGGCATCACAGAAGCAGAGCGAGAGGCTTTTGAGCTGCTGCCTGATGATGAGAGACAGTGCGATAAATGCAAGACGACGTGCTTCCTCTCCGCTCTGGCCTGCTCCAACTGTCCCGAGCGACTCGTGTGTCTCTATCACACTCAGGATCTGTGCAACTGCCCCACCGAAAAGCTCTACCTCAGGTCTGACCCTTGAAAACTAAGTAAAAATAACGATGAAACCAACGTGAAAACTAATGAACAGGCATTAAAAAAATGCTGTGAAGTGGTCACACTTTCCAAAAGCCGTTAACTGATAATTGGAAGTATTTCAGACTTGGACTGAAGTGATTAATCATGAAGTAATCATCAGCTAATATAGTAATTGATTAATCATTAACTGGATTATACCAAAAACGCCATTTTCTGAAAGGACAAAATATTGAGAGCTGATATTTAAACTAAAACGGTGGAAAAAAATTAACATTTTGCTTCTAAGATTAAAAAAACCTTTAGAAAGAGAATTATTTCTACCCAGATCTTCTCTAGTGTCATAATTTTAGCTTCACATGATTCCAGTTCTGTAAAGCCCATTTTGCGATCCAATTATTGATTGGCTAATCAAAATATAATCTACAGATTAGCTTACACTATATGTTTTTGGTGTAGATGCATCATTTCCCACAAATGATTAAGTGTACACCAAGTAAATGCTATTGTTGAATTTTGGCAATAAACTATTCATCTTATTTAAAAAGTAATTTAATTATTTGTCTATTTGCGTCTTTTAATGTGTTCCTAATATGGCATTAAAAGGCTTAAATGGTTGAATAAAAAATCTGCAGAATTTGACACTTTTTATCAGATTAATCGACTGACTAATCGATTAATTGTCAGAATAATTGATAGAATAATTGATTTCTCAAACAATAATTAGTTGCAGCCCTAAGATGATGATGTTTATGGCTAATGTAACAAACCAAGAGACGATTTTGGCTTGAATAAGGATTTCTAGGTACTTAAAAGAAAACAAATCAATCTTTGGCAATTTGGTGCACCTGAAAAAACATCTTAATTCTACTTAACTTGTAGAGTGTAAGCAGAAGCTGCAGTCGGAGAGGAAAAGTAAATGAGTTGGGTTATCAACATAGCAAGGAGGGAAAATATATAGGACTGAGTATAGAGCCTTGGGGAACACCACAGCAAGTCCCCTCTTTAATTTTTCCAGAGCCATGTTTCCCTCCTTTACTCAGTTTTGGTTTTTACCCTGCAGGTACAGATACACCCTGGATGAGTTGCTGGCCATGCTGCATCGGTTGAAGGTCAGGTCGGAGTCCTTCGATTCCTGGGCCAACAGAGTAAAGGAGGCACTAGAACAGGAGGAAGGACACAAAATAGGTAGGAAATCCTCATAAATGATGAACTAAACCTGGAAGAGAAGTTGATCTCAACATTAAGCGAAATTTTATTTGCAGAAATTCTCGACTTGGAGAAGTTGAAGACGGAAGCAGCAGAGAAACGGTTTCCCGACAACGAGCTCCTCAGGAAACTCAACGCTGTTTTCAAAGACATTGCGTTCTGCCGTCAGACGAGCGCCGAGCTCCTCAGCAACGCAAAGACCGGGTGAGAAGATTCACAGGCTTCACCTCTTACATTAGCAGCTTGTTTTTATTCAGGCTGGAACAAACGTCCATGTTTCCTTTCAGTGATGATAGGCTGACTTTGGCTGAGCTGAAGTCCCTGGTGGAAAAAATGCAAAACCTGCCGTGTGTGATTAAACACTTAAAGGAAGTGCAGGTAAGAAACATGTTGAATAACGTCGCAGTAAATCATGTGTCAAACTGGAGGCCTGGGGGCCAAAAGTGGCCCCACATAGGCTGTTTATGTGGCCCTCCAGACGAAAGCACAAAAAGAATCCTTAAATATAAGAAGAATAAATAATTTTTTATCAGTCAAATCTTACCAGAATAATAATTCAAAAGTGACTCAATTATTCGTTTGAGTCTTATAATGTGTTTGTAATATTGCGTAAGACTTATTTATTTTATTTATTTATTTTGCAAAAGACTTATTTAGTTAAATGAAAAATCTGCAGAAAATGACACTTTTTTTTATCCAATTAATCATCATCATAATAAATCGTCAGAATGATAGAATAATTAGTTTCTAAACAAATCATTAGCCGCTGCCCTCATCAAATGCTCAGATGGCTGCTTATTAATATTTTAACAGTTTAATGGGTTTAATCAGTACATTGTGGTACAACCGGCCCTTTAAGAACATTCATGATCTATATGTGGCTCAAAATGAAAATAAAATGACATAAACAAACAACCCAACGTGATCAAACTGTAGGAACGTGTCTCATGAACTCATTTGTCTGAAATTCTTCCTTTCAATGTTCAACTTTTCAAGGCGGTTTTGCAAACAGTTGAGGATTTCCGAAAACAGGCCCAAGTCCTGGTCAACAACAAGGACTGGAGGAAAGAGTCGCCTCCTCCTGAGCAGCTGCAGAGCCTGCTGGAGGACGGGGGCAAGCTGCCCGTCGTGGTGCCCGAGTGTAATTTACTCCAGGGCCTGAAGGCGCAGGGCCACTGGCTGGAGGAGGTGAGGCGCACGCTGGGCACAGGCGGAGGGGAGAAGCACGAGGTGACGCTGGAGGTGCTGAGGAACCTGATGGAGGCAGGCTGCAACGTGGCTCAGAGCGTATCCGTGGAAACGGCCATGGCGGAGCTCCAGGAGCTGCTCACCATCGCGGAGCGCTGGGAGGAGAAGGCACAGATCTGCCTGGAGCAGAGGTAGCGACACCTAATTCATTTGGCAGCTGTGATGCCGATGTAGAGATGATCAGGTCAGATGATCTTTTGTTTCGATCCTGCAGGCAGAAGCATCCTCTCTCCACCCTGGAGGCGATCGTGAACGAGGCCCAGCTTATCCCCGTCAAGCTGCCCAACATCGAGGCTCTGCGGAGCTGCCTGACGCGCGCGCGGGCCTGGGTCACAGACCTGGAGGAAATCCAGGTACGAAGAAAACCAAGCAACACAGATTATACTAAATACAGGAGCAGGACCTCTCCTGCACTGTAAAAACACAAAATCTTACCAAGTAGTTCTCGTTTATGCTGCAATGTCTTTGCACACACAAAATAAGTCGAGGCAACTTAATTTATGTTCCACCGTTCAGCCTGAGACAATTAATCTGAAATGGAAAATAGATCAAATAAACCAGCATTTAGATGAAAAGTAAATGGTGAGACTTTTCTAACATAATTTTAGTAATTTGTTTCAGAAATCTTGAATACATGTATATGTATGTATATATATATATATATATAGTTGTTTATTAGGAGATTATAGATTTATCTACATTATATACATTTTGTAAAATTTGCATAACTTTGAAACTTTTTTCCCTTAATAAACATAAATCACCATACTGACATAACATAAAAAGAGGAAAAAAAATAAAATAAAAAATGTACCGTATTTTCCAGTCTATAAGCTATAGGTTTACCTTTTTCCTAAGCTCATATAAGATATAAGCACATAAGTGCTTATAGCCCAGTGCGGCTTATATGTGGATTTTTTTTCAACTACCAGGGGGCTCTTTAGCAGGAAGTGAATCATTGGAAGTCAAAATTGGAAATAAAAGAAGAAAGTGCCCATTAAAACAAAATTTGATTTTAATAGGGAATTGAAATCTGGGAATGTTGTTGATCAGTTAAATAGCATTGAAGGGAAAAAGGAGATTTTTCTTCAAGCTGCCGTTGAAATCTAAAGAAGAAAAAGGCGGCCATTTTCATTTAGCACATGCTAGTAGCAGACATGAAGGATCAGCACTTTTACTGTTACAGTTACCGTTCGGAAACTACCGTAATCATCAGTTAAATCTAAACTTGGCAACGTTTTCTTTTTCAACCGTAATAAATGTGATATTCTATCGACCTGCTATGACTCATAACAGGTCCGCCTGTTGTGAGTCGCCCCGCTCTGCTGCGTGCTGCTGCATCATTGTAGAAAACCTTGAGCAGCAGAGATATCTATGGCTTATAGTCCGGTGCAGCTTATAGTCCAGAAAATACGGTATATGCATATTTATAAAGGGGATGGCATTAGCGAACAAAAAGGTAAATAATATTTTAGGATCCTGCTATATTTTTGTTGCTTCTTTCATGTTTGTGCTCTAAGCCAGGAGACATGAATAAATAGTGGTGAAATGTGTCGTTGCAGAACGGGGAGCATTACCCTTGTCTGGACGACCTGGAGGGCCTGGTGGCGATTGGGAGGGACTTACCGGTCTTAATGGAGGAGCTGAGGCAGCTGGAGCTGCAGGTGGCCAGCGCTCACTCCTGGAGGGACAAGGCCACCAAAACCTTCCTGAAGAAAAGCAGTCAGCACAGTTTACTGGAGGTGAGCCTGAACCAAGCCAGAGGTGGAAAACGAATTCAGTTAGCCTTCCTGTTAGCCCACTGCACTGAGCCCCACTGAAAACCTCCTGGTTTTTCCACCAAATACTGATTCCTGAGCTCTTCCTGAGTTAAAACATTCATATTGTTGTTTCTAAATGAATGTCAACTTGTTTTCTTTGCATTATTTAAGGTCTGAAAGCACCAGAGGTCGCGCTAAACTTTTTTTGTTCTCTGTCATTTGACCGATAGGATTAATAGAAATCGGTCATGCACCATTTTTACCCGTCAAATTCTAATCACATTATCATTGGCTATTTAGCTGCATTTTTATGCGGTTTATTTAATATTGACCCAGTTGAACCATGAATCCAGATCCCATCACACGTAAAGCAGATGAACGGATCTAACTTTTGCTCCGTAGTGACAAAAACCACAGATTGAGGTGCCAATAACTTGCAATAAATTAAACGACTCCACTTAAATTACATCACTTCACCTGCTGCGGTCTGAACGCACAGCCTCAAAAGGTTCCTCCTGGTTCGCATCTGCAGAGAAATCTGTGCTGGTTCATCAGTCAGTTATGTCTGTCTGATCCAAACCGATCAGTTGAACTTGTGCGGTCCAGACGTTCTCTCTTTAGAGGGTTTTTTATTTTTGTTTTTTGCGTGGTTTCACTTCCCCGAAACAGACAGTTGTTGCGTCTGCTGCGTTTCTGAGCGCCGCTCTCCTTCTGGGCGCGGGACGGTAACGTCTCCAGCTCCATTTGTTAATACCGCAGGATGTTGCGTTTAATTCTTCGGAGCGGAGACTCGTCCACATTAATTACGGATTGCGGCGTAATTATAAATGGATTGACGCAACATTGCATCCTCTTTAGTTTTCTCTGGTCTGTATGGAATAGAGACTGAAATTAAACGCACCGTTTCTACCAAAGGTTTGTAATGTTCTTCTGAACCAGACGCTCCAAACGACGCTCTTCAACACGCCGTCAGCTTCCGGTCAGAAAGACGCATTTAGTTCAGAGTCCCTGAGATGATATTCAGAGAGGATCTTTTATTAATTGATTTTAGTTGCCTCTGCGATTAAATCTTTGCGTAAAGTTTACAATGTCTGCGCATGTCAACCAGTCAAATGACGTCGTTTAAAATAGCCGGTCAAATACGGAAAATATTCTGTTAACCTCTGGAAAGCACTACATCTTTTTCGATATTGTGGCCATTTCGCTTTTTATGTAAATACAACATTTTTGCTTGGCATTTCAGAGACATTTTGTCAGTAGTTCATAGAATAAAAGAACAATGTTCCCTTTACTCAAACATAAAGTAAAATCAGGGAAACTGATCAGTTTAAGTGGTCTCCTATTTTTTTCCAGAGCTGTATATGTATATATATTTGTAAATTTAGTGGTTGCCACTTTACTTTGTGTTCAAATTTAAATTCAGAAATACTTTATTGATCCCAAAGGGAAATTAGATGTTGTTCTAATTCATTAATTCAGATTCTTCAGAGTTACTGTAAATGGTGATGGCTGTTGGCAGGAATGATCTCTTGTAGCAGTCTGTATTTTAATTATCCCATTAATTAAGATTAATTATATAATTTCAATTAATTGTATAATTAAAATTGACATTTTAATGACATACTTCTCAGTTCCAGGTTTATTGTGTTCCTTGTACCTTGTCAAACTGCTGTAAGCGTTAACTGCGACTCGTCCTTCGCCTGCTGCAGGTTTTGTGTCCGTGTGTGAAAAGGAGAGAGCGGCGGAACGAGTCGGAGCCGCTGGACGAAACTCTGGACGACTCCGATTCCAACACTTTGGGTCTCTCTGCTCAGGCGCTCAGGGACCCGGCAGCTATCGTAAGAATCCTGAAGCCCAACCTCCAGGGCAGGGGGGTCCAACATGTGGCACGGGGGCCATTTTGTGGCCCTCTCGCTGAATTTTGCAATTCAAGAATGATAAAAATGTATGCGATTGTAGTCAGGGTAACATGATCAACATAATGGAAAATGACAAAACATTTGTCTCTTCATAACCAGCTTTTGCAATAGTTAAACATTTTTTTTTATTTAAAGTAGACTTTTCTTCATCCAAATCGGATTTTATTTTATTTTGTTAAAACTTGGCAAAACAAATATTTACAAAGGAAGTGACTCTTTCTCTGTTTTTAAAACTGAAGATTAATTTGTTCAATTAAGTTGAGAACAAAATGTTTTTAATTTAAAACAAATGTGCAAAATCCTTTAAGTTTTAGATCAGCAAAGAATAAGTCTTCACTTTCCTACTTAATTTATTTGCTTGGTTGTTATTATATTACTATTATGATGCTGCATAATAGTAATTAGTTTATTGTTCTGCAAGCAAAAACAACAAAAAAAGTTAAATTACGTTTTTTATGACTTAATTTTATCTTTATTTCTAAAAAACACAGAATCTGGTTTCTAGTGTAAATATCTGAATACACTTGAAACAAGACAAAACTAACTTGCATGCAACTTTTCAGGAAGATATGAGTTTATTTTAAGTCATTCCTGAATATTGATGAAAAAGTTCTAGTTCCACTGGCAGATTATTTACCGTTACCTAGCAACCCCAGCCAAGCCCAGCCCGTCACCTAGCAACCCAGTTCTAATTCCACTGTCAGATTATTTACCGTTACCTAGCAACCCCAGCCAAGCCCAGCCCGTCACCTAGCAACCCAGTTCTAATTCCACTGGCAGATTATTTCACTTACAAAACTGTATATTTCCCATTATAAGCAAGTTTTATCAATATTGTGGAATTTATTGATTTAAAACAAGCTCCTGTATTTTGCTGAAAAGTTACTAGTAAGTTAGTTTTGTTATATTTTAAGTTTACTAAGATATTTTTGCTAGAAACTAGACCAACAATAGTTGGTAGAATGTTGTATTTTTGCATTCTGAGTCTTTTTAACTTCATCATTTTGTCCCAGATGACAAACTTTATGAACCCCCCTGCTCTAAAGAAAGCAAACGACTCTTTTTCTCTCGTTTTTCTTAGTAGATTTGTGTTTTTCGCCTCGCTGGCCCCAGATGCGTTTGTGTGATTGTGCCGGTGTTTCGTTTCCAGGTTTTGGCTTTCAAGGAAGGGGAGCACCAGGAGAAGGAGGCGCTGCTGAGGCTACAGAAACTGAACTTGTGTAAATCTGGACTCAGCTCGGCGAGCTGCAAGGAAAACGGGTGCTGGGACGAGATCATGGACACGGACGCGTCGTGTCGTTCTGGGGACTCTGCGAAGGAGACCAGAAACGGCAGCCGCAGCGCCGCCGCCGCTCAGTCGGTGTGCGTGTGCGCCGGGCCGCCGCGGGCGCCTCAGCTCCGCTGCCATCTGTGCAAGGACTGGTTCCACGGCGGCTGCGTTTCGTTCCCCTCCCTCCTGCCGCCCTCCAGCCCACAGAGCAACCGTCTCTGCTGGTGGGACTGGGACACCCGCTTTTTGTGCCCTCAGTGCCAGCGGTCGCGACGCCCTCGTTTGGCCACCATCTTGGCGTTGCTGGTGGCGCTCCAGCGGTTGCCCGTGCGCCTGCCGGAAGGAGAGGCTCTGCAGTGTCTGACGGAGCGAGCCATCACCTGGCAGGGCCGGGCCAAGGCGGCTCTGGAGATGCCGGAGCTGCAGCGAGCGCTGCAGGAGCTGCAGGAGCTGGCAGAGAAAGAGGAGCAGAAGGAGAAGGATGCAGAAGGGAACTCGGTTATCGTCTTATCAGACTCCGAGGGAGGAGAAGGAGAGGACGGCGTCATCGACTTAACGGAGGACGGCTCACCCTTAAAGAAGACGAAGGAACTCGATGCTTCTTCACAGGCAAGTTGTTTTTCAGCTTGTTACTGTTTTCATCTTAACGTTGCAACTCATAATGATTCGTCAAATGATTCGAATTTTAAACTTCCCAGAGGCTTCATTAAGTTACCTTTTATCTTTTAGCACCAGCTGCAGTTTTATGGCCGACCGCCGATTACTGTCTTTAAAAAAAAGTTGACCTGCCAGTTCTGATTTTGGCTGATATCAATTTTTTTATCTGAAATGTTGATCACAGATCTCAGAAAATTGAGAATGTTTGAGCCCGTAAATCGTTGCACCCTTAGTGCACTGCGTTGATTTTTTTACAGCAAGAAGTCGGGTTACCTGGATTTAAAAGCCCAGTTCTTGCATGTCAGAGTTAAACACATTGTTTAAATAACTTAAATATATAAATCCATTGGCTCAACTTATTGAAACCATGTTGGTCTTATAATTAAAGGGATTAAAAATGTCTTAAAAGTATTGAATTTAAAATTACTGCAGAAACACTTCAGTAAACAAAGAAAGATGGATTTTATTTTTAGCATTTTGACTTGTCAGAGGCCAACAGTGAGCAAAATAAACCTGATAAATTATTTTAAACTGCTACTAGTTTGAAATCCTTCCAGACCTCTGACTTTGCTTTCTGCTGGATTATTAGTGCAACTTTTCTGCTTTTAGCTTTTATTTTTTAGAATCTGGTCCCATTTTCTTGCTCATCATCTTTTAAGACGACAAGAGTGTTAAAAAGAACTAAACTTTTTATTTATTGTTTTCTCATGTATTTATTTTACTTCCTTAAGTAGCTACTGCAGAATACAATCATTTTTTTATTCAATTAATCGTCAAAATACACAGTAGATTACTGAAATAATCGTAATCTCAACAGCTCTAGTTGTAACAGAACCTGAGCTTTGTCACATCTTCTGTAAACGTGTCAAACCTTTAAATATTTGTCCCGTCTCTGTTTGGCAGGCTCAGTGTCAAAATGGCATCAGCAAGAAGTCAAACGTTACAGGTAGGACGCCGTGCTGGTTTCTTCCTACGGACCGCATCCTGCCGAAGGAACGTTTTTAATGCTGCCCTCTCGTTTTGCTCCCAGGCGTGGAGTCTCTGCTGCCCCTGCTGCCTCTGCTGAAGGGCCGAGTGGTGACGCTGCCCCCGAGCGCCAGGGAGCAGCTGGAGAAGCTGCAGCTGGAAGGAGACCTGCTGGAGGTCACCTTGGACCAGACCTACACCATCCACAGAGTCCTGCAGGCCACCTCAGACCCTCCCAGAGAAACTCTGCAGACGCTAATTCAGGTCAGGCACAGACATACTGCAAAAACGTTCTAATGAAAGCTAGCAAAAAACGTTTCAGTCAAAGCTACGGATTAAAAAAAGCTAAAGATGCGCTTTAGGCTTTCAGCAAAGGTTTCTGTTTTTTCTATTCAGATGCTTTATTTACGTGTAACTTGATAAACTCACAGAAAAATCTTAAAATTGTGTCCTTAACTTTTTAAATTTCAGGAACACATTATTAAAAAGTGAGTAATTAGCAAAAATGGCTTAAAAAGTGTGATGTTAATGGTTTGCTAGAACCCAGAACTTAATGTGTAAGTTCTGTGTAAGATGTTAAAATCAGGTTACTTTTATTTCTAAAAGCACTTAACTTCAATGCCAGAGTAAAAAAACATCAACATACTTTAATAACTTAAATATATGAACAAAAATATATTTAAATCCAATGGGGACAACTTATTTTTTTAATTCATGTTGGTCTCAAATGTAAATATTAAAATTACGTGACAGAAACCCTTTAATATGCAAAGAACAGAATTTATTTCAGTGTTTTGATGTGTTTGCTACCAATCAGAGGTGATCAGTGAAAATGTAATTTTGATAACTGAACGGAGGTTTAAATCCATAACTTATCTGGAGAACAGTGGCTGTGTTTCCATTATAGATGTGTGCAAAACATTGTCAATATTCCACTAATATGACACAAAAGCACAATATTGTAATTGTGGTGTTTCCATTAAGTAATAAAAGCAATTAAAATCACACATGAAGTAAGTTTAAGTGATTAAAAAAAAAACCATGGCACTCAATCATGTCTCCGCCACTTCCTGTCGTTGACGTCTTTGTGGTTTCCACCAGAAGCAACATCTTGTAGTGGATCATGTGACTAGTGAGGTGAAGAAAGTGTTTTTTATTTGCAGTTTTCAATACAGCAAAAAAAATAAAAATCACCTCATCCTCATGTTTTCATAGTTTTTCACCTAAAAACTTGTTAATTTCTTTCCAAAATTGCTGTTTCTATTAAGCAAATTTATTTTCAAACTGTCAAATTGTTCAATTGTATGGTCAGTGGAAACGCAGCTGGTGATGACGCAATATTCCCGGGTTAATTATGTACATCTAATGATCAAAATGAACTGAGCAAAATTAAAGCATGTGGCTCCAGGTGTTTTTATGAAACGCTCTGGCAACTGAATTAGTAACATTTTTACTCTCTGAAAAGATCGAGCTTGAGGAGCAGAGAGGGGCGAAGACGAGCCGCGGACGACCCAAGGACAAAAGGAAGAGAAAGGGTCACCGAGGCGGCAGCGCGGACGCAGCAGGCCATCAACCGCAGGACGCCTCCCAGTCCAAGAAAACCTGCCCTCTGAAAAGCAGCGCGCCGCCTCCTCCTCACTTGAACGTCGAAATCCATCCCGAGGTAAAGCTTTGGTTCCCAGAAACGCCTCTAAACGCCTCCTGATTTCATCACAACGTAATCGTGTCTCTGTTTGCTCAGATTTTGTGATGCAGCCAACGTGGGAGCTGCGTGCAAAAACATCTGTCCAGGAAATACGAGAAGCAGAACTCTCCGTGCCAGAAACAGTGTCAAGTTATAGAACGATGCAGGACATCCCCACCCCCCAGTTCCCCTTCCCACTTCCTCCTCCTCCATTTACCCCGACGTCGCTTCGTCCCTCACTCATGTGGTCAGACACTAACAGAGAAATGACTCTTCTTCTGCACTCCACCGTCGCATCGATAACTCAGCAGTATCTCGCTCATTTTTATTTTATTATTTCGTCACATACTCGTACCTGAACATTTCTGTCCTGACTGTTGGACCGATGCGAGACTTGCCGTTAAAGCAGCTTTCTTTGGTTTCAAGTTCTCCGAGGTCAGTCGGTTTTGCTTTGTACTACTCCCCACGTTGCTAAACGCTAGTTCAGTCTCAGGACCAACAGCATCACTTTCACTTCCTTTGAGCGCTCATGACCTTGGATAAGCTAATTTAAACTGTTATTTGGGCCTGAATCCTGATGCTGAGTGCAGGATTTAAAACTGCTGACCTGAGACAAACTCCTCCAATGGTTACACATTCTTTTTTTTTTTTCTTTTTTTTTTTATAGTTATATTTAATCTTGTGTTTGAAGCTGTTCCTAGGAGATGTGCATTTTCAACAACCTGAGTAAATTTTGGGAAGTGTTTTAAAAACAGGCATTAATGTTTTTGGTGCTACTTTTCCAGAATAAATATATATGTACCTCTTGGCTTTATCTTTCCATCCTTACCTCCTGCTCAATGCTTCGATTTTGTAGATGCCATCCTTTTTGACTCCATGATGTATTCCTCTCAGTCTGATCCACCACCTCATTATTTTCACTTTGCAAAGTAAGGTTACTTAAGTGTAACTCACCTGGTCTCAATTTGTTTTATGAGCTCAAATGACTATATTATTATTATTATTATTATTGTTGATATTGGAGACACAGAGTTGTCGTGAGTTTGTGTATAAACTTTTCATTTTACTGTTGCCTTTGTTTCTTTTCACTCTTGTTAGGGAAAATAAAAGTTTAGAATTGTTTAGGACTTCAGGTCTCCTTATTTCTAACAACATCATGATGATCTGAGTATGGGCGACGTGGCTTTAACATAGTCTATTTTTTATATATTAGAGCCAAAGGAAGAGTAAATTTTCACCCCCGAAAAACGTATAAATTCTCTCGAAAAAACATTTCTGAGTTTCCAAAGTTAACAATCTCAACTTTTCAAACTTAAAAATTTACTAGGAACAAATTAATTTTGAGTGGCTTTTTTTCTAGCAACTTTTAAAACCTTTGGAGATCAAAAATTGTCTTGTATTTTCTAGAAAACTAGGTTTTTCTGCTGCAAAATATTTTTTATAACTACAATGATTCCAATACTCTGTAGATTTCCATTTTTAATCAGTTTTTGTTTTCTTGCTTTCTTTTCTAAAAATCAAATGACTGAAAGGAAATATTTTCAAAAGATCTAATTTCCCTTCTGAATTGTACAAGTATTAGAGCAAGGCTACAATAATTGTTTAATTACAAGAATATGGCTATAATAGAATAAAGATAATACGTCTTAAGAGTCAATTAGAAAAAAAATTAGTTGCCAAAATATGACAATCTGAGAATCTGTAAAGTTATACCAAAATATGACTTAAGATGCTCAACATATCTTAATTTTTCATCTCCAATTTCTCATAAAATTATGACTGAATTATTGTAATATAATCTTATTCTTGAACTTAAAAGAAAAAAGAGGAAACATCTTAGATTGGCCCTAATATCCCATTGTAGAGTTGACCTGAATTCAAAGTCGAAATAACCAGAAGCTGTAAAAAGGCTTGTTAAACAAGATGGCGGCCCTGGGTGCCCTGCCATCACAGAACTATGGAAACCCAAGAATCGTATTAGTGGGTTTCTGGCTTTCCAAAGATTCAGTTAATCGATCAAATTGATTAATCGCCCAGCCCTACAATCTGCAGGAGAAATGAACGGACAGTCTTAATGTTCACAGCGTTTATTTATAAAAGCTTTCAAACTGCAGACGCATCACAACACTTAACTATTACGTGTTTTTCTTTTCTCTATGCTAGGACTTTAGCGAAGTCATAGAAAGACATACACAATTAGAGTAAAAGCCTTCAATATTGAAGCGCATGGGTGGGGGAATCCTCTGTATCAAACATGCATGAGTTTAATGGAAAGAAGCAGCATTTATCCGGGTATAATAGAAGTTACTCCATATAGGAGGAGCAAGTTTCAGAAAACAGCAGGTGCAGCAGCAGATGTTGGGTAAGTTATAGCTTGAAGAATCCATGAATAGCCCTGGTCAGTCATAAACTATACCCTAACTCAGGAACTTGCAGTGCCTCGCAAAAGTATTCATACTTTTTATAGCATTTATATCGGTGTTTTATGCGGTTTCAGACTCAAATTAGTTCACAATTTTAAACAGGAAGGTCTCTCTAATAGCGGGGGCTGCACAGTGGAGCAGTTGGTAGAGCTGTTGCCTTGCAGCAAGAAGGTCAAAGACATGATGTCAGGTTAATTAGCCTGTCCAAATTGCCCCTAGGTGTGAGACTGGTGACCTGTCCAGGGTGACCCCTAGGCCCTCTGGCCCAGAATGTCAGCTGGAGATGGGCACCAGCAACCCTCCTCACCCCACTAAGGGACAAGGGTGTAAAGAAAATGGATGGACGGGTCTCTAATAGCAAATAAAAATACCAAAAAGCGGAGTGTATTTGTGTTAAACTTGTGTAATGGGAAAGTTACCTCTCCGTTATGGCCTTTCTCTCATGAAAGAGGATTTTTCTAGTAGAATTTCAAACGGGCCAATCAGCGAGCAGAAAAAGAAATCGTAAACGATGACGTAGACGCGCTGGTTTAGAATTCAGCCTGTAGTTTTAGCTGGTAGCGAACGAAGCCGTTCAGTCCGCGTTGGCCACGGTTCCAAATGTTACTGAATTAAAGGTAACATCCAGCTTGTTCAGTCCGGAACTTCTCTCTTTGCAGTGGAGGGTGGTTGTTTACAGCTCAGTGAACTTCCGGTAAGCTACGGGACGTCACGTCACGCATTACCCACTAGTGGCGGGGGGAGGAGGGGGGTAAGCAAACGTTAACTACGAAGCAATCGCTTCTGAATGGTCGCGGGTCCAGATTCTGTACGAACTTTGAATCAAATTGTAAAATAGTGTAGAACAATGGACTGTTATTACTGTTTTTTACCAGGCTACCTAATTAGCTAGTGATATATATCTGTAAGTGTAAATCCAGCAGCTCTTTGAAAGTGAACAAACATGAAGACAAAGCTGCGTTCACATTGCAGCCTGACGTGACTCAATTCCGAATTTTTGGCAATTCAGATTTTTTTTTTTTTTTTGCGGGCCGTTCACACTGACAGTAAATGGACCTGTATGTGATCTGCAGTGTGAACGGGCAAACGACCTGAAAGTGTCCCGCATGCGCAGTAGAGGGCGCTATAGCGTCAGCGTTCTCAGTGTTTTACCAACCACCATAAAAAGAAGAAGAAGAGCTCAGTGTTTGAGGAAGTAAACATGGAGGCTAACGGTGGAGCTTAGCTTATATATTTGAAGTTGTTGTCCGGCCGGAGCAACATATTAACAATTTCCTCCTCATATAGTCCGTCATGTTTGTTGTTTTTCTTCCCACTTTCGCATATCAGGACAGGAATAGTGAGATTTGTTGAGAATCAGTGACGTTCAGTTCGGATGAATGAGACCTGGACGTTAGTTCGCATTTGAATCGGATACGTATCGCATATGGGTCACATTCGGAAAAAGAACCGACCTGTGCTGTTCACACTGCCATGAAAAGATCGGATACAGGTCGCATTATGTCAAAAAATCGGAATTAGGTCACTTCAGACTGCAGTGTGAACGCAGCCCAAGAAATGGAGCAGGCAGGTAAGGGATAAAGTTGTGGAGAAGTTTAAACCTGGTTCGGATTATGAAAGCGAGTTTCACAAACCAATATTCATCATTCAAAAATCAAAAGTATATCATAGATGAGACCAAAATGTACATTTTTGGTTGGCTTGAAAAAACTGAAGCATAAAACAAACCTTTTATTAGAAATGTAACGTTTGACCCAGTCAGCCGTAAATCCGATTGATGGCTTGTGGCAAGATCGTATGCTATTTTCAGCTATTTTGTTGAACAACTGAAATTCCAGTTTGTAGATTTGTGGCGCCTGCAGAGTTTCTGTTTTTATTTCAAGAATATGTGGCAATAATCGGGATGTATGAATACTTGTGTGAAACACTGTTCCTTAGCTTATGAATCAGCTGAAATTACAAGAAGAGAATAATACCCATTTCTTTGGATAATGTTCATCTAAATTACCTAATCTATTCTTCAGGCGTCAACATCTTGTCTGTGCTTATTAAAAGGTCAATAATATTTATGACCTAAATCTTTTTCTTTCTTTTTTTTCTTGTGGAGGCATTTTACATTGATTCTAATGAAAAATTGAACTGGTCCAGCCTTTTTTCTTTTGTGCTTTACAGTCAGTTCTGCCTGAAAGAAAGGCACGGCTCAGCTCCTCATGTCCAAGAGATGTCTGTGCTTAGATGACATGTTAAAAAACAACAACAAAAACTGGTGAAAGTTGTACACGAACAATGCAAAAAATATTACAAAAGATGCAGCCAAGCAGAAAAAGTTGTGATTTATGCAAAGTCTTACTTGGACGCCAGTCGTCCAGTTTTTATGGCACACGAGTGATTTTTCTTCAATGTTTTCTTTCACAGCTGCATTGTTCTTGGCCCCATTTTCCATTAATTATAAAAAGGTGTTGAAGACCTGTAAACATTGCTGTTTTTATTGGCGAGCTTCTTAAGAGTAGCTGGTGTGATCTTGGTATGTAGCATTGTTTCATGTTTTATTAAACACAAGCTGTGCTTTTTTCCCCCTTTGTCTATGGGACTGGATTGCTACAGGATATCTAAAATTGATCTTTATGTTCACAGTGTATATATATATATATATGTATATTTTCTTGCACTTTTGGAAGAAGTTTTGTTTTTATTACTTGGTCTTGTGTGCCAAATTATGTTATTTCTCTCTAACACTCTTTTCATTGCCCATCTAGTATCAAACCTAGTCCACACGTAGCCGGATGTCTGGGAAACTGAATAGATTTTTATGCGATTTGGCCTTTCATTCCCACGTAAACTCTGTTTGATATCATCAAAAACGATTATTAGTAAAAATTCAGATCAAAGTGGAGATTTGAGAATTGGAAACCGGAGATTTAGAGGTACATGCATTACAATCTGTGACAAATAATGTGCTAATGTTACATGTGACCATTGTTTGACCATTAATGGAGGAGAAATACGACAGAGAATTAGGGCCACGCTAAGAAAAGAAAAAAAAAACAGCTATAAAAAAGTAATATGAGAATAAAGACACAATCTTACGACTTTGTAACTTGTCTTGTAACATTATGACTTTATTCTTGTACAAGTTTATTGTCATAATGTTATGACTTTTTCCCGTAATTTTCTTTTCTTTTTTACTTTTTATCAGTATGGCTATAATGCTCTGTCGTAGAAAAATGACAATGAGAGACCAAAAATCAGCTGCCCTACAGCAACTATCCAGTCATGGATAGTCATGCCATGACAAGACGATCGCAAACGAGATCGTCTTGAATTTTATAAACTTTATATTCTAACACCGTATTTAAAAGTAGTTCCATCCCTCTGTCTGTCCACATAAATGAACCTCCTGGCACCATATTTAGTTCCTAACGGGAAGTTGTGGTCTTTGAGAAGGATTGTGATTGGCTCATATAGGTTTTAGCTTTGCAGTACACTGCCCCCCTATTGATTTGGCATGTTTATTACAACGCTCAGTGGAGTAATTCAGTGAGTTCATGTGGATGAACACTTTTCTTAAACCAATCCTGAATATGCGATATTTTAAAAAAAAATTATTTGGCAGAGATATTTGTTTTTATGAAGACTCGGCTACGTGTGCACAACGGCTCAGACTGTGGTAACAGACAGCAGGGGGTTATAGACTTTCTTCCCATCTGCAGACCTGCTCCCATGCGCCAGCAGCTCTTGTATAGTGATCCAGTTGTCCAGAATTCTCCGACTGCGCTTCTTCATGCTCCTCCGGTGGCAGAGTTCCAGTATGGATGCTGGTTCCTGCTGCTGTGGCGCCCCCTGTTGACCTGCTGCGCTGCCGCCCTGCTCCCTGTCACGCTCCCTGAGGCAGTCGAGACGGCTCTGCATCATGAACTCCCTGCGCCGCCGCTGCTCTCGGGCTTTCAGCAGCTGCTGCTTTCGTTCCTCTTTGCTCCAGTAGCGACCCATCTTCATTTCGCTCACAGCGTCGTCGTCCGTCGTCATTCCGCTGCGTTCCTCTCTGATCTTCATGGCTCGCGCCTTCAGGAGGCGATCCCTCACCGGTCGTTTGGCCACGTAGCGTGAGCCGTCGCTGCGGATCTTCACCTTCCACTCCATTCTGGGGGAAGCGGGCAGCAGTGGAGGGGACAATGCTGAGGGAATGCCATCTGGAATCTGGGGAACATCTTTACATGTGCTGCCCAAACTCATTGGACTCGCATCGTCTCCTAAATCTATATTGCCCTCTTTGGGGGGATTCCTGAGTCCACCCAGGTGCTCGGAGGTCGAGGGTGTCCTCAGCTGCATGCAGCTCAGGTAGCGCTGCGGGGGCTTTACGTCTGTCTGACGGCGGGACAGATAAGGGCTGTTTTCTGCACTGCGTCCACCGGCTCTTTCAGTTGTCCCATTGGTTCTAGGGTTGCGTCTCATTCCCCCATCCGAGCCCCTCCTACTCCCAACGTCCCGGGACAGTGACCTAACCTTTACCCCCGGGCTGGATGTCTTTGCCTCACTTCCTCTTCGGTGAGTTTGCGGAGAGTATGGTTGATTTAAGTTTGCTTGGATCCCGTCCCATCTCTCTTTTTGCCTGGTGGAGGGTGGAAGAGGAGATTGTCCTCCCTCCAGACTCTGAGTGGACAGAGATGGGTACTGTTCACTGACCAGAGGTGTGCTCCTGCAACTTTCTCCTCCAGTGTTGTAGGCACTCGTGCTGTCTTTATCAGAGCGCTCTCTCTCAGGAAGCTCGTTAATGTCTGATAGAGCCTGGTGACAAGACTCCTCACTCACCAAAGATCCGTTTGTCTCCAAGCGCCCAGCTCCTAACCCAGTGCCTGTGCTTGCTCCATTTTTATCCTCATGAGGCCAAACCTTCATGCAACGCTCCCTCAGCTGCTGCATCTTCTGTGCTCTCAAGATATTGCGACACTTAAACTCCAGATGGCGCAGTTCCTCTTCTATAAGGGCCATCTCGTGCTGCGTCAGACTCTCGTTCCTATTCTCGTCCAGTGGGACATCTCCTTCCTCTTGTTCCACCCCTGAACATTACTGTTCTTCTCGTAGAAGCACTTGATCTCCAGCAGCTCTTTGTATCGCTCGCACTCTTCTTCGGTCAGCCCAGGCATCATCATCCTCATCGAATCGGCCATGTAGCTCCTCTCTAAACGTTCCACCAGCTCCAGGCCTCCTCCTCCATTGAAGCAGTCCAGTCCTAGCAGAGAGTCAGCACTGAACTGGAGGTCTTGGGAGTTGAGTAACGGTGGGGTGTCCCCTCTGCCTGACAAGAACTTTCGCATGCTTCCAGGTGTGTTGGTTGTGTTTGTATTGGAGGCACTGGTGTGGTCATCCCCTAGTAGGTCATGTTCTGACGACTCCTCGTAGCGTGTGCTTTCGTCTGTCCGGCCAACCCCGCTGTCCAACTCCTGACTGTTACTCAGGACCGTCTGGAGCAAATCAGGAGAATCTCTGCTCAATGAGTGAGCGTGATTGTGACCGGAGAGGACACCTCCGATCGCAGCGCTGATTTGTCCTGCACCTTGGACGGAAGGGCTGCTCCTCAATCTGGTACTGCTGCTCAAATGAACATCATTGTCCAGAGGCTCCAGTTCCAGCTCGTCTGGATCCAGCTGATTTTCATTCTAACCAGTTGATGAATTAAAATTTTTGCATTACAGAGGAGAGGTTCAATGTTGAGAAAGGAAGACAGAAGAAATAATAGATTAATAACGCATCTAGATAATTGAAAATTGTCTAGTGCTTTAACTGCAAGTATCCTTACTAATACTTGCAGTTAAAGGGATAGTATTGTCTTACATGTTCTCCAATCAATTAACTGTTATATTCAGTTGCTATAAAATGCTGTTTTTTTATCAACTGGCAACCTAATATACAATTAGACTCATATCTTACTTGTACTAACACCTAAAGACTCTACTGGTGGACCATCAGTGTCATTCAAAACTTCCTGCAACCATTGTTCACGGGATTAACTCTAATGTAGAAATACCTCCTGTATCCATACGGTCTTCTGCTCAAAGTTCTCACTAATCTGAATTCACATACACAAGAACTTCAGTAACATCCCAATCATTATCCTTAGGATTCAAAGCAAAGTGCTACACTTTTGAAGCATGAGAATAACAGGGAGAAACATGCTAACGTTAGCTGACTTCAGGTAGACATTGTCTGGTTAGATTTATTTGTGGAAAAAAAGTTAAATTGACACTAGTGGTCAATCTACTAAACCCCAGATTTGGTTTGTGTTGGTTTTATTAAAGTATTGAACTTCTATAGGCAAATTTCCATTCTTAAATGATTCGGCCTGGAATTGGGACAAAACAACAACAACTGTGATCGTAACTCTTCATTTCAGTCTGCATTTCTCTTTTGTTTAAATTAGAGTAATTGTCCTTCCTGACACCAGATGGCGCCAAAGGTCGGAGAAACTTTCACCAGTTAAGTTTCTATTGAATGATTTGAAATTGATTAATTGGATTTTTAAAAAAGGATTTATTGAAAATATTTATTATTTAATGTTAGAATGAGACAAAATAATATTTTTACTTTATGCAGTTTCTTCTTTTTAAAGCTGCAGTTTAATTCAGAAGCTGATGTAATAAATTGAAAGTACTTAAACACCTTCCTCCCTCCCTCCTCTTCCTCCTCTCTGCAGATTCTGTCTAATCCGTTTGATTTAAATGTGAACTGCATGCAGACTGCTAGACGTGTTGTATTGATCCTCTTTAACAAAGCCCCTCACTTCTTCATCTTCCTCACCATCAGATCAAGCTCTAATCTCTTCTTCTGCGTTTCCCTCTGATGATTATTCGTCCTTCTCTCCCAATTTCCCCGCCTTGAATCATAATGTGGGACAATGCCCCACCAATACAGATCTTATAAGACCTTCGCGGGTATTTACTCGTCTCCATATATTCAAACTCCAGGAGGTGTTGGAAGAGAGCAGAGTTTATTTGTGCTCTGTGTTTGACCTGCTCTGTTTTTAATGAGTGACTTTTAAATCTGCCCTGCAGCACAGAGAGAATACAAATGTTTCTCTGCTCACGTAAACACTGCATGTCTCTGTAATTATATTCAGCAGGAAAAGCTTGCAGGTACCTTGGTGGAGGCGTTTTGCTTATGTAGGATCTCATATCTGTTAAAAGTGACCTTGTGAGTTCCACTACACTATTTGTCCTTGTTTCTGTGTTGATACCATCTTTGTTTTTAACATGTTTGTGTACCTATTTGCAAAAGAGACGACTCAAAGACAAAAAATTATGTTTTTTTTCCTCATACATTTGGATGTTTTCTTCTAAAATGTAATTTAATATCTGGCGTAGGGCTACAATTAACAATTGTCTTTGTAATCCATTAATGTCTCGATTGTTCTCATGATTAATTGGATTACAGCATGGCACATATTGCTGATTTCTCATTTAACCACTTAAACTTTTTTAAGCAATATTAGAAATACATTAAAACTTGGAAATAAACATTTCAATTTCTACTTTAATTAAGAAAATATATATTTTTTCAAAGCTAAAAAGAAGTACTTTGAACATCAATATATGAAAATTAATCAATTTTTTTAAAAAAATTGTAGTGCTAATATTAGTGCTAATCTGTTGACTGTTTTTGGATAAGCTGAATAATAATTAAATTGTAAAAGGTGTTTAAGATATATTTTACAGAATTTAAACCACTTCAAGCTAAAACTATTACAGTCGATACATTTTTTTATTTTAAATTCAAAATGTGTATTTCTTCCACAATTGTGACTTAATTGTGCAAAATGTCCACGTTTACATTTGTATGCTCCATTAACAATTAATCGATTATTAAATTAACTGATGATTATTTCAATAATCGGTTTATCGTGAATAATCAGATTAACTGTTTAAGCCCTAATCTTGTTACATGAACTGTGAGATGAACTGAGAAAAATGTCTTTCCAGTTCAGCATTCAGAATCGAGTCTCGCTACTCTCCTCCCCAAAGGCTGCATATTCAATTTCCTCACCTCTATCTCAGGCCTGGCAAGGAGCAGGGAGACATTAGTGCTGTCCTCTCTGGTGAGAATAGCTACCGCCTCCTCTCTGTTCTGGATGTCCACTCCGTTTATCTGAGAGGAAAAGAGGAGGATGACTTTATGAGCTTATTCCAGATAATGTAAGGCAGCAGAAGCCAAAGACGGATTCAGTTAAACTGGACATGGATTAATTTGCAGGAGGAATTCATAAAAGATACTCAAAGCTACAGAGCCTCACAAGAAATCACAGATTTAACCTATGGCTGGACAATATAAAAGCAATATAGAAAATTATTGATTTTTGTTTGTTTTAGATATTTAAAATAGTGACATGACCTTTCCTGTTTTATCCAGTTTTCACTTATTTTTAAGCAGTTATGAGGCTAAATGATGGAACTGAAACTGCTGCTGCGCCAGTTGTTGCTAGGTAACCAAAGAATGACTGAGTTGCTAGGTAACCAAAGAGTGAGTGAGTTGCTAAGTAACCAAAGAGCGAGTGAGGTTAGTTGATTCCACCAACCTTTCTTAGCTGGCTATGAGAGGTTGAGAAGCTAAAGTAGTTCCTCTGCCTACATCTTCCAGAATGCTGTGCGGTTATGGATCAGAGTTCAGTGAATATTCTATCTGATGTATTATCTATTGGTATATTATTATTATTATTATTGATTTATTATCCAGCCCTAATTTAACCACTGTAAAGATTCTCACATTATAATAACTTAAAATTGATTTTACTGAGAGTTTAATAGCCTAGCAAAAAATAGTGCAAAATTGTGAGGTTAAAAGAAAAATAATGCATTACTTTGTATTTAGAAAATGGAGTCAGCCTATGTGTAATTTAATCATATGGTACCAAGGCCAGACATCTCCCTGAGCAAATTTTAAACCTTTATCTAAACCTACAAAATCTGGCACAGCTGCAGCCTTACAAGGAATACATAACACACTACAAAAACACAAAGTCTTACCTAGACTTTATCATGCAAATATTTTTAACACTTGAAATAAGACAAAATTAACAATTAACTTTTCAGCAAGATATAGGAGTTCATTTTAAGTCAATAATTATTTAATATTGATTAAGGGATAGTAATTCCACTGGAAGATTATTTCACTTTTAACAAAACATTTTTCTGATTTCTATAAGTGGACAAAATCTGCCATTTGAACTAGTACTTTTTATTAATATTCAAGACTTACTGATGTAAGAGAAGCTCTAATATATTTCTGAAAAGTTACTTGGAAGTTAGTTTTGCCTTATTTCAAAGACTAATATAGAAATTAGACAAAAAAATTATATTTTCAGTTCACTTTGTATTCTTTTTAAAGATGCTCAGAGTCACAGAGCAAACGAGATTAAAACAGTAAAATTAAAAATAATTAAGCTAAAAAATGAACTAATTCTGAAAGTGCAGACCAGAGATTTTTATTTGTAAAAACGTATGGACTAATTTGAGATGGTCTACCATATAATACACATTGCAGTTGATAGATGTAACGAAAAAGATTCAAAGGTTTACCTGTAGTATTCTGTCTCCCTTACGGATCCGTCCATCCATCGCAGCGATGCTGTTTGGGTTCACCTTATAAAATAACAAGGTGTTAAAAGCCATAAAATCATTTAAACTAAAATAATAAAAAAAAACTAATATAAATTAGTTATATTAACTTGACTTCACCTCTCCCACGTAGATCCCAAGGTCCTCCTCATCATCGGTTCTGTAGCACACCGTCAGACCCAGTTTATCCTGCTGACGGGATTTGTACAGCTCCACCTCCTAGAGCAGGTAAAGAGGAGGTCAGAGGTCACGGTTAATATGTACTCTAGGAAGAACAGCACTACTTGGACATATTTCTACTTAGGATTCGACAACATGGATGAAAAACTTATTAAGCTATAAGACTTTCATATCAGTTGAATAATCATTGATTAGTTTTTGTCTGTTTTTAAATGTCTGAAATATTGTTTTGTCATTTTTAAGCACTCATGAGGCTGGTGGTGATGCTAGGTAACTGATGCTTGGTTACCTAGCATCAGTTACCTGTTGCTAGGTAACCAAAGAGTGAGTTGTGTTGAGGAAATATAATCATTGTTTAGTGTTTTGTTGAATTCAATCATATAACCATTTCTAGTGCTTTAGTTTAGTGAATCTTTTAATAATATAATCATTTTTAGTGTTTGAGTTAGCTCTATCGTTTACTTAAAGTTAGGAGTTTTTGTGTCACTGAGGTCGTAAAACCACAGGAGGTAACCAATCTTATCTGTGTGAAAACCAGGGACACATTCCTGTCTCAGGAAGGGGGGTCCTTAGGCAACATTTGGCACGACGTACGGTTGACCTATGGACTTCTGAACTCTTGAAACTGTGAACTTTTAAACTTTCAGACTGATATCATATAGATTACTTTAATATTGCATGCTTTAACTGAATATTTTATTTTAATATTCTATTAGAACTAAAACTAGTCAATGATAAAGGTAAATTGAAAATGTTTTGTTTTGTACTAAAAATAGGAAATGGATCTGATTATTTTTTGTAGTTTATATAAGTTTAAATATCAAGGAGACGTTGGGAGGAATAACAGAGCAAAAAGCATATTAAGTTTAGAGAATTAAATATAGGATTTAAGGTAGAAAAACCCAGGATTTCACAGAGACTTGTGAAATTTTTGGATGTTTGTGGCTCAGGAAGGCGTCAGGAGACTGCATCAATTGGTGAAATAAAAACCTGGATTTATGGTCGACTCGGATGCATTGACCTGCAGTTCACCCTAAGAGAATTTGGTTTAAAAACATACATGCGGTTTGTTATTTATCTGTTGGGATAGAGCCAAGTCTCCTGAGACATTTGCGAAGTTGTAAAAGTCAGCAGGACTTTTAGAGTTCTGGTTAACTTCAAATAACATCAAAGAGTAAACTTCTCTTTGATGGCTGACCAAATTGTAGGGAGGTGCCGTTTTCAGTGGGGCTAGGAGACGGCTCCTCATTGGTCGAGGCAAGGGACGCCTTGCTTGAAGCAAGAACCTCCCACGGAGAATATAATCTGCCTACAGCGAAGAAATAATTCAGAAATATGGCCGATCTCTAATGGTTATTGCTCTGGTTATGTTTCTCCAAGACGTCTTGTGTGTCTGTGTTCTGTCTTTTACGTATCTCAGGTAACTAAATGTAACTCTGCATGTTTCTTCTGTTCTGCTCCGTATGCCTAAATTCTTTGTTTCTGATTGGATTAAATTCTGAACTTCTGTGACGCCAACACGCTGCGTACGCCTCTTGTGTTCTCGCGAGGGCTCCCAGACCGCGGCCGAGATCCGGGACCAGAAGAAAGGAGAAAGAACCGAATTGTATTTTTTTTAAAGTTTTACTTAATAATCCTTTTTCCAACAGTTGCTAGGTAACCAAAGAGCCAGTGAGTCAGTTGATTCTGTTGAATTTTTTTTTGCTTCATTCAGTGAAGTTACTCACAGTAAGGGGTTGAATTTCCAGGAATTTTACTCGACTAAGAGTAGCAATACTTCAAAATAAAATTACTCAAGCAAAAGTTAAAAAGTACAACGTAGTAAAAATACTCCTAAAGGGAATTTTTTTCCCCAAAAAGTAAATAAAATCAAAGTAAATGTAGCCAGTTACTAGCTAACTCTGTATTCAAAAATCCCTGACCTCGTATTCCAGCTCGTCGTTTCTGTCCACTTCGTGCTGACTGATGTCGAAGTAGTCGGTGGGATCGTAGTACACAGGCTCCGAGAAGCTGAGGATGAAAACATTCAGGAAAATACCTTTCAGTTGGAGCAGCTTCTGGCATCTAACGTGTATTAAAATGGACCAACACAGATCAGCTCCAGTTGAATATCTTTCAAATTCAAAACCAGCTTATTGATCCCAAGGGTAAATTATAAGTTGTTATAGCTTATATTTATTCAAAATTTGTCAAAGACTTGTTGTAGATAATACAATTAGAGATCAAGTAAACCAGGAGTGTCCAAAAGTGCTGCCCAAGGGTCATTTGTGGCCCTTAGATTTTTTGTTTTGTTTTTTTGGCTCTATCTGCACCTCAACAATAATACACATTTGTTTTCTAAACTTTTTTTTTATTTCAAATTAGGGTAAAATTATTACCAATATAATTTCTTACTATGTAAAAAATTAAGTACAAACAAACTTTCATAATAAGTAAAACCTTGTTTGTCTAGGGACTTTTATTGAAATGACAACTTTGCTGCACCCAAATCAAGATTCATTCAATTTATTAAACTTAGCTAAATATAGAGAGTGTTTTACAAGAAAGAGACCCAAATCCTGTTCTTATAACTCAAGAGTAAATTTGTTTGATGGAACCTAAACTAATTTAAAAAGTAAATACATTTCCTTTTATTACAGAAAATGTGTAAAATCCTTCCTGGATAAACAAAAATAATCTGACTACTTATGTTTTCTTAATTGTTTTCAGTACATTTTGTATGATGACTTACTAGGGCTACTAAAAAAAAAAAGTTAAATTCCACCAAAAAAATTCTAGAAAAAACAAGAAAATGTGCTTGAAAAAACTCAGAAATTGAAAAAACTAATCTCAGAAATGTTCTTATAAAACCATAAAAATTTCTGAGTTTCAAAAGTCAAACTTTCTTTTTATATATCTTTTTAGAACATTTCTGAAATTAATCTCAAATTTTTAGTCTTTTTCTTGCCAATTTTCTACTTTTGGAGCTCAGAAATGTTTAAGGTTTTACTAGAAAATTTCTGAGATTATATTTTTTTCTAACTTCTGAGTAATTTTTTGGGTTTTTTATTTCTAGACATTTTATGAGATTACTCTCAAAATCTGAGTTTTTTGGAAATTGGCTCTTTTTCTCTCTGGCTCTACTACGCCATCATACTTTTGACCCCACAGTTTTGGCCCACGTGACCAAACGTTTGGACGCCCTGTATCGAGCGATTCCCACTCACAGTTCGTTGAACAGATATGGCTCTGGCAGCGGGGGCAGCGGTGGGGAGGGCGGCGGGTCGGGTGGAGGCGGTGCGCCGCAGGGATGCTCTCTGCTCCGGCCCAGAGTCAACATATGCTGGAAGCTGATGTCCGTCTGGGTGCAGCTGTCCACGCAGTCGGCCATGCCCATGGTCACCGCCACGGGGCCCCGGCGGCCGCGCCGGAGCCGCGCGTCTCCGAGCGCCCCGCTTCAGGATGCTGGACAGCCGGGGGTCTCGTATGTCCAGGGTGGGATCTCCAGACAGACGAGAAAGCTCCTTTGCATTCACCTGCAGCAGAAAATTAGCATAAATACAGATCTGTTTGAAAAAATGCAACTATTTCATTTCGTATCCTCCTACTTTTTATTTCATTTACTCAATGAATATGAATAGTATGATGGAGAATTAGGCCTGTCAGGGCCATTAAAGAAAAAAAAGGAGTACATTTCAGGAAATTTGTAGAGAAAACAAGAAAATTTCAAAATTTTCAACATTTCAAACTCAGAAATTTCCCCCTTTTTTTAGCATACATTTGACTTTTCAAGCTTAGAAATTCCTAGTTTTTTCAAGAAAATTTCTGAGATTAATCTCAAATTTTTTAGTCCTGTTGAGAAAAAGTTACAGTAGAATAAAATATTACAATAATTTTCTTGTAAAATATGATTTTCTTCTTGTAATAGTATTCCTTTTAAATGACTCGCATGAAAACCTTGCACTGTACCTACAATCAAACAAACTGTACCCTTGTTAGAACACAGAGGGAGATGAATATCCTTTAGCCAAGTGTCAGTTTTCTGAAAGGAACTGCAAGCAGAAAACACCAAGCAGCAGAGCAGAAGGTAAATGAAAGAGACCTTTAATCGACCGTCAGCGTCAAAAGAGCACAGCATGTTGCCTACATGACCCCTCTGCAAAGAGAAACAGAAAAAAGCAATAAAAACGGAGCTTTAGTGAATAATTAGATTTCTGTAACAAGTAGTAAAGGAGATAACCACGGTTAAGACAACATTTCTACAATAAAGAAAGCATGTGAATACGACAACATATTAGGACCATTGTAGACAGAAAAATAACAGATTTTTTTATTTCTGAAATTTTCTAGAAAAAACATGTTTCAATCAGAAATTTGTGAAAGGAACCTCAGAAATCTTGAGTTTAATCTCAAACTTTTCTTGAATAAAACACATTTTGAGCTCCAAAGTCAAAAAACTTTGAAATTTATATATTTTCAGAAAATTTCCAAAACCTCCAAAAGTCAGAAATTTATGACAAAATCACTGAAGTTTTGTGGAAAACCTCCAAACTAAATATTTAGCATGTTTGATAAATATTTAGGACTGAGCTCAATATTTAATTTTGAAAATAAATATTTAGGTTGGAAATAATTTTTTTAGCGTGGAACTGAAATATTTAGTTTGGAAAATAAATGTTTAGTTTGGATCTAAATATGTATTCAGCAACATAAATATTTAATTTGAAAGCTAAATAGTTTCTAAAATAAATATTTAGCTTGTTAATTCAATATCTAGTTTGAAACTTTGATGTTTATAGATGCATGAATAACAGTGAAAATATGACTTCAGAAAGATGATCATCTACATTTTTTCTATATAACAGACTAAATAAACCTGTTGTTAATGTTTTACAGTGTAACTTTACAGATATCGCCTGATAAGAAAATACAGTGTGATAATCCGTGCTTTTCATTTGTTTCTGCTGGTTTACGGTTACGACACGTCGTATTACTGTCACTGCCAGCTACTCTTTGGGCTTTAACTCAGCGCCATAAAATAATACAACAGGTCCCATTTTACAGTGTTTTCATTGTTGGCTCACATCAGCCTGAAGCAGCTGGTGAAACGGGCAGAACTGGTGATTTAAACTGACATACTGAGACACATTTTTGACCAAAAAATGAGTTGGGATTCAGCCCGTCTTTGAACATTGAGCTGCTGACCTTGGACATCACCAACTCTCCATGTCTCTCGTTCATCCTCTCCTCTCCCTCTTTTCTCCCTCTCTCTCATCTCATGTCCCCTTTCCAGTAATTGCATGTCAAATCAATGTTCCCCTGTGCAGCCAAGCAAAAAAAACTTTCCTGCCACATTCGGCTCCTGCTCCCTTGATATTTTCCACTTCCTTTTTATTTTTTTATGTGTCTCTATATTCCTCTCCTTTCGTCTCTTGTTTTCTGTCCCCACACGTCTCTCTCTTGCCTTTCTGGACTCTGGGTTTCTTTCGCCGTGCTGCCTCAGCAGTTCTGTCGGCTCCGTCCCCTCCCGGAGGAGCCGCCGCCTCGCCCTCCTCCACCTCCATCTATTTCAGCCGCTCCGTCTCCTTGTGTGTGTTTGTCCTTCCCTGCGCTAATGTTCCCCCATAAATCTTACTGTCTGTGTTAATGTGCTTCTTCGCAGCAAACGAGATGCTCTGCAGCCAACATGGCAGTTTGGTGAGGAAATGAATTAGTACTCTGCTATCTGTATGTTCTGCATTGTGCAAATATTTCTGCCTTGAATTTGTGATTTTATACAGAAAGTGTCTGCGTCCCCTCACTATTCCCACAATACAAACCTATTTTAATACACCAATCAGTAACATGTTTTCAGACGTTTGTGTGAATTTATAAGATAAAATAGTGCACGGTTATGCAAATATATGACGTATTATCTGATTTTTATTTATACATTGAAGTTTAGTGTATTTAATTGCATGAGTATTGTCTTTATGTTTATTTTTTTTTACAAATGCACTTTTACAAATAGTTTTATTACCCCTTACTGTTTTACTTTTGCTTTAGTAATTTTATTAAGTTTCGTTAGTGTTAATTTAATTCAAAAATATTTCATTAATCCCAAAGAGAAATCAAATTAAATTACTTGATTAAAATTTCTATATACTCCACTCACTGTAATCTCACAATCTTTTATTTATTTATTTATTTATTTTTACCAAATATTCACTTCAGACACACACAGTTTTTGCTAAAGTTTAGGTTTTTATACAATAAAAGAAATTTGTTTTGAAAAATGTTATTTTGTAATGTTTAAAAATATATTATTTACATTTTGTTCTCAAAATACCAACATGTCCATATATTTTGATCCGTCCGATGATGTAATTTTTAAATATTAAATTATTGATGTTTTGATCAGCTACTCAGCACTTCCATCCATCCATCCGTTTTCTTTAAACCCTTGTCCCTAATGAGGTTGGGAGGGTTGCTGGTGCCAATCTCCAGCTAACGTTCTGGGCGAGAGGTGGGGTCACCCTGGACAGGACACACGCACTCACTCACACCTAGGGACAATTTGGAGAGGCCAATTAACCTGACAGTCATGTTTTTGGACTATGGGAGGAAACTGGAGTACCCAGAGAAAACCCACGCATGCACAGGGAGAACATGCAAACTCCATGCAGAAAGACCGGGGCTGGGTATCGAACCCAAAACCTTCTTTCTGCAAGGCAACAGCTCTACCAACTGCACCACTGTGCAGCTGCTACTCAGCACTTGAGTAGACTTTTTTATTTTAATTATGTAAAAACATGTAGAAGCAGTGCCAACATTATACTATTATACTGTTATTTGAGTATAATAAATGTTTAAAAATGATTTCTACTTACTTACCAAAACAATATGAGCTTCAGAGAAAGATGAAAAGATTAACCGTAAAACCTGGTGTGACCCTCCCAGCCAGGGCCGGTCAGAGCCTATTTGGGGCCCTAACCAGCTTTTTATTGGGCCCCTCACACAAACATGTCTACACCAGATGATTTATAATTCCTAAGCATTGTTTGTAATTAGCATACAATATACCAGTGCTATTATGACTACTAATTTTAACATTACAGGTGTAACGAAGTAAAAAAGATCATTTGGATTTTGAAATTCAGAGTGGTGTTTAAATGTGCCATTTTATTTTAACTATTTGAAACAATTCATTTCCCCAACAGTGGCAGCAGCCATCAACAGGAAGAGATTATTAATTATTATCTACAAATACAACACAAAAGTTGTTTTACCATTAAAAATAAGACACCACTGCCAAATGACGAGTTCTCTGATTTTACTCTTTATAGGTTAATGTTTGAGTAAAATGAACTACTACTGACTTTTATTCTATGAATTACTTGCATGTAAAAACAATAAAGGTGCAGAGCTTTCAGACTTCAAATAATGCAAAAAAAAAGTTCATATTCATTTAGAAACAACAATACTAATGTTTTACTCAGAAATTAATATTTGGTTGAGTAACCAGGAGGTTTTCATTGGGGTTCAGTGCAGTGAGCTCTTCCTTGTTACCAAAGCTCTCTTTTTCTATCCTATCATAGTACTAAACAGCTGCTTAGCTCTCATTGATTTGGGCCGGCCCTGGGCCGACGCCTTGTTTGTAAAATGTATAAAACTGATTTTACAGGATTTTGTGCATAAAACAAATGCACAAAATATCTTAAAATAACTCTGACAGAAGAAAATGCGTGAAAACACGCTGTGGTCGTATGTTCAGCTTCAGCGCTGTTTGCTCTCAGAGCCATTAGTAGACAGGTCTGTGGTCATGAGTGGCAGGTATGAATACAGATGGAAGAAAAAGAAGAGGGGGTCTCATTTATTATCAATGAGAGGTGCTGAGATTGCTTTGAAGATGACTTCATGGAGGGTAATGGTTGCTCTGCATCACAAGCTCGACCGCTTCCACGTGTTGTTCTCTATTATCTGAGTTAGTAGGTCATCACATTTATCTTCTATTTATAAGCAACACATTTTTTTTTCCCCTTCCAGATAATGATCACCCGGGTCTCCACACCCAGCTCTTGAATGTGTTAAAAAAACTGGAATTAAAATTCATAAAAAGTACTTGAGGATTCGCCGTGTTGGGGGGGGTGGGAGGCATGTGGAATCGGCAGCGGCGGTGGAGCTCTGGGTGGGGTTGATGTGGAGAGATGAAAGAAATGCAAAGACTTCAAAGTGTGAAAAAAGCAAAGCATGAAATGTTTAGCAGGAGACTGGGAGAAGAAGAGGGGGAGAAACAAAGAAACAAGGAGGTGAAGAGTACTGGAGGTAAACAGACTCCCAACAGGAACGCCTGGGAAATTATTAAACGTATCGTATTAATTATCGTTATCTAATTGTCCTTTAAAGAGCAAACCGATCACAGGAGCTGAAATGAAAACAGGCAACGCCACATTAGGATAAAAAAAAACCACTCCAAAAGTCACTTGCTAACATTTCCTCTACAGAGTTTTGCTTCATGTTCATTTCAAACAGCTTTCCTACAAGCACAGAAATCCTCACCAGGAACGCATCGGATTCCACTTGTTCAGTAATTGATTTTTCTCATCTCCCCCGCTTTGAAGACTGCGGCAGTCACCTCCTCAGAAAATCAATTAATCTGGGGACTGGGCTGACCATCTGCAGCTCCAGCTGGTTGACATCCAGCAGCAGGAGAGGAAGGACCGTCAAAAACAGAGACCAGGAACCGCGTTTCCCTTACAAATGTTCGTCCATATTCTGCTGATGGCGAATGTTGTTTCCATTAAATAAGAAATTAATTAAAATCATATGTGAAAGAGTCATAAAACATGAAGGCAGTAACAAATGTGAACAGTTACAAGAGATGTATTCATATTTCAGGATCATAGAGGAGCAATAAATCAATGAATCGCATGATAATTAAAATGATCTCTATATTTTCCATTTGCATGATTTATTTTACTTTTCCCTTTTCTCTCTTTCTACCAAAAACTGAATGATAAAAGTCTTCGGTTTGGTGCTTTAGTGTGAACTAGCCTCTTTTTAAATGAAAATGTTGTTTACAGATACTTAATAATTCATTTTATTTGTCGTTTCTGTTGTCTTTGTTTAATTTTTTTGTTAAAATTTTACATTTTATTCATGTTTGAGAATGAATTTTTGCATTGTTATTCCATTAGCATTACTTGAAAATGGTCTCAGAACAATATTATCGTTTATCGCAACAAATTCTGGGACAGTTTATCGTGACAGGAATAGCAAAGGGCAGAGAGTGAAATGATCAATTTCATCCATCGATCGAAATAGATAAGGATCAACTATGACTCCAGTGCAGCAGCTTTTTGACCAAATAGTCATAATTTAAAGAGAAAGCAAATGAGGTGGATTAGCAGTGATTTATGGCATCAGCCACGACATGTTGCTGCTGCCAGGAAGTTGAGCCGTTGTCATGACAACCACTGGACTGTCATAAAACCACAGTTTTTGGTCAGAGGCTTATTCAGATATGTTGTGAGACCAACAGCTACTGGAGCTCTTTCCTGTCCTTCATCGTCATCCACATTGATTTTGTGAAGAAACTTGAGACAATATGAGTTATGATGTTTAATTTACCTTTGCGACAAATCAAGTAGTTTTGAATTCACATTGAACTGAATGTATTCGTTGCAAATTGAACACACCGCCATGTTGTTTCAGTTCTACGTTTTGTATTTAAGCAGATAATGGCTGTTGCTGGTGTGTTTAGCTTCCTTTATTATTGGTCATTAATAACCACCAAGGCAACATTTCATGTGTCAGTGAGGGATGTGCTGCTTAAGACTAAAAAACTTTGCAACGTGGTTTACAGCTGATATGCACATGGATATTCTGTAAAAGATGATTGCTTCCCTTTTATTGGTTGGAAGATTAAATAAATTTAAAACCAAATGAAACAATATCTTGTTAAGTATTTTTGGTCTAGTTTTTACAAATATTTCAGTATACTTGAGACAAAACTGACTTACAAGTAACTTTTTGGCAAGATATAGGAGCTTGTTTTAAGTAAATAATCCTTATTGATTTAAAAAAAAAAGAGTTCGACTGGTTGATTATTTCACTTGTAATATGGGAGAAATGTCTTGTTATGAGTGAAATAATCTCAATACAAATAGTAAAATTTTTATCAATATTAATAAATTATTCACTTAAAACAAGTTCCTATTTCTTGCTGAAAAGTCACTTGTAAGTTAGTTTTGCCTTATGTAAAATGTACCGAGATGCAGGAGGCAACTTAAAATGATCAGTTTCTCTGATTTTACTTTTTATTGGTAAATGTTTGAGTAAAATGAACATTATTTCATTCTGTGAACTACTGACATGTCTCTGAAATTCAAAGCAAAAATTTAGTGCTTATTAGCAGAGCTTTCAGACCTCAAATAATGCAAAAAAAAAAACCAAGTTGATATTCATTTAGAAAAACAACACTAATGTTTTCACTCTGGAAGAGTTCTGAGATCAGTATTTGGTGAAATAACCAGGTTTTCAGTCGGATTCAGTGCAGTGGGCTCTTAGTTTTTTCCAGACTTGTATTTGCACTAGAATCTGGACCAAAATACTTGGTAGGACTTTGTGTTTTTGCAGCGTTAATATTTGCTGTTAACAGGGTTTTCTTGTCTCCATCTCCGTTTGTTTTCCCTGACTCCAGCCCGAATCTGTCTGCAGGTCCCGATGTGTTTACCTCTGGTCGAACGTCGGCTTGTTTCTGCGTGCCACGCTGAACGACGGCACACTTAGGTTTGTTTAACGACACGCGTTGCCATGGAAACTGCCTCCTGCTCCACACAGAGCCAAGAGAGAGAAGAAGGGAGCGGCTGCCGGTTTGTCGTGTCAGTGTGGGTCAGGAAATGCATGGTAAACACAACATAAAAACCAATATGCTTTATGTTTCTAATACAGTTCTGCTGCTGCTGTGTCTAATTTATTAGCTTCTCCTTTTTCGTTACCTGAGGCTACAGTCAGTATCGATGGGACGGATGGCGATGGGTGTGTACCGAGAACCAGAGTGAAACGAATGTGCAGCAAAGGGCCGAATGTATAATGCATGACTTTTATTCCTTCAGCAAGAGAAGCATTTAGATACAGTTGAATTTAACGGCCTGAATTAACAGCAGAACGTTGCCTTAAGCTGTGAAGTTCTGTAATTATTGTCTGAAAACAGACAAGCTTAATTTGAGTTAAAATTTTACACTTGAGTAAAGAAAAATAGCCCCAGACTTGGATCCTGTGAAGCTGAAGAACAGAGCGTGAAGAACCATGAAGCTAAGATTTAATTACGTCTACCTTGTGCCTTTTATTTGGCCTGATATCAGCATTAATCAGGCGGCTGCACAGCCAGATTTTCTGTTTTTCTGATTATTACACGCAAGAAATCAAAGTGAATTTAAAAAAAGCAGCAGGCCGTCCACGATCATCCCTCGTCTGATTAACAGTTTTGTTTTTTACGTTGAAAATGTGCCAGCTCAGGCTTCTGTGAGCCGCCCAGTTTCCATTAGTATCTGAATGCATGTTGACTCGCAGCCAGCCAGCGGCTCTTCTGCTGCTTCATTATGCCATCTGCGTTTGTTCTGCTGTCCCACGCTCCTCTGCCTCCAACCAGCCGTGCTGCTTCAGTTCTAACAGACCACTGTCTATAGAAATCCATCCCTGAGTATCTGTTTGCATTGCACAAACAACATCCCTGCAGTGGCTCTGCACACAACATGACATCTCTCCATGCTCCATCACTCTTCCTGGCTGTCGCTGTGGACTCTGCTCGCCGCCACGCCCGCGCCTGTGTCAGCCGGAGCTGAAAACGCTCCTAAACGGCGGCAGCACAGTGGAGCTCATGTTGACAGATAAGGGAAAGCTGTTGCATGAATCAAAGGTTTGATTTTGACCTTTCATCTCCAAAAATTTGTTGGAGGAGGGGGGGTTTGTTACTTTAGCTAATAGGGATGGGCGTTTATTGTATCGTTTCACTGCAAAAAGATAAAACCTTGCCAAGTATTTTTTGTTTAGTTTACAGTGCAAATACATTTGTACATTTAAAATGAGAGAAACAAATTTACAAGAGACTTTTCAGCGAGATATAGGAGCTTGTTTTATGTAAATAATTCCTTAATATTGAGTAAAAAAAAGTAGTAGTTCCACTGTCAGATGAATCCACTTTACAAAAATAAATTTTCCCATATTTTTGGTCTAGTTCAGATATTTTCTGGTGTAAATTCTTACTTGAAATAAGATGCAACTAACTTACAAGTAACTTTTCAGCAACATACATGAGCTTGTTTTAAATCAATGATTCCAAAAACAATTTGCTATTTCTACTGAGATTATTTCACTCATACGACATTTTTCCCTGATATAATCTGAAAATGAAACTAGAACTTTTCCATAAACATTAAAGAATTAAAGACTTAAAACAAGCTTGTATATCTTTCTGAAAGGTTACTTCTAAGTTAGTTTTTTGTTATTTCAAGTAAACAAATATATTTGCATTAGAATTTAGGTGAAAATATTTGGTAATAAATCAGATTTTATTTGTGTAGCACATTTCAGCAACAAGGCATTTATTTCAAAGTGCTTCACATCATAAAAAGACAAAAATCAACAATTAAAACACTACATTTTTCCAAGTCTTTACACGTCAAAATGTTTGTTAGTGTTTCATTATTTATGTTTCAAAGAAAACTCTAAACAACCGGGGTTTTAGTTTAGATTTAAAGCAACTCAACGTTTCGGCTGTTTTGCAGTTTCACGGCAGTTTGCTCCAGATTTGTGGTGCGTTGAAGCTGAATGCTAAGTAAAGATTTTGGTAAAATTTTATGTTTTTTTTAATCGTGACAAAATTCTTATAAGAATGTTGACCTTATATAATTAATGATGTTTAAACCCACCCAAATATATCAGTATTGATGTTTTTTTTTTTCTTTTATCTTCTTTGATGAAGGCGTCGATAAATACAAAGGCGCAGTAATTCTGTGCAGCTTAGTGACATAAATCAAACTTCTTTACGTGACTGGCGTCCTAAAGAATTACAAATGGGAACGGTTTTCAAGAGCATTATTTGTATTTGTGGGTCTGCAATTGTTGTGAAACACAGTCATACAGTTACCTAAAAAAAATCATTCTTATTGTCACTTTTATTGTTGTCACAATAGAAACACAGAATGTTGTGATAAAACTTTAAGTCCATATCATCCATCGCTAGTGGCATGGCGCACAGACAAACAGTAAAGATGAATAACATGTTTAGTTTCTGGATGTTAAAGACGTTTAAAGAGGCAGATTGTTGCCAAACATTGACTCTTTCAGGGATTGTTTGCCTTATTTCTTTCTTGGATAAGGTTGCTGATGTTGAACCTCCTCTGGATTCACAATCAGCCTCCATGTATCATTTTTCTCCTCGGCCTTCACCTACAAGATTAGTGGGCCCTCCCAGAGCTTTTGTATTTTAATTCCCCCTTGCTATACGAAGCATTCATATTAATTATTTTGAAGGTCGAGCTGTAAGACAAAAAAGGACCTTAAAAAAATGAGTTTGGCCTTTTTTCTCCTGGTTTCATTTGCATGTTTCTGCTCCCTTTTCAACTCATTAGCCTGCCTTTCCTTGGACTCTTCCTGTGCTTCCCGCGCTCTGTCTCTTTTGGCATTGCTTCTGGCACCAGAGGCAGCCAAGTCCAGCATGCAACAGCTGAGGCTTTGGGGCTCCACAGATACTAAAAGTGTTGCTCTGCATAACCGTGAGTGTCGAGCGTTTTTCATGCTCTGTTAAGATGAAGATCTATTTAGGGTTGGGGGATGTGTCACCGGGTCGCCAAGCAGGAACTTTTGTGTGGCAAAGCACAGCCAGATGATGAGCTTACTCACAGGCAGACCGAGGTCTCTGTCGGCAGGTGGTGGGGAGGCTGTAACCGTGGCAACGCCTCTCTTCACTTTACCCCGGTTTAACTACCCATCCATCCTTCTGGCTCCGAGGCTCTGTCTACTTTTGCTCCGTTCGATGCTCTTCATGCTATCGTGATCACAGCGAAGCATCATTATTCTAATCATCGCTATCATTGTCGCTGAATGACTGCTTCATGCTGCAATTAGGAGCACGGATAATGGGATAACGAGCTTATATCTGCGTTTAAAACAATAAAAGGAGATGAACATCCAAGCCAAAAGAATGGTTTTGTCATTTTCAACCCAAAATCCAGCTTAATGTGATTTATTTTGTTTTGTGACATAGTATGAGGATGTTTTGATTTGTATTGTTTTATTTCTGTCCATGAAGACAGAAATAAAACAAGATGGCGTTAATGATTTAAAAAGCTTGTTAAGCTGTTGGTTATTGAAATTAATGATTTCTTTGCGTAACATATAGTAATGTCTGCTGTTTTCTGCTAAAGAGGAAAACACGTCATGTGAAGTGTGACTCTCCATAACAATGCCTTGCATATGATTCATACTGCCTGTGTTTTACACATCTTGCAATACAAGCACAGCAAGATTTCAGCTGGATTTTCTGTTAGACCGACACAAAGCAGGGAATAGCTACTCAGTGGAAGGAAAATGATTAAGATTTCTATGAATAAAACCCAAAAAGCCTTACTAGCATGGCCTATTTTACTCTGATACGTTAAAATATAGGAATCACTGTGAACAACACAGCATGCACACCATGAAACATGGCGGTGCTAGCGTCTCCTTGTGGGGATGTTTTACTTCTCCATTAACAGCTTGTCCACTAGGACTCTAAACACCACTGGCGTCTGGTCCATAGGGGGCGCTGCAGCGCCGCCCTCACAAACGTAGAAGAATGAAGAAAGAAAGAAAGAAAAATAAAAATGATCAGCAGTGAATTTCCACCGACAGACTCGGTATTCTTCTTGAAGCTAAATAACCAATTCCGTTGTTAGGTAAAGATAATAAACATTTGCCGGCGCCCGGATACCAGAGTTTCTCGTTGCCATGGTGATAACGTTGCTAATGGTGACGGCAGAATTTTCCAGACGGCCGGTAAGTTATAGCTTTGTTCATTTACATTTACATGTACATTTTATTACTTTTAGCTGCCTTATTGCTTTGCTCTTTTTTATTTACATTTTCATCCGCTACTTTCATTTGTACTCTGCTTAAAATCAGTTATGAAGGTTGTTGTGGTTTATTTGACGCTTATATGCTGTGGTTAGCAGCATGATGCTAATGGTGTTGCTAAGACTTATTTTTAAAAAAATTGTTAATGGTGATGCTGCTGTTGCCTTTTTTTGAGATTATGCTGATATTATAATGTTAATGTTTGGTTTATGTCAGTGTTTTCTGGATCAAATGGCTGACTATGAACATTCAAAACATTTCAGCTATACTACAAATATTTATATCAAAAATCACTCATAAGTAAGAATGGCCTATTCAAAGTCCTGACCAAAATGCCTCTGACTGAGCTTCAGCTGTTTTCCACAAAATAACAGGTAACATTTTCAGTCTCTACGTGTGTCATTTTAAAAAGGATTAATTCAAAGAGATAAAATACAATAAAGAATTCAGAAAATTAAAGCTATAATTTTTCTTTCACTTTAGAACCGTAAGCTTCTTTGTGCCACAAAATGACAATAAAGGAAAATGCATAGACATTAGTTGTTGTCAAACTCAGGGCGCGGGGGCTAAATCCGGTCCATCAGAAGTTTTTATGTGGCCCTCTAGACTCTAGATAGCTACATAATATAGATCCTTCAAAATAAATGTTGTATGCATATCATTTTACCAATCCAGTCTAAGCTGTTTTTATCTGCAAACCGCCAAATTACATCAATGTGACAATATTATTTAACTCATTAAATGCAGAGCCAGCTTTTTATTCGTAGTTTTGACTGTTTGCTAAAGGGTAGTTTTATCAGTACATTCTGCCACAACTGGCCCTTGGAGGACATTCATGATTTTTAATTGGCCCAAAGTGAAAATGAGTTTGACACCCGTTCTACTGGCACAAAAAGTAAAAAGTTGAAGGGATGTGAATATTTTTGTAAGGCAGTCATTGATAGCTCAGAGGAGGACCGCACTCACCTGGAACATCACCCTGTATTGCTCCTCAGGCTTTTGAACCACACACATGTTGCACCCCATGGCGACGGCTGGCAGGGAATGACGGACCCTGCTGGTCCTCCAACCCAAGTTTGGTTCTTAAGGCAGTATTCTTTGTCTGTGGCAGTGGGAGAGCCCCACCCTCATTCGCAGGGGGTTGTGGTATGTGTAACACCAGTCCTCTTCAGAGTGACACTCAACTCATCCACAGCAGGGAAGGGAACAGTTTAATCGGCCGCGTCACTGATCCGCTGTCTTTTGTTGTGCTCAGACGTTGGAAATCATTTTATTTGCAGATACGTTCCATTGAGGTTTGTGTGCTTATTGGCGGATCTCTCTTCACACTCTAATTGCCCTGCAGGTTTGTGCTTCATTAATCAATCAGGCACCAGTTTCAGACGTGTCAGTGCTTCTCCCAGACAAACGCGACGGTGCAGAACTCCTGCTGTAGCCAGCGACTCTGGGTCATAGAGGTGTAGAGCTGCAGCATCGAGTAGTTACTCCCAGAAGACGCCCGCTGTGGCTGAACTCCCCCACTCTCACAGTGCTACCCGTTCAAACAATGAGACCATCTAACAACTTGAGGAGGCTGCCTCTTACTCCTCAGTCCCACATTGTCCTACCCTCCTGCTTTGCTCTCCAGGTTTGCTGAGATAACGTGTCTTTGCTTAAAGCCGAGTCAGCACTCTGTCTTGCTCTGGTCATCTACTTAAGGATCAGCATATGGTTAGAGGTATTTCTTAATGCAACTGCACTGAAACTCCTTGAGGGCATGAGTGGGATTGAAAGCTTTGTGTCAGGTTGTGCCCATGACCCCATTAGCCAGAAGCTGCAAGCCCTTCCTGTGCACTGAAGATAAGGTAACCTGCGACACACCATCCTTTGAGCTACAAGCTGTTCTACTTACAAACGCACACCACTATTTATTCAAAACAGTACAAGGCATTTAAATTAACTTCACCTACAGTGAGTCTCAGCAATATTCCATTAGTCCTCGGACGTGGCTCAGTCAGCACTCAAACTGCTTCAGGGTGGACTAGTGATGGATTATGTTTAGATTAGTGACCTCTTGACAGTAATCAGACAAGACTTCTAGATGTTGAGAGAAAATCAATAAAAAACAGCTGATGGATCGGTTCGATTTGCTGGCGTATTGAAGAAAGGGTTTTCCCCCCTTGAAATTCTGCAAACATGCTAAAAGACCTCACTTTTCACAGTTTGCTGGGACCTGATCTCAATCTTAATGCAAGTTCCTCTCCTGTCTCCTTCCTGTGAGTCTCATCGTCTGGGTTAAACCTTCATCTTTTTCTTTAATCCTTGAGCGAGGATCGTCTTGTCTGAAAGGTCCATCGACAGGGTCGCACAAGCTAATCCTCAGTCAAGGCTCCACAGCACCTGTTTCCTTTTTTGCGTAAAGCCTGTAATCCCCCAAACTCCGACTCCTCTCACCAGCCACACACTGAGACGAAAGCTATCTCTGTCCAATTAGAAGCATGACAACTCGGCCAAAACAACCCCGAACTCTGGAGAGCGAGGCGCCAGACGCGCTCAGCAGGCAAGTGGGCTCCAATGTCACCCTTTTCCATTTTCTCCTGCTTCATATCTATCTACATGTGTCAGCCCTACATGACTGTCAGGATGATGCTCTGCCTCTCATCTCCTTCAGGACGACAAACACGACATGACAGGGTAAATATTGCCTTCGTACATTTAAGAAAAAGAGTCCTCCGCTGGGGAAAAGAAAAAAAAATGCAAGTGGAAAAGTCAGTCCATCATAAAAAACAATCCAGCATGTCCAGACATCCCTCCCCTTTTTTTCTGGTCAGGCTGATTGTCGTATCCTCGTCAAAGTGTGATTTTATAGTCAATAAACGAAATGAGAGCGTTGAGAACATTCCAGGTGGCTGGAGTGGTGAGCAGTGCCTGTCTCAGGTCAGTGATAAATGTCCATCAAGATCACAGGAAGCTCTAAGGGCTGATTGGAGTAGACTTCTTGCCTTCTCCCTCCGGGGACGCCGGTAAACGCACTCCCCCCTCGGCAGCAGGGGGGAGGCACAAAAGGCACTTGTTTCCCAGCGGCGATGGAGGATGCAGATCTGCACGCAGCACTGCCACAACTAAACCCAAACCTTCAGGATCCTGCACCTAACAACTCCCGTTTCCTGTCTCTTTCCCCCTCCACACCCTCTGTTTCTCCTGATTCAGGGCTGGGCTGCTGCAATCTCTTCCAGTCCCCCCTATAATTCTTACCCACACCTCATTTGCTCGCCTCTCGCCCCTCCTCACTCTAGCCTGCCTCCGTCTCTGCTCGTCTGCAGACGAGGGAGAGAGCAGGCACTGGAAAAGTCTGTGTGTTCGGTCTGTGCAGGACGGAGAGAGATAACGAGCAGAGCTGCATGAAAGTGAATGCAATATGAAGGTTTGCATGTGCTGCAACATCAAGACCCAAACAAACAAGGTTCAGCCACTCGTTTCATGGCATTTAGGAAATTCGGACTCTGCTTGTGTTTTTTATAGACGTCTTGAAAGGGGGAAAAAAGATGATTGCTCTTCAAGCAGTAAGATGTAGGTGGAGATCTTGAGACTGCTTCTGCATTCAGATGAGGCTTTGCGCTGACACAAAGAAAGAGCAAAATGGGGGGAAATAGAAAAGAGAAAGCAAGTGAATAACAGGTGTGACAGGATAAATTGAAAAATGTGGAGGAGAGCCAGGAGAGGGAATGCAAATGAGTGAGTGGGAGAGCAGTGGCGAAGCGGAGATGAAGTGAAACAATGGTTCCCTGCAGTAATCAAAATGACCTGCTGAAGGCGGGGATAAAACACATGGAAATATTCCAGTCTGAATTACTGCCTGGGAGATACTTATGAGTTAAAAGTCTCCTTCATTTGATGTGCAGTTCCACATCCAGTGATTTCCCATTCAAGGCTTTTTGCTGCAGAGGCTTTTGCCAAACGCCACCAGGCTGGAGAAGGAAGCCAGTCCATAAGGGAGATACGAGAATTTTGTTAAAGATGCTCTCTCTGCAACCTTAGAGAGTCATTTATCAGCTTGCCCCAAATAAAGAGCCACATATCCTTATGTGTCTTTTTCTGCTTTTTGTGTCTTTTTCTTATTCTCTCTCGCTCTCAGACACACACATCCTACCCCCTTGAGGGATATTGTCCAAGATCCAGGGTGAAACAGGATTTCATGGTTGCTGTGTGTGGCTCAACAGGCTTACAAGTATTCCTGCCACAGCCCTGTTATTGTCACTTAAAGTCGGCCAAATTACATTGCATGATGATCAGAAATAGAAACAATGTCAATATTGGTGTTTACAGATCTATAAGCATTGACAATTCTGCTGCTAGATGTGTGTACAGATGTACAATAACCAATCAATTTATTGTCTCTACTCGCTTATCCTTGCAAGGTCACAAAGGGTCTGGTGCCTGTCTCTGGCCCATGGGCAGCCTCTGGTGGCCAATGGGCAAGAAACGGAGTACAGCCTGGGCGGGTTGCCTGTACCAACAGCCATGCATGCACACACTCATACCAAACAGCAGTTTGGAGGGACAGATCAACCCAAAAGTCATATTTTTGTACTGTGGAAGGTAGCAACATTACATGCACAGGAAGAAACATGTAAACTCCAGACAAAGAGCAAAGACTGGCAATCAAACCTGCAACCTTCTTGCTGCATTGCAACAGTGCTAACCAGTGACATTAATAACAACACTACAACTTGCAACTATTAATGCAAATTCTAACAAATTTAGCATGAAATTGGAATTTTCACCAATCATTTTAACTTTTCCATAAATCCGACCAATCACCTTAACATTTTCTATATGTCCTTCTTTTGTGACCAATCATTTTAGCCCCTTTCTAATTTAACTAACTGTTTCACAACTTAATCTCGTTAACAAGGATACTAATGTAGTTGTTACATATTTTGCTTTAAAATCTTTTTTAAAACCATGTAATGACAAAAATAAACATGAAAAACGTACAATTCTTTAAAAATGGTGCCACAAAATCAGTAACTTTAGACTACATTAATCAGAAAAACATTGCAACATTCTGGATGAACTGACTAATAATAATACCAACCAGCCATCTTGGTTGGTTGGTATTATTATTAGTTGGTATTATCTTGGAACCAACCAAGACTGTTGATTGATACCAAGATGGCCACAATGCTGAAAGCACCATAATTTTACGATTAACTCACACATGCACAGATATTTTGTCTGTCAGCTTTACTTAGTAACGCCCAAAAGGCCACAGGATTGTGGTATCATGTTTTCGTATGAAGCGCATCATGTCTGAGCAGGTGGGTCCAGCCTGTGCAAATCATTTCAGGAAGTTTCCTACTTAAATGTCACGGTTTGTTATTCATTACTGCCTCGTTACCCTCACCTGAACAGAGGTCAAGTAACCTGGAGTTCAGTGCCCTTTAATTTCTGAGCTGAGCTTCACCTTTGTTCCAGTGTTATTCAGCCTTATTGACCTCTCAACTTTTCATGAATAGCAAGCAAGAATGCAGAGAGAGAGCTGAGGCATTTAGGAATCTCCATTTTCAGAAAGACAGGGACGAATTTAGCTATTTTGTTTTCTTTGTAAAATAAAGGCTGGATGGACGAAACTAATGGAACAATGAAGGAAGTGTGGAAATGCAATCATTCTTTCCTTACTATGTTTCAATTTTCCTTAACCAGGCCTGGAAAATTATCAAAGGTGATCTATTATGCTTCCCTAAACAGGATGAATCTGTGGACTATACAAAACATGTTCATCACATTTATTTTATTTTTTTTCTCACAAAATCTTCCTTGGAAAAGGAGATTTTAGTCTGATCAGTTCTGCTTATTTTGACCTCCTTCCAGTATGAGTCGTTCAGCGACTCTTGTCACTTTAAATCCAAATAAGCTTCTGGTGGCCACAACGTTTACACTATACATGAAAATGGCTGCAAACAGATGCACAATTATACATCCATACATCTTTGAAAAGCATTAGTAGAGTCTTCTGCACAACCAACAAAAATGGAGCAAGTGGTTTCTGGATGGTAAGTCAACAGTGAAATACTTGTTTTTTTCCATTTGTTTTTCATGTCTATTTTTGCCATTACATGGTTTTACAAAAAGGATCTAAACAAGCTTGCCATTGTACAGCTCATACAATGGTAAAACCAGCTGACCAATTGTGCTGGTTTTCTGCAAAAACCCAGAGAAATTTATGAAATGGCTCATTTTCCTGACACCAGAAAACATTAACTTTAAAAAAAGATCTGAGTGTTTTTTTAAAAAAAAAAAAAAAAAAAAAAAAGCTTGAGCTGTTTGTAGAAAAAGTTAAAACCCAAAAAGATATGAAAAGTACATTTTACACAATAGGTTCCCTTTAATTCAAGTTACATGCTTTGCCAGGCAACTTAGAAGCGCTTGTTTGAGACAGTTTCTTGAGAGAAATAAACGATGTTCGGAGAGCAGCAGGAACAGAGGGATTTGAGCTGGGGCTAATAGTAGGAAGTGAGGTACAAAGCCTTGTAGTCCGGCCTAACGGTTACCACCTCCATCCATAGGATTTCCGCTCCTTCAGAGAGAAGCAGGGCCCATCGCAGCAGCAGATGGAGTACAGGAAGAATTTTAACAGAGCCCTCATAATTTATTTACTGCTGTGAGCAGAAGACTGCCAGTACATAACATGCTGCAGGAAAAAACATATTTTATATTGTTTTGCATGCTTGTGTGTACACACACACACGCACACACACATAGTGGAGGTTTTTATAGGAGAACAAGCTTGTTTGAGTGTGTCCTCTTTGACGAAGTCAGGCTGGTGATTGACAGGTCATTTAAAATGACCTTTTCCAGAAGCCTCATTCACATTCTGGAGAAGTCACCTTGTATGTGTGAAAGCTATCAAACAGAGGAAACGGGGAGAAGGACTGAGATGACATGAGACAGCAGAGGAACAGATGTGAAGGCATGATGGAAAGGAAGGCCAACATGTTTGATGAAAGATGACAGGAAACCTTACGTTACGTTTTTGTTGTGTTGTTTCAAGGCAGCTCTGTGGTCCATTATTTAGATTCACAAGCTACTGTTTTGCTAATCACAATATTATTGCATTCATAAAATGATTATTCTACAGAGGACCTAGGATGATTTGTTCAAGGTTTAGTTTCTTATTTTTAGCAATTGTAGTCATATGCAAATGTTTTGGCATTTACTGACATCTTTACTGTGAATTATTATAAAGGAATAAAAGTAATACACAGGACTCGGATTCTTTATGGTGCGTTCACACCAAGTGCGTTTTGAGCGCCAGGTGCCTCTGGTTTGTGTTCAAAGTCTAAGTGGAGGCATGTCAAGGGCCATTGCGATGCGTAAAGAGCATCCAACACGTCCAACGGAAAACAGGTAGAGGTGACGCGCCCTCGACGCGCCTCCACATAGACTTGAATGTAAATCCAACACGCAAGACACTAGATATTAGAGCTGTAGTGATGCAATAATCTCACGATATAATACAATATATTGTGATATTCAGCAAACAATGCAATTCAATAAACGTTTGAGGTTTTCTGAAAGATTTTAGGGGCACAGAGTGATTTTGGTGACATTTTGTGACTTATAGAGTTGGACTGAATTTAACTGAAAACTGATTAAAAGCACCAACTACACAATACCTGGCTCTGGTTGGACTTGGACACAGACTTAAAGTTGACAGCTGGACAAAACGAATCAAAGAAGTGGTGAGAAAACATGTTTCTTTTAATTGAAACAGTTCAAACTGTAGCTTATATGCATTTGTAAAGTAAATAAAGTGAACCAAGTACCTGCTCTGAATAGTTTGATACCTTTTAAACCTGAACATCTGAAGGAATCACTCTAAGCCTGATGATCTAATCTCTCTCATGGCGAAGCAACCAGTGAGTGAGCAAGGTGATGTTATGATACTTGCAGATAAATATAAAAAATTTCTAGGAAGAAAATATCGATATATATATCGCAAAATCGATGTTACACAGCCCTACTAGGTATACAGCAAAATGTCAAGCATCTGCGTTCAAATTGAACACGCATTGAACTAGAAGCATCATACACGCTAGGTGTGAATGCAACATTACTATTACATCCAATGGGGATATTTATTTACATCTGCAAATAAGTTCAACAAAAACAACACATCTTCTTCAAAATATCCAAAATCACTCAGCTTTTGCTGGACACATCACTTTTTATAGGATTCCATCTCTATTGGCTTGTATTTGAAAGACCAATTGCATTGCTTTCCTTCATTTGCGCCGTCATTCTGGCACAATTCATACTGTGTGTTTATTACGGGAATCAAAAACATCTGGCTCCAAATCAAGAAGGTCGAATAACACTCAGTCAAGTTGTTTCCTTATCTGGCCAAACAGAAACTCCCTTCTGACTCCTTTGACTTCAGCCGGCTCTCCTTAAGCACTCAAGCATTGTTTCCCTGCCAAAGTAACCTGGGTCTGTGCCATAACTTTTTCCTTGCATAACAGTATTACAAAAAACATTTCTCCCTGACATTATCAATATGTAGAATTTGGTTATCAGCTAGAAAAAGGCTTACAACTTTTGCCTACTAGTATCCTGGCGTATCTCTAGTTACGTTGTGATACATTAAGATGCAGAAGAACAGACTGATCACTTCTTTTTGCTCAATATTTTAAAAATTTCTGCTGTCTTTCATCGTTTTCTTCCATAGAAAATACCAACTCTGTCTGTCGTCAGCTTCCAGCCAGTCACAGCAGATGGTCTCTCATCCATAAGTTTGGCTCTTCTGGAGGTTTTTTCCTGGAGAAAGAAATGTTTCCCTCCGCTTTGCTCGCCCAGGGAGAGAGGCTCCATCACTATTCCCTGTGCTGTTTTATAACTGAACAGACTTTAACTTTGTTTTGAAGAGAATTAAATTGGACTCATCTTTAAATTAGGTTATGTTTATGTTTGAGGCATGTGCTGGTAATACTAGTGGTTAGGCTCCACTAGAGCCTATTATTATTCTTTATGTAAAACCTCTTGGACCACTTTGTGGTTGATCTGTAACATTTCCAGTTTTCTGAAACTTGCAAATAGGTTTTGTCACAGTGTTGTGTGTGATGTTCGTTCCATGTTTTCTGTTAAAGTTTCGTGCAACCATGCAACTGCTTCCCGATCCAGCCATCAGAAATCATTTCAATTCTTTGCTCTTTTGTCAAACGCATCTTCTTGGGTGTTTGAAATATAAAAGAAATACATTCTGCTATGTTTGGAAACTTATGGCCCACCCTGTATATTGGACTCCTCCTTTACAGTCCCTCAGGGAACCTGATGATGCTTGATTTTGTGAATGGACCTTACCACAGCATGCACTTTTCATTGGCTAATGCCCATTTTATGTCACAGCACAGCGATCAGTGGGTCACCATCTCACAAACTCATGCTAATGTACATTGTGGACTACCAGACCGACAGAAGGTTTTTGCGTCAGGACTCGTAAAAGAATGGTTCTCCACTGTCAGTGGAGTATCTGCACAGGCGATGTCAGGTATCCTGATTGTATTTGTGGAACTAAAATTCACAGATTTCCAAAATCTGAAACGGAATGCCTTGCTTGGATCAAAGCTTGTGCACCACCGCATTTACAGCTCAACCGTCGTAGGATCAATAAAAACAAAGGATTGTCTGCTGGTGTAAGCATTATTGCTTTGCTTTCTTTGTGTTTAGTGAATGAAAAAAAATAGTCAATAATAAACACATCCATTATGAAAACCTTTTAGCCAAGTACAGCATAATGGCTGATACAACTTCTACACCTTGAAGCCTGTCTGTTACAGTCTTACGTTAGCTGAACAGATCAATATGCAATGTGTACCGTATCTGACATACATTAAAGATTTTATTTCACCTGAAAAGGCTTTTTACTAAACTGTAATCGTGTTAGCCACCGAGTACCATGTACCTTTGCAGAGAGTCAGTCGAAATTAAATTACACATAGAAACTAAGCACCATGAGGCTTTGTTTGTGAGACATGTAGTCACGTGAGACTTTCGAGGGGCGTTTCTGGGCGGAGCTTGGTAAGGTCCATTAGGACCTGCTCATGTTTTCTGTGTAAGTATTAAATGTTTTAGCATACATTTAGACTAATTTAATCATATATGGTGTTTGACACGTATATATGCTTTTATCTGTTATCATCATTAATGTTTTGTATTTTTGCTGTATTTAATTTTACAACCATTAACTGCTGCTATGCTATCTGCTGCTAACAACTCATTGAGAGCTATTGCATTGTAATTTAAGGGCTATTTATTATATTTTATTTAATGTACAGTGGTGGAAGCTGCTGGACTGATGTTAACCATCAACTGGATTCCCTCTTTCGTTTTGTATGTTTTAATTTTGATCTGTTAGGTTTCAGTTATTATTATTACTTATTATGTAAATGTATGTTAAATACCACTATACAATCACAATCAGCTGCTGATTTTTCCGTTTCTGTCTGCAACTGTGAGTTAGAAGCTGCTGGACTAATTTTAACCACCAGCTTCATTTCCTCTTTTGTTAGAATTAAATACAGAGAGCTTGGAGCTGAGACGAACTGATGAAACCTTAAAACTTAATTTTTATGTGTAACACACCTGCAATAAATAACACAAATAGAAACAGAAGCCTTTCATCATGATTGTGTTGTCTGAAATTCATGTGTTTATATATACATGGTGAATAAATCAAGGTTATTAATGAATATATGTGACAAACTGAGGAGTGTAGCTGCTGTAGAGCAATAATAGGATGTGTTTTTTTCTGTTTATGAAAGTGATGAGTGTGAAGCAGACACACTTAAGAGATGTTGAGCAGAATTGAGTCTGCCAGTCACAAACAGGAGGACAATCTTGTGGGGCATGTAAGCCCTCTCAAACAAATTAATGGCTTTTCATGGTGATCAGCGCGACGGTAGCGGATTCCCTGATGCCAGCCCATCAAATCCTCACTCATCCATGCTATTCCCAGTTCTCCAAGGCGCTTTGCTGCTCTGTCTCTTCAGACAAAGGAGGAGACGTAAATGTGGAGGTGAGTCTGAGGAGGGAAGGAATTAAAACAATGTCTTTCTGTTGCTGCCACTTTAAAAATGCATCAAATCTTTCCCTCAAAAGGATCCGGCAGCTTGAATATATCTGTCATGAAACAGGAGGAACAAAATGTAATTGGAAAGCAGGAAGTGGATTGAGAGAAAGTTTGGCACAGGCACAGAGGATATGAAGTAGCCTTAATTAATTCAGCTTAAGAGTCTGCAATGCTTGAATGACTTCCTGTTCCAGCTGCTGCGTCTGCCTGAATCACAGATGAGCTCACTTTTAATAACAGGGCGGAAACTTATCTCATCAGCTCAGCAGAAACCACGGGATTGTCACGGTCTTTTGGTTTGCTACATTTATATATTTACATTATCTCTGATTTAACAGTGCAGGATTTTTATCTCATTATAGAGATGAACATCATGCTTTTATTTGGGGCAGACCAACACAAAGTGGGGCATCAGTGTGAAGTGGAAGGGAAATGACACATTGTTTTAACAGAAAAAGTCAGAATAGTGTGGTTTGCATTTCAGTTTGGGTCTTTTGCCTTTTGTGTGTAGACATATTACAGTAATATTAACATATTTCCCACCAAATTATTTCTTTGTAGCATTTGCTGTGATGTATTATGCTTCCTTGAACAGGTTACAATAGAGAATGTGTTAATTTAATTTTTCACACAAAATTATGCTCAGACAATCAGATTTCAGTCTGGTCACTTCTGCCTATTTTGAGCTGCTTTAGGACGTCTTGTCACTTTAAATCCGAATAAGCTGCTGGCCACCCCCCATCTCAATGTTTACGCTCATATGAAAATTATTGATAACAGATGAGAAATTCTACAACTGGACACCTTTGAAAAGCATAAGTGGAGCCTCCTGCAAAACCAGTAAAATTCAGAAAGTGGTTTTTGAATAGTAAGTCAGCAAAAAAAAGCTACTTACTGTAGTGAAACTTATGTAGTAAAACCAGCTGACCAAATGTAATGGAGATCTGCTTGGGTTGCTAGGTAACGGTTTAGTGTGACTTAACAATCAGGAGATTTTTGAAACGGTTCATTTTCCAGACACCAAAAAACATGAACTTCCTTTTAAAAAAGAAAACGTCTACATATTTTTTAAGTGATTGGGCTGTTTGTAGTAGTATTTGAGAGACAAGTAGAAGTATAAAAATGGACATTTTTTTAATAGGTTCTATCTAAGAGTCACTGTCCTGTTTGAAGACCAGTAAGGGTTAATGGTTTCCTGGAAGAAAACCATTAACAGGTTTTCTCTCAGGATTACTCCTCATTTGGCTCCACCAAAATTAAATGCCCATTAAGCACAACTGGATTTATTCAGGAGTATCAGAGTAAAGAGGACTAAACACATATGCAATCCACACTTTTCAGATTTTTTGTAACCCTGCTGGCTGCATAATAAACCGTAGCCGGAGCATTTTCTATTGTTCCACTCCCCCGCCCTCCTTTGGCATCATTAATTCACCCAGTCAATAAAGATTGTATGATTCACCCAGAAATGTATTCAACAGCCCACATCCCTCACCTGTTTGTCCCTGGGGACGCTGGAGCATGGACACTTTCAGTCCATGATGCATTATTAAGAGAAAACACACAAAATCCAATTAATTCCAGTTTATCCCTCCATCTCTTCCCCGGAGGATCTCACCTAATGTGATCCCCAATGCCCGTCTACCTCTAAATGTGAGCTTTTACAGCCACAAGCTGGGGATTTTTTTTTTCCCTAAGAGCTGAGCTTTTATTTACCAGATTAATAAAATAAATGCAGCTTCTTCTTGAAACTGCAGGAGCTGCAGGGAGTGTGAGCAGAGTTTCTGTGTGCACACATGAGGGTTTTCACAAACGGGGCTGCTGCTTCTTCTTCTCCTCTTTCTGTCAGCACAGGCGTATAATAAACAACATCTTTCCCACCCAGGTGTTTTCAGACATCTGCGAGCTGTGACTCCTCTCCTCCCACACACTCCCACTGTTTCGCTGCAGGCACAGCCGAATCAATACGTCATTAGCCAGTCTCTGCTCGCCCCGTGGTCTACATCCCTCTCCACTCTTACTCCATTCACACTATTTCACTCCGCTTTTCCCCTCCCTTCACCGCTCCTCTCATCGTCCGCCGACCCCCTCGTCTTCACTCTCCAGCCTTGCTTCTGGCCTATTGTGTGTTTCTGTGCAATGCTGATGTGGAAGGGAGAGGGAGGAAAGAGGGATAAGGATGATAGAAGAGGGTTAAAGGTGTAAGAGAGGGATTTGAGGCAGAAGCATGAAGGAGGGGGAGGAGGCGGTTGAGGGCGAGATGTGAGGGTGAAATGATTGTTGTAGTGGCTGGATCCCTGAAGGAGTGAGTGGTGGCAGGAACGACAGCCCCATTACTTCCTGGTAGCGGTGGCAGCTCCTCGGGGCTGCTGGGTAAACAGAGAGGCTGTACAGGTGTCAGCATGGCCAGGTAGCGACATCACTCACCGGGAGCAGTCAAACGAGTTAATGAGCATCGGCGAGTCAGGCCGGCCGCTGCAATAATATCGAATGTGTTAATAATGGAGGGCAGAAGGTAACATAAGCCAGTAAATAAATAGTGTAAGGATGTATATGCATGTGATAATGTCAATGAAACTGGAAATGAATGCAGTTATTTCCATAAATGGCTCAATGATTGCCTTGAACCTTTCAGGGGGTGATCTTCCAAAATTACTCCAAGAGTGCTTCACAGACTCACCCAGAAGGTCACAGAAGAACCAAAAACATCCAAAACCCTGCAGGCTTCTCCTGCTTCAGTTGAAGTCCGAGTTCGTGATTCAATAATAAGGAAGATGCTGCTTAAAAATGACGTCAGGGAGCGTTTCAAGGCCAAAATCACAGCTGACTGAAAGTAACACATTTACCAAGAAATGGATCAATAATCCCAGAGGTTTTAATCTATGCTGACATCATTCACACATCCTTTTTTACTCTTGTATCCATGAAGTTCTGGTCCAGTTTGTTGACTGTCCAGGCAGTTTCTCTAACCGTCAGTCACTTCTTTTTCCACAACCAAACCTTCCTCAAAATGACCAATTACCACCAAAACAATCATTTGAGAATAACTTGAATTACTTGTCCTTCCTGTGCTCTTGCATCTATCCAGAAATGACCCAAATTGTCACTATGATTCATCAAATTGATTGGTTGTTTCAATTTAACAGTTTCTGTCTTTCGCTGTGCTACAGCAGAGAAAATACTGAAAGGATTGACCTGAATGCATAATAAAGAAAGAAATCAATATTAAACATTCAAATATTTATGACTGACACATTTAAATTATTTCAGATAGATTTATTCATCTTGTGAAGTTACAAAAATGAATTTATTGTTATCTATTAATTGAATTGTGTCTCCAAAAACAATATGAAGTCTTGCATCTTAATCTCTGCATCTTTTCTATTTTCTTTCCTCTGTATTCATCCGTTCACAACCAGCCCCGCCCGCTTAGATATAAATGTAAATGTTTACCCTCAGATTCCTCTTTCTCTCTCTTCAGAGAGGGGCGTGGCGAAGGAGAAGGTGATTAAAACACGGACGCTGTGCAGCGATTTGAAACCAGTTCAGAGACGCACCTCAGCCTCAACGGGAGCAGAAAAAAAAAAACAAACGTGAGTGAAATAAAAACAATACATGAGGACCACTGTTAAATTCAGACTTCTTTCTCAGTCACCTCCTGATTGGTGCATCTCCGAGACTCCAAGGGGAATAATGAAACATGTGAGGCTGCAGCAGGTCTCCAAAAACAAGAGTGGAACCAGGTTTTAGCTTCGGTGCCATGCTTGCTGCATAGAGAGAGGCGTTGGCAACGCCAGGGAGGGTGCAGATGGAGGAGTCACCTTGAGGCAGAAGAGGGGAAGACGGAGGAGCGGCACGTAATGCCAATATATTAGTTTTCAGGTCATGATCCTGCAGATATACTGAGCAACACTCCAACTGATCAGCATTTTTAAATGGAAAAAAACTTAGTTTGTGGCACAATTTCATGAAATGAAGTGGTGTTATTAAAGAAATCAACCAAAAAGGACAAGAAATGGAAAGAACAATCACCTGATGCTTCCATTTATGGTTTAACCTAAACCATAAATGTTTTTAAATTTGAGCCAGAAGACATTTGTTTTCTTCCAGTGCAACTGGAAGTTAAATCAGATCGATGATATTGATTCCTCACAGCTTTGTGCTTCATGATATGTCGTGTTTTATGAGAAGCAGCTTTCAGCTTCTATGCACCGCAAATCTGGAACAAACTTCCAGAAAACTATGAAACAGCCGAAACACTGAGTTACTTTGAATCAAAGATAAAAGTCCTCGTGTTTAGCATTGAAGTTGACTCATAATAAATGGAACATTAATCAATATACTTGATGTATTGATGATTTTGATTACATTTGACAAAATGCAAAGTTTCTTACTGATTTCACAATTAATGACGGTTTGTTGTTTCTTTGAAATGTGCTGCTGAAATTTTCTGTATAAAAACATGATTGGTTGAACAAATTTAACAGATTTTAAACTATCTTTATGCTAATGCTGGCTTGGATTTTTGTTTTTAAAAAAAACAGATTTAAAATTAATTTCATCTCTATAAATGTTGACAACTATAATTTTACTTCCACTTCCAAACTTTGCTCTACTTTCTGTAGCATAAAACCCCAATAAAACTGTGAAAATGTTTAATCTCTCAGGTGCCGAAAAGGTTGACATATAAACATTTTTACAAGATGCTGTGACATGGGGATAATGTTTGTTTGAAGGAAAATTCTAAATTTGTTATTAAAAAAAAGTTAAAGATTCTTCTTTTTTTAAAATCTTGGTCGTTACATTGCTTCCAGTATTAAACCACAGTGACCTCTGCTGGTGAAATACAGCCACTGATTTAAAGTAAACCTGCTAAATTCTTCATTTTATTTTCAATATTGTTAAACAAAGAAACATCCCGTTGGGCAGTAAATGTGAAAATTTTATTAGTAATTAATAACAAAAACGTAATATTGTACCTAAACTTTAAAGGTTTATATGTCTCTGATATCACAAGTTTAAAGATGGGTCCTTCATTCATTTTGTTAAATAAATGAGCGTCCAATTGCCAACCTCAAACTGTTGTGACTCGTGACTCGTCCGGCCATGGTTCTGTTTAACCTTAATTCATAAAGCATGAATAAAGATGACCCTTCTTGTAACTGCATAACCTGGTGCCCATTTTAATTATTCCTGTAAAACCAGCCTGAACTTGTCTAATTAAGAGAAACAATCCCTCAGTTCTGGCAACGTACCCCTGAGAGCATCATTAATTTTACTCTTCACACTCCGTCCTATTAAAAGCATTTTTAATGGAGAAAGTGAGCTGGCAGAGAACAAAGCTGGAAATCATACCGATGAATGACTACATGTCTGTGCACACGTAATAAAACAAGAAGCTTTAACGCTTCAAACCACGGCTGGTTCATCAATCTGAGGAAACCTGGAGCGGGACCTGGAGGCTTGCTCAACATGTTAACCTCTTTAACTTGCTTCCATTTTGTCAAAAAAAAGGTTTTCAACATGTTTCAAAAATAAGAAAATTTCAATGTACAGCTTTTAAACATTATAAATTCAAGAAAAAGCAAAGGCACAATGATTTTGAATGGTAATTCTTAACAGCTATAAAGTCAGGCTGAATGTGTGAGGGAAAAGTGAGACATTTAGTCTGACTTTGTGCATAAGACTAGAGTAAATTAAACAATTAAAGCAGTCAGGTTTTTTGGGAATGTGTAATTTGTAGATCAAAAACGTAAAAAAAAGAGTTTTGCAGGTATGCCTCATTAATAGAAAAGCACCCAATTTGCAAATTTTCTTGAACTCATACTAATGAAAAAAATATATAGGCTGTATATATATTAATATACAGTAGGGCTGTATAATAAAATCGATTCGGCGATATATATCGATATTTTCCGCGCTCGGAAAGTATCGATTTTTCATCCGCGAGTATGGACTTTTTAAACCATAGGGGTCCACAGCCTTATAGCTCTTATTAACGTCTAGTTTGTTACGGCGTAGCAGCAACACTCCGCCTCCCTCAGCCTCACTTTCAACTTGAGCTTAAAGTGCACATTATAAACTACACACCAGTTTTTAAATTGTGTTAATAGGCCAAGTGTAACCGGAGTTATGCTAAAATTAGTAAACCATATTTTTCCGAATGTCAGAGAAATGTCAAAAGTGCCGCCATTCCCCGGCTTTTCCTATTATGTAAGAGGGAATGAGCTTCCAAATGTACAAAACGAAACAAAACATTAGATTGCTGTTTTTTTGGAAATGTAAAATCTTCAATAAATAACGATGGGTTGTATTTTGTTGCTGAGAAACTAAGGAACGTTGCGCAAGTAACCGTGAAAGAGAAGCGGAAATGAGGAGCGGAAAGGAGCAGCTGCAAAAGAAGTGAGATCGCAAAATTAATGCTAATTTCTACTGGTAGCTTCACTTTGTAATTAGTTTTTAGCTTAGCGGTTTCTGTTCTGTATATTAAGGATTACCTGAGGAATGAACATGAGTTGATAACATCCGGAGCGGCGCGCAAGCAGCAGCAGCGGCGCTGGAAAAACCCGCAGCCGGAATCCGCGGCGCAGTGAGGATTTCCATGACAACAATGGCTGATCGATCATTATTATCAGCATCAGACAAAGAGTCTCAGAGACTGAGAGAACTATGAGATCCTGGCGTATGAGAGGAGATTCTCAGAGATCCAAGCGGCGCTGCGTAGCGGGGTGATGCGGAGCCACTACTTTAGCAGTTAGTAGTAAACAGCTTACAGCCACGGCTAACTCCGGGAGCCAAGGTAGAAAAGCCTTTTTCCCCATAGTCGTAAAGACTGCATTTGTGGCTGCATTTTTACTCCAAAATGCAGCCAAAGTGTCCAAAAGAATAAAACATAAGTGCAATAATTTGCATATTGAGAGTCTACAGAGGCTGATATCTCCACTCTGCTCCTGGATTACCGTTTAAACTTTAGAGTTTTATGTCAAATCCATATGAATTAAATGACAGAAACTAATTCTCTCACTGCATCTTTTATTCATTTTGTCCAGCTGCCGACTGTTAGACTGTCCAATCAGAGTCAGGTATTGTGTAGTTGGTGCTTTTAATCAGTTTTCAGTTAACTAAATTCAAGCCTATGGAACACAAAATGTCACTAAAACCACTGTCCTTCTAAAATCTTTCAGAAAATTGCAAGAATCGTATCGAATCGTATCGCTCAACAAATATCGTGATACATATCGTATCGTGACCAGAATATCATATATCGTATCGTATCGTGAAATTATTGTATCACTACACCCCTAATATACAGTATATATTTTATTTCAGGTATTTAGCCCAATATAGTACATTAAATAAAAGCAAATTCACTTTAAAATTTAATATAAAATTAAAGAAAAAATAGAAAATTGTTAATGTTTTACATAATAATTTTATGCTAAGCAAAAACAAAAAGTATCTGTTCTTGCAAGCCACAAAATAAGAAAATAATCCAGTTCTTCAATTTAAAAGAAAGAAAGGGGAAAAAAAACTGGAGGATAAATTTTGTGAATTAAAAATGTTTTAGTTAAGTCTGTAACCACAGCCAGCAGGGGGCCTCGTTGAGCTGTGTTTTAACAATATTAATATGACTTAATATTACAAATTAGTACAGCAAACGAAAATTATCCTCCAATGACTCGTTAAACGTAGCTGGGACAATAAAACAAGATATTTACTGTACAATAAGACATGATCTTCCATTTTGTTTACTCATACTGAACGTTTCAGTGGTCTAAAATTCAATTTTTCCTCTTCCAACGTCAACATTTCATTAATAAGTCTGAAAAAAACAAAATAAAGTGGGGTTTACTATTCATTTCAACTTTACTCTCATCGTGAAGAATGGTCAAGTACATGCAACTCTTAGAAGGGGACATTCAATGCACTTTAAACTGTAAAAATCTTCCTATTGCAAGTGGTGGACAAAAGTATATTAAACATAGTATAAAAGCTCAATGAACAGTCGATCAGTTTGGTCGTAATGCTGCATTCCAGTTCTGACCGGAACTGGGAAATTCCGATTTTTTTCAATCTGAAAAGTTAACTGGCAGCACTCTTAAATCGCAATATACACTGGGAAAGAGGGAGAACCCCAACTATATCAGGTTACAATGTATACGACTACTCACAATAATAATAAACTGTGGTGGAAACATGTTTATTTTGCGAGACACATGCGACAAAAGTGCGTCAGATATCAATGACATATGTATAGGCTATATAAAAATTTCCCTTCTCACCCTCTGCGGGTGGTCTCCTCTCTCTCTCTCTCTCCTCTCTCTCTATCATCCTCTGACCTCTGACCTCTACCAGAGGCCTGGGAGCTTCAGGTTCTCCTCCAGTATCTTGGCTGTGCCTAGTACTGCACATTTCTGGACTGAGATGTCTGATGTTGTTCCTGGGATCTGTTTTAGCCACTGCTCCAGTTTGGGGGTTTCTGCCCCGAGGGCCCTGATGACCACAGGCACCACTGTGGTCTTCACCTTCCAGGTCTTTTCCAGTTCCTCCCTGAGGCCCTGGTATTTCTCCAGTTTCTCAAGCTCCTTTTTCCTGATGTTGTAGTCACTTGGTATAGCTACATCCACCACAACGGCTTTCCTCTGTTCTTTATCCACCACCACAATGTCCGGTTGGTTCGCCATCACCATCTTGTCTGTCTGGATCTGGAAGTCCCACAGGATCTTAGCTCGGTCATTCTCCACCACCTTTGGGGTGTTTCCCACTTCGATCTCGGGGCTTCCAGTCCATATTCTGCACAGATGTTCCTGTACACTATGCCCGCCACCTGGTTATGTCGTTCCATGTACGCTTTCCCTGCCAGCATCTTGCACCCTGCTGTTATGTGCTGGACTGTCTCAGGGGCCTCCTTGCACAACCTACACCTTGGGTCTTGTCTGGTGTGGTAGATCTGAGCCTCTATTGCTCTGGTGTTTAGGGCCTGTTCCTGTGCAGCCAGGATGAGAGCCTCTGTGCTGTCCTTGAGTCCAGCTTTGTCCAGCCATTGGTAGGATTTCCTGATATCAGCCACTTCAGTTATTTGTCGGTGGTACATCCCATGTGGGGGCTTGTTCTCCCATGATGGAACCTCTAGCCCCTCATCCTCTGTTCCCCATTGCCTGAGACATTCGCTGAGCATATCGTCCGTTGAGGCTTTGTCCTTGATGTATTTATGAATCTTGGATGTTTCATCCTGGACAGTGGCTCTCACACTCGCTAGTCCTCTGCCTCCTTCCTTACGGCTCGTGTACAGTCTCAGGGTGCTGGATTTGGGGTGGAACCTCCATGCATGGTTAGTAACTTCCGAGTCTTAACATCTGTGGCCTTTATCTCTTCGATTGGCCAGCTAATTATTCCGGCAGGGTATCTGATTACTGGTAAGACATAGCTGTTTATTGCACGGATCTTGTTCTTGCCATTGAGCTCCGTTGAAATGATGAAATGATGCATTGAGATATATATATATATATATATATATATATATATATATATATCCATCCATTTTCCTACACCCTTGTCCCTTTAATGGGGTCGGGAGGTGCTGGTGCCTATCTCCAGCTGGCGTTCCGGGCAGGAGGCGGGGTTCACTCTGGACAGGTCGCCAGTCTGTCGCAGGGCAACACAGAGACACACACAGGACAAACAACCATGCACTCACACCTAGGGGCAATTTAGACAGACCAATTAACCTGACAGTCATGTTTTTGGACTGTGGGAGGAAACCGGAGTACCCGGAGAAAACCCACCATGCACAGGGAGAACATGCAAACTCCATGCAGAAAGGCCGGGGCCGGGAATCGAACCCAGAACCTTCTTGCTGCAAGGCAACAGCTCTACCAACTGCGCCACTGTGCAGCCTTAAATATATATATATATAATATATATATATATTAATATATATATATATATAATATATATATTATATATATATATAATTTAAGCTATATATAATATATATATAAGGCTTATATATATATATATATAATAGCCTTAAATATATATTATATATATATATATTATATATATATATATATATATATATATATATATTATATATTATATATATATATATATATATATATAATATATATATTATATATATAATAATATATATATATATATATATAATATATTTAGCTATATATATATAAATATATGTTTAGCCTAATATATATATATATATATATATATATATATTATATATATATATATATATATATATATATATATATATATACATATATATATATAATATATATAGCGCCTGAAACACTAAACTAACAAATTAAAAGTGGATTTAGATTACGGACGTTAAAGCTTAAAATTGTGTTTGGCGACGCCATGTTGAAATCCAGACTCCTAAACTAGAACGCAGCGCGTCGCCAACGGTCGCACGTTAAACCCAGCGCTCCGACTTCCGAGGTAACCAAACGCGCCACCGAACCCCTGGATCCGTATCCAACAGCTCCGTGTGACGTCACCCGAAGGATGCGCGCGCTTCCCAGCGACGGAAGTCGAGCGTTTGGCTTTTGCCGTTAACTTCCCCAACGCGCCTCCACGCTAACGCTGGCTTCGGTTTACCTTCAGCGCAATAATGCCGAAATGTTGCGTGAGCGGCTGTCATAACCGCTATTTCCCCGGTTCCGCCATAAGGTTCTACAGAGTCCCCAGCGGGAACCGGCCGTTTCAGGTCCACAGGAGGCGCTTGTGGATAGAGGCGATCCAACAAGCCAACGGCAGCAGTGAAATCCGTGCGGACGCTCGCATTTGTGGCGTTCATTTCGTCTCAGGTTAGCGTAAGGGGCCGCTTAGCGGTGAGCAAAAAAAATAATATTTAGTAACATGAGTTTGCTCAGTATTCTCTTCTCGAACCTCTTTTTGTTCACAGGAGAGGCTTCCATAGATGTAGACAAGCCTAATTTTGTCCCCACGTTGTTTACATGCAGTGAACTACGCCAGGGTCCAACTAAAAGGGCAAAATGGTAACATATATTGACTATTATTTTTTAAATAGATTAAAGTATCCATTCTACATACTAAATGCATTGCTACATTTTGGCTGGGACCTAAAATTAGACAAAATGCTAATGCTAAAGACCAGTATAAAGTGCTTGCTGTTCAATATGATGGCGTTTTCCATTTTGGATACAACATTGAGCATAGATTAGACTTGTATTTGAAAACACTATGTTTGTACCCCCGTTTGACTTATCTAAATGTTTTTACAGCATCCATTCCTACAACAAACATTCGTATTACTGTACCACCAAAAACAGTTAAGAGCTCAGATGAAGCCAAATTAACTTGGTGTAAAAAAGAGTTGCAAACTGCAGCCCAAATTTGATTTACAATAGATTACAAAATCCTGCAATGGTGAAATTATTGGGAAATGTTGCGATAACTACACAAGTTGTGATGCATTTCGTTTTTCTTCCCTCTATCATCTGTTCTTACACAATTAATATTAAGTTAACGTGAAGAAAGCAAGTTCATAACACTATTAGTTAACAATTACTGAACTCCAATCAGTTGTTTCCCATCTGAAAACTGCACACACTGATATGATTATCTATTTTTCTGCACTATTAAGATACAATTGGAGATCATTTCTGTGTTTTTACATATGTACATTTACATATTTATGAAAGAATATTGATTACAAACTCTTAATATGCGACAACTGAGTCACACCAGGACTTCATTGAAATGTTTGTTTCTTTTTGATGTTTTTATTTTTCTTTATTTTTGCTTTGGCTCCACATTCAGCTCCACACATAGAAACATAAAAACATTTTGTGAGCTTAAGCTGTTTTAGATCAAAACCCCTACATTTCCCTATATTTACATAAAAAACTGAACTGCTTTAAATATTGACTATATTGATTATGTTTCGCTCCGGTAATTGCTTAATGTGTCATGCATTATTTTCTTAAGACATTTGTTTTCATTGATCGTTTCAAGCTAAGTCTGTCAATTTGAATCTTTGCATGTGGTTTATTCGCCTCAGGAATCATTTCGTTCAGTGAAAGCTGCAAATCATCAGGTTTATTAAACGATTTGAAGCAGAATTTCATAATAAATTGAAGGAAATCTAAGTAACTAGTGTGCTTAAGTGCCATCCCGGTGTTTATTTAAGCATACTTCATTTTTTTAAAAAAATTGAATACTTCTCGTTAAATGAGAAAAATTTAACCAAACAGGGTTACATGTCGCGTATACGTGTTAATAAAAAAATATAGGGGTTTTCAAAGCATTCTTGCTTTTCAAAAGGTCACATCAGTGTGTGTGGTATTGATTTGAGATTTAAACTGGCAGGAGAGCAAATAAATGGTTTTTAACCGCAAGTCTAATCATGTTTCGCGCAGATGATGCGTATAATTATGACCAGCACAGACACTTAGCTGGTTTCCAGCCATGCAGCCGACTGTGATGCCTTGTGCAGTCTGACAGCTTTCTGTCAGAACTCGCCGAGCTGTCGGTGGGCATCAGTTCCCCTTCGCTGCGGATGAGCCTGTTTCAGTGCAGCGCAATTTGTTCCTTCAACAACTATCGATAGAAACTAAAACAACCCAGAGGAATTGTGTTTTTGGGGACACTAACACAGTCTGGTCTAAACTCATTTACCATGTGCACTTGATTAGTTAATGTCGCCTGCTAACAGATGATGTTTTGAATAGATAAAGATGTTTAATGTCACCAGTCAGTGGTCATAATGTTGCGCCCAACTGGTGCACAGTTGAGCACAATATTCATAGGTTTACTATTAAAATTTAAATAGGAAAAAAGAAAGACAGATATCCTTCCATTTAAAGGAAGTATCCCCTTTTTGTTTTGTTTACATTGATGCGCGGTATATCAGCACCAACATGGGCATCAGTGGATATTTGTCATTTTTAACATATTGGCATTGGGCCAATAATATATCCATTTTTGTCTCTTTCTGATGTTTTTTCCCCCAAAGGTGTTAAAACGGTAGTGAAATATATCTGATATCAGAAAATGTCGGTTATTCTCCATAACAATATTAATATCTGATATTGACATTGGCCCAAATTTTCATATTTTAACATTTTGGTATCTTATTAAAAAAAGGCATGAAGTTACTTATGTCCTTTTACTGTGCATTATAAATACTGACCATATTTTTGCATGTTTCCACTGGTTGAAAGGCCTGCCTGCCATCACCCTAATCTTTATCTCGCGCAACAAATTTTCAATCACATTTATTCAGAACTGGCTAGAAATAAACCCTCAAACTTACATGTTAAAAAAAAACAACTAATAAAACAAAAATATGTCAGGGGTATAATTAATTTTTGGCTTAATTGTTTGTGTTTCTCAGTCAGGATTGGTGAGAAACTAACCCTAAGTTTAACTTTGAAATCAGTTAAAAATGCTTAAAATTGACTGGAAATTTGAAAATATCACAAGGTATTATTGGAAATTAAATTGAAATTATTAACAATACCTAAACACCAGCTATAAAGTCTTCAAAAAGCCAAACATAAAACAATGAAAATAAATACTGATTTTTTTTTTTTGCACTTCAATTTAGTTTCATCCTCAATAAATGTACAAAATGTTTTTATCCTTTATCTGTGACTTGTTAGCATGCAGCCTCCCTATGCATTTACACACTCCGTTGCCATTGTGACACAAACTGTTTCACCAAAGAGACTCTGTAATCCGTCTTTGCTATCACTGTTACTGGTGTGTTAAAAACTTTGAATAAATTAACAATTCATAGCCTAGAGGGGACACAAATCCAGCCTGGTGGCCCGCCAGGCTTATGAGACACAGTAAATCTAAAATTACAAGATCAAAAATCATTGAATGTCATACTATGCCACATTATTAGATAATTTTTGGTTGATTATTCTTTCTCAAAGGACTTCTTCTGCCTGTCGAAGAAGTCAAAGACAGAAATCGAATGTGGAGACGAAAACCATAACAACAAGGGGAGACGATGAAAAGACTGAAGACACGACTACCATGAGAGATGAAACTGAAGACGCAACTACTGTGAGAGATGAAACTGAAGACACGACTACCATGAGAGATGAAACTGAAGACGCAACTACTGTGAGAGATGAAACTGAAGACACAACTACCATGAGAGATGAAACTGAAGACACGACTACCATGAGAGATGAAACTGAAGACACGACTACCATGAGAGATGAAACTGAAGACACGACTACCATGAGAGATGAGACTGAAGACATGACTAATCTAAGAAACGAAGATGCTAAAGACACGACTACTTTTACAGAAAATGAAGACATAACTGCCATGAGAGACAATGAAGAGACAGAAAAATCACCATCCCAACCTGCATCTGAGTGTCCAATGGGTCACCAGTTCTCTGCTTTGATCGAAACTTCAGAGGAACTTTTACCAGAAATGCAAACTTTGCCAGTGTCAAAGGTAGCAGTCACCACCTCTTTGTTGTACTTTCATACACTTGTAGACTTGTAACTTTGCTTTTTGAATTTAATACGGTTTGTCTTTTTTAGTACACTAATAATCTATTCTGGGTTTTTTGCCAAATAGGAGGAAGAAACAGAAGATGAGAAGATTCATGATGAAGACCAAAAAGTGACCGAATATGAAGCTGAACCTGAAACAATGGAGACAGAAAACAAATCCAGCCCAAGTCCATCACCACAGAAACCACCAGGAAGTGTTTTAAAACCAGATAAAATGAATCCTGTTGTGATCATAAAGCCTTTAGTTTTACCACAAGGTGCTTATCACGTTGACCTGAGCACCTCTACCTCGGAGTCGTCCAAAGAGCAGCGTGAAGACGCGAGTCAGGGAGGATTAACGGAGTCGAGCGCCAACAGGGACCAGCCGTCCTTTCCTTGTAACCTGTGCGATCGAACCTTCACTACAAGCCACTACTTGAAGCGCCACAAACTGCTTCACGTTCGAGACGTGAGGAAGTGCCTCAGGTGTGGCGCGCTCTTCTGCCGCCGCCACAACCACGTTTTGTTCCAGACCCGGGCCGAGCCTCTACCCGAGTCTGAGGAGAGTTCCTCCAGCAGCGAGGACGAACCTCTGGACGCAGAGCAGGAGAAAGCAAGCAGAGTAACAGAAAAGGCTGGCAACGCTTTGAGTGTTCAGACTGGTACACCTCCAGACAGTCCTGCTCTCAGTAACTCGCCGTTACTGAAGACTTCCAGCCTGATGGATGTCGGCAAGCCTCTCCTGATGTCGGTGAAACCTGCTGCTGTTCCCTCTCCGCCCTCTCCGATCACCAGGTTCCCAAGCAACCCAGGGACCGTGTTTCAGATTAAACCGCTCCTGTCGGACACCTCTCCCGCTTTGATACGACCAAATCTTCCTCAGCAACCCCAACTCCCACCTTCCCTGAAGATCTTTTCCACTCAGCACCTCACCTCAGCCTTGCTCGATGTTCAGAGAAACTACGAATACATTTTAAGCAAGCCTAAAAAAGTCGTGGTGAAATTCAAGGAGGAACCAGAGGAGCCGGTTCAAATTTGCCCAGTTAAGGAGCCAGTAAAGCAGGTCAAACTGGAGAAAATCGCTTATGACCTGGAGATGGTAATCTGACTTAAAGCTGCTAACCTGACTTCAGTCAAACTCACTCCAGATACAATGTGTCGCCTATAGAACAGTGTGCAATGGCTTAATCCAGATCTGATTGTAAATCTCTACATAAAACGATCTCTTCTCAAATATGGCTCCCACACTCTGATGACATCACATAAGCTAACCAATCAGAGTAAATATTCAGATCTTTACAGTCAAATCCCACTGTTGATGTGGCAGTATGTCTCTGATTGGTCAGAAATGGAGGAAGCATTGATGCTAAGTTTTCATGAAAAGCTTTTTTACTCTTATTTTTCATAATCTGCAATCATGGGATGTTTCTCCTAAATCATTAACTTAAACCCTTTTCAATTTAAATGCAAGTCAAACGATTGTCAGTCACTCATCCAGATTAATAATTAATTCTAGCTGATCAGATTTCTGTGCCTCTCATGATGTCATCAAGACAAACACAACAGAATTATGAGGTATTTTTTCCTTCTGTTTGCTTTTTAAAACTATTTTTTGTGTGAAATAATGCAGTGGAAATCTACAAGTCATATTTTAGATGTACGCATGTTGGAAAAATAGTAGAAAAAACCTAATCACTCCCAGGTAACCCTGATTGATTTGTCTACTGTAACTAAAGTGTAAAACTACGATCAATTGTCACTGTTAATTATTAGAGGACTGCTGCTTTCTGGTATATATTTTTCATGTTTTTGGGTGTTGGATTAATCAAGTAAAGTTGAGCTATTATTGATTCTATGTGACGTTATATCACTACTGTTGGATTTTAAATGACACCTTTACATGTAATTATTAAGCTACGCCAGTAGGCATTCAAGCTGCAGCTTATTTTGTATACATATATATATATATTTTTTTTCATATTCAATCAATTTTTTTGCACACAACTAACATTAGCAGTGTTTCACATTCCGCATTATTTTTCTTTTCATTTCAGTTTCTTTATCTACCTCAGCCAACTATAAAAGCAAGTAAAATGTATTTTGTATTAAAGATGAAAGCTGCTTCTGGACACAATGTATGTATGTTTAAATACTCCAGTATTTCGGATATAAAAGTATTAGATTTTTGTGTGGTGCTGCGTGCAAACAAAAGTTTCAACACTGATTCCTGTTTTTTTTTTTTTTCCAGAAAATGCCTCAGATTGTAAGACGTGAACTAGTTTTGCACCTGCTTTTTTTACTGAATAAAGATTTGTGTCACATTTATTGTCTCTTGCTAGTTTTGCATTGTGTATTTGTTTCTTTCACCTTGGGTCATTTTCTTGATGTTAATCTTTTCCATAGATGTCCTCAGATCTTTTTAAGCTGTGAAACACATTTCTGTAAAATTAGACTAGCTAAAATGTAAAGTTTTCGACTTTTGGAGGTCAGAAATGTATTTTTCTCAACCAACTTGAAAATGTTGAGGGTAATCTCAAAATTACCCTCATTTCTTTTCTTTCTACAATAGCTCTAATACATTTAAAGAAACAAAAATCCTTCATTAACCACCTCAAAAACCCAGAGGGCCTTTATGCGTCCATCAGCCAGAGGCGCACCTGAGTCCATCTGCAAGCTGTACACGTCCCATTGGTTCGGACGGGCCTGTCACAATGACCGACGCCTCTGATTGGATGCTTTACCCTTCACGTCGACGCACTCAGAGCTCTGATTGGTTGGCTCATGTTCTCGCGTGCCTTCATACATGATGAACCAGTGGTGCTGATGCTGTGACAATGGGAGCCTTCCAGATATGCAGCATCTGAACTGAGGGTCCGGCAGCGGCTGTTGACGGACAGCAGAGAAAACATCCGGATAAAGACACAAGGAGGAACCTCCTGCTTCTGCCCGGACAGGGTGAGTCTAACCCCGGCAACCAAGCTGGCTTTCCCGGGCCGTCCAGTAAGCTTGAGGCTGTGGGGGGGCTGCATGGGGAGCGAGTCTCAGGTACGATAGGCTGGAAATGCTGCTGGATGTAGCAGCTTCAGCGCGTTTGACACGTATTTTCCGCTCGGCACGCCGCACACAGCAGGTTGACCGAGCCGTGTTGTTTATTAATGCAGCTGTGAGTCAACTCATCCCTCTGCTGGACTGCATTGCGGAGAGCAAGCCTGGCAGAACAGCATCTAATAACCATTCAAATCCGGTTAACACGCTGATCTCAAGACCCGATTCCACCTCGTCGGTTTGCAGTTTTCACCTGTTTTTCATACTTTGATGATCAGATGAGAACGAGCAAAATTTGTACCTGAAATTTCATCTATTTCAGATTTTTCTGCAGCTGCTGCATGGATTATCACACGTTCGCTTTGGTTTGAGTGGGATGTGTCGACACTGAACACGAGAAGCAGATACAGCTCGACTCGGATCCACACAGTTCGCAATCGATCGGTTAATCAAACTTTAATTGTAGCACTTTTCAAACAAACCAGTGAGACCAAAGTTGTTTGCACAGGTTGGGAAACAGGCGCAATAGAACAAAGTACTTGAATACATGGATTAATTAATATTGAGACAAATCAAACAATTTAAAAAGATGAGGAACTGAAATACATAATTATGATGGAATAATTATTAATTGTAGGCATTTTCTGTATTTTACAGTTTACTAAGTATTTTTGATTTAGTTTAGTGAAATAATTATCTTAGAACACTTAAATTAAGACAAAACTAACTTACAGGTAACTTTCAGCTTTATGTAGGAGCTTGTTTTAAGTCAATAACTCTAAATATTGATGAAAAGTACTAGCCATAAGTGAAATAATCTGCCAATGGATATTTTTCCAATTTAATTTACAAAACGGAAAAAAATGTCTTGTTCCAAATAGTCCTTTCCTATTTACATTAAGGAATGATTGACTTAAAAGGATAAAGTTCTCTTTCTTGCTGAAAAGTTACTTGTAAATTAGATTTCTCTTATTTCAAGTTTACTAACGTGTGCAATAAAAGCTTGACTGAAAATACTTGGTAAGATTTGTGTTTTTAAATTGTATTTGCACAGTTTCTCCTAATTACTTTAGTCAAATCTAACAATGATGAAAATAATATTTATTTAGCCAGGTTTGTTCCGTCAACATGTCTTTTACAAGAAAGATCTGGCCAACATAGTAGATGCAAATGACTTAAGTAAAACAATTGCACTTCTGCAACTTGAATGTAATGGATCAGAAAAACTAAAAGCTTTGTTCCTTCTTTCTATTCTGACGCAATTGGCTTGAAACTTGTGGATATGTTTTAATTTGTTTTACTTTTGTGGAAACAGGTTGCTGTGTGCATGGCTCACATAGAGGTGACCATGTTACTTACTGCGTGATGATAATACTGCATGCACAGTAAAAACTGCTGGGTTAAAATTAACCCAAAATTGGGTTGAAACTCATAAATGGTAAAAGGATTGACCTTTATTCTTTATCCAATCATTTTGACCACTCAAAGTGCTTTACACTGGAGTCACACTCACAAACGCTCACACATTTGTACACTTATACGCAGCTCAGTAGGCAATTTGGGGTTAAGGGTCTTGCCCAAGGGCACATCAACATGTGGAAGGAGAAAGCTGGAATTGAACCTACAACCTGCCGATCGCAAGGCCACTGCTCTACCACAAGGATTATTATACCACTATAGTTGGGTAAAAATATGTATTTACCTACCGTCATAAATATTTTAAATAACCATAAAAATAAATTTGAAACATGTTCGAAATACATTCTATTCATTTATGGAATCCTATTCACGTTGAAACTTTATCTTCTTTTTACTCATCATGTCTTATTTCAAAGTAGAGGAGAAGCCCGATATCCAGTCATGTTGAAAATGGAGGCTTGTGAAGAGGGGCGTGGCTTCTTCCACGTTTCGTCTTTAACCCAACCGATTGGTTAAATCTACCCAACACCTGACCCAACAGAAGAGTTCAAGCTGTAGACTTCCGGTAAATTTCTGACCCAACTCTTGAGTTATGGATTTTGACCCAATATTTGGTCAAACTAACCCAACCTATGACCCAACAGCTTCAACCCAGGAATTGGGTTATGAAAATAACCCAGCATTTTTTACTGTTTGATGACTGTAGTCTTAGGAAGTGAGGAAACGCGACACATAAACAGTTTAACTTTTCCAGCATAACCTCTTGTAGCTGCTCCGTAAAGGTTGTTTGGCTTCCTTCTGCTTCCCCAGTCCAGAGATGGGAGTGTTCAGCCGGCAGAAGTTTTTCCAGGAGCTCAGTCATGGCTGCCTGCTGCCTACAGCTCAGCAGGGCCTGGAGCAAGTATGGCAGCTGCTGGTTATCTGCCTGCTGTGTCGCCTGCTCTGGATGTTAGGTGAGCACTTTGGCTTCGTTCACACTGCAGCTCGAAGTGACCCAACTCTGATTTTTATTTATTTATGTGCCTTAATGCGACCACTACCTGATCTTTTTTTCATGACAGTCTTTTTCAAATGCGACCCAGGCCACTTGAATATCCGATACGTATTCGATCTTTCCTTCTTCTTCTTTTGTGTTTAATTGGCGGATGGCAGCCAATATCCGATCTTTTCAAATGTGACCTGAATCTTAACGGTCAGGTCGCTTTCAGCCTACCTGAACATCATTGACGTCACTATTCTACATCCTGATACTCGCAAAGTGGAAGAAAAACAGCAACCATGGCGGACTATACTGAGAATTAAATTTTAATATGCTGGTTCCGGTCGAACAACAACTTCAAAATCTTAAGATATGCTCGACCGTTAGCATCCATATTTACTTCCGAAAACACTGAGAACTTCTTCTTTTCTATTATGGCAGATCGTAAGCAACTTTAAGGTGCATACTGCCACCTACTGTACACGAGTGTGTCAGCAACACTACTTTACATCTATTAAATAAAGTTTCTTAATGTTGTGTTCTGAATATAAATAAATAATGCATTCCTTAATCTGTAAATATCCACTATGTCTCGTTAATTTCCAAATATTCCTTTCACTGAGCACTTCTTCTTTTATGTCGGTTGGCAAAACACCGAGCACGCTCTCTATGTGGGACGTTATTGCGTCATCTACTGCTCATGTGGGACACTTTCAGGTAGTTTGCAGTTCACCAAAAAAAATTAAAAATCCGATTTGACAATAAAATCGGAATTGGGTCACTGCAGGCTGCAATGTGAATGTCAGTCATTTTGGTGTTCACCTTTTTAAGTGGCTATCTCGTAAATCGGTTTTAAAACTTGTTTTGTCAGGTCTCCCTTCCTTCGTGAAGCACCTGTGCACGGTGGCTGGAGGTTTCTACACGTTGTACCTGTTCTTTGAGCTCCACATGATCTGGGTCGTCCTTCTCAGCCTCCTTTGCTACCTCTTTCTCTTCCTGTGCCGCCATTCGACCATCCGAGGAACCTTTCTGTCTATAACGGTTCTCATCTACCTGCTTCTTGGGTAAAAATGTTTGTTTTTCACATAAAGTGGTCACTTATAAGTTACTTTTGTCCTATTTCAAGTGATCTAAGATATTTGCACTAGAAAGGAGACCAAAAATACTTAGTATTTGGTAAGATTTTGTGTTTTCACAGTGTGGACAAACATTAAAATCTTAGTATTTTTATCTGTCTTGCTCAGGGAGCTGCACATGATGGACACCACCAACTGGCACAAAATGAGAGGTAACGCAGAGTCTATTTATCTTGCTAACGAGAGACAATGGTACAGTTGTAATTTGTGATCTGTGTAGGTTCACAGATGGTGGTTGCCATGAAAGCTATCTCGTTGGCTTTTGATCTGGACAGAGGTGTGGTGACCAATGTTCCCTCGCCCCTTGAGTTCATGGGCTACATTTACTTTGTGGGGACCGTCATCTTTGGGCCCTGGATCAGCTTCAACAGCTACAAAGAAGCTCTAGAAGGACGTAAGTTGGTAAGTTTGAGGCAGAAAACCTTAAGTGTTGGAAAATATTTTGAGATTTTTTTACACTTGTACCACTACATCTGTCATCCATAACCTGTGTTGGTGGTCACTGTGACGTGAACTCACAGTGCGACACATACCGTTAGCTTACCAAAAGATTGTGCTTAAAAATATTGATGGGTAAGTAGCTTAAGATTGAAAAGAAAAGCAGAAGATACCAGGGGAAAGGAAACAATGCCAGGATTACTTATGAGATTGGAGCAATTCATGTCTGGTGGAATATTTTTCAGTTTCTTGGTGTGAGTTTCTGAACTTTAACATTTCTTTGATTTGAATAATGTCTCTCAGATAAGTCAAACATGACCACATCATTTTTGTTATTTATGAAATATACAGTGTATTTAAATGTATGTACTGTCATCAAGCTTCTGTAAGCTGTTCTTTTTTTCTTCTTCTGCTTAAGAAAATATGGGTTAAAGCAGATCGACAGTGTATTTATTGGACTAGTTCTGTAGACTTTTCTGTAGTACTCAAATTGTACTCAAGTAAGAGTAGCAGTACTTCAATGTATTTTTACTCAAGTATAAGTTAAAAGTAACCATTCAGGAAAATGCTCAACAAAGAGTAAAAAAGTATTTGGTTAAAATTCTACTGAAGTACTGAGTGACTGATCAACTTATCAATCATTTTATGTTTAAAAACTACATCATCAGACGGATCAAAATATAAAGTTAAGTGGAAATTTTGGTATTTTAAGGACGAAAATGACAATAATTTATAAAAAATAACGAAATCAAACAAAGTACTTTTTTCCAAATCTGCTGCTTTCAATAAAAAACGTATAAAACTAACAACTGCAGGTGTGTGTCTGGTGAATATTTGATTAAAACATGTTTGTTTTTCATTCAGTGTGGAGAAAATCCAGAAAGAATAGAAATACTTCGTAATAAAATTACTCAAGCAAAAGTATAAAGTATAGCGTAGTAAAATACTCCTAAAAGTAAATGTTTTGTCACATAGCATGGCACCAGCACATAGATCTAGGTTTTCCTGGCCTGTGACTGCACTGCACCCCACGCTGACTAACTGCATTTGCAACACATAAAATAAGTATTTATGTCAGGCTGAAAGAAAACAAAGATTAGAGTCCAGACTTTTAGAATCTAAATAACTCAAAATGTCCCTGCATAGACTTGTTTGTGGTTTTGTCAGTCACGTTTACCAAATAGCAACTCCCTTCTTATTAGGATGAACAAAGACAACATTAAATGTGTTAAGATATTAAATATTTTTATTTTAGGTTGTATATATTAAGATGTTTCGTTAAAAATACCTTGTAGAGAAATACTCTGTTAAATTTCAAAATTAAAAGACATTTTCTGCTGGTCTGTTGGATAAATTTCCAATAGAAAAGGCTGAATTTGTGATAAAATATACTAAGTTAACATCAGCTGTAACTTGCTTCGTCTTCCCAGAGTTTAGGATGGATTGTAAAAGTGTCTCTTAGCTGGGTGAAGAGCCAGATCTGCCTTGTTGTTTCCAACTGTGTGGCTCCCTACCTCTTCCCCTACTTCATCCCCGTCTATGGAGACAAGCTCCTACGAAGGCGAGTGACACACAGAGCTTCGTCTGAATGAGTCGCAGCCTAAGTTTTTTATGAGCTAATGCTGGTGTCGCCTGTGTTTACAGCAAAAAAAGGAGGAAGATCAGGTGAGTAAAGGTCCAAAGCTCTCCTGGTCAGTCTCATCATTGTAGATGATTTAGTTGCACGATTGTTCTGTTAACCTTGCCATCCTCCATCTTTGTGCACCAGGCTCTCCCATTTTCCATTTTATCACCTTGAATCATCACAAGAAAAGACAATGTAATATTGTTTTCTGTTTCCTCATGCTCTCCCAGAGGCTCACTGGCAAAGTATGTTGTTTTTTCCTGTTCCATAGTCAGTAAAGTTGGACTTTAGCTGTAATGGGGCCATAACAACCATCTATATGTTCCTGGTTTGCATTAGGTGGCTGCTGGCATATGAGAACACAATGTCTTTCCACTTCAGCAATTACTTTGTCGGCTACCTGAGCGAAACTACTGCGACTCTCGCCGGGGCGGGCTTTACGGAGGAGAAAGAGAACCTCAAATGGTGAGAAATCATTCACCTCCTTTAAATTTGACCTATTATTTGCGCTTGAACAAGTATGTGGGCTTTACAGTGCATGTTCATTACATTTGTTCCTCAAAATCATTCTTGGGTAATAAGATGTTGCTCAGTTCCGCCTATTTTGAGCTGTTTTAGGGTGTCTTGTCACTTTAAATCCATATAACTTGCTGCTGGCCACTCCCCCAAACTCCACGTTTACACTCGCATGTGAAAGTGGCTGAAAACAGATGTACAATTATTCAACGGTACATCTTTAAAAAATATTAGTAGAGCCTCCTGGACAACCAACAAGAATGCAGCAAGTGGTTTATGGATAGTAAGTCAACAATAAAATATTTGTTTTTTCCAGCAGCCATTGTACAGCGAATACATCGGTAAAACCACCTGATCAAATGTGCTGGAACTCCACTTGAGTTGCTAGGTAACAGGGCTGAGCTTGGCTGGGGTTGCTAGGTAACAGGGCAAAGATTGTGACTTAACAGTAAGGAGGCTTTTGAAGCGACTAATTTTTCCAGAAACCAAAAAACATAAACTTATTGCCAAAAAAATGTCGAGCAGTTGGGTTGTTTTTAAAAGCAATAGAGAACCAAATGGGTAGAAAATGTGCAAAATGTGAATTTTGCATAATGGGTTCCATTGAAAAGAAGAAAAAAACCATCCATATCTTTTATTTAATTCCTATCAAACTCCAGCAGGTTTCCGTTTTGTTTGCAGGGATCTGAGCGTGTCCAAGCCGCTCCACGTGGAGTTTCCCCGCTCCATGGTGGAGGTGGCGACGTCGTGGAACGTGCCCATGTCCCGCTTTCTGCACACATGTGAGTGGCTGTCAGCAGGAATCTTGATTCGTGTTAATATAAGGTCACCTACGCAGTCATGAAACATTCAGCGTTTTAAAGGTTTCAGTAATTATGGAAATGTAAAAGAATATGGGAATTTCATTTATATCTATATTTATTTTGTTCATTTTTTTTCACCTGTTTGATCATCTCTTCTTTCTTTTGTCTCTCCTTTAGCTTGTTTTTGTTTTCCTTTCTTTCTATTACCCTTTTTTCTTTTTATCTTTTGTTGTTTCTTTCATTTGTTTGCTCTATCCTTCTTTCTTCCATTTTTTGTTCTTTCTTCCCTACTTTCTTTTTTCCTTTTTTTCTGTTTCCTTCTTTGTCCTTTTTCTTTTTTCCTTTCTGTTGTCTTTTCTTTAATCTTTTGTCCTTTCTCTTGTTTGTTCTTTTGTCTTTTAGTTCTTTGTCTCTTTTTCTTTTGTTTCTTCCTTTTTGTCTTTATTTTTCTTTCTTTCTTTCTTTTTTGCCTTGCTATCTTTTGTTCTTTTGTTTGTTCATCCATCCTTACTTTATTCCTTTCCTTCTTTTGTCCTTTTGTCTCTCTTTTCTTTTCTTTCTTATACAGAATGTGTTTTTATTGTCAGGCTTCATATTCAGGCCTCCATAATATTTTTTTTAGAAGTTTGTATTTAATATTGGACCACATGAACTTAAACTCTGGATATTTGGGTCTGGTGTCTCTTATTGTTCTCTCAGATGTTTTCAAGAGTGCCGTCAAATTCGGGACCTTCTCTGCCGTCATGGTGACGTACATCGCCAGCGCGCTGTTACATGTGAGTTTATATAACTTCACCTTCTTTTAAATGTCTTTGTATCAACAAGATTGTTGAAGTTTTTGTACATTTCAGGGTCTAAGTTTCCACCTGGGTGCAGTTCTGATATCTCTGGGGTTCATTACGTATGTGGAGCACGGTAAGAGCCGAACTAATGGTTCGTGAAACATGAAAATGTTTCCATTTAGAGGAAGTATTTCACTGCTTCAGTTCAACGTATTGCTTGTCATTTTCCTCCACGTCTGAAGAGAGTCTTTCATTTGTTTCTGTTTTCTAAGGCGTTGACTCTGTTTTGTTTCAGTTTTTCGGAAGAGGCTTGCCGCCATGTTTAACGCGTGCGTGCTTTCGAGGAAATGTCAGCCAAACTGCAGTCACCAAAACAAAAAGGTAATGCGTTCGCAATGAGGCGTTGTGTGTTCATATTTTTAATTGCTTTTCAACTAAAGGAAAAAAATGTATTAAAAATATAACTGGAGAACAAACTCGCATCTCAGTGAGACCGAAGCAAAACATCTTCATAACAGGCACCATCATCATCAACATTTTTGTAAAATCTTTGTGTAGATCCTAGTAAAGTGCATTTAATTTTCTGAAGCTTTAAATTTTACTTGTTAAATTGTCTGTTTTAGCTACTTTTTCAATGCATGTCTAAACCGTAACTACCCTGAACCAAAGACAAGTTTCAACAAACGTCAGGTTTTTGTTTTAACCAAACATCAAATTAATTAGTTGGCGTTTCTTAGATCTGCTTTTCTCTGCACCGTATATTCAGAAATATAACAATGAAATCTCTCATGTTTGTTGTTGCTGAATTGATTGTCAAGCAACACTTAACAAAACCAGACCATCACATTAGGAAACATGAGATCTTACACTTGATGTGTGACTAAAGAAGCATGAATATCATATTGTAATGCCTACATGGGGTGCTGGAGTGAAAATACAGTAATCTGTTGCTATTCTTGAATATTTCAGTAATTTTCTGAAATGTTTAGTTTGGAAATAAATATGTCAAGAAGCTGCCATATATGTGCTGCATTTCTTTCTGTAATTACGTTGCTTAGCTTATGCAGACCGAGTTATATTATTATGGGTCACATACTTTAAAATAACACATCCAGTCAAGACTGCATGAGATCCAGAGTCACCTACCATAATGCTTTCTCTGTTTGCAGAAGCTGTGGGTGTATATGATTAACATAGCATTTTCTGCTTTGGCAATACTTCACTTGACATATCTGGGCTCTGTGTTCAACTCCAGTGTGGACTACATGGAGGAGGATGAGGTGAGATGAGAGACTGCTGCTCCACTGAGGGAATGCACATTTTGCTGCAGTAAAGCAGCATCTGAAATGAAAGAAACAGAGAAAATGTAGTTTAATACACAGCTTAACAAACACTGCTGCACTGCAGCTGATGTGAGTCTGTGATGAAGCAGTGCAAGTAACATCGTCCTTGTGCTTTTAATACAAGTCAAAATAATGTCGGACTTTTTTTGCGTGTGTGTTTTCCTCTAAAACTGTCAGAAGCGGGCATAGCACCCAGAAATTGTAGTCAAGGAAGAGTAGCACTACTTCACCATATTTTTACGTAAGTAAAAAGGAGACATCCAGGAAATGGCTCAAGTAAGAGTAAAACAGTATTTGATTAAAAAGTTTACTCAAGTACTGAGCAACTGATCAAATTAATCATTTAATATTTAGAAATCACATCATCAGATGGATCAAAATATCGTTGAAATTTTTGGTATTTTAAGGACAAAAATGACAATAATTTATACAAAGTGTGTGTCTGGGTCTGGTGAATTTTGGTTAAAATATGTTTGTTTTTGATTCCGGGGTAGAAAATCCAGAAATGTTGCTTAAGTAAGTAGCGATACTTCTTTATTAAATTACTCAAGTAAAAGTAAAACGTACTTTGACTTTAAGATTGGGAGCCCATTTGCTTTATTTCTTCTTCTGTGGTATTGTTAAATTCTTTGCACCTCTTTTATCTTGACCTGCGGGAGAGAAATGGGTATTTTTTAATCTAAATACATCCAGTTTATATATATTAGGCTGGTTTTTTGTTATCACCATTGTAATATATAAATCCATTTCTTTAAGTGAATATCTAAGTGAACTAACAATTGTAAAGTAGCAGGAATCAACTTTAGTTTTGTGTAGGACTTCATGTCATAGTAGTTTGCTTTTTGTTCTCGTCAGAATAAAACAAACCATCCATTCCACATAAAACCTTCGTGACGGCCTAATTTTAAATAAAACCAGCCAATTGCAGAAAGGATCCGGTTACACATGCCGGACCAAATTCCGATTTGTAGTGGACCCTGTGTGTGAAACGGCATTAGCCTAACTTTGATCTGATTTTTGCGGAAATCACACACCTACATCAGAGAAAATCTTTCACGCTGCTTCTCCTTTTGGAGGAGGACGGTGACAGATTCGAGTCGGTGCTCGCATCTTTTTAAAGAGCTTCGGTGGCTCTATTTTTATAGCTCTGTGACAAGAGAACACAACATTTATAGTGGGATGCTACGTAGCTTTTAGCTGCGTTCACACTGCAACCTTAAGCGACCCAATTCCGATTTTTTTTTTTTGTAATGACAGTCCTTTTCGAATGTGACCCGGGCTGCTTGGATATCCAATAAATATCAGATCTTTTCAAATGTGACCTGAATCTTAACAGTCAGGTCGCGTTCAACAGAACGCAACGTCATTGTTACTCGACAAACGTCACTATTCTGCGCCATGATTCTCACAAGCGGGAAAAAAAACAACAACCATGGCGGACGGTAATGAGGATTAAATTGTTAATATGCTGGTTCCTGTCGGACAACTACTTTAAATTCGTCCATGTTTACACTGAGAACGCTCTCTGTGACGTTATTGCGCCCTCTTCTGCGCATGCACGACAAACATTCCCCCTCCCCCCAAAAAAACAAACGATTTGATAAAAAAATTGAGATTCGGACACTTCAGGCTTTAGTGTACGGAAGAGGATTGGGGCCACCAAAAAAATAATAATAATGATTCTGACTTTAAAATCAGAATTCTGACTTTAAATCTCAGAATTCTGACTTTAAAGTCAGAATTCTGAATCTGAATTCTTAATCTTAGAATTCTGAGTCAATTCTGACTTTAAAGTCAGAATTCACACTAATACGGAAGAGGGATAGGGCCACCAGAAAAAAAATTCTGACTTTAATCTCGGAATTCTAACTTTAAATCTCAGAATTCTGACTTTAAATCTCAGAATTCTGACTTTAAATCTCCGAATTCTGACTTTAAAGTCAGAATTCCAACATGGTGGCGAGTCAGACATGGTGGCGACAGCCCACCATGTCTGCCGGTTCCTGGTCATGCAAAGCCTCGTAAAACTTTTCACATTTAGTGGTTTTTAGTGGGATTTTATGTCTTATACCAAGATGGAATTCTGACTTTAAAGTCAGAATTCTAAGATTAAAGTCAGAATTCCAAGATTAAAGTCAGAATTCTGAGATTAAAGTCAGAATTCTGAGATTTAAAGTCAGAATTTTAATTTTTTTTTCCGGTGGCCCTATCCCTCTTCCATATTAGTGTGAACGTAGCCTTTGACGCGTAATTTTCGTCCTCGCCTCTTGCAGGACCAGATCACCCACCACGCCATCCAGAAGTGGTCGGAGCTGAGCTGGACGAGCCACTGGGCCACGTTCGGGTGCTGGATCCTGTACCGCCTCATTCTCTAACAACTAGAGCCCGAGAGGAAGAGAGAGAAGCAATAATGAGAAGCAGGTTTTCCACTTTTCTGTACTGTGACGTCATCCTGCATCAGACTTGCAGTCTTCAGGTTGTGCTGTATGCGGGTCAGGGAATGCTAATCTGTGCTTCTGGGGACTGGTTTCGATATCTGTGAAAAGAAAAAGACAGACCGCAGCGCCTTTTTTCCCCCTCCCTTTTGTCTGTTTCACATTGTTTTTTATCTGAGGCTCAGTCATCATGGCCTCCTGTTGTGGCAGCGTTTACCACTGTCTCACTGTGATTCACAATCAATAACTATCAACATGGCGAACACGTGACGGTGCGCGTCAGGCAGATGTCCCCCAGTGGCGACAGCCCACCATGTCAGCCGGTTCCTGGTCATGCAAAGCCTCGTAAAACTTTTCACATTTAGTGGTTTTTAGTGGGATTTTATGTCTTATACCAAGATAAAGAAGGGCAAAATTGTGAAGTGGAAGAAAAATGTTTGATTTAATTTCAGCTGCAAGACTTTTTGGTTTGCGTCAAATTAAGTTTTTGTTCATTCTTGCTTGCAAAATAACTTAATCTAAATCAGAGAGCAGTTTTAAATTTGGACTTTAACTAGGACATTCTAGCATATTTGTATGATTTGATCCAAGGGTTCATCCAGTCGTTTAATATCCTAGAAAATGCTTAAATTTCAATTACGGTTTGAAAAATGTTAGTCAAACTGCACAGTTTAGTAATAAAGTGGAACCTAATGTTTGATTACCCTCTCCTTCCTCTTCATAATTAGAATCTCAATAAAACACATTTAAGCTTTTGGTTGTAATGTGACAAATGAGAGACGTTTCAAGGCGCTGCGCTGGTGACATTCCCTAGTCTTCTTGTCCTCGACAAATCCAATTAAATGTCCAGAATCAATAATGCATTTTCCTGTCTCTGATTTTTTTATTCTTTTTATTTTTTTCCCAGCCAGGCTGCTTGTTTGCGGTTCTGTCAGGGAGCCTAATCAAAACCCACAGAATTGAATTTTTTATGAACCCTGGTAGGCAGGTGGAGCATGGCTAAAGGAGACAGCCGGAGACTCTGGCTGCTGTAACCAGTCGATTGTGTGGAACTGCTTCCAATTTAAAATACAGGAACCCAGAGAAACCAGCGCACGTCTCTTTCTCCTCCTACGAACCAACAAAGACTTTATTTACTGAATTCAACAAGCACATGTTGTTACTAGACTGCATTTTTACCACCAACTAATCCTCCTTTTGTGATTTTTAGATACATTAATGGTTTTAGATGATTAAATCTGATTTTTTTTACTAGTGTAGTATCCTGATGATGGGTTTTTTTGGTATGACTTGAATTATATCCTTAAACATATGTGATTTTGATTTCCCCCCCCCCCCCCTTCTTTCTACAATATAACTTAAGAATCAGGGTATTTGAGATGTATTAACAAAATTCTCTTTCAGCTTTGTGTAAACTAAAATAAAATTATTCATTATTCTATACCAAGCATTTCTCTTACCTCCAGGTTTTTACTTAATAGTTGCTATTAATTATTTACAGCCTGATGAAAGAGTATGAGTGTGTGCATCGGAAAATGAATATTTGGTGTTGGATAAGAGCTTTTGTTGATGTGCCAAGTTTCTGCTGTAGTGCCACTCAGTATAATAACCACTGTAAATACCTTATATTTGTGTTTTGTCCCTAAACATGTAAAACGCAACTGCATACCTGTGATATTTTTATAAAATTTTACATGAAACATCAAGATGCAGTCTTGTTTTGATTTAGTGAATATCAGTGAAGTAGAATCTTCATATTTCCACTAAACAATTTTGAGATTAATCTCAGAAAATTTGCATTGAAAATTTGCATTGAAAATGCTTGAAAGTGCTTAAATTTTACTGTGGTAAACGTGTGTGAACTCAATTTAAATAATTTAAATATATATATATATATATATTTAGTATAAGTAACCAGATATATATATATATATATATATATATAATATATATATAATATATATATATATATATATATATATGTATATATATCCAAGATTCATAAATACATCAAGGACAAAGCCTCAATGGACGATATGCTCAGCGAATGTCTCAGGCAATGGGGAACAGAGGATGAGGGGCTAGAGGTTCCATCATGGGAGGACAAGCCCCACATGGGATGTACCACCGACAAATAACTGAAGTGGCTGATATCAGGAAATCCTACCAATGGCTGGACAAAGCTGGACTCAAGGACAGCACAGAGGCTCATCCTGGCTGCACAGGAACAGGCCCTAAACACCAGAGCAATAGTGGCTCAGATCTACCACACCAGACAAGACCCAAGGTGTAGGTTGTGCAAGGAGGCCCCTGAGACAGTCCAGCACATAACAGCAGGGGCAAGATGCTGACAGGGAAAGCGTACATGGAACGACATAACCAGGTGGCGGCATAGTGTACAGGAACATCTGTGCAGAATATGGACTGGAAGCCCCGAGATCGAAGTGGGAAACACCCCCAAAGGTGGTGGAGAATGACCGAGCTAAGATCCTGTGGGACTTCCAGATCCAGACAGACAAGATGGTAATGGAGAACCAACCGGACATTGTGGTGGTGGATAAAGAACAGAGGAAAGCCGTTGTGGTGGATGTAGCTATACCAAGTGACTACAACATCAGGAAAAAGGAGCATGAGAAACTGGAGAAATACCAGGGCCTCAGGGAGGAACTGGAAAAGAACTGGAAGGTGAAGACCACAGTGGTGCCTGTGGTCATCGGGGCCCTCGGGGCAGAAACCCCCAAACTGGAGCAGCGGCTAAAACAGATCCCAGGAACAACATCAGACATCTCAGTCCAGAAATGTGCAGTACTAGGCACAGCCAAGATACTGCGCAGAACCCTCAAGCTCCCAGGCCTCTGGTAGAGGACCAGAGCTCAGAGGATGAAAGAGAGAGAGGAGAGGAGACCACCCGCAGAGGGTGAGAAGGGAATTTTTTTTTTATATATGGTTAAAATATCTATATATATATTTTTTTCCAATAAATATGTATTTTGAATGTAATTAGCATACATTATACCAAGGCTATCATGGCTATTGATATTACCCTTACAGGAGTAACGAATAATAATTTATTCAAATTATGCATACAGTTTTGACTTAATTACTTCTCTAATATTGTTAATTTTAAATCTGTTTACTTGAAATGATTAATTGCCTCAGCCATACAATAAGGGTATCGTTATAATTACATTTCCTAAGACGGTACATCACAATATCAGCCGTGTGTAATAAATATTCTTTATTTGAAATAGTATTTACAAAGAGAATGGATGAGCTGTTTGCATAAAGGATGGATTAATCTGATCCAGCCTGGAGTGTTTCTTCACATCCAGTGAGGAAGAGTTTGGGTTAGACGGGCTGAGAGGAGCAGAGCGCAGAAGCAGCTGGTGATGGATGGAAACCAGGTCTGCCTGGCTGGTCCGTGTCTGTGGGGGGGAAAGCGGATGTTGTACTGCAGAGCTGCACGGCGGCCTGAGAAGCGGAGGTTCGCTCAGCCCCGTCTCCCCTGAAGACCCCCGTGTTTACGATGACAGGACCCCAGCAGCGTCTCCAAAGCCATCTTCACAAACGCCTGGAAGTTACTGCTTCTCTCCCTTCGGCTGTCCTGCGAGGGGACAAAACGGAGACAGATACCTTCACTGGGAACACAGCGGGCTTTACTACTTCCTGTACTCAGAAGGACTTCCTGTTTTTGTCTGGATTTTGGTAAATACTTACCTCCTTGCTTCTTGTTATCATCTCCTTTCTGATCACCTTTTTTCGGCTGTTCTTTAGGACTCTGAGGTTGCTGTAAGATTAAAACTTAAGTAAATATCATCAAAAAAATTTAAATATTTTTATTTTGAATGTTGCTCAGGGCCGATTAGAGCCTTTTTGGGGCCCTAAGCAGCTTTTTTGGTGGCCCTCCGTCCCCCATACCAACATGTAAACACCAGATGAGTAATCACGATTTAACACACCTACTATATCATTAGCACCATTTGTAATTAGTATGCATTGTACCAGGGTTGTTATGATTATTGATTTTAACCTTACTAGAGGAACAAAATAAAAATAAAATTGGGTTTTGAAATGCAGGGTGGTATTTAAGTGTACCATTTTATTTTAACTATTTGAAACACTAAATTTAATATATTATGTTTCCCCAACAGTGGCAGCAGCCATCAATAGAACGAGATTAATCATTATCTATAAAAACAAAATAGAAAATGTTTTTTCTTGTGTGATAGCAGTTAGTTTGTAATTTTCAATTTTATTTTATATATATATTTTGTTGTTTTTTTAATCATGCCAGTTTGGTGCACTTGGTGGCCCCCTGGTGGCGTGGAGGCCCTAAGGAGTCGCTAGCTCGCACTGAAGCTGCTTCTCCAAATGATAAATTCCAGGTAATGATGTTTAATAAACCCTAAAACTCTCTGTATTGTCAGGATTGGTAGTTTTACCACCTTCTTCACTGTTTGTTCAATCAAAGCCTCAATAAATGCCAATAAATTTGAAAATACTGTTATGTGCAGGTTAGTAATAAAATGAACTTCTTTATGTGACAGGTGTAATAAAGGTGGAAATTACGAATGGGAATATTTTTCAAGAGCATTGTTTGTGTTTGTCGGGCTATAATTGCTGTGACACATACAGTTCCCTTAAGAAAATTTAATAGTTTTAATTGTCACTTTTATTGTTATCACAAAAGTACTGCTAAATATCACAATAACTTCAAGTTCATATCGCCCTTGTGTTATACTATACAGTTAAATTGATTAATTGAAATATAAAAGTGAGTATTTACCTTAGTAGCTGACTTCTTGTCTGACTTATTACCTGGATGTGGTTAAATTACAAGATGTGAATAGAAAAATGTACAATTCAGGTATAGTTTGCTTAATTTTAGCTTTGATTTAGTGCTGAAATAATAATAATTAAAAAAACAATATTTTACAGAATTATGGCGGTCCATGTTGCTCACCTTTTGTTCCTGGCATGTTGGCTGTTCTCCAGAGTCTTTGCTCTTTTGTGTTTTTTATTTGGAGGGGAAATGCACTGCTTAATGTGCTGCCCGAGTCGGCCATTTATGGGCCGTGCTTGTGAATGGCTCCGTCACTGGGGCCCCTTCGAGAAAGAGCAGTGAGAACAAGCAAAGAGCGCGGTCAGCTGACTGCGTGTCCCCCGGCTCTGCGGGCCTTTGCTGAGCCAGGCGAAACCTTCTAATACCGCCATTGTGAACTTACTGGAACTGGGCGCTCACCCATTGTCAGAGGCAAGTAAGGATTCCCATGGTGGTATATTATATGTTTTTATTTCACTGAACTGAATCAGGTATGGTCTCATCATATAACATTGCTTCTCATGTTGTCGGAATTGTGCTGTATATTAAGGTTTGTTGGTGTAGAGTATCCAAAAATTGAAAGATTAGCACTACTTTAACATATTTCACTCAAGAAAAAGTAAAAAGTAGTTGTACAAAACAATAAAAAGTATTTGGTAAAACACTTGTTTCAAAGTAATACTGATGAAATCACCAAAAATTACATAATCAGACACACAAAAATACAGACTTATGTGGAAACTTTTGGTGTTTTAAAGATTAAAATGAACATAAGTTTTATAAATAACATAATTACAAAACAAAACATCAGGGAGAAGGGGGGTTAAAAGCACATTGATGTCATTTAGCAATATACAGAACAAAAGTGGTTTGATTTGACTGATAAAATAAGGACATAACATGCCACATACAAACTTGTGACTGGATTGGAGGGCTTTGAGTTTACACAAAAACCAATTAATTAATCAAATAATAAATCAATATGAGCTCAATAATTTTCTTTGATTAACAGTTTTTGAAAAGAAAGTTTGCTTACAGAGACATCATCATCCATTTTATTTATGGTTTTGTGATTGTGTGTGGTACTTATTTACATTTTATTTATGTTTTTGGCTGTCCATTTCGAATAATTAAAATATCATCCTAATATCATACGAATACGGTACGTCATATAATCAATCAATCAATCAATCAATCAATCAATCAATCAATCAATCAATCAATCAATCAATCAATCAATCAATTAATCAATCAATTAATCAAATTGTATTTGTATAGCACATTTCAGCAGCAGGGCATTTCAAAGTGCTTTACATAATTAAAACAAAAACAGTGACATCAAATAAACAGTGTGGAAGAGAAAGAGATTTTAAAAAAAGAAACAGTGGGAAAGAGAATTAAAAAGAAATTTAAAAATAAAGAAAAACATTAAAGAGATTTTAAAAGAGTTTTAGTTAAAACGCTGTTTATCAAGGATTCTCAAAACTCAGAGTTTTAGTTAAAACGCTGTTTATCAAGGATTCTCACACCTCAGAGTTTTAGTAGTAAGAGTTTTTGTATCTCACAAGGATTCTCAAACCTCAGACATTAAAACCCGCAATTTTGCCATAAGCAACTCTAAACTGGATGGTTTTAATTTGAGATTTAAAGGCACTCAGTGTTTCAGCTGTTTTGCAGTTTTCTGGAAGTTTGTTCCAAATTTGTGGTGCGATCATCCTAATGTCATAATATAATTTTTTAAACATTAATTTAAGAAAATAATGTTTATTAGTTTCTGAAAGGCCAAACATGCATAATTATGCAATTATCAATATATTAAAAAACAAATTGTCTCAAAACAACATTATATTTGTTATACTGCGACAATTTATCGTCCAGCACAGATTTTGAACTGACAGGCCTACTGCAGTAAGTAATTTGAACCAGCCATATTGTTGAAAGTACCCTCGCAGAAGCTTCATTTTTCCATACTCAAATTAAAATGTGTCAGTAAATCTCGGTGGAGAGAATAATTTATATGAATCTGGTCGGGATTCATTAGATCCCGCATCAGCCTGCGTGGGTTGGTCACGCGGGTCACGTGACTTGTCAGGAACAGAAGCGATGGAGAAAAGCTAAGGAAGGTGAGACTTTTCTAAACACATTTCACCACCTATCTTTAGTGTGTCACTACGGTAGGACGTTTATCTGTTGTGTACCATTTCTACGTGACACGGACTGCAGATCGGCGCCAGATATTTACTAATAAATCTGTTTTTTTCTGCCACAGCGGTGGTTAAGTTGTACTAGCTTCCTAGCTTCCTTGCTAGTTGCTAACTGATGCTAGTTAGCTTCGCTGCTGCCAAAATGCTCTTCTGTTGGGGCTTTTGCTGGAAAAATATCCAATAAAGACGCTTTTCCTGACTTTATCTGGTATTTTAAATGACGCTTTTCTTCTGATATTCGCATGTCAAAGGGAAACACTGAAGGATACAGCGATAGCATCGTATTTTCTTTGTATCATCACCTGATTCAGCTGTCAGTTGCTGTTATTTTTATATCTGAAGAGTTTTGTGTCAGAATAAGTAGTTTTATGAGTTAATAGCATTTTTACAGCTGACATTCTCAGTTTATTTAATTCAGCTTTTCGTTTTTGAATTAATTTTATGCACCTCAATTTACATTGAAACCCGTGAAAAGATAGAGCTCACAAAAAATATTTAATTAAAAATATTTTAGTAGTTACAGTAAATGTAAGTTGCCTAACATGAAAATGTTTTCATTCATTCAAGAGTTGATGTTAAAAACAGCTACAAAGGTTCTGCTTTGGAAAAAAGATACCAAACTTAAATAATTTTTCAAACTAAACATTATATTTAAATTCTAAAATTAATGTTTCAGTTCTTTGTGATAGAAAAACATATCCTGAGATATCAAAATTAGTTGACATTTGGTAAATAGATAGTTGAACTACATCTGCTTAATATTTTAAAACCTATTTGTTATCTGGTATATCAAATATGTCAAATCTATGTCAGTGATGGAATAAAAGGTATTTAAGGACCCTAAATACTAATAAAGTTAGCGTTTTGATTAAATTTACTAAGACGTTACATCATAATATCAGCCTGGTGTAACAAAACTGAAATTATTGATGTTTTTACTCATAATATCATATACATTTGTTTTTTAAGCAAAGCAGGTTCATTTACATAACTGCATAACCTTGGAGAAGAGAATTCAAAGTGGTTTTTACAAATCAAATATTTTATTTTTAAAATAAAAAATACTGCTATCCAACACTGTGTTGATGTTAGAAGTATTTATTAGATGCATCTTTTGCTACAAATAGTCAAGTGTTGCCTAAAGGAATGAAAATAAAAATGGCAATAAAAAGCTTATTTTATTATTTAAAAAATTAAACATTAGAAATGTATTTGAAAAATATATTTTTTATGCGTTTCAAATATTAGTACAGAATAAGCTTCAGTGGTTAAATGAAAAATCGGCAACATGTGCTAATGTTTCGTCGGAATAATCAATTATTACAATAATAATTAGTTGCAGCCCTAAAAAAATAAAACATTAGACATATTAGAAAAAATATTTTGTTAATTGTATTTCTGATATTTGTATGGATTAAGCTTCAGTGGTGAAATTAAAAATCAGCAAAACGTGCTATGTTTTTTTTTTAAATGCATTATTAAAACAATAACTGGGCTGAAATGTGAGCTTTTGGTTTGCCAGGACTCTGCCCCGGCAGTGGCTTCCTCTCCACCCAGAGGGATTGTGGAATGGCAGCAGTTTGGCAGCAGGTTTTGGCAGTGGACGCAAGGTAAGACGCCGCCACGCATCCGACCACCAGGAAGCGAATGAGTCACTTTTTCAGTTGCGATCATCTGCGCCTGTGTCGCCTCTTTTCCCTCTGCAGGTATAATGCTTACCGCACGCCTACCTTCCCACAGTTCCGAACTCAGTACATCCGCCGACGCAGCCAGCTGCTCAGAGAGAACGCCAAGTGTGGCTTTGAGCCAGGGCTGCGCAGGCAGTACCTGAAGCTGCGCAGCCAGCTGTTGGCCCTGCGCTACGGGCCGCTGTCTGAGCAGAGCAGCTTCAGGGCCAGCAGCGTGCGTAGCTCCCGTACCACGCTGGACCGCATGGAGGTCAGACTCAGGGAAACGGGACACCAGGGAAGAGAGAATAGGCAGAAATGTGGTTGGAGATGGGATTTAAAACACACACAAGTCAAAGCCATGCAGCAAATTGGTTGCTGTGCATTAAGCTGAGCAGCTTGGTTGAAATGGCTGGTGCTAATAAGATGATGTAGTTTTATTTTGATCGGGCTTTAGGGCTGGGCGATATGCCTTAGAAATAAAATCAACATTTTATTTGTTTTTTTCACGCTAGATCCGATTTTCTTTTTCAAAAAATAAATTAGAAATAGAAAATATTTTCAAAAAGTTGGTTTTTGTTTCTGTTATCCATTCTGTGGGTTGTACAATGGAATATGAGGGCCAGGCTTCAATTATTTTTATATATTTACAAGAATATAATCATAATATTAGCAGAATTAAAACATAATTTTACCAGAGCAACGTCTTGAAATTACAGTCATTTTTGAAGAGTTTTCGCTTCCATCCCTGTGGACTTCAAAATAAACTCAGTTGTTTGCTCAGTCATTTTAAAGATAATAAATTAATGCGTTAAGTCTTAAAAACTTTAACCTTTTCCTTATCTGTAAACCAAAGGATAACGTCACAAGATGCTCAAGGTTCATTTTTTGTTAGTTTTTGTGTTGTAGTTCTCATAAAATTACTATTTTATTCTCTTATGATTAGAACTTTATTCTTGTATTTCAATGACTTTGGGTTTTTAAATTTATGACTTTACTCTCATAATTATATATACATATTTGCCTTATTGGCCTGGCCCTAATATTTCATTATAAATTTGACTTCAAGTCCAAATAAATGGACTCTGTGAAGAACGCTTGTTAAACAAGATGGCGGCCGGCCGCGGCGTGCTGACATCACAACCAAGGAGAGCTTTAGTGAAAGAAAATCAAGATTTTCCTCACCTTAACTCTTAAAACGATGAAGCTGATTTATGGCCCAGCCCTGCCATATGTTAAATATATTTGTTTGTAAATATATTATCCATAAACAGCTGATTTGCGGTTATCTGAAGAGCTTTCTGCGGTCTTCACATTGACTCATCCCTTTGAGATTGTCTCTCTGCTGCTGCTCTGTCTGGTGTGCAGGACTTTGAGGAGGACCCCCGCGCTCAGGGCGCCCGAGGTCACCGCCGGTCCGTCAGCCGAGGCTCCTACCAGCTGCAGGCCCAGATGAACAGAGCCGTCTACGACGAGAGGCAAGAAGAACTGCTGCAAATATCTGTTTCTGTCAGTGCAGCGCTGCAACCAACAACTGTCTTATTCTCACAGTTAAACCGTCACATTCTGCAGAGTTTCCATTTAGCTACTTAACCCTTTTCTTTTATAATATTAGAAATACAGCAAAATAACAAAAAAACAACAACATTTTATTGTCCAAAATGTCATAATGTAGCATTCCTGTGGAGAATTTGGGTCGGATAAATGTATAAAAATGCCACTTGAGGAGTTTTGGGTAAAACATATTTACAGACAAAGATGCTTTTATATTAAACATGAAATGTACTTATTTTTTGTACAGTTTTGTTTTAATTATTGGTTTGAATATTCAGCAAATGGCCTTTCCTTGAGTGTATATATGTCAGTGAGTGATTAATCAGTTACTAAATTAGTTGATTATTTCAGTAACTTGCTCATAACAATTAGATTTAGTCTCTTCTGAGTAAATTACTACCAAAACCCCCAGAAATTTTGAGATTAACTTTAGATTTTTTTTTCTTTTATTAAAAAGAAAATTTCTGAGTTTGAAAAGTTTAAAATTCGCAACAGCAAATGAAACTTTTGAGAAAATATCTTGGAAATTTCCAAGTTCGAAAAGTTAAAACAAAAAGTATATATTTTACTTTCCATACTCGGAAATTTCCAAAAAATTGAAAATTGTACAAGATTCTCATAAATTTCTGGGATTAATTTCAAATTTTCTGAAAATTTTTAGTGAATTTTTGACTTCTCAAACTATTTTTTACAGGAAAATTTTGAGATATTTGCAGAAATGTACTTGCTGTTATTCCATCTGTAATGTCCCAATACCTCGTCATTAAAAACCATGGTAACACTTTATTTGAAGGGGTCTGGATAAGACTGTCATGACACTGTCAAAAACATGACATGACAGCTGTCATAAACATGAATAAACCTTCATTGTCATTAAGCGTCATTTGGTAAATTGTGACACTTTTAATAAAAAGTTGACATTATTCAAAATGTCTTTATGACAACGTGGCATTAACCAAGAAATAATTATTGATATAAATTTGTCATAAAAGCACTTTAAAAATAAGGTAACTTTATGATATTAAAGGTAAGGTTTGAACAGTAAGGATTTATTGGTTAATGTCAAGTTGTCATAACAAAGACATTTTGAATAATGTCAACTTTTTATTAAAAATGTCGCAATTTACTGAATGACGCTTCATGACAACAGTCATAAATATTCATGAAGGCTTATTCATGTTCATGACAGGAGTTCTATCATGTTTATGACGGTGTCATGTCGGTCTTATTCACACCCCTTCAAATAAAGTGTTACCCAAACCATTTTTTATTTTGAATATGTTTTGTGCTGCAGGCCCCCGGGCAGCTTGGTGCCCACCTCGGTGGCAGAGGCCAGCCGGGCCATGGCCGGTGACACAACCCTGAGTGAAAACTACGCCTTTGCTGGCATGCACCACATATTTGACCAACACGTTGACTCTGCTGGTACGTAAATCGTCCTCTAAACACGCTAAATCCTTCATACGGACATAATTTTCATTTAGTTTTTCTCCTCGTTTCCTTATCGAAGTCCCACGGTTGCAGTTTGCGAATGACGACAAGCACCTCCTGGCCTGCTGCTCGTTGGACGGCACCCTGTCCATCATGGCGCTGTCGCCGCCGCCTCCGAGCGTGAAGCTGACGCTGAAGGGACACGGCGGCCCCGTCACGGACTTCGCCTGGTCTCTGAGCAACGACATCATCGTGTCGACGTCGCTGGACGGGACGCTGCGGATCTGGAACACGGAGGACGGTCGGTGCATCCGGGAAGTCAGAGACCCAGAGTCGAGCGAGTTGCTGTGCTGCACCTTCCAGCCGATGAACAACAACCTCACTGTGGTCAGTTCCTCCGTCCTGCGGCTCAAATCGCCTCATGAATTTGTTTTTGTCTATTCTCCTTTCAAAAGCCACTTTACTGCTTAAATAGGTTTATTGTCAGGAAATTACGCATAGAAATATTCTTACTTACTCAAAAGAGATTTAATGAGATTTGGCTCATTAAACACATCGTTACTTTAAGAAGACAAAGTTTGGTGACAAACACTAAATTCACAAAACCGTAACTTAATTTTACACAAATATAACTTTATTGTTTCATTTATTTTTATTTAAGAAGTTAATTAGCAATCTTTAGTGTTTTTTGGGCTTAAATTTCAATAAAAATGGTTTTTTACAAAGTTTTGAAAAGTCTTAAATTTAATTTGCATGATACAGGTTTCCCCCAGTGTATTGTAAGCCTGGCGGGCCTCCAGGCTTTGTTGAGCCCCCACCAGACGCAGCTTTGCTTATTTATTTGGGGGGTTTTTTATGTTTGCATTTTTAAGACTTTATAGTTGGTGTTCAGGTATTAATCTTCTAATTACACATAATTATAAATTGATATTTTCAAATTTTCTGCCAATATTAAACATTTTATAACTCAGAAACGTGATGAGCTGCTGGATGAACGACTGCCTGAGCTCCCCATCCTCTGGTCTTAGCAGGTTTTCTGGGGAAAACTTGATCTTATATATCTTATTTTATTCAATATTTCAATAGTTTTTGACATTCTAGCTTTTACATTACCAATATGAGCTTCTAAAGCAATTTGTTGTCAAGTATCAACCCCAAAAATCTGATTTCATACAGTATTTCAAAACTGTTTATCATTTTTTTACTAAATAGTGCAAGTTTTGTTTTAAAAAATAGACCGATGATTTGCAATTTCTTCTCCTCTCTCCAAAAATAATGTAAAAATATGATTGTAAATGAGAAAGGAGAGTTCACATTATCCACTGCTTTACTCCAGTGAAAGATGGAGTAATAATATTCAAGATAAGAGGAAAATTATGAAAACTAATTTTCATTAGAGAAGCTGACAGTCATGACCTAAATGTTCGGGGATCTCAACAGTCATTAGCATTTCTGCTCACGATGTAAAAGAAGCCTTAAAATAACTCCATAATTTATTTCAGTAGTATAATCATAAACTGAAAATGTCTGGAAATCCATTTTTTAATTTGTATTTTCCTGATTAGAGATTATTCAGGTGCGGTTTGGAGCAAATCGGTGAATAAATGTGTAATTTGGATCCAAATGTATGCAATAAATCAGGTTCATCATTTTTACTGCCAAAATATTTTCAGATCTTGCTGCGAGAATTTCTTTAAACTTTGAAAATTGTTTGTGTCATCAATCGATCTTATGGAAGAACGAACGCTCGTCTTACCGGTTGTGTAACATTTTTTATTTCAACAGATTTAGTTGTTTTCCTTCCTTTAGTCTCACAACAAGCATCTTTTATTTTCTCTTATTGTTATTCCAAACATTTCCTGTGTGTGAAGTTCATCGATAATCGCTGCATGCAGAAGGAAGCCCTTTACCTCGTTGTAAATGCCTGAACATTGATTAAAATTTCACTATTAAATGTCAGCACTTGTAACCGGGATTAGAGTTGTAGATATTTTTGAATGATTTTATTTTTAACCTTTTTCTTTGCGATGATGAATTATCTCCCTGAGGAAGCTGTTATGTAAAATAAGAGTTGTTTACGCTAATTTATGTCGTTACGAATCATGGGAGGGAAGGTGAATTTGGGTTGAAACCAGGATTGTTGATGTTGACATGTAATTAATCTGAAAATTTTAACACTTTAATATAAAAAAAACTGAGAATATTCAGACCTGTTTGAGACAGTAAAACATTTTCTTGAACTTTTTTAAAAATGTACATACACTGTGGGCAGTTCCTCAGGGCGACATCAGAAAGGGGGGGGAGAAAGAAAATGCATCTTTTCTGACGTTTGCCCAATAAACAGGTTTGCTACGACTATACGCCTCTGCCGTAGAGCAAGTTCCCCTTCGGTCAGAGGGCGAACAAAACCATAAAATTAAAATTAATTTCTTTTATTATAAAAAAAATGCAGAAAAAAAATCTAAATATACAGTGTTTTAAAACTTAATAATCTGAACATAATTTTAGATGAATTCTATGTGGAAATGGATAATGGCCACCGGGAAAAAAAATAAATAGAATTCTGACTATAATTTGATTCTGAAATTCAGAAATCTCAGAAATTCTGAGATTAAAGTCTGAATTCTGACACAAAAAAGTTTGAATTCTGAATTCCAAAGACAATCAGAATTATTTTTTTTCCCAGTGACCCTAATCCTTTTCTGTAATTCTAAGAAAATTACAGAAAAGGATTACATTCTATTTATATTTTTGCTAGTTTTCCCTCTTATTTAGGCAAACAAATAAAAGTTACTGGATATTTTTGATACCATCAAGTTAAAATGAAAGCAAAAGTTGTGACTGATAAGAGGAATAGTTTGTGTTGTTGGTTAAGATTCCTATTTAGTACAATTTTAATTTACTAAGAAATTTGCACCAGAAACCAAAACACTTGGTTTCTGGTGTTTTGGTTTCTGGAAAATGCCTTGAAAATGCTTGATCCTAAATTTAGATCCTAAATTTAGGATCTAAATTTATATCGTGATCAGTATGAAGCAGAAAAATATAAAAAAATGTTTTTTTTTTAAATTTAGATCCTAAATTTAGGATCTAAATTTAGGATCTAAATTTAGATCCTAAATTTTTTTTAAATTTAGGATCTAAATTTAAAAAAAAAACATTTTTTTATATTTTTCTGCTTCATACTGATCACGATATAGTAACAGTTTCAACAAATATGTAAAGTAATGTATTTTTTTCTAAATGTAATCCTGATTAATCTCAGCGCTGGAGTTCGGTTAATCTGATGAAACACCGGCTGAAACATTGCTGTGTTTCTGGTGGCAGTAGATCTGCTGCAGATCAGCTCTGAGTGTCGCTGTGTGCGCTCCCCGCCGTCCTGATGAAGGCGTTCTCGTGTTCCAGGTGGGAAACAGCAAGCACCACCTGCAGGTGGTGAACATCTCCACTGGGAAGAAGGTGAAGGGGGGCTCCAGTAAGCTGACAGGCCGCGTGCTGTCTCTCTCCTTTGATGCTCCGGGGAGGATCCTGTGGGCTGGCGACGACCGCGGCAGCATCTTCTCCTTCCTCTTCGACATGGCAACAGGTACAGGCGCAGCAGCTTTTTTCCATCCGACTGGGGCTCGACTCGCCGCGTCACAAATTCAAATCAGGTTTTCCCAGAATAACGAGCAGCGGCTCCTGGTGCGTCTCCCTCCAGGGAAGCTGACCAAAGCCAAGCGGCTGGTGGTGAGCGAGGGCAGCTCCATCTGCAGCATCTCGGCTCGCTCCTGGATCAGCCGCGAGGCCAGAGACCCGTCCCTGCTGGTCAACGCCTGCGTCAACAAGCTGCTGCTCTACAGGTCGGCTTCATTTATTAGCAGCTTGTTCACTCACTGCTGTAAACTCTAAGCAGGGTTTAAAAATGCTTCAGTGCCTTCAGAGTTTTGGAAAATGTTTCATTTCTGTGTAAAGAAAGGAAACGTTTTCTTTATTTGCTCATAAAGTGTAATATAATGTTTGATAAAAGCTTAAATTTAAATGTTTGTTATCTGGAGATTTAATTTTTTTACAGCATTGATTTTATTTCCAAAGTTTGGTTCTGGAAAGTTTGAAAACTTTCCTTGAAAATGCTTGAAAGTGCTTGAATTTTACTCTGGGAAATTTCTGTCCAGTTTTATCGGTTATTAGACACCAAAACCTATATTTATTTACAGAATTTGAACCAGCTGAAGCTAAAACTGCTGTTTAAATAAACATATTTACAGATAAATATATTTTAATCTTAAATTCAGAATGTCTGTGTATATTTCTTTGGCTTAATTACTGCTCTAAAAATCTTTTTTTTGGGCAAATTACTTCAGTTAATTTACTAAAAATTAACTGAAGTAATTAAATATTCAGCTGTTTCTCATTTATCGAAACCGTTTCCTAATTCCAGGGTTGTGGACAACGAAGGAACGCTGCAGCTGAAGAGAAGCTTCCCCATCCAGCACGGATCGCAGCACGTCCACAGCATTTTCTGCCCCCTCATGTCTTTCAGACAAGGGGCCTGTGTGGGTAAGGAGTCCCGCCGCTCCCGCTCTGGTGGGCTTTGTGCTCCTGCTGGCGTCTCTTAGCGAACCTGCTGCGATATCTGAATCAAAAATGAGACCAAACTGCACAGCGAGCCGCAGGCCATCCAGTGCAGAGAAGGAAGAAAGACTCAGACATGAAATCAAAAATAGCACCAGGCTGCTTTCGGATTGAAAGGAAATATCTGGAATTAGAGAATTACAGCAACAAGGCAGCCCGTTTTTCTGCAGCACGTTGCAAACATGCTCCCAGGTTCCCCACGTTTCACTTTTATCTCCTATTTTTATTTCACATCAAGGCGCGCCGCTGTCTGGATCACACTTGGGTTTCCCAATTACCAGGAAAGTTAAAAATACCTGAACTTAAGCAGAGAAAAATGATCTTTTCTGTCAGAGACGAACGTCTGAGCGAGTATCTGGTGCTTTTTATTTGAATGGTTTAAATGCCATACTTTATTAAATAACACTGACAGTTATTCCTGTTTTTAGTATGAAATGAATAGTTTTAACACTTAATTCTGTTGAGAAGTTTAAATTCAGTCATCAGGTATCTAAATGTCACAAATTTTAATTTGAATGTTTCTTTTCTTCTGAGTAGAAAAGTAGAGTTTTTAATAATCCAAAAACTTCACGAACTGACTGACTTGAATAACTCTCCACCCATCTCTGATAATGTCTCCTTAAAAGTCTCACTTTGTGTCTTCTGTGTCACCCACCCCTAGTTCTCAGACAAAAACACAGAATATCCTCTCAAACTTGCTAAAAACATCCAGATTTAGATTAGAGTTATTTTCTGTCTGTTGTTTTCACTACATGGAAAAATCATGGAGGAGAAAACATGACCTGTTTTAGACTTTATTCCACTGAATGTGGCCAGTTCATTGTTTTCTATATTCATCAAAGCTGCAGTAACTTTTATATAAAAAATGTTTTTTAAATGTTTGTTCAACATGTCGTGACGGTTTAATATCTACTGCCGTCAGAAGAAACGCACAGCTCCCGGTCAAAAACAACCAACAAATTGATCAATAAATCGTGATAAATTAAAACAAATTCAATAATATCCACTTGCATAATTTATTATTTTTGTCTTTTCTCTCTCTTTCTACCAGAAACTGGATGACAGGAGTCTTTAGTTTGGTGTTTTGGTCTCAACTAGTACAGTTTTTTTAGTTTACAGAGACTTTAGAATTAATTTTATTTGCTCATTTTTTTTGTTCTGTTTGTTTATTTTCCAGTTCCAGAGTTAAATGTTTGTGAGAATATAAAGTTTATTGATCTTTGCCAATGCATTATTATGCTAATTGCATTATTACACCATTTTATTACTGCAAATTGTCTCAAAACAACAATATTATTGTTTATCATCCAGCAAAATTTGTTACTGTGACAGGCCTAGCTGTCACTCATCCTCATGTACTCGCTGCTAAATGAGCTAATGGTGGAGAAACATATTATCGTTAATCGTTTATTTGCCGTCATCGGTGCTAACTAGCATGATCTGTAGTTTCATCCCAATGTTAACTTTCTTCTGTCTCTGACTCTCGCTGCGTCTCAGTGACTGGCAGCGAGGACGGCTGCGTCTACTTCTTCGACGTCGAACGCAACACCAAGGCCATCGTCAACAAGCTGCAGGGTCACGGCGGCCCGGTGCTGGACGTGAGCTTCAACTGCGACGAGAGTCTGCTGGCGTCCGCCGACTCCACCGGCATGGTCATCGTCTGGAGGAGAGAGCAGAAATGAAAACCCCATCAAGCTTCCATCCACTACATCTGAACATGTATGAGTAACAACCGACCTGCTGCTCTTTGCCGTCCGGTCCCACCGTGTAGGTCTTCACTGGAATGTATCAAACATCTAAAGTAGTGAAACTAAAGTGCAATGAGATGGAGCCTCTCCCTGCGTGGGAGGGAAGAGTCCGTCCTCCTGCAGCTGGAACCGACTTCACCACCGTGCATGCGTCATGGCTCACCTCCAGCCGGCGTGAAGAGAGGACGCGCTGTAATCTTACTGGAAGAAGCAACACTTTGTATCACACTGATGTTCCCTCCGGCGTAGCTCCCTCACTATTTATGTAACTGTTATTCAAGCAGCGTAATCAAGTGTTGTTCGCTCTCAGTCGCCTGTTTGCCTTTGAGACCATGTGCATGAAACAAGCAGGTCGTTTATCACTAAATGTTGGCGTGTTGATCAGTGTGTTTGTCCGTTTGCGTGTGTGGTGATTCTGATAATTTATTTAGCACAATAAATGGCTGCATTGTGACTTATCCGTGTCAAATGTTTTAAATGATTTGAAATGTCGGGAGGAGGGTGCATGTTGAAATATTTGTTGAGATCAGCAGGGGTGTCCAAACTTTTTGTCACGTGGGATAAAATCGTCAAGTCAAAAGTAAAAAAAAATAAATAAAAATTTTAAATCAAGCAAATGATGTTGCCTTATTTTTTTTATGTGGATCCAAAATTATTTTGCATATTTTCTTTATAAAATGACTTGTTTTTCAAATAGTCTTAGGATTAGTTGAACATATTTATTCTCCATTTCGAGCCACTTTCCTTCAAAACGCTTTGGGATTTAAGTAAAATAAAAGTGGTTCTTATTATAAAATTTTTAAAAGATGAATACTTTCTATCATTTTAAACATTTCTCATTGTAAGAAATTTATGTTGGTAATTATTTTACCCTGATTAAAAATGAAAAGTACAATCAACAAATTTGTATCATTCCTGAGCTGCAGTTTGGGGCCACAAAAAGATCAGCCGACGGGCCACGAGTGGCCCCTGGGCCACACTTTGGACACCCCTGATGTAAACAATCTAGATTTCCTTCAACAGACTAAGTATAATCCAGAAATTTATGTAGTGTTGAGATTGAATCTATTCCAGAAACGTATAGGGACAGTAATATATACATCTTTTAATTTTAAAATTTATTTTTTTTAAATTCATTTTATGAAAATAAAAATTATATATAATATATAATTTCAAAAATACTTTGCAATTTAAAGCCTTCATATTGGGCCTCTGTCTCTTTAAGAAGCTCCTGTTCTTCCCAAGCCGCTGCGTATTTAACCCTTTCATGCATGAATTATGATCCTTTGTGTCGGGATTTTTTTCCCCTTTTTTTCTGAAGGCATAAAAAAGGTAGGAAAGAAAATGTAAAAACCTTTTTTTTCTTTTTTTAGGTGATCAGTTGTAATTTTCTCCAAATACAAAGTTATTTTAAAAATACAACTTTGTTGTATGTAGGGGTTATCTGATGTCACAATATGTATTTTTTACCTTGAGTCGTCTACAGTAGAAGGATGGACCGGGTTGGTCGGCCATATTGGATTTAATGGTATTTGATGGTGTATTTTATGGTGCATTAGTTTCCACTTCAGTGGGTTAAGATCTTAAAGGGGCATTATCATGCATTTCCCATAATATGGAAAACACACAAAATTCAATCAATTGAATATTGATTTATTTCCATAAATCAATATTCAATTGATTTTATAGCAAAATCAAGTAACTGTTACCTTCAGTGGCTATAAAAATGTAAATATCAGACATGACTAAAGTAATTTCACTTCACAAATTTAACATCTTGAAATTGGGCCTCTGTCTCTTTAAGAAGCTCCTACTCTTTCCTCTATCTATTATTAAATGCTAGTTTATTGGTAGGTGGCAGGCTGATGCTTCGTTTTTGTTTCTTTTGTCAATTTCTAATGTGATCCAGGTCTTTAAAACCTTTTAATTTTGAATTGGTGAAACCCTGAATATGTTGTGCTACTAAATAAATCAAAATATTTCTGTGAATATAATGCTACAGCACCACAATATTTTCTGAAGAGAGTTGGAAATCATAGAGCTGGGTCAAAAAGAAAGTCTCATTATTTGTTTGTGATCCATGCTTTAGGTCTACTGAAACCATAAAAGTGATGCATTGGTGTTGCGTTGCCAGAATAATGCATTAATGATACTCCAGATATTATTCTTGTATTTTAGCATCCACACTGTTTTCAAGAGAACAGAAAATAAGATTTAAAAATTAATTTTACATGCATGGAAACTGTAACCTTCACTGATTTCATTATTATTTAATACTCTGCATGTTAATGTTTCTGCATCCATGTTTCCAGAAGTCATGGTCAAATTCTTTTTTTTTTACTTTATGATGAAACTGACTTGACTTTCCAGAATAACACCAGCTAAAGATGAAAGTTTCAGGCTGTCAGAGTTCACAGTTATCTGAAGATTTCAAAACGGCAGGAAAACCTACAGGAGGTCAACAGAAAAACTCCTTTTTAAAAATACAGCAGGTGTGTTTTCCTTAATGGGTGAGATGGCCTTTTTGTTGTGATGGGGAAAAGAGAAGCAGATTAAAAATAAGCAGTCGGAGACGAGGAGGCCGACACGATGCAACCTGTCAAACCTGGAATTTTTTGAGGATTCTGCTCATGGAAACATCTCCGACATGCACAGCCTGCACAGGCACACAATAGAAATTAGCTTGCATTCATTTTTGAAATATAAGCTAATTATTTTTTAGTGTAATTATACAATCATCCACTGTCTGGATTTCAATCAGACTCTAATTAGGATAAAAACATGTTATATTCTTCCATCATATCCATTTTATCTCAACATAGCATAATTATTCAACGCAGCTTCTTACATAAGGTTTGTTTAATGAAGGCTTTTACTTCAAGTGCAATTGGCATTCAGCATTTTATAGCTGTTTTTTGCTGCATCAGACGTGGTTTTATACCTGAAATGATATATTTTAACCAATCAAAACATTTATAAGATACACAAAGGAAAACTAATTTTGGATGCACATCTTGTTACAGTCAAAGTTTTGAATCTGCATGAGATTTGTGAGTCTAGAGAGAAAATATAATGGTTTTCACCATTTTGTTTCTATTTAAGCCGTTTTAGAGGCTGTAAACCAGAATTTGTAGACAAACTTCTTGGGGGAATTTCACAAAAATCAGAGTTGTCAGCTAAGACATTTGATTATGTCTAAAATCTAATTAGTATTAAAATTCCAATAAAAAAGAAAAATTTTGAGCTTAACACCTCTTATTTATGCTTTAAAACTTGAAACTTCTCATTGTTTTTATTGGATTAATTAATTTCCTACTGCTGCTTCTAAAGAAATGCAGTGAAGAAATAAAAGGTTTTTTGCAACAGCAAGTTGAAACAAGTTAGTCTGACTTAATTGCTTTAAAACTTTATGCATTTGTCTTATTTCATTTTTCTATATTCCTCCTGTAATCCAGCAAAAACATCACAATCTCACAGCCTTTGTTATTGCCTAGAAGCTGATGTGTTTATATGTTTCGGCAATTTATAAGAAGATCAATAATCAGGTTTGCATATTTGAACACATATTTAAAACCTACAGTGCCTTTTAAAAATATACATTTTAAAGTGTGCTTTATTAGAAATATGTCACAGATTAACTCGTGATAAATTAATTATGGTTTTAACTTTTTTTACTGATAAACTAAAAATTTCTGACATCCATTTTTATTTAACCCCCTCTGAATCTCCTGTGTAAATTCAGGAGGAACCAATAGTTTCAGAAAACACACAATTAGACAAAACAGTTTGAAATTTAACAATAAATGAATCCATCTGTCCTTTTAGAAGATATCAGTGAACAAAAACAATCAAAGTTTGTAGTAAAGCTGTTAAACCGTCTGAAAGAGAAACGCCTCAAACCTAGAGAAAGTATAAATCATAAAATCAGACATCATGGTAACCTGTAGAGATCAATATATCAGGGGGGGAAATCTATCAATAATACAAGTTCATATTCCAAAACTGAATTTTTGGTTTACATGTACCCAAAAATTATATTCTAGATTTTATTCTAGTAAGAGTAGCAACATGTCTTTACTCAAATAAAAGTAAAGAGTAGCCGTCCAATAAATTACTAAAATTTGGTAAAAATTTGACTAAAGTACTGAGTAACTGATCAAATTATCAATCATTAATATTTAAAATGACATCATCAGATGGACCAAGATGTAAAGCTATGTGGAATTTTTTGTATTTTAAGGACAAAAATGTGAATAATTTGTATAAGTAACATGAGTAATTACAAAATAAAAATAAAAATTAGACAAAAGATTTTTTTCAACTTAGTTGCTTTCAAAAACTAACAGAAACTGCAGGTGTGAGTCTGTGTTTGGTAAAAAAAAAACCTTCATTCAGGAGGTTACGCAGTAGAGGAGGGATATTTTTATAATAAAGCTACTCAAGAAAAGTAAAAAGTACAGTGTGGTAAAAAGAAAATTCTCCAAAAGGTAAATTTTTCCAATAAGTTTCTCAAGTACATATAACTGGTTAGTGGTCAGAAACATCTGAATCCACCTTTTCCACAACTGATACCATACTGGAGAGACAATTCAAATATTTGATTCAACACATAAAGATGCTTCTGAGAGCTGAAAATGGAGACCACCGGTTTAAATCCATGTGTTGAAATTGCCTAGTCAAAGTTCTGGTGTAAATCAAGAGGAATCTTGTGGCCATAAATGACAAATAATGTTAGCAGACACTTCTGAGCTATTTTGAGAAGAAAGCCGCCTGCTGTCATTGCAGCTGCAGTACACCACTTTTATAAAACATATAAATATATAGCTTTTTTTATATATTTGTTGAAACTGTCACTATGTTGTGACCGTAGGGTACGAGACAAATAATCCATGAAAAAATCAAGCTCCTCTCTATCTAGCGCTGTCAATCATCCTATGCTGCTCAACCCAGCACAGCCTGTCATGAATGCTAATTCTAGTTAGCATCCGACGACAGATACCACTACAAGAGATCTTTCCTGCCAACAGCCGTCACTGACGGCAATAATCTTTGAAAACTATTAATTAATGAGTTACAGCAACATTTAATTTCCCCTTGGGATCAACAAAGTATTTTTGAATTTGTATAAATGGTAAGTTGCTCCTCCCATTAGCACGTCGACCTGCGCTAAGACCCTCCTCCTGGCTCTGATTGGTTGGTTTTTGTCGAGAGGTAGGCGTTTCTTCAGGCTGCACAGAGATTGGGTAGAGGAGATTAATCTTTCCACAGATTATGTCTCATAACAAACTGTCATGACAGTAACACATTTAAAAAAAAAATAAAATAAAAGCTGCATATTGCACCTTTAAAATATTGACATTGGATAACTACTTTTTACATATTTTGTTAACTGTAAAAACAATTAAAACCACGTATCATTTTCACCTCATGGTCTATCACATAAAATCCCAGTAAAACAAGTCAAAGTTTGTGGTTTCCACATAACTAAGGATGTCTCGCAGAAGTGATCCAATACTGATTTTATTTTCTATCTTTGCCTTAATGCGACCTGAATCTTATATTTGCATGTCGGTCTGAACAACATAGGTCGGATTTTTTCTAAAGCGACCCCGACTACTGGGATATCCGATACTATCCGATCTTTTCAAATGTGACTTGACTCTGAACGTCCAGGTCATGTTTAACTGACCTGAACGTCACAGATACTCGACCAACGTCACTATTCTGCGCCTTGATACGCGCAAGCGCGAAGAATAACAACAATGGCGGACGATAATGAGGGTTAAGTTGTTAATTTGCTGACTCTGGTCGGACAACAACTTTAAAATCATAAGCTATGCTGCATAATTAGCATCCATGTTTACTTCCGCAAACACGAGCATTCTTTCTTCGTCTTCTTCTTCGTCTTTTTATAGCGGTTAGCAAAACACTGAGCATTTGTGACATTATTACGCCCTCTACTGCGCATGCGGGGCACTTGCAGGCCGTTTGTAGTTCACACTAGAGTCGCATATATTTAGAAGTGTGAACGACCACGGCAAAAAAATAAAATAAAAAAATAAAATTTGACAAAAAAATCGTAATTGCGTCACTTCACTTCATGCTGCAGTGTGAACGCAGCCTAAATGTGAAACTGTTCAAGGGATGTGAGTAGCTTTGTGATTTTCTGTACTGGAAATAAATGACAGGTATTTTTAAATCAGACGTTAAGTGTTAGAGCTCCGTGTCAAAACATTTCTACAAAGGATGTAATTTGCGTCACCGAGTCGGTCACGTCTCGATCCAGGCAGGTCATGACTCAGAATGCATCAAAAGTAGAGTCTTTATTGATGAGTGGGCCAAAAGAACCACCTCAGTTAAACTTTACAGTTACAGAATATCATCTCGCAAAAGAGTGCCAGACATAAAAATTATGGACCTCACTTTGCCTTTTCCGTATCAACATCTGTACAAGTTGTAATACCCGGTCTGGAACCTATGAAATGCAGTGGAATGCATGCTAGAACAATAGGCTGTGCAAGTGTCCACATTTAAAAGATTGACTGCACATTAATATCTCTATGCCTAACGCACTGAAGGTCAGACATTTGCATTACATGAATCTTAATTTGGAGAAACAATTCAGTGCAGACTGAGCCGGGATCCACACAGCAGCCTGATTTCGCTTTGATTTTTCAAACACACTGTGATCCAGACACTCAAACGATGACATTTATGTTGAAATATAAGAGGGCCTGGTAACATTCGAGTTTCCTTCATGGCGCGTCTTCTTTTGCGTTGTATTCTGGTGAAAGCATACAGTAACAGTACAGTACTTTAAAACATTCCCAAGACCATCATTTGCTAATAAATATACATTTGCTATTTTTTTAAACTGATGTAATATACGTACATCGTTCAAGTCATTAAATCCTATGCCCTGTTTGTAATATACAAGTGCTCCTTTTTTAATCTTATCCCCCGATATTTCACATTTTTTGCACATTAGCATAAAAAAAAAATCATACCACATTTTCAGTTGCAGAAATTCATTTAAAGGATAAATTTCCATATGATGGCAGCTGAATTTTGCAGGATTTTGAGACAACAAAGTGTGGCTGCTTTCATTTTGACTCAGTATTACTGAAACCTATTCTATCATCATTTCTCCTGTCAGTCTCGTTCTGCCTCTCTCTCCCTTTTTGCTCACACACACTCTCACACACACTAGACGCGCACACAAATGCTATAGAAAAACACACAAGCAGGAATGTACATTCCTGTACAGTCTATACAATAAGAAATCAAGTCATATTTCAAAATAGTGTCATCTGCTTTAACATGTATGTTTTACAAATAAAGCAAAACAGGCAATTTTTTTTTTCATTGTATGATACAAAGAAACCTGACACGCCCTAAGTCCAAAAAAATCAAGCATGTTTGGGGGGGCTTCTGCGTTCACAACAGCTATTTAAATGTATCCAAGGGAATCGGGTCCGCTTAATATTCTGCAGTCTTCTTTGAATTACATGAAAAGGCGTCCAGAGGGGTCTATCGCTCCATTCAGACCCCTTTGAGTTCTTTGATGTGTTTCAGAGTTAGCATCGCTCTGATCAACACTTTCTATTCACAGTCCACGGCACATTTCTTCAAGGGGCGTTTTTATCCGTTTAGGGCCTTATGTGACACAAACTAGTTCTCAGGGCCGTGTCCGTCTGAAATAAGGCAACGTTATTTTGAAAATGGCATCTGTCACACCTAATTGGAGTGGTGGTTGTTTTGATCTTCCCAAGCTATCATTCGTACATCAGAAGTACACATCGCCAAAAGTGTTACCAGGGGTTTCCTAGCGCCCCTGTCCGGACTGCTTTCACCTCACGGGACATTCTTCAAAACAATCCTGAATTTGGTAGCAAAACTTTGATCTTGTTGTGCAAAACAACAAATCAGACACCAACACTTAAGAGGAAGTGCACTAAATCTCCTCTGCTCTCTCTAAATCTGAAACCTGGATCCTAATTTCCTCTCACATGATGCAGTAGGCCTCATCCTGGGGCAGATGTTGTTTAGTCCTCCAGTAGGTGGGCAAGTGGGCTCGCAGCACTTTCCTCAGGTCCTCATTGAGCAGGAGACAGAAGATGGGGTTGACACCAGCTTGGGCGAAGCTCATCCACACCGTGATGGAGAGGTACCTGTGAGGGATGGTGCAGGACTGGACGAACACCCTCCAGAAGCAGGCCACGATGTAGGGCGCCCAGAGGACAAGGAAAAGCAGGTGATTGGTGTAGAACATCCTCCCCAGCCTGCGCTCTGACCGGACCTCCTCCATCCCGAGCAGCCGCCGGTGCTGATTGTGTAAATTCTGCCTGATGCCCAACAGAGTCGGGGGCATGGGGCCGCGACCGAACCCCGCGATCCAGTTGGCTGCAGCTTGGCCTGTCGCTCCGGGACCGTGAAAGGTCCAGTTCTGGCTGATAGCCGGCACCAGTTGGACCGGTTTCATCTTGCGGTGCCTGTACTCAAAGAGCAGGAGCTTGGCGTAGAATCCGTGAGTGGCCAAGACGACCACGGCCAGCATCAGCATGAAGCCAAGGGTGTCGTTGTTCTTCAGGTGGCGGTGTTCAAAAATGCACTGGTCTTCATCACGGATGAACTCGTAAGTTCCCACGTTGAAGACGGGAGGGAACGCCATGGCGACGGCCAAGGTCCACACCATGCAAATGATGGCGGCGCAGGTCCAGATGGTCATGCGTTTGGCGTAGAAGCGGTGGTGGGCAATGGCAAGGTACCGAGTGACAGCCACACAAAACAGCATGAAGGCAGCGTGAAAGCAAAACAGAACAGACATGAAAGCCACAACTTTGCAACTCAATTTGCTGTAAGGCCAGTCCGAGCTGTTGTGGACGGAAACCAGCACAAAGGGGAAGCAAGCGGCGGAGCGGACCGCATCGGCCAGGCACAGGTCCAGGAGAAAGAAGTAAGGGGCCTTGTGGAGTGTCCTGTCTCGCAGCACCAGCATGGACACCAAGAGGTTGCCCACGAGGCTGACACAGATGATCAGCCCCAAGAAGACCAGCTTAAAGTAGGCAGACACATCTGTGGCAGAGAGACCCCCACTGCTGCCATCACTGCTGCCATCACTGCTGCTGCTGCTACTGCTGCCACCTTTGGCCGGTCCGCTCTGGGAAGCCAGCACGGCCAGTAAACTGCCAGGGCCATCGATGGCGAAGCTCTGGTTCGACATTCTATCACCTTCCGAGAGAGCCTGCCTGATCCGGGCCCTTGAGAAAACAGCTATTATCCTCCTGCCGCCGCCGTTGTCGTCGTCGTCTCCCCTTGGTCTCTACAAGGAGAGGCCGAGCGGATCTTTCCTACACGACAGAATCATCTCTCTTCTTTGTCCACGGCTTCAGCGCCTGAGAACAGAGACACACATTTCCGAGGTTTAAACTAAAAGGAAAACAAGATGTCTGACCTGCGTGTTGGTGAACTCAGTGGATACAAAACACACAAGTGTCGTGTTGTTGGACGACACGGTTCTAAAATCTCTGCCTTCCTGTTTCCCAAACGCTGGGATCAGATCAGCAGCTCTACAGCATGCCAGCTCCTTGGCTCTCTCAGTAATTACCTAGCCCGTTGCTAAGATACTACAGCTCACATACTTTGTGCAAGTGTGGGTGTTTGAGTGAATGCATGGGGGTGTACAGGGATGGAGGGCGGGTGGAAACGATGGGGTGGGGGGTGGAGCAGACACAGCATAACCAACCCTGGGCATGTCCAACAAACAGAGATGTTGTAAATGAGCAAAAGGACATTTTATGCTTTCCCCTGCGCTCCTCCGCTTGTGTGCAGAGGAGCAGAATCTGTAGCATTCATAGCAGAGAGCAAATATGGGGATGTAGCAGCAGAGCAGGGGCAGCCATTTGGGTTTTTTTCTTTGACTCTGCGTCTGTGTGAAGTGTGCTACCTCACTCAACAGGAGGCGATAAAGTGATAGTGATAGAACAATGATGATTAAACAAGCCAAATCTGAACCGATTTTACCGTTTTATATATTTATACATCCATATATATACATGTATTTTTGTCTATATACATAAATATAATGGGTGGAGATGATAACAGGGACACTGGCTTGGGTGGGCCTTGTCAATGTAGGCCACAGACATGAAATGTATTCCCTCCAGCTCTTATCTTTAAACAAAATGTGAAAGCAAATAATTTCACCTGATTAAATGGCTGCCAGTCCAGCTAGGCCTGAAACACAGGGTGGAGTGAAAAACAGATGAACAGGTGTCAAAATCACCTCTGCTGGGTGTTTTTTCTCCTCCTTTTTTATATATGTGCATGTTTGAAACGGAGAACAACAGACATGAATGATAACCTACCTTTCATTCCCTCATTGTATTTTTTGGTCTTCTCTTACAAAAAAACACGCACCGAAAAAAAAAAAAAAGATCCCAGTCGCTTTGTTTCACCGCTCGTCAAATCGGGAGAAAGACACATAATAAAGCTTCATGCCTCTAGATGTGCTCAACAACACCTGTTATGCATAAATCCATCCAAAAGAGCGACGCGGAATAAACATGAGAGGCTGTCGAAAACCAATATTAATAATAATCAACAGCTGATCGAGCAATCCAGAATGAGGGGGATGTGTTTAAAATAGTAATAATAATAATAAAAAAAATCCACCGCCACCCTTTTACAGGGGCAGAGAGGGAGGGAGGGAGGGAGGGATGTGTTCATTTGAATATCATCCGAGAAAACAGATTTTATGTTGCATCACGTCGATGGGATGGCATCTGTTTTTCTCTGATCATATATTTCCAATTGATGTCAGAATGTCGACGCTTAGAATAACCCACCCACCATCGCTAGGGAGGAAAAAAAGATCGCGGATCCCCTAAATAAAACGTCTTGGCGTGCAGAATGGCTAGTGGCAGCAGGACAATTAGTCCACCCAGACAACAGCCTCGATACGCCTCTGTTTCCCATCTTTCGGTAAAAAATAAAAATAAAAAAAATTAAAATAAACAAAACAAAAAGCGATGCATCTGCCCCTGAATTGTCGGTATGCAGTCTTTGTTTTGCTGCCGTAGCGAAGGTGGGCTACATCTTAATGGTCCATAATAAAAGCCTCCATGACAGATGGAATATGTGAGGAAAAACCGAAGCCAAAAAAAAAAAAAAATCCAGCCGAGGTATATATATATATATATATATATAAATATAAATATATATATAAACAAACCGAGGATTTAACCTCGAAGACGCTGCGCTTCGAAATCACCTTTAGGATTTCATCAAATAACGTAAAAAAGGCGAAGGAAAACAGCGCGGCCAGGATCAGGCGAATTATTCCTGAATAATCCCAATTATGGCTGCTAGCGAGGAGGCAGCTCGCACATTCGCGGAAAGCGTCGGTTTTATTCGGAAGGAGAGAGAGAGAGAAGGAGGGAGAGAGAGAGAGAGAGAGAGAGAGAGAGAGAGAGAGAGAGAGAGAGAGAGGGAGAGAGAGACAGGGGAGGAGGAGGCGGACCCGCTGTGCAGCGTTATGGGCCACGACTTAAAAAGCCTCTCAGGGATCCAGGGAGGCTGAGGCTGTTTTCTACCGCATGGACACAGAGAGGAGCTCCAGCTCTGCTCCTCCGACACGAACCGGGCCGGATGGACCCGCCGCGCCGCGCCGCGCCGCGCCGCGCCGCGCCATGGGCATGGGAACATGGAGGAGGAGCGGCGGATGCAGCCAAACATGCCTGAAGTTTATCAGATTAACATCGAAAGTTTATAGAAAAATATACAATTTTTGAGTTTGAAAAGTTGAAAAATTGCTGGGTTGGGGGGATCAGAAAGCTTTACTTTAGCAGTTCTCAACGTGGGCGGTACCGCCCCCCACCCCCAGGGGGCGTTCAGAGGACGGCAGGGGGCGCTGGCGGACATCTTTACAAAAGGGGGGCGCTGGGAGGCCTTAGGGGGGCGTTTGGTCGAAGGTAAACTTTACACTTTAAATGCACAACAGTACCAGTTTAGACTTTGAGTAACTTGGTAAAACTGTATTGTGTAACATTAAATCATGCTTGGCTGCAACATGGCAGCTCTTCTTCTATTCAGTGTTTGTATCTTCTGTTAGCTTCTTGGTGCAGCTCCTCTCCTGTTACTGGCAGCTAAAATCACGATACCCTCACTGTGTGTCCCTCTGGAAAATGAACGCATTTAAATACAGGAATCCCTCCATGGTGATACCACGATAGAGAGCGATCATTTTACAGCGTTAACACCGGAGCTGTAAGTGGTCCGGTGTGAAACGGGGGTGATGGAACAACACAGCACTTTTAAATTTCAATAATCAGAATGCAGATATTGCTTCCGTTGTTTTAAAAGGTTTATGACAGACTGTCTTTTCTCCATCGATATGTTTCCCGACCGCTGCGCACCATAAAGGGTAAAAAAAAAAAAACCCACCAAAAAACAGAGGCGCACATTGCGCAAAACTCTGAAACAGGAGAAGCGGGACATAAAACGGAGCGACGAACTAGATGTGAATTATGGCATAAAAACAGAGAATCCGACGCTGAACAGTAAAAAATCAACACATGATGTGAAACACATGATGATTAGGCGGTGCAGCAGGTGATGAGTGAAGATTACTGATGGTGAATAGCGTCAATAAATGATAAAATAAATGTAGCAACAGGAAAGAAACTAGAGTGGACATAGCAATAAACCTGGAGATGATAATATTAATCAAAGGAAACTAAATAGAAATGAATGGAAAACAAAATGCAAGAATAAACTAAGAAACTAAAGTAAATGCAGAGGAATAAACTGGTATGGCAAGACCTTTCGAGCAATAATTAAAACAGAGACTGTATGGCAGGAATATTTCCAGATAAAATGTAAAATAATATTGTTGAAATGCCATGGTGTTTGCTGAGACCATATCTAATAATGAGAATAAATATATCTAACAGACCATAACAGGAAAGAACTGATCACTTATTTATGTTTTTAATTAGATTTGTTATATTTATTTCTTCAATATAATTTTTCATGTCAGTGTTAATGTCATGAGGCTGATGACTCCATGACACTTTCAATTTGGCTCATTAGGATTTGATTAAGAACCAGATTTGTACTTTGTAATTTCTGTCCAGTAAAACTATTAATCTATAATCAATAGACAGGTCTATATAAAGATATAATCCATGTTTCTGTCTCATATTTGTATGGCATTAAAAGGAACTTTTGTTTTTCCACTGAAAGCTCAGGTTTGCACAATAAATACCATGTGGGTGAAGTTTTATGGATGATACTCTAATGTCCCATTCTCCTGAAGGCAGCACAGAGCTGCACCACCAGAAACCCACATTAACACTGTTTAATGTAGTTACAGTTCTTTCCATGTTTTAATGTTGCAGAGCTCAGTCGTTTTGTAAATAGTTCAAAGTTTAAACTGGCATGTTGAACATCTTTTATCTGGTCATTTTGTGGAACATTTAACAACTAGAAAATGGCACAAAATAAGAATATTTCTTTCCACTCTAATTGGCTGCTGTTAGTTCTACCAATTTTAACTTGAATGTTAATTGAATTTTTCATAGACACCTGTATTATTCTATATTATTATATGTATTATTTTTGATGATAAATACAGAAACAAGCATAAAAATCAAAATATTTACAATAGTGATAATAATATTAATGATAAAATAATGGTCAGTGCAAAGTAGCCTGCAAATTATTTGGTGGGGGGTGCTGAGGGACCTAGATAAGGTCTAGGGGGGCACTGGGCCAAAAAAGGTTGAGAAACACTGATTTAGCCTGTAATTAACAGTTGAGACAAAATTATAATTTATCTTGTTAAATTTATTGTTTTATGAAAAATTTAGCCCTTCATAATAAATTTTGCTGAACGATAAATTGTCCCAGAAGGTACTGCGATTAATGATGACATTGTTGTTTTGAAACCATTTTTAATTAATATAATGGTGTTGGCATAATACAAGAACATTCTCAAAGATCAATAAACTTTAAACACTGGAAGTGGAAAACATTTTAAATGGTATACATAAAGCGGATAAAATGAATTATGAAATCTCTGTCTTAAAAACCGTCTAACTGAAGAATTATCCAGTTTTTGGAAAAACGATAAACCATGCAAACTGAAAATATTGGGTTTGTTTTAATTTATTATATAATGAACTGATTTATTGTGACCAGCCTATCAATCAATCAATCAACTTTAGATTAACTCAATCGATAACTGACAAAACTGACATAATAAATAAAATAATAAATATATAACTAACATAATAAATAAAAGAATTAATATAAAAATAAAAGTATAAATATATAAATAAAAGAATCAAATAATATATATATCCAACATAATAATAAATAAAAGAATCAATATAAAAATAAAAGTATAAATATATAAATAAAAGAATAAATATAAAAATAAAAGTCTAAATATATAAATAAAAGAATAAATATAGATCAAACATAATAAATAAAAGAATAAATATAAAAGTATAAATATATAAATAAAATTATATATATATCCAACATAATACTAAATAAAGAATCAATATAAAAATAAAAGTATAGTTATATAAATAAAATAATAAATATATATACAACATAGTATATAAATAAAAGAATAAACATATCAATAAAATAATATATATCCAACATAATAAATTATCAATATAAACATAAAAGTAGAAATATATAAACACCTGTCGAAAACCACCACAGAGTCGAGAAGAGCCACCAGAGAGTCAAGGAGAGCACCAGAGAGTCGGGAGAGCCACCAAAGAGTCGAGGAGAGCCACCAGAGAGTCGAGAGAGCCACCAGAGAGTCGAGGAGAGCCACCAGAGAGTCGGGAGAGCCACCAGATATCGAGAAGAGCCACCAGAGAGTCGGGGAGAGCCACCAAGAGTCGGGGAGAGCCACCAAGAGTCGAGGAGAGCCACCAGAGAGTCGAGGAGAGCCACCAGAGTATCGAGAAGAGCCACCAGAGAGTCGAGGAGAGCCACCAGAGTATCGAGAAGAGCCACCAGAGAGTCGAGGAGAGCCACCAGAGTATCGAGAAGAGCCACCAGGAGTCGAGGAGAGCCACCAGAGAGTCAAAGGAGAGCCACCAGGAGTCGAGAAGAGCGACCAGAGAGTCGAGAAGAGCCACCAGAGAGTCAAGGAGAGCCACCAGGAGTCGAGAAGAGCGACCAGAGTATCGAGGAGAGCCACCAAAGAGTCGAGGAGAGCCACCAGAGTATCGAGAAGAGCCACCAGAGTATCGGGGAGAGCCACACAAGAGTCGAGGAGAGCCACCAGAGTATCGAGAAGAGCGACCAGGAGTCGAGAAGAGCGACCAGAGAGTCGAGGAAGAGCGACCAGGAGTCGAGAAGAGCCACCAGAGTATCGAGAAGAGCCACCAGAGAGTCGAGGAGAGCCACCAGAGTATCGAGAAGAGCGACCAGGAGTCGAGAAGAGCCACCAGAGTATCGAGAGAGCCACCAGAGAGTCGATGAGAGCCACCAGGTAGTCGAGAAGAGCGACCAGAGTATTGAGAAGAGCCATCAGAGTTGAGGAGAGCCACCAGGTGTCGAGAAGAGCGACCAGAGTATCGAGAAGAGCCCCCAGCGAGTCGAGAACGGCCACCATAAACAAGAGGCAAATTAAATCAACAATTAACTTACGAATAAGTTCTGTAAATAATACAAAAAATATACATTTATGAATAAACTACCAAAATTCAAATGGATAAAGAAAAAGAATAAATAGCTCCAACAATGATCAACCATCAACCGCTTTTTTCCGGCTTCACAGCGCGGCTATGAAGTTTTGCTTCCGCTCCGGAAAAAAAGCGGTTGATTATCAATTGCACATTTCACCATTTTTAAAGCGGGTGAACCACGAGTAAACCTGAGGTTGACACATACCATCATCCTTGTAAACGGTCCTCAACATTTGAACGGGTTCCGATGCTTTTCCCCCGAGCAGGAAGCAAAACTTCAGCGCGCGCTGCTCATAAAACTTCTCCACGAAGAAAAATGACAACTGGACCAAAACAGCTCTTCCAAGAAAATTCACTGTAGGTAGACAAAACCTTCCACATCAACCCCGCTTGGCACACTGATTGAGAAGGCGTGGTTGAACAAATAACTAGCGGCAGAAAAGTGTGTACAAAAACTGTGCGTGCAGCAGTGTCATTCTGAAAACCTTTGGGTACTCCCATGTAGAGCAAGTACAAGTTCTAAATACCAACCAGTGGAACTAGAACATCCATGCTGGCAGGTAGTACCTGAGAGTTCCCGACTGATACATGGTCTTTAAAACTCCCCCTGCCCATGTCCCGATTCCTCTCAGAGCTGATGTTGGCTCCTGGATCTTCTCTGCCTGCCCTTGTCGAAGCAGATCATTTTCTTCCTGCACCGCTGCTGTCTGCTTCGTTAGAACCTTAATTCTTTTACGATTGGCTCGCTGGATTCTCCGCAGAGCGTAGAGCTCTCCCCAAAGTCTGTCCAGCTCTCTGGCCTGATGGTTCTCTTTCTCCTGTAGAGTCCTTATCTCCCTCCAGTGACCCCTACATGCTTCCTCTCTCTTCTTCAGCTCTGCAGACATCGACGCCACCTGCGCCTGGATAGCGTCATACCTGCTTTCCAGCAGGTTATACTCTGCTTGCAGGTGACTTGGCATGCAAGGACAAGAGTTTATGCTCTCCACTTTACACCGCAGGGCTTCGATGGTCTGTTTAAGCTCTTGATTTTGTTCCTCTATTGTTTTCTCCATCTTGTAACTGTTCTGATAAACAATCCAGTGGTCTTCTTCTGACCTGTACAGCAAATGAGTTGGCATTAAAGGGAATCATTAGTGATGTCATAGAGCATGAGTGACATCACTGGTACATCAAAGCCACTAGAAGCCTTGTGTGTGTGTGTGTGTGTGTGTGTGTGTGTGTGTGTGTGTGTGTGTGTTGTATTTGATGCCTTATGGGACCATTTTACAGAGCTTCGGAGCGTGACGTCACTGCTCTAGTCAGACGCGCCATCTTTGGTGTCCATAGACAACAGTCTCGCAGATTTTTTCAATCCAAGTTACTTAAAATAATTTAGCTATGGTACGAACTTGCTGCGTTATTGTCTGTAATGTCCGATCACACGACTGAAACGGTAAAAAGGTGGAAAACGGACTTTTGTTTCACTATTTTCCTGCTTGGAAACGACGTGAAGAGGCTAAGCTAACGGAGCTAACAGAAGAAAACAATGTCCTGGTATCAGCGGTGAGACGCTGATTTCACCTTCTCCAACATCCCCAGATACCTACAGGTTTGATCCAGACATTTACATAATGGTGAGTGAATAAATTTGATTTGTTGGTTTTGTGTCATAATGTTGTTCTATGATCAGTTTCTGTTGTTTAGGTGGGCTAATATTGTTTATGTAGCAAAGTCCGACTTTTGTCAGTGGACATCAAGATTATTCCATTATTGTGAAGTAAACTATTTTACTAGTGTTATCAAATTTCCAGTATTCATACTGATGTGTGTTAGATATGTCCTCTTGAAGGCAAACCGACGTATGAAACGGATGAACTCAATCTTGACTGGGGTCTAGTACTGAATATGGGTCACTGAGGTCAACGACATGGGCATCAATTAAAAGGAGATACAGCAAAACCATCAGCAAGTTACTGAGACTGTTGCCATTATTTACCCCAGAAGAGGTAAATAATGAAAACACAGTGGAGGCAACAGAAGAGGAGCAAGTTGGAGAGGCTGAGGAGGAAGAAACCAGGATTTGAGCTCAGCAAGGCTGAAGAGGAACAGGAACCATTTGGGTTAAATACAGCTGAAGTGGCTGTTTTCTCTCATTTAATCGTTTAATGTATTAAACATTCATGAATCGTTTGATTCAAGCACTTAAAGTTGCATGTAAACGTGAAGAAATGAATCACATTTTAAGTAAAAATTTGATATTTAAATATTTCATGTAATAAACATACATGTAATGAGATTATATTTTTAAATAATTTTATGTGATTAAAGTAAACAATTATATGATCAGACATCTGTCAGGATACTGGGTTTCTGGGTTTGTTTTGCTTTTCATTTTATTTAGCTTCATGTGAAGCTTGAGTCTTGTTTGCCACCTTCATCAGATTATTTACTTATAAAATATTTATCTCAAATGACAAATCATAATAGATGATGGCCAGCCTGTCATGCAGTTGACTGATTTCTTCCCTATTCCCCAGGTTTGCCGGGGATTCATAAACAGGGAAAGTTAAAACAATTATTTCATATTTAATGTTTTACCAACCTGCATCTGGCCAGAGTTCCTGTCACACAACTGGATGTTTATCTTATAATAACTACTAAACACTTATTAACAAACTTATGTTTCCTTTGTTATCATAATCAAGTGTGATCTAGTAAGATACCAGCATAGAAAGAGAAACATAATTTTTATAGGAATGTATTTATTAGCATAACAAAAAAAAACAGATAAACAAAAACAAGCAGATAATCGGTCCATAACTCCAGGAAATTCATAGAGACTGTCAAAAGCAAATATTACCATAATCTAATAGTTTTTTCTCTAAGAAGATGAGGAGACAGTGAAGAGAACATTGTCAGGACACGGGATGAAGAGAATCTCTAGGAGTTTTGGGGAAGCTGGAAGTAAACCTGCAGTCTGCTCACCTGAAGAGCTGCCTGCATAAAACAATGAAAAATAAGAGTTCATTCTCATACATGAAATGCCAATCCTAGGGAAATGGTTTTTATTATTTATTTACAACTTAAAGTATGATTCTTTGATCATGAAGGGACATTGTATTAAAATATTTTTCTTACTACGAACTTAAATGCCCAAAAACAGTTAATTAGCCAATGAAAGTAATTTGGAACCCGCAATGAATTATGGGATATCGTGGACTGTGAAGGATACACCCGACCCATCCTTCAAATCTGGGGAAAAGAAGGACGCATTTTAAGGAGTCAATTTGGACAGTCCTTGACGCCACGCTATGACGTCATCGGCCTACAAATCCGTCCTTTGAAGGAAGATAGTAGTCGCTAAATTAATATGATAAAAATGCAGAACAAGGACATCACATACAACCCAATAATTATTAACAGCACTTTCTGGGATTTTTATATATCTCTATACAACACGGACGTGTCTGACCCAGAAGACATCGCCTCTCATTTGAGCAGTGTATCTCTACCTTCTTAGATGCTGCTATCACTCCAGAGGAAGTTTGGGCTGCAATTAAATCTATGCCAAACAGAAAATGTCCTGGACCCGACGGATTTCCATTGGAATTTTTTAAGTCATTTTGGCCTGAGATTCAACCAATATTCATGCCCGCTGTTAATGACATTTTGAGAAATGGCCTCCCCCCCTCGTGGAGACACTCCTCCATTAGTTTGCTTATAAAAGAAGGTAAAAGTCCCCTGGATTGTTCCTCCTTAGGACCTATTAGTTTACCAAATGCCGATTATAAAATTGTGGCAAAACTATTAGCCCGGAGATTGGAAAACATCCTCCCTAAAATAATAAACCCAGATCAGCTGGGGTTTATAAAGATGAAATATGGCACAGACAATATATGACGTGTTCTTAATGTTGTTCAGTACCTTAATACTCACAAAGAGCCAGCAGTAATCGTTTCCCTCAATGCCGAGAAGGCTTTCGACCGCGTTGAATGGCCGTTACATAAATTTGGTCTGGACCCAAATTTCATCAATCTGGTTAAAAGTTTTTACTCAGACCCAACAGCCTCAGTTAACACAAATTGTTTGATGTCTGAGCCCTTCAAGATTCATAGGGGTTGTAGGCAGGGGTCCCCCCTTTCACCTTTATTGTTTACGTTGTTTATTGAACCTCTGGTCGAGATCACCAGGACTAATCCAGATGTATCTGGAAATAATATAGGCAGTAGAAACCATGTGATTTCATTATTCACAGATGATGTACTTTTGTATATGTGTAATCCTGAGAAATCAATTCCAGCTATCCTGGAGTCTATGGCTACATTCAGTGCTTTGTCAGGATACAAGATCAACTTAGGAAAGTCTGTCCTGGTTGATGCAATCTCCCTTTCAAATGTCTATGAGAGGCTTCAAATATCTGGGTGTTTTTGTTACACCTGATCTCAATGATCGCTTGGAAACTAATTCATCTTTAATTCAGAAGATAAAAAATTATTTAATAAAATGGGCTTCCCTACCAACCTCTGTCTTAGGAAGAATTAACACTATAAAAATGAACATCCTTCCGTGACTCAAATATTCATATCAAAGTCTTCCCTGCTACTTATCCTCTGCACACTTCAAATAACTAAATTCTCATTTATCTCGCTTTATCTGGAACAACAACCAAGAGTCAAGTTTTCTATATAACTAAACCAACATATCTTAGAGGTCTGTCGTTACCATCCCTGCAGCTTTATTATTGGTCAGCACAACTTAAAAACGATATCAAATTGGTTTATGAATAGAGGGAACTCTTAATGGTTGGATCTGGAATCCCAATCTTATGTTTTACTCACTTGGCTGTCCAACAGTTTGACTACTTGGAACGAGGCCCAGGAATGTCTGTGCTTTGTGTATGTAGGCTACATGTATGCTTTAATGCGGATACTGTAGTGCTCCTCAGGTGGGCTGTTTTTGTTTACTTCTGTTGATGTTTTTGGGGATATGCGTCTGTTACGGCCCGCACAGGGCACACAAACATAAGGAGTCCAGACCAAGTTATATAAAACAAAAGGTTTTATTCACTCCGTGGCTGGACAGAAAGGTACTGGGGAATCGTGGCAAAATAAACAAAAGAGTGGGAGCATTCGCAAACCAGCCAGCAGTTGGTCGTCGGATTCGGGCCGCTCCCCTCACCCCGCCTTGCCGGATCACTCACCCTACAACCAAAAAAACCCGGTAAAACCTCGGCTTGGCCAACGATCCCCAGACCTGACAACACAACGGGAGGTTAAACAAAAAATAGCATCGATGGAGCAGGAGAGAGGCTTGGAGACACACCACCAACCAGGAGCTCCTCCAAACTTCCTGGCCCCTCTGGTGGGCGGGGCTTGATCCCTTTAAATCTCTCCCAGCCAATCAACTGTAAGAAGAAAACAGCAATTAAACAAGGACCAAACAGTGACAGGAGCCCGTCACACCTTCACCCCTAAATGCTGCATGGGGATTTCGGTGCACCACGCAGCATCAGTAGCAGGAACGGGACAAAGCGTCAGCCAAGATGTTATCTTTACCTTTTATGTGCTTTACTTTAGCAGTTCTCAACGTGGGCGGTACCGCCCCCCACCCCCAGGGGGCGTTCAGAGGACGGCAGGGGGCGCTGGCGGACATCTTTACAAAAGAGGGGCGCTGGGATGCCTTAGGGGGGCGTTTGGTCGAAGGTAAACTTTACACCTTAAATGCACAACAGTACCAGTTTAGACTTTGAGTAACTTGGTAAAACTGTAACATTAAATCATGCTTGGCTGAAACTGTATCGATGCAGCTCTTCTTCTATTCAGTGTTTGTATCTTCTGTTAGCTTCTTGGTGCAGCTCCTCTCCTGCTACTGGTAACTAAAATCACGATACCCTCACTGTGTCTCCTCTGAAAATGAACGCATTTAAATAAAGAAATCCCTCCATGGTGATGATAGAGAGCGATCATTTTACAGCGTTAACACCGGAGCTGTAAGTGGAAATAAAATAATGTTGAAAATAAAAATGTTGTGTGTAAGTGTTGCTTAGATTTCAGTTGTCTAGATTGTTTTTTATTAAATTACTTTATTCACTGTTCATGAAGTACATCCTTATTATTCTGAAGTCAATTTAAATTCTAAAATTTTTATAACTTATCCAAAAGTAATCTCTTCTGATTTTTCTGTAAAAGTCTTAAAAAAGTGGACTAGCTAATAATTTTATTTAAAATCAAACGAATAAACAGTAGTGTAATCCAAAGAACAGTAAAGACCAGATTAAATTAGCTGTAATTCGGGACAACTAACTCTGCCACACTTAAAAATAAAGAGGAAAAACATCTAAAACTAATAATTTTGTGTCAAAATGTTACTTAGATTTCAATTGTCTACATTGTTTTTCATTAAATTATTTATTGAGCATTTACTGTTGATATCTTTTTGAAGTCATTTTAAATTCTGTACTTCTTTTTGAAAATTAATCTCTGCTGATTTTTCTGTATGTCTGAAAAAGTGAAAATAGTTCATTTTATTTAAAGGCTAAACACACACATTAATAATCCAAAGAATGGATTAAATTAGCATCATAAATGGACTGAAACACAGTAAACTAAATAAACAAGATGACAATTAAAGCCCCTGAAGCTCGAGTTGTTTTTTTTATAATCTGAAGCCGTCTATGACATTTCAGATTATAATCCTGGTTTGTTTTTCAGCCTCTGTCTCCCAGTTTACAAAGCCTGAGGCGCTGCAGGACACCGTGACTTCAATGCAATGCGTGACCTTTGGCTTTCTTCTGCAGCTCATGTTGCAGTTTGTGTTCAGAAAACGCAGCGCACTCTGCAGACGCCAGCGTTATTTTAAAAGTGACTCCGGTCTATTCTGCTCTGCACAACAATGCCACTTCTCTGCATTAAGCTAAGCAAACTTATTTTGAAAAACAGATGAAGAAAATAAGGTCAGACAAGAGGGGATTGGATCAGGTTTAATTCTGGGACATTGCAAAAACCTTCACCACTTCAAACATTTAATTTTGTGCTTAAATTAATTTGTGAGGTTCACAAAACAGAGTTGTACAGTTTGGTGCAACAACATCGAGGGTTTACTCGATGCTGTCTATGAATCAACAGGAATTCCCGTCATCGACATCACTTCTAACTCCAATTTTTTCCATAAGCTGACATTATTTACTAGTGACTGAGGCAAAGTCGTTCTCATGCACTTTACAAACAAAACTCTATTTCAAGATATTGTGCCACACCGAAGACGCAACACTCCACAACTTAAAATAAAAAAGTACGCATCGCCAACGACATCTTGACCATTTTAAAACCAACGTTCTGGCAGCTGGTTGCTGCCATCTTGATATTCTGGATGCAGTGGAGACCATATTTAGAAAAGACGGAGGAGTGTCGTTATCCCTCGTTTGAGTCACTGCCAGGTGTAAAGCTTTGCCTGCATAAGCACTCTCAGAAGAGTTTTCCCATGAGATTAAAATGTAAAAATATATTCTCAATTTATTGCATCATTACACCCAACGGCTTCAGCATTTGCTCAACTTTTAACTGTGTCAAAAAAGTTCAGGTAAAGAGACAAACTAGCACCAGTTGGAGGCAAATCACGATTTTTTATATTTATGCTGGATGCTAGGTCCATTGGCTTTAGCAGCTAGCATGCTGTGACGCACACTGAGTGGTTACTTGTTGTTACGTTTACCTCAGACATCAGAGGTTTGATCGAAGTCCCATCCAACTTGACCTTATTGCAGTTGGGACCAGTCAAGCTAAATAAAATTAGCGATGGAAGATAATAATGTATTTCACATTCAAAACATGAAACTGGATGTTCAATAACAGACCAGTGTGTGTGAGACATAAAACAGTTTATTATAGCAGCAGTCTCTGAACATATGGCAGCCATTTTGGATTCCTAACTGGGGAGCAAAACGTTGCCGGCTAACGCAAAATTTAGCTGTGTTGCAGAGTCACAGCTCCTTGGAAAACATTTGGCACAATATGTGCTAAAAATAAAGTGGATTATGTGGGATTTCCATATGTGCTTGATTCGCTGTTTTGGTCAGAGACTAAATATTGTTAGCATAAAACAGTAACAATCCAGAAATGTGGACTTATTAAAGGAAGGTGTGCAGCTCTTTGTGTTTAATAAAATTAAACCTTTCAGAAATGCAGATAAACAGTTTATAAGTGAAGCTGCTGCTGCTGCTTTTTAAATGAATGGAGGCCATTTTGGAACTTTCCAAGTTGAAATTTGAAATTGACTTTACAATTTTATGGGATGCTATGGTTTATTTTCCAACTTCCCAGTTCCAATGGGAAACGAATGAAGTGGTATCCTCTTAAAAACTACAGCAAGCAGTAATAAATAGATCAAAAACAGGATGTTATTAAAGAAACTCCTGCCAGAATAAACAGTCTTACTAAGATCCATTTTAACGTAATTCTGAAACGCATGAGGACCTGAAGAAACAACATTTTAGAAGGTGCTTTTTTTAGAGTGAGTGTGGTGTACAAAACAAATATGTTTTATAGATAAAACGGAGATCACTAAGACACTTTAAGGCACTTTCTCATTGGCGTCACTTTTAATTTTCCTGGCTGTATTCATCTTTTTATTACCTGAACCTGTGCTACATACGATGAGTGCAATAAAAAGTGCATCTTAACACTAACTGGACAATATCACATGATATACTATTAATGTCTTCACACAACAAGAAAAGATAATTCATAGATCTTCTACAGAAAACAAATGTGCTTTTCTTCTGCTACTGGCTACATACATGGCGTAAGCCTGCAAAAGTCTTCATTCCCATTAGGTTTTCCATATTTTGTTAAATCACAGTGACAAACTTCAATAGATTTTATGTATTTTGATCTAAATAAAGTGGTATATAAAATCATGCATATTTTTGTTATTTTCAAATGATAATCTGAAACGTTTTCCTGCAGTTCTGAAAATGAATCTAAGGAAAACAGATGAAACTCAGATTTGAAGGAAATCTCAGTTTTTGAGTCTTGCAACAATTCGTAAGTGGATTCGGTCTGATCATTTGATCTCTGGCTCTGTATTCAGGTTTTAGGTAAACTCTGCCCTGATCTGAAATATTTCGCAGCTTCCTGCAGATTTCCTCACAGTGATTAGCTTCATCTGTCTCCTCCTCTTTAACCCTGACTGGCTCCTCTGCATCTCTGCACGAATCCACTTCATCATAATCCACTACTTAATGTTGATCCATCACATAAAATCTCAAAGAAATAGTTTGAAATTTGCACTGTATTTTTGCATACAGTGCAAAAATATGAAATCTCACACTAGAAATAAGAAAAACTAACTTGCAAGTAATTTTTTAGCAAGACATTTGAGTCAATAACTCCTTAATATTGATGAAAGTTTTGGCTTCTATAACTTTGGAAAAATGTCATATTTATAAATTAAATAATATGCAGGATTATTTACCTAAAATAAGCTCTTATCTTATATCTTTATTGTAAGTTAGTTTTGTCTCATTTCAAGTGTACGAAGATAGAAACTGGATCAGAAATATTTTGTGTGTTTGCAGTGTAACAAAATGTGAAAAAGCTTAACGGGCGTAAACACTTTTACAAGGCTCCGTATGTTTGATTTTGCACAAAATCAGAGAGACGTGAGCGTTATTGAACTCATTGGCTTCTTTTTGGAATCATTAAAAGGCACTTTTCTTGACAGCAGATCAGACTGAACCTTTGGAGCAAATCCAGAAGAACCAGAAGCAGCCGAGGTGCATCAGTAGTGAAGCGGAAAACTTTAAACGAGTCCGTTTGATTTCCTTCTCTCAGCTCAAGCATGCAGACGAGTTTCTAAATAAAGTGTGAGAAACAGGCTCAAATAGATGTTTGGTATCATTGTATTTCCGTATCTGGACCTGTTTCTCTTCTGATTTTCTTTTGTTCTTCACCTCAAACTTGTGTGTGTGTGTATGGTGTGTGTGTGTGTGTGTATGTGTGTGGTGTGTGTGTGCGTATAAATAACTGTGTGAAAAACTTACATCAGGGTTTTGCTTTTCTGACCAGAGTCTTTGAACGCTTCAAATAAAGATGTAAAGACAAAGATGGCTCTTTCTCCGGTTTATTGAGCAGCTTCTCTACTTTCCCCTAAAGAGTTTCCAACACACCAGTGAGATGGAAACACCCAGGAAGAAGATCCACGGCAACAGATCCGTGCTGTAGTCTTCTTTTTCAGACATCTGGCCTGGTGGATCATCGGATGAGGCAGATTGAGGGGCGCCGTCTTTGCTCGGCTCAGCGCCGTTCGGCTTTGTCGCAGGTTTTCTTTTGTCCTTCGCTTTCAAAGATGGACGAGCCTCATCTACAGCTCTGAAACTTGCCTCACGTTCTGCAGATTTTCTGGTAATTTCTAAAAGCCTTATACGAAGTTGGCGCAATTTTTCTGTGTGTTCTACCAACAGACTGGGATAAGAGACACACCTAGATATGCGCTTGTCTCCTGCTGCTGACGACAGATTCATATGTGCTGCAGGAGAACGGAGGCCAGGAAGAGTATCCACTATCTCAGCCTGGGACTCGCGTAATCTCTGTTCGGGTTCGTAAGATGAGGGAGGCGAGGGAGGCGGCGGCACAGCGGGAGGGCTCAGCAGAGACAGCTCTGGCGTTTCTTTCTTGTGCTCCTGGTGGAGTAAATGCGAAGGTTGAGACTTATCTGGTTGGAGTGCAAAGGCAGAATTGGACTGAGGGTCAGGTTTGGAGGATGTTGAAGGTGCTGCGGGTTTGGACAGTGCGGCGCCGCCAGATGGCGGCCTGTGTTGAGATATGGTGGAGAAACCGGACTGGTGAGCGGGTTTCTGTTGAAGTAAACGAAGAGAAAACAATGACAGCTCACAGCAGAGAAATGATTTCAAATCAACAGAAAAGCATTTTAAAACACATGGATGCTTTTCTCTGACATAAACTTTATGCTGAAAGTGTGATGGTGACGATGTAAAGACATAAAGAGTTCAGGCGAGAAAAGGTCAGTTCTGAGTCTTGTAATAGTAGGACCTCTTGTTAAAATGTATTAAAATCAACGCATCAGTTTAATGTTTGCCTTTCTTTTTTAAAAAACTGAACAGATAAAAATACAACCTACAGAAACTAGAGATGTGCCGATCAGGATCTTTCCTGCCGATCACCGATACCGATCACATAATTTTTCTTTTTAATCATAAGCACTACGGTTACATTATGTGGAAAAAGGAACCATGAATTCACCTTAATTTAGATGAAAACTTGTTTTTAATAACTTTTTCCAAGAAAAAAAACTAAACAAAACAGGCATTGTGCAAATTGAACTGCTATCAATAATACTATCTTTAACAGACTGATAACATATGAGGCTCTGAAGAAGCTAAATAATGCAAAGAGCCAAAATAAAACCTCACAACATTGCCAAAAAGTTCAAGTATAAAACGTTACATTCAAAGGCAAATACAGGATCCATTACATTAAACAATCCAGAGTTACTGAATGAAAACTTCCTGTTAGCATGGCGGCTATTATCTGTCCCATGTTAGGGCAGCGAACGTTTTAATACGTATGTAAAATGTATATTTTAAGTTAGATGCTGCAGCTTTAAGCAGAGGTTCGGTGTGAGAGTCTCTACCAGGTGGAGCAGAAGCGGCTCCGTGTCAAATATTACTAAATATTAAATATTACTACCTGTAGCGGAGCAGCGGTTCAACAGCAGAACCAGCGTCTTACATCACAGCTCAAAGACTTAAATAATTTTGCGGGTTATTTGTTTATCTTTCTGACCGTCATGATAATCTGGGTGAGTGTTTGTAGCTGTGCTGCTTTACCTGCTGTCTGATCCTCCGTGTCTTTTTTACTGCAGTGAGACTCGATGTAGCCAAACTCCATCAAGTATGTCTACATTGTTTTTATGTCGTATTAGATTTGTCGTTTTGATGCGTTTTGACCTGCTTCAATTTTCCGCCGCAAGACGCAAACGTCCCCATTCACTCATTGCGTTATAGTTTAACATTGCTTAGAATTTGTTGCTGCGCGTTTGCGCAGAGTGAAGGAAAGAGGAGACCAGCTGCACAGGCAGGCTGCGAAATGAGATGCAGGTGATCGGTATCGGCAACAAGAGCCAATGATCGCTGATCACCGACCATGGACTTTTTCACGAAAATCGGCCCGATTATGATCGGTGGCCGATCGATCGGTACACCTCTACCAGAAAGATATTCATGATCATTTTTACATGCAGCCATATAAAAAAACATTAATTGACAAATTGTTTTCAACAGTACTGGAAGTGCTGTTTAGGTCTGTTTATTGTCATTATTCTATAAAGACACAGACATATTGCAAACCCCCAAAGAGCATGCAGCATGAAACAGATAGTAAATGACAGAAACGTGCTGCATGCGTGAAAAGTGGGACATTACCTAAGTTGTCGCTGATGCTTCAATGAGCTGTGAACAATATAAACAACCAAACCAGAGATGACTTGTTTCTTAAAGTTGAACTGAAATGTTTTAGATCTATGATTTTAACAATTAACAATAATTATTTGTAAAGTATGAATTTGTTATCAACTTTTGCAGTTAATTTCTTCTCGTCTTTGTTTCATCTTTACCTCCACGTCGATCTCTGGATGAATGATGACTGGACACACAGCTGATGGCCTGTCTAATTCTGCTGGTAAACTCTCTGGTTCCTCTGTTGATGTGAAGCAGAAGAAATAAACTCAAAGATTGAAGATGAAAACAGGAAAAAGCAACACTATAAAAACATAATATGAAGAAATGTGAGAATAATACAAAGTTACCATATATATAATCGACAGCATAAATCAGTTTCAAAATTCAGAAGCCCTTTTTGCACTGCAGGTCAGGCCTGACACAGTAAGGCTAAGTTCAACCCGGTCTTATGGACCTTACCAAGCTCCACCCAGAACTCCCTTCGAAAGTCCCATGTGACTACATGTTTCACAAACAAAGCCTCATTTTTATGTGTAATTTCATTTTGACTGACTCTCTGCAGAGTATTTCTGAGTCAATTAGTTTAACATTTCTGTCGGATTTTCAAAAGATATCATCCACGACAATGGACAGGGGAACCAACAAATTAATGTCATCTTTTTTGGACGACATCAAGGTGTTTTAGCCACGCGATGCCTCTAATATTGTGCGCGTCACAGCTTGGAGGCAGATCCTCACACACTCAGCATAAATATAGCTGTGGACAAGATCTCTGACGCCTATTGTTCTTGCAAGGCTGGGTAAGTCGAGCATTTATGGTTTTGAGGGTGATTTCTGTTGGCAAATGTTCAAATATTCCTAGACCTGATATATGGGACTCAGTGGCTAACACGATTAGTATGGCTAACACGATTACAGTTTAGTAAAAAGCCTTTTCAGGTAAAATAAAATCTTTAATGTATGTCAGATACGGTACACATTGCATATTGATCTGTTCAGCTAAGTAAGACTGTAACAGACAGGCTTCAAGGTGTAGAAGTTGTATCGGTGCTGCCATTATGCTGTACTTGGCTAAAAGGTTTTCATAATGCATGTGTTTATTATTGACTTTCTTTTTGTCAGTCAATAAACACAAAGAAAGCAAAGCAATAATACTTACACCAGCAGACACTCCTTTGTTTTTATTGATCCTATGACAGTTGAGCAGCAAATGCGGTCGTGCACAAGTTTAATCCAAACAAGACTTTCCGTTTCAGATTTTGGAAATATGTGAATTTTAGTTCCACAAATACGATCAGGATACCTGACATCACCTGTACAGATTCTCCACTGACGGTGGAGAACCATTCTTTTTCAAGTCCTGATGCAAAAACTCTACTGGTCTGCTAGTCCACAATGTACATCAGAATATGTTTACTACTGTAGCTTGTGTTTCTGAGACGGTCAGGCACTGGTAGCTGTGCTGTGATGTAAAATTGGCATTATCCAATGAAACGCGGCCCCTGTGGTAAGGTCCAGGGAGCCGGGCAGTACCGGGCTGGAAGCACTAATGCAAAAACGATCGGCTCGGCCCGGTCTAGCTGCGCCCGGGTCCAGCTGTCCAGCTGTGTAGTGCAAAAGGGGCTATATTTTTATGATGACGAAGCAACAGTTTGTGTGTTTGTTTATTCAGTACCGTCTCCTGTCTCCTGATCTTCCTCTGACATCAGGCTGCAAGAAAAGAAAGCACAATTTTTAAACATTTTCTCAGTTGTGGTGAATGAATAATAATAAAATAAAACATAAATGCAAAAACTCTATAAATTCGGAGGACAATTAACTTTCCTATTACTGTGGCAGCATAACAGATTAAACTTCCTACAGATTTAATTTTGATAAGTAAACATTAGAATATATTTAGTAAAAGTGCTAATTTAGAGTGAGGAACAAGATGAAGGAGATGGAAACACAATGATCAAGATTTACCAAAACAGAGATTCTGATATTAATTAGATTTAGAACGTTTTTAAATACAATATGGAAATAAACTATTTAATTGTTTTGAGAAAATAAACATTTTATTGCCTAAAATGCCATAACATGGCATTTTTTTGTGAATTTGAGCTCTGTGAATATAGAAAAATGACATTTAAAAAGTTTTGGGCAAGACATATTGACAGACAAGTGTTTTTATTGTAAATGTGATATATATATATATTATATATTTTGTACAGTAATTACTGCTCTGAATATGTTGGGTTTTTCATCGAATGCCCTTCTTTTGAATCAGTTACTTGACTTAGTACCCTATTATGTTTCTTTTTTTCTCCCTTTTGTCTCTTCATTTCTTATCTACATGTTGTCATTTCACCCCTTCCTATACAAACATGTCACAGACATGAACCATTGTGTGATCTGTTTTTTTTTTTTTAGCAATTGGGTATCTTCAATTATTATGACATATTTTAAAAACATTTAGTTTTCCTTTGCGTCTTGTCACTTTGGGATAAAGCAATTGAGTTAAGGCAATAAATAGTCATAAAAAGCCCAAATCTCATGTGAATTATTTATTATATTCTGAAAACCTTGCCTTATGCCCCAGTTTTCATGCCTTTAGGTTCTGAATCAGAACCTAAATGGGTCAGTTTTAGGGTCAACTGACCCTAAAATATGACTGATTAGAAACCTCTAACCAACCTCTTCATGATATATATTATTTATTTGAGTCATAAAGCTGCATTTCTCTACAGAATAATATACAAATTTGAGATATAATCTGATATAATCCAGGCCACACATGGTAAAAAACCAGCATGAAGTTAGCTAATATGTCTCAAAATACGTGCCGTTTAGTGGAACACAAAAGGTTTTAAATATTTATAAGGGTTTTTGAGAAACACCTGCTGGTTGTTTCTCAAAAACAACCAGCAGGTCAGAAATACTGAAGATTTCTGACTTTTTTAGAATAAATGAATTAGAATTTTACAGGCTTGGTTACAAATTTTAACGTTGCATTTCCAGGGCATGTCCAAGTGAAGACGAATGTCTGGTCAGTCCCTTGACCCTGAGCATGACATTGACATTGAAGGAAAAAATAGCTTGTTGAAGCCATGAGGGCAGGTGTGTGTGAAACTGATTTATAACGTAATCTAACTCTAACAACTAACTATGTTAGCTAAGTTTTAATTTTTCCTTCTTTTACTCAAGAGAAATAAAAATCAGACAAGTTCAGGATGACCTGAATATTTTATGAATTCATCAATTATCTTAATCTGTGTTGTATTGGATAAACCACCAGAAACTATCTCCAAGCAGCTGCAGAAGTGAAAATCTACATGGTGGCTATCAGTTTATGAACTGTTGGATCCTCTTCATGTGTCGCTATCACGATGAGGGACCTTTACCAGAGCAAGATCTACCGTCTATCATGTTGATGTTAGAATAAATAAAGAGGATTATTTGGCTTCGATAGACTGCAGCCTCTTAATTACATGTGGGGCAGAGGCCAGTCTGTTCCTTTGAAATGGCTCCGCTCCCTTAAGAGTGATAGAAAAGGTCAGAGTTAAATTTTAGTGCCAGGAGAAACGCCAGGACTGAAAACGACACCTGCCCTTTTCCTATTTTCATCGCGTCACACACCACGCGAGCCACTGCCATTCAGCGCAGGGTGTGAGCTTTCTGAAGAATCTTTTCCTGGGCAAGTGGAAAAAACTGAAGCGAAATAAGAAATTCAAAGAAATGCCTTTCATGTTGTCTGAATATACGTCACAATTTGGATTCGGGTGCCTCTGAGGCAAAACGTCGACCACTGAGGTGAATGCTTGTTTTAGCCAGGAAGGCTCAAAGGGTATTAGTAAGGAGATACTGCTCTGTAGCTGCTGTCCCTGTGTCTGTGTTGCAGGGATCACTCTATCTAGGAGCTACTACTGACCTGCAATGTTTCCTTGTACATGTTGAGGTAGTTTACATTACAGATAATGGTCAGTTCTGCCTATTTTCAGCTGTTTTGGGGCATCTTGTCACTTTAAATCCAAATAAACTGCCTCTAGCCACGCCCTCCTCAACTCAACATTTACATTGTTACACTGTAAATGTAGCTATGCAATCATAGATCTTTGAAAAGCAGAAATAGAGTCTTCTGCATAACCAACGAGAATAGAAAGCAGTTTCTGAATGGTAAGTCCACATTACCATTCTTGTCTTTTCTAGCAGCCATTGCACAGCACCAAACGGACTATAGCTCCGCTTGGGTTGCTAGGTAACGATGCAGTGCCCGTCAATTGTGATTCAACAATTGAGATGTTTTGGAAACGGCTTGTTTTCCAGACACAAAGAGACATTACGTTTTTAAACACTTGGGTTGTTTTTAGAAGCAAATGGAAAAATAAAAACATGCAATATGTGAAGTTTGCAACGTAGGTCCCCTTTAAATTTCTTCACTTCAGTTTTTCAAAGGTTTTAAATGAGAAACTGAAACAGTCATTTTTACTTGTGAAGTTGAAGGAAAAAAATCTCAATGTTTTTAAAGAATATAAAAATATATTATCTATTTGTTTTCAGAAATCACCCACCTAAATAAAATTCAATGCAAGCATCTGTCATCAAAAGTCACCTCGTAGATAAACAGAGTTCACACTGTGTATTTTAATTTTAGTATAGATACAAACATACATGCTGGAATGGACTAATCAAAGTTCAGAACAAAATCTACTTGAGAATCTTTGAAATCTTTGAATTCAGAATCATTTTTCTGTCTTGAAAACTTCTGCTAGCAGATGCTTCTCATTCACACTGACAATATTAACATTTAAAAATACTTTACTGATCCCAAAGGGACATTAAATCTGTTTTGTAAAGCAGAATGGGGGAAATGTATTTAAACCACTAGATTTAGCATAATCCAGCTGTAATTAATCAAATGCTGATTCTGGGCAGCTTAATCTTAAAAGTCCACTTTACTTTTGAGATTTTTCTCAGTTAAAAACGTTTTTAAAAACATGTTTCACTATTCTGCACAAATGTCCTCTACATTGTGTTGGCCTAATCAGATACATGTCAATGAAATATTTTTAACCAAAGCCGACCCAAAGCATAAGCAAACTAAGCTGCTGCTTAAGGCAAGTAAATCATCAGGGCTCTTCCATTAGTGCTTTAATTTTAACAGAAAAAATGTTTTATTTATTGGGAATGACAGCAATATTAAGTAGACATTTAAATATTTACTTTGTTCATATATTGTATATATACAGTATTAAAATGTAAGATTTAAGAAGAATTATCAGGTTTATTTTATAATAGTGCAACTGATCGTCTTCATGGTTTGATTCTTGTGTTAATATAGTTACAATTTGACTCTACAAGTTTAATAATTTATCTGTGTTTGAGTTTGGTTTGTTGATGACTCAGCGAATAATAACCAGCTATTGATTATTGCTTTTAAGCTCAAACAGTTAAATATGTCCTCCTCTCTCATATTCCACCAAATATGTGTTGGATACTGTTAGAGGTGATGTTCTTAACAGGAAACAAACTCTGCTTAAGGGCCCATACAACACACAGCCCTGGTTTAATACTGTGTTCCAGTTGTAACCAGAACTGGGAAAGTCCAACTTCCTAGTCAGAAAAATCAACTGGGAAACTGGGGGGAACTCTGACTGCCCCCAGTTACAACTTGTGAGGTGGACTTCTCGTTTCAATATGGCCGCTCTTTGCACCAATAGCAGTAAGACGTGGTGGAAAAATGTTTCTGGCTCTGTTTATGTGTATGGGTGTCACCATAATGAAATTCTGATGTCTTAACTGCAAAGCTGCTGCCTCATGTCTGACGTCAAACAACATTTAAGCTGCAGTATGCAACTTTTAGGAGGGTGTTAGCGCCGTCAATCACCCTCTGTGTGGTGATACCCATCCTCCCCTCTTACTCCCACCTTTGCTCTCTGCTACACTGCAGCTAGCAGAGTCTGTTGTGAATGCGTATGCTAAGCAGTTTTCCTATAATGGTAAGTTGCTTCTCCGCCATTGACGCTATACGAGCTTGATTGACAGCGCTAAGACCCTCCTCCTGGCTGTGATTGGTTGGTTTTGGTTGAGAGCGGTGCATTTGAGGAGGAGGAGGTGGAGGAGATTCATCTGTTCATGGACTTATCTTCGTCATAACATACAGTCACCACATGGTGACAGTTTTAACTAATATACTAAAAAAAAAAAAAGACATATTTTATAAAGTCACACACTGCAGCTATAAAACTGATAACTTCCCGGCACATAAAACAGCTACCTGTAGACTTTCGGGCTCTTCAGGATGCTTCTTTTTTGTGCCGTATCCGTGCTGGTCTGGGCTGGATCATCTTCATAAGACAAAAGCAGCGTCACAGCGTAATTCATGGAAAGGTTATTGGCCCAATAATCACCAACCGAGGTTTCATAGCGCACGACAAACTCGATGCGTGAGCCGTGCGTGGTGTACGGCGGTGCAAAACACAGCTTAAAGGAGAACTGATCAGTGTCGCCGTCGTTAGATCCAAACACATACTCTGCAGGGTAATCAAAGTAAGTGCCCCAGCTGTCCATGGTTGATCTGATGTACACCGCTTTGTGGAAGGAGACGTTCAGGACTCGAATTACTCCGCTGAATGCCAGCGGCTCGTCCTCCAGTGGGGATATCCGCTCAACTTCCACTTTGTTGGAGCGCACGGCCTGCAGCAGGAGGCCGAGGCTGGGAGCGCGGAACTCCGGGTGCACTCGATAGGTCGGCTCTCGCTCTGCCTTGCGGTATTTCGCCTCCTCCTCCAGCCACTTTGCGGTGTCTTCCTCGTCCGAGTCGAAGGCTACGAATTCACGCACATACACCAGGTCTCCACCTGTTGTGTCGGCGAACGACACCCGCTTCCCCGCAGAGAGCGCCTGGTGGATCCGCATGTACTCCGCTGTCTCGTCAAAGATGGACGCGCCCCGCTTCCTAGGCACCGGGGAGCATCTGGGGATGAGACGGACATCGTCGGTGTCATCCTCATCCTCGTCCTCCTCATCCTCCTCATCGTCGTTTTCCTCAGCGGCGTCCGTGCGTGAGCGTCCCTCCGCCTCTCCGGCCGACTTGCTGGTTTTAATGGTTTTGAAAAGGCCCTCTTGGCTTGGTATGGTTAAGAAAGACATATCTGCAGAAGGGTGCATATGTCGCCTTCAAATTAAACACTTGCAAGTACTCATGGTTCGAGGAGTGTGGATCCAGCGCAGTATCTGCGTTACGCACTGAGAAGCCAATCCGTCCTGACAACGCGTGTGGCGTTAAATGTCACCCGTGGAAAACCTGGCTTTCCAAGTCCTTGTGACAGACTATCCCCTGGCTAAGATGGCTTTATGCGGGGCTGCTTGGCAGCTCTTCTGAAAGCAGTAGCTTCTAATATTAGTGCTGGTTCCTTTGACGTGGCCCAAATGTGTTTTTTTTTAAACTGGTGTAATCCTACTGCACCCAATGCTTCTAATCAGTCCGGGCTGACTGGACGCCCTCTAGTGGGGACAGTGGGTAAATAAAAACACTCATTACACATTTACTCAGTCCAGCCTTTGAATGAACTGATGAATAAATAAAACAATAAACTAAATAATAAAAACTATAATAATAATATAATAATAATAATAATAATAATAATAATAATAATAATAAAACTCTACGGATATGTCTAAAAAAGTCCTAATATTATAGGAAATAGGCTTTCATGATTTGTTTTGTTAGGATTTGTGCAATTTGATTTATTATAGCATTTTGGTGTCAACATCCGCCTTCTGCACTAATCAAAAAATAAACAACAATAAAAAAAAACTAAGCAAAATTCAATACAATTTACTTATTAAAAACGAATTAAATTCTATATAACTGAGAATAGATTATACCTGTTCGTCTTTCAAAGCATTAATATACATTTTATATTGGAAACTCATATTAAAAACTTAAAGAAATTTAAATGTATTGTTCAACGTCACTCTAACCAACTCAGAAATTTCAAAAAATGCCTTTAATGCTGTTTAAATACTATTAAAGACAGACGAACTGAATTTCAACATTTGGACGTCGTGTCCTTTTTGCGCATTTAGCTCCACCTCAGATAGAACGCCATGTAAACACACCCTTGCCGATGATTGGTCGAGACGTTTTAGCGCGGCGTGGCGCAACCAATCAGGGGATTGTTTTTCTCTGGCGTCGTTTCACGGGTAGTAAGCTAACGGATAATGCAAATCTAAAACTTACCTGGAGAACGCGGGTAGTTTCTGGAAGGCTGCACTGTGTCGGTGGGTTCGAATGGCTAAATAAAGTATTTCTTCTTGCGATTACATTGGCGGAGATGCTGTGGCGTCGTCGAGGCGAGGATTCAGTAGTTGGGTAACGTAAGCTAACCAAGTTAGCCGCAGCGTGCCCGTTTTAGCGTCCCGCGCGAGGCCGCGGAGAGTTACGAGAGCTGCTTCCTGACCCGTGTTTACCAAGAATGTAGTTTAAAGCTGCCAAATATATTCTAACGTTGCGCTGATTGTAGAAGCTGTTGCGCCAACGGTGTAATCGACCGCACTCGTCTTTTTAAGAGCCTGCGGGCCTGCTAGCCTGTTGGCACGTTCGCTAGCCTGCTAACATGAGTGAAGTGACTGACCGCAAACAGTGCGGCGAGCCTGCGTCGAGGAAACGGAGCGCGTCTCTCGACCTGGACGGAGGCGATGCGGTTCCTCACAAGTTCGCCAGGGTGAGCGACGACGCAAACGGAACTGGGCAAACTTCAAAAAGTTGCGAAAGTGAAGAGGAAAGTCGGAGGAAGCCGAAAGATGGTGTTGGTGAAGGAACTGCTGTGCAGACGGATGAGGCTTCGGAGCTTCCAGATGGCGCCGGCGAGCAGCGGGTCAACAGCTCCGGCGCTGACGGTGACCGTGCCGACATCACCTCTGAGGCCTCGGCACCCACCGATTCAAAGGAGGAGGAGGAGACCCAGGAAACAGCCGAATCGGTGCATCAGCATCCCTCACCTCCTGTGGACCAGTCCGACTCCGCAGCCATAGCGGCTGCTGAAGCGCTGGCCAGTCTGACCGGCGGAGACGGAGAGGAAAGCCAAGAGACTCCGTGTTCATCTGCAAAGGTGAGACCAGTGAAACATGGAAGTAAAACCAAGCAGCGGCCGGGCCAGGGGCCTTCGAAGGTTGGCTCCAAAACACAGGCAGCTGCAGACAGCTCCACATCAGCACGGAGTACCGACAGAGAAGATAAAGATGATGCTGCGGACGAAGGGGATGAATCCGTCTCGGGATCTTCCTCCACACCCAGCTCCTCTTTCCCATCTGACAACGAGGACAATGACGATGGGGAGTGTGCGATTGTGTCTGTCAAAATGGCCCCAGAGATGAGGCAGTCCGTGGCTCTGCTGGCACAAGTGCAGATGAGGCTTGAGGCTCTAGAGAAGAAGAGCGTCAGACTCCATCAGCGGCTGGAGCTGAAGATTAATCGCCAGAGACGCCCGCATCTCGATCAGAGAAGCTCCATCACGAAAACCATCCCGGGTTCTGGGTGACGGCTGTATCCTTACAATCAAGATGATCCCATCTGTTGGTTGAATCGATTGTTCGGAGATCGGGGATCAACCGATGCTTGTATGTGACGCTGATTGTATCCCCCCCAGTTTTTAATCTGCCTCAGCAAAGGTCTAAAAATCACCCACTGTCCTAATCTTTAACTCAGCGACTTTCCTGAATAATTGGAATCGGCTTTTTTTAGACAGAAAACTGCAATCGGTGCACCCCTACTTCCATCTAGTCTGCTGCATGTTTTCTCTCTTTTGTCGTTTTTATCTTAACATAAACTCCTCAGCTGCTGAACCATCCTCACCTCTCTGCTCACATAGATGAGACTGATGAAGATGCTCTTAGTTACATGACTGATCTTGAAGTAGGTTTGATTGGTCCATATTTTAAATAATTTTGACAACTCGCACTGTAGTAAATGCAAAGCAGATTTTATTTGTGTCATTCTCAGGTCGAATCTTTCAAAAACACCAAACTCGGCTACAGGATTCGCTTCCACTTCCGACGGAACCCGTATTTCCAGAATAACATCATTATGAAGGAATTGCACCTTGGCATGGGAGGTAAAAGCTGTTTCCTCGTAAACTGAAGCAGAAGTGATGAGATTCTGGAAGTGCACTATAAAAGAGGAAGATTTAAAGTTGTTGTGGGTTTTCACTGGGTTTGTTTTCAGGGAATGTTTACAAGTCGCATCCGAATCTGTCTGCTCCACAGTTTTAACTGCTTTTCCAGAGCGTCTGCTGTGGTACATGTTTGTTTTTCTGATGCGTTCAGGGTCCCCCATGTCGTTCTCCAACCCCATCCTCTGGCATCGCGGACACAATCTGACCGCCAACAGCGAGCCCAGGAAGTCATGCCGCGGCGTTTACGAGACGTTTTTCAGCTGGTTCAGCGACCACAGCAACCCGGTGCAAGACGATGTAGCACAGGTACAGATCACTGCCAGCTCACGTTATTTGGGTTTTAATTGTTGCCTGGTGATGGTGTTGGAGCCGCCTGTTTTCAGGTGATTTTATTTTATTGTTCTTTGTTCAGATACTGAAGGACGACCTCTACAGAGATCCACTGAGATACTACCTCACTCCTCTCTGGGAACCGAGGGAAAACGGCAGGTGAGCCAGACAGATCCACACACAGACAGGATTATATTCTGACTGCAAGTTTAGGAAAGAAAAAAAAAACTGAAACGCTGTTTCTTTAAGCTACAATTTACTGTCGAATGAGATGCTTTCTTGTTTTTATTTTTGGTGCGTTTGTCCAGAATAACGTTATGGTTTGTTGCTTGCATGACCGTCTCTATGCTTGTTTCTCCAGCAGCACCACAGAGGCCAGAGCGGCTGGAAACGGAAACGGAGACGATTGCGTGGTGATTTCCGACTCGGACGACGAGCCGGGGGAGGACACTGGTGACGCCGATCCAGGCCGCAGCAGGGAGGACGAGGAAGAGGAGGAGGACGATGAGGAAGAAGAAGAAGGTGCAGAAGAAGAGGAGGAGGAAGACGGCAGGCGAGCGAGTCCAGGTCGGTGCAGAAACAGAACTGTTTAAGAACTGAAGTGTCCAGGTGGTTTGAGTTTTTTGTTGTAACCTTTGTTACAACAAAGGTTGTTGTAACAAAACATCAAAGACTGGTCTGATGGTCTAACTTTCAAAAACATGTATAACCGTTAGACTATTTCAGATTTTCTCAAAAATGTTAGTTTATTTTAGTGATTGACCACAAAGACTGGAGATAAATGATGGCTTTAAAGATTATTTACAAATAAAAATAAAATAAATGCGTTTGTATTTGTCTCCCCATTACTTTGACTTCAACATGATCCAGGGCAACTGATTATATTCAAACTCACACACAGGTAGCAGATAAAGATCCATCTGTGAGTAATTTAACATGATAAAGCTCATAACGGATGGAAATTGCTGTAATGGAGGAAAATTGTTGTGATGGAGGTGGAGCAGGAGCTTCTTAAAGAGGCAAATGTAATTTCAAGGCTTCAAATTGCAAAGTCGCATTTAATTTTAGTCGTGTCCAATGTATACAGTAGTTTTATATCATAGTTGCTCGATTGTGCCATTTTATAGCACAATGTGCCTGGAAAATACAACACTGCTCCTTTTAAAGAACATTAGAGAGCAAAGGGCATCATGAAGAGAGAGGAATTGTAAACAGGTCGGAGATAAAGACAGTTAAAGCAGGTTTAGATGATAAACGGTATCCTAAGATTTTAATGTCTCACAGAGTTCCTTTTAATCCATCATGTGAAGATGAAATGAGGTGACACAGCCGCAAACCGACCCAGACACGACTGTCCATCTAACCTGACAGGCCAGGCAAGGTGACCATTAATCACCCCCAAGACGCCGCTGTGGCGCCCAACGATTCGGCCTCAAAAGTCATCACAACATTCTTCTCTGTACTGTAATCGTCAGTATTCAGTTTTAACTTTCTGGTTTTTGATCAATACAAATGGAACGAACAAAGTAAGCTCATTATTAATGCCTAATAACATTTATTTTTTCAAAAATACCCATAAACTAAACATCAATTCCAACAAACATTGTCAGACATCAATTAATACTGAACAAATATAAATTTATATTTAATACTGGTGTGTAAAACTCACTTGCTTCACTTTATTGCTTAACATCTCTTTCGTCTTGGTAAAAAAAACAGTGACTCCATGAACTGCCTGATATTCCACATGGATTACGTATCTTATTAAATTTTTAAAGCTCATCTTTATTATTTATTTTGGTCATTTTGTGCTAAAGTTAAATATTGTAATTGTTTTACTTCTCTTCATTATGCAGCACCATGATGTGGGAATGCATTTCTTCAGCAGGGACAGTAAATCTGGTCAGAGTTGATGGGAAAATGGATGGCAAAACCTTTGAAAACCTGCAAAAGTCTTAATATTAGAGTGAATGTTGGTTTTCAAGCTGCTATGACATGTTTTGTCCAAATCTCAACAATATTTTGTTGGATATGAAAGTTGGCATTTGCAGATGCTCTCCATTCAATCTCAAGGTTTCCCCCAGAAACCTTGTCTGGTGGTTGATTGGTGTGCTAGTGCAGTCATTTATCCAGCGGCCCATCGTGTTTTTGAGCTAAAAAATGTGAAATATGAAAATATCATTTGATAATTATGTTATTGGATGATTAATACCTGAACACCAACTATAAAGTCTTAAAAAATGCAAACCTTTTAAAAAGACTTAAATAAATAAGCAATACTAAGTTTGTATTGTAAGCCTGGTGGCCCGCCAGGCTTACAATACACAGGAGGAAACCCTTCAATCTGACTGAGCTTAAACAAGAAGGATGCTCAAAAATTCTAGTTTCAGTTTGTGCAAGACTTTCAGATGCAAGTTATCGATTGAGTTGATTGAGCTTATAGATGCAGTAAATATTAATTGATATGCAGCCATTTTCTTAAAAACCTGAGTTTTGTCTCGTGTCAGGAGCGTTGACTGCCTTTCCATAACTTGAAGCATTAAATTTTTCAGATGCTGAATTAAAAAAACAACATATTTTTTAAAAAAAATATTTTTGTCAGATTAAACAGAAAATTTTGGTTTTCTTGCTTTATTCAACTCAGGCATATTTATAACAGAGCCGCTAAGGCGCTGAATCGAAAGATGAAAAGTCGGGGTGCACCGATTTATCTAATTTTGAGAGATCCGTGATTGGCAGGTATTTACATGTGACGCCGATCTTATCCACCTCAGAAAAGGTCTAAAAATCAGCCAATTAATCTTCTCTTCTGCAGTGAGAGACGTTTGACTGACAGACCAGGCCACAAGGTCATGTCTGCATGTTTATAGTTAACAATCGTCATCCCACTGTTGCCAACTCTGCAACTTTCTTGCTATAATTAGCAACATTGGCAGGCCAGGCTTTTTTAAGATCGGTAATCGGCGGTCGACCAAAAACTGCAACGGTGCATCTCTATAGAACATGTGAAGTGCATGAAAGAGATGTTCATTCTCGGCCTGTGAGGAGAAATGGAGACATTATTCAAGCCACTTGGTGTCAAAGAAGTGAACAGAAACTGATATGCAAAAACAAGAGATCATTTAAAATGATCTGTTTCTCTGATTTGACTTTTATAGGTATGTGTTTTATTCTATGAACTACTGTCAACATGTCTCTGAAATTCCAAGCAAAAATTTAGAATTTATTAACAGAAAATGAGAAATGGTGAAAATAACAAAAAAGATGCAGAGCTTTCAGACCTCAAATAATGTAAGGAAAACAAGTTAATATTCATTTAGAAACAACAACGCTAATGTTTTAACTCAGAAACCAATATTTGGTGGAATAACCAGGAGGTTTTCAGTTGGATTCGGTGCAGTGACCTCTTGATCTTTCCAGAGCTGTTGCCCTCCGCTGTCAGGCCGGTTTACTATCTGTAGTGAGGGCGATACCATGTTCTGTTCATTTACATCCTTAGCGAACCCGTTCAAAAGCATGGCGCTTTAGTCGCACAGAAAGTCGTTTTCTGCAAAATGTTGATCAGTAGGGCTGTATAATAATATCTATCGTGATTTATATCAATATTTTCTTTCCTATGAAAGAAATCTATATTCATCTGCACGTATTGTAACATTCAACTGTCACCTTGTTCACTCACTGCTTGCTTCACCAGGTCATCAGGCTTAGAGTGATTCCTTCAGATGTTCAGGTTTAAAAGGTATCAAACTATTCAGAGCAGGACTTGGTTCACTTTATTTACTTTACTAATGCATGTCAGCTACAGTTTGGACTGTTTCAATTAAAAGAAACATGTTTTCTCTCCACTTCTTTGATTCATTTTGTCCAGCTGTCCACTTTAAGTCTAGTGTCCAACCAGAGCCAGGTATTGTGTAGTTGGTGCTTTTAATCAGTTTTCAGTTAAATTAATTCAATCCAACTTTATAACAGTCACAAAATGTCACCAAAATCACTCTGTCCCTCTAAAATCGTTCAGAAAATCGCAAAAGTGTATTGAATTGTATCGCTTGCTGAATATCGCTATATATCGTATCGTGGGCAGAATATCGTGCATCGTATCGTGAGGTTATTGTATCACTACAGCCCTATTAAACAGAGTGTTAGTTTGTATAATTTTCTTCCACTCCTGTTCTACACCACTTCACGACATCTAAAAATACATTAAAGTTAAAGTTAGTGATGTGAGGAAATATGTGCGGCTCTTTAAAAGCACTGAACGGACAACAAAATGTGTCTTCCTCAGATGAGAGCCAGGAGGAGGAAGAAGAGGAGGGCAGTGGAGAAATTGTGATCGACGGTAAGACATCACAGTTTTTCACGTTTTCTGTTCAAAAAAAGAAGTGGAGGAACAGAATAAGATTCCATTTCATCTCCTGGGATTATTTCTGTGTTATTTTTATCCTGCAGGCTCTGACGACAGCGATCAGGAGGAAGAGGAGGAGGCCTAAGAGGAAGAAAGTGAAGATAAACGGATGCACACCAGTAAACCGCAGCGTTCAAACCACCTGCTGGTGTCCTCTAGGTCCTCTCTGTGCCTCCAAACCAGTCCCGGGTCATCAGGATGCGGACGCAGGATCTCTGGGAAGTCATCTGACTTGACTTCAGCGCTCTGGTTTTTATATTGTGGCTGCTGCGTTGTGTGTGTTTGAGCGAGCCGCCATAGGGACCAGAAACTGGGAATATGAAGAGGAGACGCAGTGCAAACATTGAATCGTTCTTCCTGGTGTCATTTTTATGCACAAAATATCAGTCTTTTTTTTTTTTTTTTTTGTCTTACCTAAAATAGACAGACGCTTTTAAATCAGGGTAAATTGTAACAGTAAAGCCAAGGCAGCATGTTCCTTCTGTCTATTTATAGACATTACTGTGTAACTCTTTCCTTTTATATCTGCGCACATTTTCTGGTTCACTGTCCCCGCTCCAAAAGTTCAGAAAGATGGTTTCTACGAACCGTTTATAACACCCGACTCGCATGTAGTTAAATTTAGCCGATTCTTTGCTTAATACTGAAATCATCAGAGGCATTAATATTGATCTTTTCAAGCTGTTTTTTAACTCGACGCGTGACGAAGCGAATACGTCACGAGCTCAATTTGATATGATGATCGTACATTTCAGATGCACTGAGTACAGAACCAAAATGTCTTCTCAGGGATGATCATGGTGGTCGTTTTGTTGAAATAACTTGGCTAATTTTAAATCATTTATGCTTATACTCACTGTTGGTTGTGTATAAAGAAATGTGGATTCTACTGTAGTATATAGGAACAATAATTATTTTGATAGACTACCAGTGTGTTTTTTGTTTTCCTCTACCTGTGCCGTCATGTTACATCCACACCTGTAAACTATCTCCGATGTTCGATAATCCTCACTTAATTTAAGCTGCGTTTCTGTGGATTCCCAGGTTTACGTAAGGCATCCAAACAATGCGTAGGAACTTTGAGATTTCTTTAGACTTAAGCGCAATTTGAAGTAACCAATGTAAACATCCAAAGTTTGTGTCTTTTAAGATTACATTTCTAAAAAAAAAGGTAAAACATTGGTAATTATGGGTCTTTCTTTTTTCTTTTTACACATTTGTGTTATGGCATGCCAGCTAGCACAAGTTGTAAGATAGGAGATTAACAGCACACTGCTGTGTAGAGGAATATTGCTGTGTGCTATAAACTTCGAATTCACAGCAATTTGTAATGGGGTGCACTGTAAAAAAAAAATAGCATTTGTATTCGCTTGATTTTCTTAGCAACGAACCTGTAAATACTACTTCAGCAAGGTTTTTTGAATAAGATTCATGTTTTAATTCGTGGATAGAGTTATCAAATCTGGATTTCGTTTCTGATCGTTCTCTAAGACAACATTTATATTTTGTGTGTGCTGTGATTTGTTTTTTTATTGTTTTTTTAGAATGGTGTAGTTTGATTATTTCTACTTGTTTTTGTTTTTTTTTGGTTGATTTGTTTGCTTTAAAGATAAATGTCCACCTTTTGACTCAGACCTAATAAATAAAATGCTGTTTGACTTTGCTGATCGTGAGTTTTACATTTGAGCTGTTTTGCAGAAGTATTAAATCAAACAGAAACTTGGAGTATTTTAGACAAAATTCCAACATTGAGCAGTAGGTAACAGTAAAGTGAAAAATGCTCATTTTCCCAATGAGCAGTTTTTCATGTTTGTGGAATCACCTTTTGCTCCAGTTGCATTCTTTTGGGGGTATTTGGAAACTTGATTTTTTTTTGTTCATTCTTCTTTGCACAATAGTTGAAGCTCAGTCAGATTGGATGGACTACACCCATTTAAAATTTAAATCTGGAGGAGGATGGAAAAAGCCAGACAGATGTTGGAGTTGGGGATTTGATCCTTGCCTGTTATGATCGATGGAAGAAATGGTTTGAATTTCCTCCTTTGCTTACGTTTCCTCTGGGTTGTGGTTTAGTTATTTTAGCTTTCCAGATGCTAATCAGTTGTAAGAACAATTTTTGCATCGTAATGACTGTCCAGATACAAAACCAGAAGAAATAGTTGGCCAAATATGTAAAAGAAATAAATGAACAAGAGTAAAATAAAAATAAAATCAGAACTAACACGACATGCTAACACCATAAACGGGGAAATTGTAAAAAAAATAAACAACTATTGCAGCTTTTAGCAGGTTTTCTTCCAGGGTTGCTCTGGATTTAACTTCTTCTCAACTTTAACCAGTTTCTCATTCCCTGCCATGATGCCGCCTCCATGTTTCATTGTGTAGATCCAGATTCAAGGTGATGAGAAGTGCTAGATTTCTTCCGCACTATTTTTGCATGCAGGCTAAAGATGTAAATACTGATCGATAGGAACAACTGTTTTCCACATATTTTGCTGTGTGTCATACATAATTTGTGGCAAACTGAAAACCTTCCGAGGTGCAATTTTTTTTTGTTTTTTTTCTCTTTTCAGTGTCTCCCTCAATGTATCATAAGGCTGGCGGGCCTCCAAGCTTTACTTGTGTCCCCCACCAGACCAAGCATTGTTGATTTATTCGAGTTTTTTAAATGATTTCCTCTTTTTAAGACTTTATAGTTGGTGTTTAGGTATTGATCTTCCAGTCTTCTAATAAGGCACAGCTATCAAGTGATTTTTTCAAATTTCCTGTCGACTTTAAACATTTTATAACTCAAAAGCATGGCAGTCGGCTGGACACCCAGCCTAGTGCGCCAAGCACCGGGCTTAGCAAGTTTTCTTTCCCTGCTATTGAATTGTGTTGTTCTCTGATGACAGAGAGATAGAGATGGGGAGGCAGAAAAGAAAACTCGAGGACAGGAAATTAAATTTTAAAAGCTTCCTAAGTAGCTGACAGACAGCAGGTATGTGGTTCCAATCTATCAAGAGGAGGATTGTAAATATTCAGGTTAGCTTAAATTACTAGTAAAACAACAGGTTAGGTCACTGTTGTCTTGTAACTGTATGGTGTAGTTTCAAGTATAAAGAGGTGCAATAATGTGTCAGTATACAGTGTAACAACATAACTATGCTGAATACCTTTCTGATTTTTATTTGTAGAAATATCTCAATAATGTTATTTTTGTGTTGGTGTAAAATCCAAATGAAGTGAATCAATATTTATGGTTGTAAAGTGACAAGATGAGGGAAGGTTATTTTAATGTGATTTTGAGAAGTACAACAAAATTACATCTCCATATATTATAGTGTGCTGAGCACTTTAACATGTTTTACCTCAAATCACCACAAGGCGGCAGTGTTAAATTAAACTTAAGTTTCTATTGCTGGACATAATAGAAGAAGGTTTGGCAATTCATTGAAAATTCAAATTAGCGTTTAATGCTCAGATGTCAATAAAAAGACAGGGCTAACTGTAATTAAAATGACTAATACTGATGTATGGATGTGACTTATAGAAACTTTGAGATGGGTTTGGCTGTAACGCTTCCATTTCTGAGGAAACAAAACGAATCCTGCAGCTGCTTCTTAATGTTTTCCATCTTTGATATGACAGCGGTTGTGTGATCCTGCTAACAGCGCTGCAAGTAGCCCCGGGAAAGGCATTTTTGGACAGGCCCTGACAAAGGAGCAGCAGCTCTGTTGCAACAGTACACTTAAACCCTTGATTCCACTTTTAATGCACAGCTATAAATATTCCACTAGCAAAAACCTGTCCTGGTGTGGACCCAGCAGCACCCAGAGCATGCAGTCTGGGTTAGGCCTACACTATTAATACTGATGAGGAAACCCATGGACTCCCCATGAAGGTGCCCATGCTAAACAGTGTTTGTCTCCTCTTACAAGCGGCTTAATCCAGCCCACCTAAAAGCCCAACGTGTTTTCTTAGATATAAATTAATAATAGGGTCGGTTCCTACAATATTGATTGTGACAAACTAAGTACAGATTGCCGGGACAGCAGAGCTTTCTTCAGGCTGTTTTGTGGTCTGGGGGTTGTTTGTAAAGCCTTTTGTTATGTGCGGGGCGGCAAAATCCTAAATGGATTCCTCTGTGTACACTACACTCCCCTGATCTGAGCTCGTATTTGTACTGTACACAAATCTTCTTGTCTTGCCGCTTCATGTTCTCATGTTTTCAGTAGTTTTTCCAAGTCTCAGACCCTTTTAGTGGGAGTGAAAAATGAAAGGGTTGCACACAAAAGCTAATTCTTCATCTGCAAGATTGATGATTAGGAGGGTATTCTCTCCTGGAAAGACTGCAAGAAAAAAAAACCCCTGCAGCTTCTCTATGAGTCTCATCTATTGTAGATAATCTCAGAGGCTGAGGTGGGGCCCCCTGAATATCAACAATCTGTGTGTGAGTGTGTGTGTTTGCACACGTGCACATGCTTTAGACTCCTTCATAAAGAAACGGCTCGCATTCTTCCATGCATGCATTAGTATTTTGCAGGAGGTTGTGTGCGCCACTTACAGACTTGGCAGGTTTTTTTCCCCACCGGTCCACGTAAGTGCGATTCTTCCCCCGTCATCAGATCAAGAAGAAGTTCGGAGCTGCAGAGACGGGGGAAGCAGCCAAGAGTGAGAAAAGAGAACAGAGTGGGAATGATTGAGGGAAACGGATGAGTGCATTGATAAGAGGAGCTGCCCGGGCCCTGACAGATACACACAGCAGATGGATGACTCTTATCAGGGAGATCACAGAGAGCATGCTCACGCCTGGGCCCAGTTACAGAGAGCCATGATCACACCAGACAGATGAATGGGCCTAACCCCCAGCAATCAGAGCGCATACTGTAGACCCCTGCACAACAACAAATACACACACACACGCACACACTCACCCAGTTGACAGAATGAACAGATTGCGGCGCCTGCGATACCTTAGCGTCTTTGACATTGAAATTCACCTGGAGTCTGAAGGATGGGTGTGATGAGAGCAAGGGTGCGAGTAAAGATAAGAGAATTCAATTTAAATTCAAACAGCAGGGAAAATGTATGTGTGTTTGGGCTTCTGTGTCAGGATGCACTCCGTCGCTGCGCATCCATCTCCCACATAGTGGAACAATACAGCATTTTGAAAAGAAATATGCTTAATGGAAATCCAGCAATTTCTAAAAAAAAAAAAAAACAACTTATTATTCAATAAAAATGTTTTATGGGAGGATGAGGTGTTTGGTTTTTTTGAAAAGCTGACATGGAAATACTTTTTCCTCTTCACATGAGTCACTCCAGTCACATGATCAACCACCGATGTTACCACTGGCACAAACTCCGAAGAAGAAGTTGACAGGAAGTAGTTGGAGGATCATGGCGAGGCATGATTTTCAGTGAGCAAACTTATTCTGATCTTAACTGTGTTTTATATTTTATTTTATGTAGGTATATTGTTAATATATTTTATATTATTTCTAGAGTTGCACCACCGACAGCATGTTGGAGTAGCTCTGTACTTTCACTGAGATGTTTTTCTCTTTTTCAAACATTCATTCCTGCCTTTTAGGAGGAAAATTGCTTTTTTTTCGATAACTGTTCCTTCTTGTTCTAAATATTGAATTTATTTAATGTCTCTTTGGGATTAATAAAATATTTTTGAATTCCATGGAAATACAGCAATTGGAAAATTCATTTTTTTCAACATTAGTGGAATATTGACAAAGTTTTGTGCACATTTGTGTTAAGTTTAAAAGTAAGAATTGCTTCTTTTCCAGCATTTATTTATTTAGTTATTTTACAAATTCTCTTAGAACTATCTGGTTTGAGTGAAAAAGCAAGAAGAGTCACAAGAATTATTGGAAAAATACTTTTATTTTCGCCCAAAAATTACACTTACAAAAAAAACAATTCTTGCTCATAGAAGAGGCCAAAGAAACAGGATTGAACTCAGCTGATAATCCTGATAGAACAAACAAGATATAACACACAAGCGCATGTATAATACAATCACTAACTACAACAAACAACACAGAACAGATAGGTCTGTTTAATAAACAGAAAAACTGTGAAATCAAATGTTTTTAATTTTAAAATATTCACCAGCAGAAAACTGGTAAAAGAAACAAAACTTAATCATAAGCACAAAGATGAGTTGCTAAAAATACATCAGGAAGCTAAATGTGAACACTTAACAATGTATTTAAACCAACCAATAAACATTTCATGGGAAACTAAATGGTTGTTGTGTTTAAATGAGGTACATAAGTGATTTACCAGCCATGGGTTTGGCCATCACAAGAACAATTCTTTTTTAAAGATGGAGCATCAAGTCTTGCATTTAAAAAAAAAACCCAAACACCACTTTGGACTGTTATTACGCCGCAGCAGCACTTAACCATTAACCGGCTGTCACTGTGGCATCTTGAGAGGCTGCTGACAGATTTACCTGTTAAGACACATCGTTTTTACTCTCACTCATCCTCGCCATCTTCTTCTCAAGTACAGTAACTCTGCACCCTCCAAGAAACAAAACACACCCCGCTGTTATTTTTGCACGAGAACTTCTTCAACAGCTGTTTGCTCTCCTTGCAGAGTTTTATTGCCGAGGGAGAGTGCCAGTCCTGTCTTCAAGGCAGATGGCGGCTGGCTGGCCCGCCGGACACGTGGCGCGTTGGACTGCTGCAGATGCTCTTCCATCGCTTGGAAGCTGCAGCCACCGTGTGCCTGCACACTGTTCTGAGTCGGAAAGCCCACTTGCAATTCAGCGCGAGGTGAACAGGCTGTGACTGGAATGTGTGCCACGTATGCGCCCTTCGTGTCAACAATGTTTTCCATAGTTACTCCGCTTTGATAATCAGAGATGTGTGAAGTTCATGGATGACAGGCAGCACCTGTTCCTTTCCTTACACGTTAATGTTTACATTTTTCCGCAGCTGTAGGGTGATGATTATTATGCTGTGAAGTTGCGATCATAGGAAATATCTCTTTATTTTTCTGTGCTATATGCAGTGACTTGCAAGAGTTTACATTCTGACACCCTGCAACGTTTTCCCCAGTGTATTATAAGCCTGGCGGGCCACCAGGCTTTACTTGTGCCCACACCAGGCTAAGCATTCCTTATTTATTTAAGTTTTTTTTTTAAATGTTTGCATCTTTAAGACTTTATTGTTGAAGTTCAGGTGTTAATCATCCAAACTTCCAATAACACATAATTATCAATTATCACATAATTATCATTCTGACACCCTGCAACCTCTATAAACATTTGTTTTATTGAGATTTCGTCATGACAGATCAACACAAAGATGTTCCTTTTTGTTTCCCTAATATCTCTAAATAAAATTGAAAACATTAATCTGTAAGTAATTTAATAACCTGAATGAAGGTGAATATTAGCTATTATTAAACTCTTATTTTACCAAGAAGTCCCTTGAGATAAAAACTCTTTTTCGATCGTATACTGACGTACAGTATACAAATAACAAAAGTGTATAGAAAATTAAATCATAAAAGAGACCTAAGTACAAAGTAAACTTACTTACGGTGGAGAACCATTCTTTTTTGAGTCCTGATGCAAAAACCTTCTGCCGGTCTGCTAGTCCACAATGTACATTAGCATGTGTTTACTACAGTAGCTTGTGTTTGTGAGACAGTCAAGCACGTGGTAGCTGCGCTGTGACGTCAATTCGGCATTAGCCAATGAATCGCGGACCCTGTGGTAAGGTCTTTTCTCTATTTGTAAAAATCCCTACATAGAAGCTTGTGGTTACTTTTCAAAATGTGGAAAATTTCATGTATGAATACTTTTGCAAGGTGTTGTATATAATTTACTCTGAGGGCCATGGTTTCCCAGGCCAGAGCATGCCTCTGGGTGGCAGGCATGTTCAGACACTCTTCAGTTCATCAATATACCACAGGAGAGATCAGCAGGAGGACAGATAATAGGTTGTTTTTTCCTCCAGGGTACAAATACTATGTCTCTGAAATTGCAGTGATTGATGTGTCTGTGGAAATACGATTTATCTGGAGCTTCTGGTCGGCCTCAGGTTATAAATGTCCATCTCAAGTAGGCATGGGGATTTTCTGGACTGATCTTTTGGCTGACCAGAAAAAAAAAAACCAGGCAGTGTTGTTTTCAAATCCACACTGTCTGTTTCAATGCTACAGATCCATTTATCTTGGCTTCTCTCACTCTCACATCTTCAACAAAATATAGTGCCTTACTAGAGCATATATGTCATTCAAATATATCAAGATGCTAAGATTTTTGCCCATTTATCTCAGATTTGATGGAGCGCATTTGCTAACTGCTAAAGGAAACAATCCCCACAGCATGAAGCTGCCACTGCCTTGTTTCATAATGGTGGATTCTCATCTGACCAGAGCACCTGTCCCCCACATGACTTGGAAACTGGATTCTTGTATTGTTTCTTGCTTTTAGTCATTGTTTTTTTGATCTTGACATTTTTTAATGAACACCAGATTTGTGGAAGGCACAACCAGTAGTAGCTCTGTCAGATTTTTTCCATCTGAGTCATGCATCTCTACTGCCCAGTTTTTTCTGCTTTTCTGATTAATGCTGTGCTGCTCAGTCAGTTTAGGTGGAAGGCTGTACTCATTCTGTGTTCAAATTATGCAATGAGTGGTTCTCCGTGAAAGGTTTGAAGCTTCAGGTAGGAAATAATGGACCTTACCAAGCTCCGCCCAGAAACGCCCCTCGAAAGTCTCACGTGACTACATGTCTCACAAACAAAGCCTCACGCGGTGCTTAGTTTCTATGTGTAATTTCATTTCGACTGACTCTCTGCAGAGTATTTATGAGTCGATTAGTTTAGCATTTCTGCCGGATTTTCACAAAATATCAGCCACAACAATGGACAGGGGAACCAACAAGTTCATGTCATCTTTTTTGGACTACATCAAAGTGTTTGAGCCACGCGATGCCGCAGACATTGTGCAAGTCACGTGGCTAACACAATTACAGTTTAGTAAAAAGCCTTTTCAGGTAAAATAAAATCTTTAATGTATGTCAGATACGGTACACATTGCATATTGATCTGTTCAGCTAATGTAAGGCTGTAACAGACACGCTTTAAGGTGCAGAAGTTGTATCAGCCATTATGCTGTACTTGGAGGTTTTGATAATGGTTGTGGGCTTAAGGCCCCAAAAATGTTTGGACCAGCCCTGATTCCATATTTTTGTTTTTAATGCTTCTCAATTTTCATATCATTGTTTTAATAAGGAAAAATTACTGTTTTTTAACTGTATTTTTTTTTTAACAAAACCAACATGAGATGGTGCATAAAACTGAAGTAGAAGGAAACATCATACATTGTTTTACAAAAATTAGCAAATAAAAATCTTGAAAGTAAGAAACATGCAGTAATTCAGCCCCTAAAATGCAACCATTTGCCAGCAGAAGTGACTTACTCAGTAAAAAGAACCCATCAGTTTGCTAAATATCAAACAGCATTATGAATCCCAAGGAACACAACAAACAAGTCCAAAAGAAAGTTATGGAGAACGAACAGTTTTAGGGCCTCCTGTCTCTTTAAATCCAAATAAGCTGCTGCTGGCCACGCCCTCAACTAAACAACGTAAAGTTGGTGACTCTCAAACGTGAAAAAGGCTGATGCGCAATTTTATATGTGTGGAGAGAAACAGCCTCATGTACAACCAACAGAAATGAAGCAAGTGGCTTGGTAAGGCAACAACAAAACATCTATCTTTTCCAGCAGCTACAGTACAGCGGCTCGACTAGCCAACCAAAAACGCTGGAGCTCTGCTTCGGTTGCTAGGTAACGGGTAGGCTTTACTGCGGTTGCTAGGTGAGGGCCAGTGCTTGCTGGTTTTAATGTTATATGCGAGATGTTTTCAGTACACCCAAAAACAGTAACTTATTGACAAAAAGCGTTTGGGTTGTGTTTAGAAGAAGTAGGAAGCCCAAATGGAAGTTTCAAAACATGCTAAATGTGATTTATTTTCATAATACGTTTACTTTAAGGTACAATGGACCTCACCACAGGGTCTGTGTTTCATTGGATAATGCCAATTTGACGTCACAGCGCAGCTACCACGTGCTTGACCGTCTCACAAACACAAGCTACAGTAGTAAACTCATGCTAATGTACATTGTGGACTAGCAGACCGGCAGAAAATTTTTGCGTCAGGACTCGAAAAAGAATGGTTCTCCACTGTCAGTGGGGAATATGTACAGGCGATGTCAGGTATCCTGATCGTGTTTGTGGAACTAAAATTCACAGATTTCCAAAATCTGAAACAGAATGCCTTGCTTGGATCAAAGCTTGCGCACGACCGCATTTGCAGCTCAGTCGTTGTAGGATCAATAAGAACAAAGGAGTGTCTGCTGGTGTTGTCAGGATGGGTGGTGGTTGATGGTGAGGAGAAGACGCTTAGACCCAGGTTATATGAAGAACATGATGATTTAATGGTGATAATAAAGCTCAGGAGAAAAGTCCAAGACAGGCAGCACGGCAGGAGACAAGCGCACAACTTAAATGCCAGTAGCAACTGACTAACAGGTCTACATGCGAGCAAACTCAAACCAGGACTTGGCACTTTTGCTGGAGAGAGCAACAAACGTGGAGAGCAATTGGCATGCAATAGACAAGGGCCCAACGAGGAACACAGACAACAGGTGAGACTAAATACACAGGGGGTAATCAAGGGAATGAGACCCACCTGGGAGACATTCAAGGGGAAAAAACACAGTGACAGAGACTCACAGGGAACATTACTACACAGAAAACTCAATATTAACACACAGAAACACGGATCGTGACAGGTGTAAGTATTATTGCTTTGCTTTTTAATTTTGGGGCCCTCTATACCAGCAGGTTAATATTGATGAAGAAGTATAAGTTCCACTGGCAGATAAATAAAATAATGATAGATTAATCTCTTCCTGATGTTGGCTGCTGCTACTGTTAGGGTAATATAAAATATTAAACTTGTTAACTTGTTTGCTGTAAATTCTTTGTCTGCTGTTGTTACTTTGAAATAGCTAAAATAATGTGGCACACTTAAATATAATTCTCTGCATTTCAAAATACAAATGTTTTATTTAGTTCGCTCCTTCTGTAAGGGTTAAAATCAATACCCTTATTAACACCGGTACAATGTAAGCTAATTATAAATTATACTAACATTAGGTAAGTTATACAGAGCAGTCTGGGAATGATGAAGCATCTGGTGTTAAATAATTACTGACTTAAAAACAAGAACCTAAATCTTGCTGAAAAGATACTTGGAAGCTTTATTTTTGCCTTATTTGAAGTGTACTCATATTTGAACTAGAAAATAGACCAACAATACTTTGTAAGATTGTGTGTTTTTTCAGTATTTGTATGTTGCTGTATTTTTTACTGGCTTTGTTTTGCAGTTTATCACATCAAGTCAAAAAAACATTAAAGTTTTTGTTTGTAACGTAGCAACATGTGAACCAGTTTAAAATGGATGGGATCCTGTTATACACTCCAGTGGTGAGTGCATGCCAGTGTGATAAGGATAGCTGATGATGCAGGTACCGATGACGTCAGCCCACGCCTATAAAGCGCTGGGAGCTGGTCAGTGTCCTGTTGTCCGTGTCCAAAGTTTAGAGCACACGGAAACTTAAACTCTGCCCACAGTCGTGACTCACTTCCTGTGCTGGAAACAGAGGGATGCCTCCTGCAGGGCGGGAGACAAAGACTCCCCTCCTGGTCACACTTTGACGTACAGCTGCTGGGAGATCATCTGGCTCACACCCAGGTTTAAACACGGCATTCACGCTTCGCCGGTGTCAAAGTCGTTTAAACTTAAGTAGGGATCATTAAAAGATAAGCAAATAACCAAAAGCTTTTTGAGCCCTGCCGCCGTCGGCACTCCTCGCTGAACTTTATACACTCAAACACCACATCATCCCGTGTGTTTGTTTAACTGGACTGTCTTCCAGGGCGCTCTGGCTGAGAATACACTCCCAGTTTGCTTTTTTTGTCTTCAGTGCCCCCATCATGCGTCACAGCCCTCCACAAAGATGAGAGGTGCTCAGAAGCGGCTTCAGTTTCAAGCTCGAGGCGTTGTTAACAGGATGGGTGTCTTTTACACCCAGCTGCCCCCCACCTCCTGTTTTGGTTGCTTTGTCACTGTTGTCATGAGTGCTTGTGCCAGCCAGGGAGGAATCCCGGGAATCTTTTTGGGCTGACCCAGCTCTCTTGTGGCGCTGAAAAGCGATGGTGACATAGTCCTAGTAGTAGGCCCCACTCCTCCAGCTTTAATAGTAAATTTCAGCTCCTGCTGATGCGTTAAGAATAGCCTCTGACTCTCACAGTGCTAAAGGGAAAGAAAAACATTTGTGTAAAAAAAAGTGTGAGTTCCCATCACAAAGTGCAGCTGAATTATTCAGCAAAGGAAAGTATTGGAGCAGCGTGTTAGACTTTGGCTGCAGGTATAAGCTGACTTTCTGTGAGAACTCAGATTCCCATAGAGCTTCTTGATAAAATAAGATATTGAAAGCTTTAACTTTAGATTTAAAGTGAGTTTCTCTTGCTGGTGTCTGAGCTGAGAAAATCTTTGATGCATATTGTAACTGGTTGTAAATAGATCAGTAGGTAATAATCTTTTTATATGGTTGCTTGTAAACGCTCCTCCCCTCCCACCACACATCACTGTCTGAATGGAGGCTGCCAAACAGATTTGAAACGAGCAAAACAAAAAGACATTGGAAATTTGGAAGGAAATTTTTGTCCTTCATATGAAGTTAGCAGAAGAAACGCATATAAGAATCACATCATATGCTTCTATATTCCTCTAATTCCTCTAGATCATGTATCAAACTCGAAGCCCGTGGGCCAAATCCGGCCCGCCGTAACTTTTTATGTGGTCCTCTAGAGTCTACGCTAAACACTGAATGTTCTTAAATGTTATGTTATAATCAAATCAATGTAGCTTTTAGCTATTTACTGCCAAATTATATCAATCAATCCCTCCAGTTTCTTGCGAATTATCGTAGAAATTCACGCAAAAATCAAAACATCCCCACACTTTTTTGCACTAATACATAATTGAGAGTTTATTGCAGATTTTTCTCAAAAATTAACAAAAACTTTTCTACTTGTACTGAACAGCTGTCTCAGCTTTAATTGATGTCAGATCTATACAGCGAGTTATAAAAAGTCAAATTTACCATCATAAATAAGAGCAAATATCGCAAATATTTCCAAATTAGCACCACAAACACTTTGAAACATCACAGAAAGTGTTATGAAATCCTGGAGAAACTGAAAAGATGTTCAGTGACATTATTTAATTTAATAAATGTATTGATGTTTAAACAGTGTGTGAACAGGTTTTATCAATACATTCTGGCACAACCGGCCCTTTAAGAGCTTTCATGATCTGGAAAAACGAAAATGAGTTTAACATCCGTCCCTTAAAATATCTCTGATTGGACTGCAAGCTGATTAATTTAACTCAACTTATTTTATTAGGACATGCACATTATTCAACATTTCTACAATTCATGTCAATATAAGCATGCTGGAATTAACACAATAACTAATTTTCATCCTTATCCTGAGACATGTAAGCAGAAAAAAACCCCTAAACTATTCACTGTACAAATCACAGGACAGAACAATAAAAATAGTAAAATAAATATTAGCAGAAGAAAAAAAATTACACAAAAAATAACCAACAGAAACGGTATAAATAGACAATATAAGACCCTCCACTAACAGAGAAAGATGAGTAAATAACTGGTTTCCTTTCAACCAGTGATTGAGTTACTTGTTTCTTTTTTAATCACTTTTTAGTATCTCATGATAAATTCAATGTTTGATAATTAAGATCAAATTGGAAAGTAACTCTGAATATCTCTGTCTGACTGGATTAAACTGAATTAACTTTTCTTTCACCTGTTCTTGCTGTGAAATAAACTGTACTGAATCATGAAGTTTGATTGTTTGTGTGGGATATGTTTCATAATTTGGAGCTCTCAAGGCTGCAGTACATAACTTTTATTTAAAAAATATGTTTTTAACATATTTGTTAAAGCAGTGACCATGTGATGACAGCATAATATGAGACAGATAATCTGTGAAAAGATGGAGTTCCTCCAATCAGAGCCAGGAGGAGCGTCTTAGCGCTGTCAATAAACCTCATGAACATGCTGCTAAATGTAGCAGAGAAACATTGGTGGCCATGCTAGCTAGGCTTAGTATTAACAGCAGGCTTTGCTAACAGGGAGAAGATGAATTGTAGCAGAGAGCAAGGGGTGGAGAAAAGGTGCCGCACACAGGCTTGATTGGCAGCGCTAAGTCCCTCCTCTTGATTCTGATTGGTTGCTTCCAGTTAGGAGAAGGCAGAGGAGCTTGACTTTTTTTTTATCACACCTTATCTATCTTACATAATGTTACAACATAGTGACAGTTTTAAAGAATATGTAAGAAAAAAAAATCATAAAAGTTGCAGCTAATTTGACCATTACAACATTTAAATAACGCCCGCTATTAAATTTCAGCTTGGCGCCTCATGCAGGCAGGCATGGGTCGGCTGTGCTCCGCCAGCACTGACAGGGTTAATCACACCCATATGGTGCGCTGAGAGGTTTGGTCCAAAGCTGCTGTGGGCCAACAGGGGAGGGACGGCTGGGTGGGGGCAGAACAGAAGGGAGAGGACGGCGGGGCAGATCACTCTCCCAACACCTGCACCTGGTCACCTTGGTTCCCATTCAGTCACCAGTTCAAGTCCGCTTCTCCGATCCGTGGACCAACATCTTGGACTCATCACCGATGGTTTAATGGGCAGAAACTTTTGGAGATTGTGGGACAAGCGTTCAGGGATCTGATGCCATTTTCTCTTTCTTTTCTTTTTATTGTTACGCAGAGGAATGCCTTCGGATAAAAGCGACTGATTCGGCGTTGTTGTCCTTTCTTTTTCCTCCCACGGAACTATCAGACCTTTCGGATTGTTTTATTCCTGCGCAGATCTGCTGCTGTAAGACATTGTTTTGCTTTTTTTTTTTTTTTTGGTTTTATTTTGTTTTGTTTCTTTTTTCTTTACCAGTTCGCTCTCCAAAGGCGCACAACGCGCGGAATGCCGCGGTAACATCTTGCAAGTTGTGGCTGTTTTTCGCAGAAGTCAAAGGTAAGGACATTTAACTTAACCCTGGTTTAACTTTTAACTCGCGTTTGGTTACTCTGTAGCGCAGTCCCTGGTCCTTTAGAAAGCTGGAGAGCGCGTATTTGTCCCGGTTCCTATTTCTGGATGTTGAGTTCACAGGTAAGCGCGCACTCCTCCGCTTATGAAAGAAGCTGAAAGAAATCCTATAATTATTTAAAGGGAAGCCATATATTATTACGGCAGAACTTCAATCTGTCCTGCAGCTCCCACCCAGCACAGAAAACCAACAGAACCGCTGTGCAAATATACCACGAAGTAAGTCCAGCACAGTGGAGCCTCGAGATTTTTATTAGATATTTAAGGAAATGACAAAGAAAATAGAGCGTAAATTCAAGCTATGGTATTCTATTATGTGATTAATTTTTATTATGACTCATTAAAATAATTTCTCAATCTATTATCTTGTCTATGTGACTATGCAGGTGCAACCCCATAAATCGGAATGTCTTTAAAATAGTTCATTAGCTAATAGCTAATGAACTATGTAGGTTTATTACACTAAAAGTTGTACATTTCAAATTTTTATTTCAATCAAATGTGATACCTATTGAGTAAAAGTAAAACAAAAAAATCTTCAGAAAATTTGATTTAAATGTTACACGAGACTGGTAAAAACAATTTCAGGAAGTGTTGCATCCGTTCTTTTTAGTAGAAAGTTTAGTGGAAGGAAAAAGTTTACTAGAAAACAAGCACAAACAAAAAGGAAAGCTACCAGGCTTACTAGCACCTGGTTTAACGATTATGACATCACAGAAGATCCCCCATGGGAGACTCCAAACCCAATAATGAAGGTGAGCTAGCAGCTGTTAAAGCAACCTGGGCTATCATAGCAGCTCAACAGAGATCTCCAACACACTGTGCCTCATTGATGCCTTAGTCATGCCAAATTATCCCCTTTCAGTAGGCCAACATTTCTTTAAAAACACTCTTTTATATCCTGTGTTGCGTCGAACTCAGCCATAATAGTTAAATTAACAGGAATAAATCTCACTCTGCACTCATCCAATCCATGTAATGTACGAGTTTCACATTTTAAATCGAATTACGGAGCTCATTCCTGATGTCTTAATTGATTGTGATGCACTAGCGCTTCATTTGCTGCGGCTGTAAAACATCTGATGGAGGGAATCAACGTCAGATTCGCGCCGCGATGCCAGGAAGGTTGTTTAAGGTGCTGCCAGCGTGGCCTCTGTTTCTGATTTTCCATCGTGTTCCAGTCGTTTCAGTTTCGACAGAATGTTCAAAACGTCTTTCTCGGGAACATGTTTTCCAGATTACGTGTTGCTGCCAAATTTTTTGTGAAATCACGCTCCTTTTTCTTTTCTTTTCCAACACCTCCTAATTTCCAGGCGACTGCAGGTCTCATGAGGTTGGAGAAGAAGCCCAGGGGATGGGTTATAGACCCGAGCAAAGCACACCTTAAGGGAGACAATTTAATGGATGCTATGGACTCAGCTTTTAGTATTCATAATTTATACGGGATCCTCTCCAGCAAAGTGCAAATGCATAATGAATGTCTTGAGTTACGGTCTAACAGTTGGACTAAGTTTCACAACACGCCGTAACTGTCAGGGGTTGTTTCAGCCGGGGTTACCTGCTGCTTTGAACTGTCATGTCCTCCACTCATCAGCTTCAGAGGGCGCTTTGTTGAAAGAAAGAGTGAGGGAGAGCCAGAGGGGAATCATTGATTGGCATGTTCATTGTCTTCTCTGTGCAGGTAAAACGTGAGTGAAATACGTGCTGAACTAAGTGCTGTTTGTAGAAGAATTTGTCCGAGATGAAGGCTTGGTGATTTTAATCTCGTCTAATTGCCAGACTTCTTGACCTGGCGAGCTCCGTTTTGCAGTCCTAACACATACCTCACTACATTTTCGCTCTAAATAAATAATAGGGCTGTCATATTTTCCAGAGCAGGTGTGAAGATTTGGACGTTATTCTCTGCTGCCTAACTACGCGTCTCGTCTGAGAAGGCTGCAGGCCAGGCGTCTGATCAGAGACATCAGAGAGAGTCCGTCCTTCCCTCTTTTTTTTCTGTCTCCCATTTCTCATGGGGCACTCTATAATAACGCTCATTCCTCTTTCTTCTTTTGTCCAGATTTAGATCTCTGTGGGCTACCTGCATGACTGTTACCATGACAGCATCTGGAGCCCAGCTCCTCCTGTTGGCCCTGTGTGTTTACAGAGGCTGGGGCCTGCAGCAGTCTGCGCCGCGGGTTCGCCTCTCCTTCAAAGGTGAGCTCATACATATGAAGTAAACTCCTCTGCCTGCAGGGCTTTTTTTTTTTTTTTATTATAACAGCTTATTTGTTTGGCTTTTGTCCGGTTAAATCCCTGGCAGACTCGCAAACTTGTTCACACCAGAGGTTTTGCTTCCGTTTTATGAATATGTAAAGAGCGTATTTCCTGCCGCATGTCAAACAGCGGAGCGCTGAAAACAAAAGGTGGATGTTACGTGTGGTTGGTTACGCGTTGTGCCCTTCGACAGAGTTTCTCCCCACACCCTGAAACGCTCACGCACTATGATGTGACCTGTCAGGCTCTTCTTTGTTGCGATGTCGGGTCACAAGAGGAAAACGCCCGAAACTTGATCTCAGGAGTGAAATGTATACTTTAAAGGGGACGTATTGTGAAAATTTCACATTTTGTGCGTTTTTGTACTTCCATTTTGCTTCGAAAAAGCTCTTTAATCTTTTTTGGCAATACGTTCATGGTTTTTGGTGCCTGGAAAACATGCCATTTCAAAAACCTCCTAGTTATTAACTCCCATGTTATGAGAGCTACTTCGTTACCTAGCAACCCCATTCAAGCCTAATCTGTTACCTAGCAACCCAAGCGGAACTCCAGGACATTTGGTCAGCTGATTTTACTGCTGTATGCGCTGTACAATGGCTGCTGGAAAAGACAAGTGTTTTATTGACTTACCTTCCAGAAACGACTTCCTGCCTTCTTATTGATTGTGCAAGATGCTCTACTAATGCTTTTCAAACATGTACAGTTATATAATTGCATCTGTTTCCAGCCCTTTTTATGTTTAAGTGTAAATATTGAGTTTGGGGGCATGGCCAGAAGCAGCTTATTGGAATTTAAAGTGACAAGACGCCCTAATTCAGCTCAAAATAGGCAGAACTGAGCAAACTAAAATATCATTATCTGAGAATGATTTTGTGTAAACCTGTTTTGTGTAGCCCATAGACCCATCCTAACCTGTTCAAGGGAGGATAATAGGTCACCTTTAAGATGTTAAAGACTTGGCTTCTAGGTTTAAAGCTGAGACGGGACGAATTGAGGTTTTTGTGCAGGTATTTGGGATTTTCCCCTTGTTCTCGGCTCACCTGCGCTCATTAACTCTGATGGCAGAGATTTTTCCTCACAAATATGAGGACGATACCTTTGATCAAAACAATGCCAGATGATTACTGTTATTTCTGCCTCCCTGTCATGGTGTCACATCAAGTTAAGGGAAGGGCTCCACGTGTAAGAACACATGCCCGACATTGCGTGGACGTGCAAATGAGAGGTGTGGATCAGATTTATAACATTCTTGAGTGCTTTGATGTGCAGCTGATTCGGGAGGCTTTGGTTTCAAAATAAGGTCTAGACAGCGTCTTACCTTGTAGTAGTGCATAGATTCAGTGATAAAAATGTATGATTTACATTTAAAAAGGCAATCTGAGGCAGATTAGAGGTAATCATGAGATCTGTGGTTGACAGAAACACTGGCGGTGTACGTGCAAGGCTGCTGTGCATTCTTCTGATTTTGTAACACTGACAACAGCTGTCCACATGCTGCGGATAGCTGCAGTCCTGAGTCCTGAGAGAGTAATGGCCATGCTTTTTTATGTGACCTTTAACACTAATCCCTCTCCCGGTAAATAGCTTAGCAGGGTGTTTTTGGAGCTCGGTGCGCACAGTAGTTGATGGATCAATCGCACAAGTTTGGTCTTGAATTTGCTCCTTCTCACACTCATGTAAACTCCAAAGTGTTAAAAGCAAACCAATTTGGGTCGTATTTTTCTAAGCCAGCTCTGGGTCTTATAAGACAACATCAATGTGTTTTGATTTAACACCACAGGGAGTTTGACCCAGAATATTGAGTTTGAGGTTCAACCCAATATTCTGGGTCATAATACAAGGTTTCCCCCAGAAAACTTGTTAAGTCTGGCGGTTATGCACTAGGGCAGTCATTCATCCAGCTGCTTGTTGTGTTTTTGAGTTAAAATTTTTTTTAAAGTTGACAGAAAATTTGAAAAGATCACTTAATAATTACGTGTTCTTGAAAGATACACCAACTATAAAGTCTTAAAAGATGGCAACATTTTAAAAAAACTTAAATAAAGAAATAATGCTTGGTAGCCCACAAGGCTTAAATACACCAAGGGAAACTCTGTAATGTATACTAACATAGGCAAAGGGAAGTAAGAGATTCTCATGGGGTAATAACCAGGCCTGTTGCAATAGGAAATAAACCAATGAATCGGATGATAAATTAAAACAAGCTGAATAATTTCCATTTGAATAATTTATTGTGATTTTTTCCTTTTATCTTTCTGAATAACAAAAGTCTTCAGTGTGATGCTTTGGTCTCAACTAGACATTTTTTTAAGAACAATTTTGTTTACAGAGATTTATGATTAATTTTACTCATTTTGTCTGTTTGGTTTATTTATTTTGGATATTTAAAATGTCTTGTAGTTCCAGTGTTAAATGTTCATTCGAATTTAACGTTTATTGAACTTTCAGAATGTCTTCTTGCATTATTATGCCATTACTGTTATGTTAGTTGAAAATAGTCAATATTATTGTGCACTGTAATAATTTCTGTGACAATTTGTTATTGTGACAGGAATAGCGATAAACCACCTTGGCTTTATTGTACAGTGGGTCCCAGCCTATTCGCTGTTTCATTATTTAGTAATTCACCCACTCATAAGTTTTTCTGTGCAACATAACTCCAAATTTCTGTAGGTCCATTGTACATATAACAAAATTTAAAACAGACAGGATTCAATTGTCCCAAATATTGGCTTTGTAAACTATAACATTTGATTCAAGTCAAAATATAGCATGAAGTCCTGCATTAATTTAGTTTTATAGTGATTTTAGTGCAGATCAGCACACCTCTCTGCTGTGCTGATCTTTATAGAGAAAATTCAGATTAAAAATACTTTGTTATTCCAGGGAAATCAAATAATTAAAAATGTATGTGTAGCAGTGACCTTGTAGTTTTTGCCACCTTCAAGGCGCAGCTTGTCCTCTGAGTTACAGCTCCCAAGCTTCTGCCTTGCAGAGCAGGCCCTTCTCCATGACGGCCACACTCAGCTCCTTCAGACTAGCCAGAAGCAATTAGCAAACACCTGGTGGGACGGCACATCTGCTGAGCTCATTATAAGAGCTAAATCTCAGTGCAACGCTGGTAAAACTTTATTAAAGAGTTAATAAAGGAGCAATGTTATGATGACTTCCTGAAAGTGGGGTTTCAGAAACAGCAGGAGTTTTTAAAGAGACAGAGACCCAATTTTAAGATGTTAGATTACAAAGTCAAATTTCTTTTAAGTCATAATCGATATATATAAAGTTTTTACAGCAACATCAAGTTCACATAGTTACTTGATTGTGCTATAAAGTGATGCTATGTGCCTAGAAAATATATAATGCCACCCCTTAAGCTGTAAAACTTAGTCTCTGGATACTTTATGAAGATAACTCGACTATCCTACCTGGTAGCTCTATCAGGTTAGCCTTTGGTACAACATATGGTTATATGGTGAAGAGGATTTGTGCTAAAAATACAGAATGATGAAGTCAAGACAAACAGATGGTGCTCAGGGTGTAGAAAGAAAAAGTGTTATGCAAGTTTCAAATTTTACTCAGAAAGTTTTGCTTGAAGGCTGGTATTTAATCAGTGTCTACCTTTACAAATATCTATAATATTTAACCTAGAATTTCATAAAATTCAATTAAAGTGCACCTTTGTGTCTTTTGCCATCAGCAGAAGTGTCAGGTATGGTGTAGGTTTTTCATATGTTTCAAACATACACAGTCCAGTCACATTAATGTGACCATCTGTCAAAAGCCAGAATAACCACCTTTCGCAGAGCGAACTGCTACGAGACGTGCAGGAAGAGAGTCACTTAGGTCCCTGAAGGTCTTCTCTGGGATGTTGAGCCATGCCGACTCTAATGCCGTGGCCAGCTGCGCTAGATTACGCGGTTGAGGATCCATGGCGCGAACAACTCGATCGAGATGGTCCCACAGATGCGCGATTGGGTTTAAGTCAGGTGAGTTTGCTGGCCAGGGGAGGACGGTAAACTCATCCTGGTGCTCTTCGAACCACGCACGTACACTGGCAGCTGTATGGCACCTCGCATTGTCCTGCTGGAAGATGCCATCATCCTGAGGAAAAACAATGCGCATGTAGGGGTGGACATGGTCCGCAAGGACAGATGCGTACTTGTATTGATCCATCGTGCCTTCCACAATAATCAGTGAACCCAGAGAATGCCAGGAAAACATTCCCCAGACCATAATGCTCCCGCCTCCAGCTTGGACCGTTCCTGCAATGGTTGCAGGGTGGTTCCTTTCAGAGGTTTCACGCCTTATACGCCAACGTCCATCTGTCCGATGGAGCATAAAACGCGATTCATCTGAAAACGCTACCTGTCGCCACTCAGTGGACGTCCAGCTGCTGTACTGGCGTGCAAATTCTAGCCTTCGTCGTCGATGAACACCAGTCAGCATAGGTGCACGAACCAGGCGTCTGCTTCGGAGGCCCAGACGCAGCAATGTTCGCTGAATAGTGGTTTGGGAGACACTTGTGGTAGCCCCTTGGTTCATTTTAGTGGTCAGTTGCTCAACGGTAGCCCGTCTATCTGCCCGAACGCATCTCCGCAACCGTCGTTCGCCTCTGTCATCTATGGCCCGTGGTGCACCACATTTGCCACGTCGTTGATTTTGGACAGTCCCATTTTGCCATGCACGGTACACTTTTACCACGGCGGCACGCGAACAGTTCACAAACTCAGCCGTTTCGGAAATGCTTCCACCCTTGGCCCGAAAGCCAATGATCATGCCCTTTTGGACGTCGGATAAATCGCTTCGTTTCTGCATTACGCCAACGATTGAAATGTTTTCCGAAGCCCACACACACCCTTTATACACGCTCAACTGCACTGTGCTGCCACCTGCCTTCTGTGATTGGTTATTTAACTCTGAAGTGGAAAGTACGTGGTGGTCACATTAATGTGACTGGACTGTGTATGTTTTTCATATGTTTCAAATTCATCGAATTGTTTTAATCTGTTTCATTTGGACAATCTGTTTTTTAATGAACGATAACAAAGGTATTTATTTTCTTGTAAGGGTATGTAAATTGGAAGTGAGATTTAGAAAATCCACTTGAGCATCTGTCTCTCAAAATATCTATGCACATTTTGAGGTCAACAAACTCAAATACTCATCACTATGTTAGCAAGAATCATTTTAGCCTTTTAGTTGTTGCTTTCAAACATAAATGTCATAAAGATTTACAGATTTACAACGTTTAATGTTCAGCCTGTTGCTGAGGCTTAAAAAGCAATCAACACTTTTTAGCGGGAATCTATTTTGACTTCGTGACTCATTAGTTGGTCAAAATGTTGAACATAGCTACTAAAAAGCGAATTATTTGGACAGGGAATCAGAAGGTACTCATGCTGTAGTGGGTTTTAACTCCGTCTCCATCCGTTTCTGTCACTTTGCCATTGTGTGTTTGGGCAGGACACTTCAGCTGCCTTGCCTGCTGGTGGTGGTCATCAGGCCCTGTGGCGCCCATTGATTGAATCAGTCTGCCTCAGGGCAGCTGTGGCTACCGTCAGTGTGTGAATGTGTGTATGAATGACTGATTGTTGTGTGGAGTGGTTTAGAGTCCTTTGACTTATACTATACAAGTACCAATTAATTCAACCCACTGACATTAATTTTATTACTCAGCATTATTAATCTTGTGACGAATTGAGTGTTCCGTCCAGTCGTCAGCATGGATAAGCTGTCATTTAATCAGTCCCGTGACACCATGACGTAGAAGCACTAGCGGAACAAGTCGGCGTCGGGCCGGGGGGCCCCTAACGAATCACCGGGCCTCTTACGTGCATCAACTGCACTACTGGAAACTGAATGAAACTGAAACTGTTGAGGGGGGGCGGGGGGGTAGTAGTGCCGCGTTTGTCTTGATTTTTACCCAGGAAGCATTTCGGCTAAACCGTGAGTGGAACAGTCATTGGGGCTGAGTAGTATATATACCATTGGGGAAGGTAACTTTAACATTAAATACACCTTTCTCAACAGGCAGGGCGCACTTTCTCCGTCTATAATCAGACATTTAAGCAACTTGAAACCATTCCTCCCTCCAGACCCGGGCCCCCATCTGGCCGGCCCAGGGGGGGCAGCAGCCCCCCCCCCACAGCCCCGCGCCTGGCAGAAGCTAGATCGTCACACACTTTAACAGCGTGACAACCTGACTTAGCCGTTAACCAGTCAGACCATCGTCAAGGATGCTTTGTTGGTGACTGAAGCTTAACCCTGCTTTAAATACACATAGTCATCTAGTTAACATTAGAAACTATTTATTGACTTATTTTGTGTCGTATCTTGTAGCGTATGCTGAACTGACAGCTCCTCCAAGTGTCGCGGACGTCTTAAAGCGCATGCGCACTCACTGCACGTATGCTAGAACAAGGAGCCGTTACGAGCTGGGTCGTAGTCCCACAGTAAAGTTTGTGTCGACATGAAAGCACAAAGGTACACAAAAATGCTCTAAGCCACAACTTATTTTTTGATCAGCTCGAACTGGCGCTGTTCATCACGGCTGCCTCAGTTGTCATATTCATCCTATCAAACATTTTCCCGGTCAAAATTTTCAAACGGGGCTATTTACAGAGAGAATCACATGATGGCGTAATGATATCGTCAGAACACACTGTGTATTTTTGGTCACCGGTTTGTTTGTTTATTTCAATTTTCTTATGATTATTTTTTTTGTATACCTTGTCTGAGAAAATGATCTGGTCTCTTCTCTTCTTGATGTATCTATCAAAGGTGTTCTAGTTCTGGTCGGCTCTACTTCCCCAGAACCAGAACCAAACATGGAGAAGCAGTATTCAGCTTCCAAGGATCACAAATCTGGAATTTTTTACGTTTACTAGAGAAACTTTATGATGAAGTACTCTGGATATTCTACCCACTGTGAGTAACTTCAGTGAATGAAGAACAAGTTTGTTAAACACACACTTGCGGTTTCTGTTAAAGTCTCTGGAGGTTTACATTGAACAAAACTGATTTGGAAAAATATTTATTTGGCTTGATTTTTTGCTATTTTGTAATTATGTTATTTACATGAATCATTTTGGTCTTAAAAATACCAAAATTCCCACCTAATTTTATATTTTCGTCTGCCTGATTATATCACTTTTAAATATAAAATATTGATAATTTTATCAGTTGGGTTTCCTTTTTACCAAATACATTTTACTCTTACTTGAGTCATTTCTTGGATGGTTACTTAAGTAAAAATATCTTAAAGTAGTTTCCACTCTTAATTGAGCACAATCTTTGGATAGTCTACTCACCTCTGACGATTTTACTGATGCGATTTGACAAAATCTAATGTTTATTGCGTGTTTCATAATTGGCATGATGTTTTTATGATGTAAAGCTCTTTGAACTTCCATGTTGCTGAAATGTGCTATACAAATAAGCTTGCCTTGACTTGACTTCTCTTACTTAACACATTGAGCCACAACTTTTGACCCAATATTTGCTTGGTCTGTCCTACATTTGGATTGAGAAACGACCCTGCAAATTATGTGTGTGCACTGAGCTCTCACACTCAGCCGCTTGTTAAAGGTTTTAGATCAACTCTCAGGTTTTAGTCATAAAGCAGCAATTCTGTGGACCCTTCCCCCTAGGACAGAATAAAACCCAGTGAAGTTAGGGTTTAGTCTCCAACTGTTTTCTGCTACTCCCAGGATTTATTGTTCATTGTTTGTGACAGCAAGCCCCTTTGTTCCTGGAGGCGCCTGTGGAGGAGGTTTTGGGGCGGCTGGAGGACATGTGACTCTTCTGAGCGATCCTGCCGGACTGACTGACACTCTGAGGCCACATGTGGTCTGCAGAGGACAAGGACTTCATGTTGATTTTCAGGAAGTTGGGTCAATTAAGCAGATTTAAAAGGAATTAGTTGAAGCTCGTTTGATTTGTTAGTCCAGCGTTGCTAGAAAGCAGAACGCGCTGTGTAACTGAACCGTGTTTTAGAATCTCGTACCCTCACTGTGCTGTCACCAGGCGGTTCATACAGGAGACGGGTCTGGGACTAAGTGGTTCTGGTCATTATAGTGACTCAGTGACAATACGCTGTAACCTGAGAGTTCATAGTGGGCCCCATACTGGACTTCCCAGTATGTCCTTCCCAGTGTTTCCCCTATCAATGTCAGAATGTTGTCAGACGATAAGTGTTTGCTGAATCTGTGAACCAGATGATGGCAGGACATTGTTTGCTATTTTTGGCGAACAGAGACGAGTACAGGGGTGCGGCGTTGCTGCATTTAGCCCATTCGGTGAATCCACCATGACTGTGTTGGAGCTCGGCCACTGGGACTTGTTATCCTGTGGGAACAGAGCCGGACTCTGAGACTCCGTCTCGCTTCGACCGGAGATCCGACTGCGAGGCTTATTTTAGTGGCACCTCCACTGCATCCTGTTAACACGGGCCTCAAAAGGAAGATGGCAGGCCCTTTGATGTAAATAAAGATTGCGCTTCCTCTTGAGTCCCTGTAAGCCTGCTTCTGAGGGTCTCCCAGAACATTTGTCATTGTTTAAGCCTGCTGTCTTTAACATGCCTCCGTCACGTTGCAGGGAGCACATATGGTGGTCAATATTTCAGACATGCCACAAATGTGTGTGTGTGGGTGTGTGTTGGGGTGGTTTCTATGTCTTTAATTTGATGGAATGAATGGGAGAATTGTTAAAGGGGACCTATTATGCTTTCTGTTAAACAAGTAAGGTCAGCTGTATGGTCTATACAAAACATGTTCAATGCATTTTTGGCACAAAGCCATTCTCAGAGGACGAGATTTTACCTGATCAATTCGACCTATTTTGAACTGCTTTCAGAAAGAGCTGTTTTAGGGTCCTGTCACTTTTATGCAAATTATCAGTTGCTGGCCACAGACCCAGCAGCTTACAACAAAACATGTGTATTTTCCAACAGCCATTGTACCAACTATAATTAAAGCTGAACAGAAGAAAGTTTTTAAACAGTAGCTGAAAACCCTGTTAGAGGCAATTTACCTATAATTGGAATATTGTATATTTAATATACAATTAAATATATTTAATTATTGTATGTTTTTTGAATTTATCAACATTTTGTATAAACTGTAGTATATTTTCATTGCTGTTTATGTTATATTTGAATGATTTCTACTGCATAATGTGTGTTTTAGCAATGGACTCCAGGAAGAGTAGCCTATTCAGAATGAGCCGTTTTAGGGTTCTGCCACTTTTATGCAAATAAGCTGTTGCTGGCCACGCCCACAATAATTTCTGAATATTAACATCAAAACACTTGTCTTTTCCAACAGCCGTTGTGCCAACTCTAATTAAAGCAAAACAGAAGAAAAATTTTTCAAAAGCACCTGAAACGCATTTTATGAGCAGTGTGCCTGTTACTGGATTGTTTAATTTATCAACAGTTTGTATGAACTGTAATTAATTTTCCTTGCTGCCTTTGAATGATTTTTAGTGTATGATGTGCATTTTAATGATGGATCCCAAGGAGAGTAGCTGTGCATTAAAAAATAAATAGACATAGCAATAAAACCAGTTGACCAGCTCTACTCTGGTTGCTAGGTGAGGAGCTGGGATCAGATAGGGTTGCTAGGCAACGAGGCAGTGCAACCAGATTGTGACTTAGGATTTTTTTTATTTAGCGCTCACCTGTTTCTAGAATCAGTAGAAACCCAAATGGAAGGACAAAAACGCGGAAAAAAAATGAAGTTAGGCATATCAGTCTCCCTTTAAAAGCTCTGCACCAGACTAGGCAATGAGGTCAGTTGGGGTTGCTAGGTAACGAGGCAGAGCTCGCAGATTGTGACTTAGGATTTTGAAACGACTAATTTTCCAGACACCAAAACACATTAACTTATTGCCAAAAAATGGTTGTTGTTGTTTTTTATTTAGCACTCAATTCTTTATAGAATCAGTGAAGATCCAAATGGAGGCACAAAAACATGCAAAAAATGAAGTTTTGCATAATAGTCTCCCTTTAAAAGCTCAATCAAAGCTTTTAGAAGAACAAAAAAAAGAGAAACATTTTCCACTGCTGCGAGTCTTAACAGCTTATGCGCTGCTGAACACAGACCTGATCTTAAGAATTAGCTGTGAGTTCGACTGACCATGTTTCCTCAGGGAGCCACGCGGCTTTTCCTCCAACTCCACAAGGCATGCACTGCGTTAGACCCAATCAAACACCAGAGCACATCAAATATTGAGATCTTAAAAGCGAATATGCTTTTTCAAAACGCTCGATGTTGAGTCATATTTAATAAGTGACACACATTTAAAAAAAAAAAACTTGAGTGTGTTGTTTCAGGGACCATAAGTTCATCCAAGTTGGTAATGAAAATATGTTAAAGGCATAAGGGGAATAGCATGAGTGCTCTGCCTCCAGCCGAAGTCCTTTTTTTAAACATTACTGTAACATTTTCCACACAGAACTCATGGACACAAAAGCAGCGAGACCCTTCAGCTTTTCCTTCAACACCAGCGACTACCGAATCCTACTCATGGATCAGGACCAGGGCCGCCTCTACCTGGGCAGTCGGGAGTACCTGGTTGCTCTGGACATGCACAACGTCAACAAAGAACCGCTTATAGTGCGTTCAAGCTCTCTTCTTAAATCCACTCCGCTATTTGGCACGTGGCCCTAAATCTCTGAGCAGTGCAGTGATCCTAATTTGTGGTGTTTTTTCTCTAATGCAGATCCACTGGCCAGCCTCTGCAAAGAGAAAGGGAGAATGCCAGATGACAGGAAAGGGTAGACAGGTGGGATCTTGTGCTCATATAAAAATTAATCCTTCTTTCCAGATGCTGCAGCAGTGTTTGAATTCCATTTATCTTACTCCTCTTTGTCCAGGGTGAATGTGCCAACTTTGTGAGGTTGATTGAGCCGTGGAACCGCACCCACCTCTACACCTGCGGCACAGGGGCGTACCAACCCATCTGCACATTCATCAACCGAGGCTGGAGGGCAGAGGTGAACACGGCATTTACAGATCCCCAAGTGGGATTTACAGCAAAATGCCCCAAGCAGCGCAGACCTGGAGAGCTTTGTCCTGCTAAATATTTCAGGACGGCAAACTGGGACACTGATTTGTTTATGATTTTCCGCTATGCTCTATTTTTATGCACGCTCTCTCTCTGATCTGCCTCTGCAGGACTACCTGTTTAGACTGGTGTCTGGTTATATGGATTCAGGGAAGGGAAAATGTTCCTACGATCCCAAGCAGGAGAATGTTGCAGTTTTGATCAGTAAGAAAAAGGCCTGACTAAGGCCATGTTCACACTGCAGCCTGACGTGACCCGATTACGATATTTTTTTTTGTCAAATCGGATTTTTTCTTTTTTTTGGTGTGGTCATTCACAATATACAAACATACCCGACCTGTATGTGATCTCCAGTGTGAACTGCAAACGATCTGAAAGTATCCGGCATGCGCAGTAGAGGGCGCAATAACGTCACACGGAGACAGCGTGTTCAGGGTTTTGCCAACAGCCAGAAGAAGAAGAAGACGAAGAGCAGCTCAGTGTGAATTTGTACATCGTACACATCACTAGCGGAACAAGTCAGCGTGGGGCTGGGGGACGGGGCCAATTACCGGTCCCCTAACAAATCACCGGGGCCCTTACATGTACTGCTGGAAACTGTTGGGGGGGTGACTGTAACATTAATTACACCTTTCTCAGCAGCCGGGGCGTACTTTCTCCATCTATAATCAGACATTCAAGCGACTTAAAACCATTCAGACCTCCAGACCCGGGCCCCCCTATAGTTCCGCCCCTGGTACACATCATTGAGGTTTGTTAAATTCCCTCTGAGTCTGGTAGGTGGCGGTAAATGCACCTTAAGTTGATTTCCAGCCGCCAATAAAATTCAAAAGAAGAAGAAGAAGAAGTGCTCAGTGTTTGCGTAAGTAAACATGGATGCTAACGGTGGAGCTTAGCTTACGATTTTAAAGTTGTTGTCCGACCGGAGCTGGATGTTAACAACTTAATCCTCATTATAGTCCGCCATGGTTGTTGTTTTACTTCCCGCTTTGGCGTATCAGGGCGCAGAGTAGTGACGTTTGTCGAGCATTAGTGACGTTCAGGTCGTATGGACACGATTCGGCCGTTAGGCCACGTTTGAATCGGATACGAATTGGATATTGACGCAGCCTGGATCGCATTTGGAAAAAAATCCAAGCTGTGTTATTAAGACTGTCGTGAAAAGATCGGATACAGGTCACATTACGTCAAAAAAAAAAAAAATCGGAATTGGGTCACTTCAGGCTGCAGTGTGAACGCAGCCATAGACGCAGAAAAAACGGGCCCAAGCTGGTCAGTAATTGGAGGAATCTTTGTGTGTCTTTACAGACGGAAACCTGTATGCAGGTGTACATATTGACTTTATGAGTACAGACGCTGCTTTATTTAGGACCATGGGAGGGAGGACAGCAATCAGGACGGAGCAGTATGATTCCAGGTGGCTCAACGGTGAGTAAGTGTGGGTGTGAAGAAGTAAAACGCCAATGATTACACGTTCTAGATCCTTTCATTTCATTTTGACAACCACTCGTTTCAATCCTCTTTCTGCTTTTCTGCTTTTATCCTCCAGAGCCGGTGTTTATCCAGATCCAGCAGATCCCTGACAGTGCAGAAAAGAATGATGACAAGCTTTACTTCTTTTTCCGGGAGAAGAGTCTAGACACCAGTGGTGGGGCGAGCCCCACGGTTTTAGCCCGGGTGGGGAGAGTGTGTCTGGTAAGCAGAACCACGCTACTAACCAAATTACTCCATGGATATTTTCACATCTTTTCATGCTACCACCACAAACCTCTGGGTGTTTTATTTGATGGAGAGACATACTGCATAAATGTGATGTGGAAGAAAACAGAGTCGTATTTTTCAATGTTTCTCTAATAGTAACAATCTGAAAAGTCACTTTATGAGCAGATAGAGTGTGAATCTTAAGGTCAGGACCAAAGCAATCCACCTCTACCAACAAAGTTCTGTTGAATAGCTGTTTCTCCAAGATTTTGTGATTGTTTTAGTGTTTTATTTTGCAAACAAACTTACAGAGATTGTGGTGAAAATCAATATTTGACATATTCTTGTACTTCCATTTGGGACTCACTTGCTTTTAAAAACAGTCCAAGCATTTAAATAAACCATCTAACTGTTTTGTGGCAATAAGTTGATGTTTGTTGGTATTGTTTCAAAACTTCTTGATTGTTGAATCATGCTACGCCGTAACCAGGCAATCCAAGCGGAGCTCCAGCACATTTGGTCAGCTGGTTTTACTGCTGTATGCGCTGTACAGTGGCTGCTGAAAAAGACGAGCAGCCAATAAAACAGTAAAGTGTTTTATTGTTGGTTGTTTGGTGGTTTTGCAGGAGGCTCCACTTCTGCTTCTCAAGCATGTGCTGTTGTATAATTGCGTATCTGTTTGAAGACATTTTCACATGCGAGTGTAAACATTGAGTTGAGGGGCGTGGCCTGCAGCAGCTTATTAGGCTTTAAAGTGACAAGAGGCCATAAAAACAGCCCATTCTGAAAGAAGCAGACTAAAATCTCATTATTTAAGAATGATTTTGTACAAAATATAATGAACATGTTTTGTAAAGTCTACAGAACTATTCTAACCAGCTCAAGGAAGGACACTAGGTCACCTTTAGTTATGTCTTTACATTTATCTTGCAGAATGATGAAGGAGGACAGAAATCCCTGGTGAACCGCTGGACGACGTTCCTGAAGGCGCGTCTTGTCTGCTCGGTTATAGGAGACGACGGAGTCGAGACGTCATTTGATGAACTACGTAAAGCCCTGAGAAAATTGCCTCCAATTTTGTGTTAGCTGTTTGACTATGTTCTTAATGAAATGCATGTCATTGTTTTTCCAGGAGACGTGTTCATTCAACCGACACAGGATGAAAGGAACCCCATGGTGTACGCTCTGTTCACCACAGCCGGGTGAGTCATTGTCTGGAATCCAGGTTCACAAATTCCAAGTCATTTCTTTGTTTTATCAACACATTTTTGTGGTTAATTTATTCTGTAATTTCATGGGTTGGGTTTGGCACCTTTCTTTTTTTAATATTTGTTGCTTGTTTTTGCTGAAGCTCTGTGTTTAAGGGCTCAGCGGTTTGCGTATACGCCATGGCTGACGTCCGCAACGTCTTCAATGGGCCGTTTGCCCACAAGCACGGCCACAACTATCAGTGGACAGAATATACTGGGAAGATTCCCTATCCACGGCCTGGAACAGTAAGTTTCACTCTCATTGTCTTCACAGAGAAATACGGCAAGAAAGAGAGCAATAAGAGCTCAGTTTTTATGCACCACAAATCTGGAACAAACTTCCAGATAAAAAAAAAAAAAAAAGCCAAAATATTAAGTGCCTCTAAATACAGACTAAAACCCCACCGGTTTAGAGTGACGCTCGAAACATAATCAATTAAATATGAATCAATAACTTGATGTGTAATGACTGAATTGTTGACTTTGTGTTCTATGACTTTGTATTTTTGTGTTTTTATGATGTAAAACACTTTGAAATGCCTGAAATGGGCTATATTAGTAAATTTGATTTGAATAATTCATAAGGTGGGATACTTGGAAAACACTAACACACTGTTTATAAAATGTAGATTATTAAAAGTCATTGACATAAAAAAACCATTGACAGCTTTAATTCTTTACAAACCCGAAATAATTACCAAAAACCATTCAAAAATTGTCTAAGGAGGAAAATTATCAGTTAAGGCAGGATTACATTTTCTGAATTAAAAAACAGCCAATTCAGATGTAAAATGTTTGTGTATCAATAAGTGGAGTCAAATTTGAACATTGTCCAATCATAAAACTGTTCAAATGATCATATAAAGTTATGATTATTGCTGGATATACTGTGTCACAGTTTCCCCCAGTGCTTTATAAGCCTGGCGGGCCACCAGACTTATAAAGCATTGCTTATTTATTTAAGTATTTTAAAATGTTTGCATTTTTTAATACTTTATAGTTGGTGTTCAGGTGATATTTTAAAATTTCTTGTCAACTGTAAACATTTTTGAGTCTAAAACACAACAGGCTGCCCTAGTGCCCAACCACCTGGCTTAGCAGCTTTTCTGGGGGAAACCGTGTATATAATATTACTAGTCAATTTGTGATGTTGGTGTTGTTTTTGACCTCACTTTTGTTTTATCATCTTTAATTCTTTACATCCAATGTAATTCAAATTAAATAGATACTAGATTGATGGGTTAACTAGTAAATACAAGTTTAGTTGTTATGTAAATGTAATATGATGCAGGTGGTTAAGGAGGAGAAATATTGATAAATTTATACTTCCATCCACTCTTGGATATTTAAGACAAAAGTTTTGACATTATGTTGTAAGTATTTTTGCACATATTCAAGATGACACTGATGGAATCGAATCTTTTTTCCTCCCTCTTGCATAAAGTGTCCAGGAGGAACCTTCACTCCAGGCATCCAGTCATCCAAAAACTTCTCTGATGAAGCTGTGAATTTCATCCGCTCACATCCCCTCATGTTTCATTCAGTGTATCCTATACATCGCCGCCCCCTGGTGGTGAAAACCGGCGTGGACTACCGGTACACGGCCCTTGTGGTCGACCAGGTGGACGCCGTGGACGGGCGCTATGAGGTCCTATTTCTAGGCACAGGTGAAACAGCAGCAGGACAGATGGATGTGATGTGTTTTCATTGATAAAATGTGAATAATCAACAATATTAATGTTGCTTTTAGACCGAGGCACAGTGCAAAAAGTCATCGTTTTGCCCAAAGACCCAACAACCATGGAGGAACTGACTTTAGAAGAGGTTGAGGTTTTTCGGGTATGTCTCTGTTTGCCTGAGTTCATTCAATCACAATAACCAAAGACGTTTAAGTAATTTTCTTTATTAAATTACAGACCAGAGTTCCTGTTAAAACAATGAAGATTTCTTCAAAAAGAGTAAGCTTTTTTTATTCTTCATACTGGAGACACTGAAGGTTCTCGCAAAAGTATTCGTGCCGCTTGAACTTTGCATATGTTGTCTTTGAAAACACACTCCTCTTGGTAACAGATGGAGGTGGCAGCATGAGGCTGGGGGATTCTTCAGAGACAGAAAATCTGGTTAGAGTTGATGAAAAGTAACTAAATGAAGAACAATAATGGAAGAAAATCAGTTTGTGGTTTTGATAGACTGGAGCAGAGGTTTTCTTTCTATCAAGATAACAACCGTAAACATAAAACGGGAGCCATTATGTTTTTTAAACTAAAAATTTGTGAGTTTGGCCCTTGATCCAATCACATACATTGAAGTTTGCAGTTGAGATGTGTCAAAAAAATGTTTTTTAAATATTAAAATGTTCAGAAGGTATGAATACTTCCGCTATGACCTTTGTTTATATGCATCCACTGCCTTCAAGTCGTAGCCTCTTTGAGTTGAGCCCGTTTTTGTTTATGTTGCTACAGCAACAGCTATACGTGTCGTCGGACGCGGGGCTGACGCAGGTGTCGCTGCACCGCTGCGGCGTGTACGGCAGGGCCTGCTCTGACTGCTGCCTGGCTCGCGACCCCTACTGCGCCTGGGACGGAGAGAGCTGCTCTGCCTTCACCCCTTCCACCAAAAGGTTCACATCACCGCATGTTGTCACTGTGCAGTTATGTTGTTGGGTTTACTGAAACACACCTGACAGTCCAATAGACTCGGTTCAATTGGGGAGCAAAGCCACGACATTTGTTACATTTTCGACTGATGTGGTTCACTTTCACACGGCACTGGGTCAAACGAACCAAACTCGTTGAAAAACCTGTTTCGTACTTGAAAAACAAAATCTTACCAAGTATTTCTGGTCTAGTTTCTAGTCTAATTATCTTAGAACACTTGAAATAAGACAAACAAACTTACAAGTAGCGTTTTAGGAAGATAGAGAGGCTGGTTTTGAGTAAATAATACTTAATATTAATGGAAATGTAGTTGTTCTATTGGCAGATAAATTAACTTATAACATGGGAAATATACCTTGTTATAAGTTGAATAATCTGCCAATAGAACAAGTGCTTTTTCATCAATAATAAGGAATTATTTACGTAAAACAAGTCTTTAGTTCTTGCTAAAACATTAACTGTAAGATACTTTTGTCTTATTTCAAGTTTAGTACGATAGTTGCACTAGAAACTAGACCAGAAATACTTGGTAAGATTTGGTGTTTTTGCAGCACCTCCTCCTCACCTGTGGCGGCGCCACACCAAGAACCACTGAAGGGAACAAGACAAAAAACTCACAAGAAGACAAGAGTTGAACTTCTTTCTTAACAAAATGTAAAGAAAATGGAGCGCCGTTGGATTTTAGGAGTTTAGCTTTAGTTTTTGGTAAAAGTCGAGCAATTTCTCCCACTGGCGCTAGACTCCCAACTTGTGTGTTTTAGTCGTATTAACCCAGAATCCCCTGCGCTATAGTCTGCTTCCTGCTTTTGGAGCGGCCTCCGGTCCACTTGGCGTTCATATATACTTAGAGTTTACTTAGGTTTGTAGGGGGACCAGAGTTAACTATTTTGATCTGAAACAGTGTTTGATTACGACACTTCCCCAAACAAACCGGACTTTCTATCCAACCAACTAGAGTTTGACTAAAGTGGATTAAAAAGGACTGGTGTGAATGATTACTGATGCTTGTTTTAGGAGGAGCAGAAGACAGGATGTAAAGCACGGTGATCCACTAAGACAGTGCAGGGGCTTTAATGCCAAAGGTAAGATGGAGGTTTTAATTGTTAAACATCATGAATATTTTTGCTGTTTTTAATTTTAAGTAATTTTATTTTCTGTCTGCGTGTGCAGTGGAGAAACGTCTGCGAGAGACGGTGCAGTTTGGGTGGAGGGCAGCAGTACCTTCTTGGAGTGCCAGCCTCGCTCCCCTCAGGCCACAGTTAAGTGGCTTTTCCAGAGGGAGGGAAAGAGGAAAGTGGTGAGGAAGTAAAATTTATTCATTGCAATTTTAATAAGAAAAGACAAATCAAAAACTAGCGGTTGAAGTTTGGCTGAAGTCACGATTCAGTCATTCCAGTCTGAATTTTGTGTTCTGGCAGAAAACCCTGTTACCAGTGTTGACAAGAATAACAGCCGTTTCCCAGAAATGATGATAAAAATCTTATTATTTTATACTGTACAAATGGTACTTATTCCAACCTCTTTCTGCTGTGAAAAAGGAAAAATCCTCAAGCTACAGATTTTAGCATCCCAGTTCAGTGATGCTGCAGCTCTTTTCTATTCATTTGGGTTTCATGTGACACACCAAAACTGCAAATGACTGTCAAAGAATTAAAAAACACAATAAAAAGTTTTAAAGTTTGACATGCAAACCAAATTCTGAATTATTATTATAAATGTATTTATTTATTTTGTAATACGATCTGTATTTGATCTTTCCATGAAAGTCTGAACAACAGATTTTTTTTTTTTTAATTCCCCGAATGCGACCCAGGCTGCTTGGTTATCCGATCTTTTCAAATGTGACCTGAGTTTTAACGGTCAGGTCACGTTTAGCTGAACAGAACATCATTGATACTCCACAAGCGTCACTGTTCTGCGTCCTGATACGTTTGAGCGGGAAGAAAAGCAACAACATGGCGGACGATAATGAGGATTAAGTTGTTAATGTTAACTTTAAAATATATAAGCTAAGCTCCACCGTTAGCATCCATGTTTACTTCCGCAAACACTGGACACTTCTTCTTCTTCTTTTTTACGGTGAGCATGCTCACTGCGCCCTCTACTGCGCATGCGGGACACTTTCAGGTCGATTGATGTTCACAGTGGAGATCACATTCAAATCGAAAGTGTGAACGGCCACACCAAAAATAATCAAATTTTACAAAAAAATTGGAACTGCGTCACTTCAGGCTGCAGTGTGAACGTAGCATAAATGTGTTGAATACTTTGTTGTGCTGCTGATGCTGTTTTGTTGCATCAGTCGTTGGCTGTTTAATTATTACAATGATACAAATCTAAACTTGTTGCTCATTCTTTAACCTGTAGCTGAATCGTGTCGGGGGAGTTCTGAAAACCAACCAGGGAATCCTCCTGAAGTCTCTCAACCAATCAGACGCGGGGCTCTACCACTGCCTGGCCACCGAGAACAACTTCAAGCACACCGTGGCCCGCGTGGCTTTGCGCATCCTGGACCGGGACATCGTTTTGGCGCTGACCGCTCAGGACGAGGACGAGGAGCCAAAGACCCGCCAAGCGGGGGCGCACCCTCAGTCGCCTGTCTCCTCCACACCTTTCCCACCTGAGATCAGACTGATTAACCAGTACTGCCAGTCCTACTGGGACCAAGTCAACCCCAAACAGCAGCAGCGGAAGCGCACTAACCGCAGACACACAGAAAGTCAGGACCAAGGTCTCGGTTAGGCGGCAGGTCGGTCCAACACCGGTCTGTCTGGACTTTATGCTGGACGTTTTAGTTCGACACACGTTTGGGTGTCACTTCCACTCATTTGGGGCGGGTGACGCCGTTGTTTTATCATTAAAGTGTTGTTGGTTTTCAAGTTTCAACCCAGTAAATCCATATTAAATATAGTTTACACTACTGATGACCACATTCTAAATGATGCCATAGTTACCAAACAGCAGCTTTATTGCAGTGTGTAATAATGTTACTGTTCTTAAAAAAATAAAAGAACTGTTCAGTGGAACAAAGCACACATTTCACATAAACTTGGTGTTCTTTGTAAAAAACAAGGCTGAATGCAATAATGCAAATGATAAGCCTATAGTTACACAGATATGCTTTCCTTTAAGTATCTCCAAACAGAAGTGTAATATATTAATTGTGAATATAATATTAACGGTCATGACCTGTTGTTTCGGTTTCCCTGTATTGTATGATGCTATCATGTTGATATAAATGCATATTTTTGCATGCATACTGTCGTCGTCCGTTGTGCATTTCATGGTTGCTCTCTTGTTGTGTTCTGATGTTGGTGAGTTGTAATGTTAAGCTAATTCCATTGGATGTTGATATTTACTGCCCTCCCATTTCTGTCCTGTGCTTTGGTGACCTGCAGTATGTGAGTAGTGAAGTTCTGTGTAGAGTACAGTGTTCTTCCTCCAGTTATGCACTTTGTTGTTGGTGGCATTCATGGGAAATGGGGATCTTTGCACAGATGTATGACAAGAACTGATTTTTTTTTTAATGTACAGTATGCGATAAAAATGGGAGCGAACCTGGCTCGATGTAGTATTGCTTGTTATTCGGTCATCCTACACTGTATCTAGAAATTTTGTCAGCAAGAAGATGAAATGCCAATTTCTGGAAATGGAAAAAAACATAAGTTCTGACTTTCTTAAAATTTTCACTTTAATCTCAGAATTCTGAATTTAATTTCAGAATTCTGAGAAAAGTCAGAATTCTAACATTTTTACTTGTTTTGTTACAGATAGAAACATTGCTGCATATTTATATCTGTGTTGATTGATGATAAACGGTTTATTTGAAAGCATTTGTTTTAAAGTCTTGGAGAGATGTCAGACTTTATCAAAGATAAATTGTCCCAATAATTATTGTGATAAACGATAATATTGTTCGTCTGAGACCATTTTCAAGTGATATATTCATAATCACATAATAATGCAAGTTTGCCTTCTCTTAAACTTTTATTTTCTAAAGAACTCTTTAACGCTGGAACTGGGAGATTCTTTAACTGTCCAAAATAAAACACAACCAAAAATAAAACACAACACAAAAACTGTAAATAAAATGGATTATGATGTATCTGCAAACAACGCCAGTAAATGTTAATGTTTTTCTCATGGCCGTTTCCAGACTTTCAAGGATAAACACAAAAGCTCTCATGTCTTTCCCCTTTTGAAGAAACAAATGGACCCTGCGTAACCTCATATGTAAACCCCAGGGAAACAAACTGATTAGAAGTTCCCTGACCTTGTGACCAACCTTTACAAACTCTCCTCTTACTTATTTTTTTACGTGAACTATTTTGTCAGAACAAGTTATTACCTTTAGATTTAGGGTTTTATTTTGCATTTATAGATGAATGTGATCACATTAAAGGTTGGGTTTTGTACAGAAGATAATCAGGAGGAGGATTTGTATCCATCACTAGTAATTTCTTCACATCATTCTTCTGAATAAGAAACGTTCAGCCTTTTTAATGAACCGTTTGTTTTTATTAACACCAGCACAAATGCAAAAACAATTTTCCCATAAATACGAGCCGTTTTCCAGTTTGAAACGTCACATGTAACAGTTATTGAGCTTAAAACTAATATCTAATCAATTCAGAATCCGCAGCAGCCGGTGTTTTATCAGTCGTCCCATTCGTCGTCGTCATCGTCGTCATATCCGGCTTCTTCTTCACTTTCATCTGCAGGAGCGAACAAACTCACACATGAAGGAGTCTGTTCTGCTTTTTTTCGGTTCAGTTTTCTTTAAAATGTTTACTTACCGGAAGAGTGGATGACTTTGCTCCTCTTCTGCATGACCATCATGAGGGCACCAACGATGCCCTCCCCTCCCTCTGGCGTTGAAGGCGGCGGTGGCTCAGAGCTTTCTGTTACCTGCAAAAAAAAAACATTAAACAGGTTTTATTATGCAAAATTCATAATTTTTGCACATTTCTATATTTCCATCTGGTTCTCAATTGCTTCTAAAAAAAAAAAACAGGCCGAGCACTTAAAAAAAAAAAAAAAAAACCCTGCCATTTTTTGGTAATTTGTGGATTGTGGAAATTGAATGTTACAATTAATGGGAACTGTGCTGTTACCTAGCAACCCCAGCAGAGCTCAGTGTAGTTACCTAGCAACCCCGGAACTCGAGTTCATTTGGTCAGCTGGTTTTACTGCTGTATGTGCTGTACAATGGCTGCTGGAAAAGACAAGTGTTTTGTTGTTGAATTACTACTCAGAAACCACTAGCTGAAATTTTTTTGACTGTGCAGGAGGCTCCACTTCTGGCTTTCAAACATATACAGTTTAGTTGAACATCTTTTAGCAGCCATTTTCATGTGTGAGTGAAAACGTTGAGTTGGGGCGTGTGGCTATGATTTAAAGTGACAAGAGGCCATAAGAACATCTCATTCTGAAAGGAGCAGAGCACTGAGCAGATGAAAATCTTGTTATCTAAGATTGAGTTCATGCAAAATCTTGGCCAGTAACCTTCAAGTTTGTTTATGGATGGAAATTTAATTCAAAGTGTAAAAATCCTTTACTTTTCTGAGACTCTTTCCGAGTCGGATCTGATCGAGCAAGGCGCCTCTGCCGTCGCCTCCTCCGGAGGAAGAAGGAGAAGGTGGTGGAGGCGGGCCACCGATCTTTGGAGGAGGAGGGAAATCTGAAGGAGCAGAGGCATGAGAAGGCGGAGGAGGAGGCGGAGGAGGAGGAGGTGGCGCTCCTCCTCCCCCACCTCCCCTGCTGGGTGTAGATGGGACAGGAGGTGGAGGGACACCCATAGAGCGATGCTGGCTGGACGGCGGCGGAGGAGGTGGCATGCTGTGGGATCCCCGTGAAGACGGAGGAGGCGGAGGAACTGATGAGTGGACCGGTGGAGGCGGTGGAGGAGGGCCTCCTCTGCTTGTCGGAGGAGGAGGTGGCAGGCTGCCGCGGGATGGAGGAGGTTGAGGGGGAGGAGCTCCGCGCTGCGTCTGGCCTGGGATGGGAGGCAGGGGGCCAGAGCGACCCCGCGAGGGAGGAGGAGCCGGGGGCCCGGGGCCCGGCACAGGAGGCAGGGGTCCCTGTCGGCCGGAAGGAGGAGGTGGAGGAACATCACCTGTGAGATCAACAGGAGGAGATGCAGGTTAGAAACGAACCCAGTTGAAAAAATGCAGGATGTAACTTTTATAAAAAATACAACTCTGGGAAAAATTAAGAGACACTTAAAAGAATCAGTTTCTCTGATTTTACTTTTTATAGGTAAATATTTGAGTAAAATGAACATTGCTCTTTTATTCTATGAACTACTGACATGTTTCTGAAATTCAAAACAAAAATTTTACATTTATTTGCAGAAAATGAGAAATGGTTGCAGAGCTTTCAGATCTCAAATAATGCAAAGAAAACAAGTTCATATTCATTTAGAAACAACAAAACTGATGATTTAACTCTGAAATCAGGTTTTCAGTCGGGTTCAGTGCAGTGGGCTCTGAATGTTTTTACATAACAACCAATCAGAACCAGAAGGAGGGAGTTAGCGCTGTCAATCATGCATATGTGTGGTTTACCACCACAACACATTAAAGATCTGCTGTCGTCATAGCAGCTGTCCAGACCCCTCAGGTCTCCTGGTTCTGGTTCTGCTCTGCATCCCCAGAACCAGAACCAGACATGGAGAAGCTGCATTCAGCTTCTGTGCACCAGAAATCTGGAACAAACTGCGAGAAAACTGCAAAGCGGCCGAAACACAGAGTTCCTTTTAATCTAGACTAAAAGCCCAGCTAGATAGAGCTGATTTTGAAACATAATAAATGAAAAATTTATCAATATTTAAATTTTTATCAACAACACTTAGAAAAATGTGAAGCTTCAATTGTTGACTATGTGTTTTATGGCTTTGTATTTTTGTGTTTTTATGATTTAAAGCACTTTGAGATGCCTTGTTGCTGAAATGTGCCATACAAATAAACAGTAATCGATTGATTGATTGATCTGCTCACACCCCGCTGGTCCTCCTCGCTCTCTGCTACACGACATGCTAAGGCTAATTAGCACAGCACAGACAGCGGGTAAACGATTTTCCTGTAACAGTAAGTTGTTTCTCTGCCTTTAGCACATTTAGCAGCGTATACACGGGGATGAGTGAGACCACTAAGGCCTTCCTCCTGGCTCTGATTGGTTGTTTTTGGCAGGGAAGTTCATTTCTGTAGATGTAGACAATCTTTTCACAGATTATCGGTCACAATATAGTGACAGTTTTAACAAATATGCAAAAAATAAGATTTTATATTTATAAAAACTACTGTAGCTTTAGTTTCAGCCTTTTGGAAGCAGAGGGATGAATTAGAAAGGTGGAAATAAAAAGTCTGACCTCGGTTCATCTCCCGTTTCACGGCCTCCAGGCCTCCTGACTGCTCTATGACGTTATAGATCATCTGGGACGTCTGCTCATCCTTCAGGTCAGACACAGAGATGCCTGCCTGGGAGAGCAGCTTCGACAGGTCCGGGTCGAGGTTGTTGGGGTCCCATCCTACATGCGACACATGCCTGTCAGAAAAAGAAGAAAAGAACTAGCAGGGTCCATCTGTGAAAGCCAGAATGAATTAATTTGAGACATCTGGTTGAGTTTTAGGAGAACAAATCCTTACTTAAAGCCACTTGGTGCTCCAATGTCCGCCTTGGAGAGCTTCACGCCTTTTTTCTGTCCTTTTTGTTCTTCTTTCCTTTGCTGGAGACAGCTGGGGGAATGGCAGGGGAAGGCATGGAGCGGTAGCGCGAAGACTGGATGTCCGGTTCTGGATGTCCACTGTGGCCATGTGGAAGGACGCAGGGCTGGGAGACGCTGCTTTAGGGAGAAATAAAAGGATTAATATGCACAAAGATGGGTAGAGTAGCAAAAATTATATGTGACAGTGGCTTATTATATGTGATATTAAAATATTCTTACTCAAGTAAAAGTAAAACGTATCTGTCTAAGAAGAGGAACTGAAGAGAACTGAGTAATTGATCACAACATCAATCAATTAATATTTAAAAATATCACAATCAGACACAACAGAATATAAATTATGTGAAAATGTTGGTTTTTAAAGACTAAAAATGAAAATAATTAATTTAAATAATTACAAAATAAGATCGTTTTCTCCAGATCTTTCAATGAAAAACTTATGAAAGTTTAACAAAAACTGCAGGTGTGTCTGAATTTTTGGTTTAAACATTTTTTTTATCATTCATTTGGTAGAGAATCCAGAAATTTTACTCAAGTAAGAGTAGAAATACTTGATAAAAAGTAAAGAATAGAGCATTGTAAAAATACTCCTAAAAGTAGTTTTTCCTCAAAACTAATATAAGTAGAGTAAGTATGACTATAGTTATACCCAACTCTGGGTCTTAACAATAAAAACAAAAATTATGATGATTATTATGTAAAATATTTCAGATGCAGCCATACTATATTCTAAATAACTTGTAAAGCAAAAAAGTAAACTGATATATTCTAATACAAACGTTTTGGACATATTATTAATATTTTATTGTAAAACTCCGTAAACTCAGCAAAGGGCCAAAATATTATATTATAATATTATATTATATTATAATTATATTTGCTCCAAAAACATTATGAAAGTTTCCAACTTTGAAGTAAAGTAAAAAAAAATCTTATAAAATTATGTTTAATCATTCTGAAATTCAAGAAAATATAAATAATTTGACTCAGCTAGCAAGCAAAGCAAATGTTCGGACAGTGAACATTCACTCCATAATATATATATTTTTATTTTATCTTATTTTACTTTATTTTATTTCTTTAAAGCCTTTATGGCTGTTATTTTTTATTTATTAATTTTTGATAATTTTTTATTGATGTCTTATTTTAATTATTATTATTATTATTACTATATTATTTTTAATAATATTTTTTTAAACCAAATTTCTACTTTTTTCTTTTTATTTAAAGTGAGTATCTCTGACTGTAGCCTGAATGTCTTCCTGACGTTTTTATAAATGCTGCTTAATGAAACTTCCAAAACTAAAGTTAGGCACTACAAAGTTATGAACGTCTCTGGGTTATAAAAACACAAAAAAAAACTTTAATGTTTTAGCAACAAGGCAAGGAGAGCTATGAATCATGGGAGATACACACCAGGTGGAACAGGAGGGAGTGAGCCTCTGTCTGCAGCCAAATAAAAAGAGAAAACATAAGATGTTTGTTTCAAATAAAGTGTTTATATTAAAGATCCGGCGTATATCTTACCGTTCTTCGGTGGGGGGCGCTGTTTCTTCTCTGTCGGTTGTAAACAAGCCACCATTTTGGATCACAGCATCACGGATGTCACAGCAGCGCCGTGAATGTAGAGAATTAAGAAAAAACGCAGAAATAAATGAATAAACAAGTAAAAATAAATCTGTACTGCCTGTATGATGATGTAAGACCAACAAAATGCTGTTGATCTCACAAATTTTTTTAAAAAAAAACCTCATTCCTAAAGAGGACAACCTGAGCTGAAATATAAAAAATGTAAGCAATATTCCTGCCCCTCTGTGCAGTAAGGAAGTTGCACATGCTGACCTTGTCGGTTGTGTCTTTGGTTGATTTTCTCCATGATGGTGCCTTGGAAGGCGTCCGCTTCCTGTTGGTCCGTAAAGTTCAGCCCAACCTGACAGTCCTACGAATTGAGTCAAACACATTATGAAGAAATGAGGGACTTGTAGAGGAAAACTTTGACTTATAAATCCAGAATGTGCAGGGAATGTCTTACATCTGCAGCAAAAGTATGAAAGTACGGCAGCGGCGTCGAGTAAACAAGCTGGTTGTAGAGCTCTTGCTCCCAAATTTGCCTACCAACCTGAGGGGGAAAGATTTTAATCATCTCTTAGATAAGGAAGGTAGTTTTATTTATCAAGCATATTTTCAGCAGCGAGGCATTTCAAAGTGCTTTACATGAATTAGAAGAAAATACAGAAAAAACTAAAAGAAAGACAAAATGTAAAAGTATAAAACTACATATTAGCTCCGTATGTTTAATAAAAATAAGAATAAGCAATCCATAATTTATAAATAAGTAGTTCTTTCTTTGGATTCTTGCTCTGGTAAAACTAAATGTTGATTCCAGTTGTTCTGGGTTTAGTTCTAGATTTATTCAGTGTTAAACTAAATGTTGGTTAAAGTTGTTCTGGGTTTAGTTCCAGATTTATTCAGTGTTAAACTAAATGCTGGTTCCAGTTGTTCTGGGTTTAGTCTAGATTTATTCAGTATAAAACTAAATGTTGGTTCCAGTTGTTCGGGTTTAATTCTAGATTTATTCAGTGTTAAACTAAATGCTGGTTCCAGTTGTTCTGGGTTTAGTCTAGATTTAATTCAGTATAAAACTAAATGTTGGTTCCAGTTGTTCTGGTTTAATTTCTAGATTTATTCAGTGTTTAAACTAAATGCTTGGTTCCAGTTTGTTCTGGGTTTAATTCTAGATTTATTCAGTATAAAACCAAATGTTGGTTCCAGTTGTTCTGGGTTTAATTCTAGATTTATTCAGTATAAAACTAAATGTTGGTTCCAGTTGTTCTGGGTTTAATTCTAGATTTATTCAGTATAAACTAAATGTTGGTTCCAGTTGTTCTGGGTTTAGTTCCAGATTTATTCAGTATAAAACTAAATGTTGGTTCCAGTTGTTCTGGGTTTAATTCTAGATTTATTCAGTATAAAACTAAATGTTGGTTCCAGTTGTTCTGGGTTTAGTTCCAGATTTATTCAGTATAAAACTAAATGTTGGCTCCAGTTGTTCTGGGTTTAGTCTAGATTTATTCAGCATAAAACTAAATGTTGGTTCCAGTTGTTCTGGGTTTAGTTCCAGATTTATTCAGTATAAAACTAAATGTTGGCTCCAGTTGTTCTGGGTTTAGTCTAGATTTATTCAGCATAAAACTAAATGTTGGCTCCAGTTGTTCTGGGTTTAGTTCTGATTTATTCAGTATAAAACTAAATGTCGGTTCCAGTTGTTCTGGGTTTAGTCCTAGATTTATTCAGTATTAAACTGAATGTCGGTTCCAGTTGTTCTGGGTTTAATTCTAGATTTATTCAGTGTTAAACTAAATGTTGGTTCCAGTTGTTCTGGGTTTAGTTCCAGATTTATTCAGTATAAAACTAAATGCTGCTTCCAGTTGTTCTGCGTTTAGTTCTGGATTTATTTATTATAAAACTAAATGCTGGTTCCAGTTCTGCGTTTAGTTCCAGATTTATTCAGTATTAAACTAAATTTTGGTTCCAGTTGTTCTGCGTTTCGTTCCAGATTTATTCAGTACAACACTAAATGTTGATTCTCCATGTCTGGATCTTCTTCTGGGCTGTTAAGTACTGTTTAAGTTTGTTCTAGATTTATAAACTAACAGGAGTTTCTCTTGGTCTTGCTCCGATATTAAAAGTAAAAAGCTAAACATTGGTGTAATGCTTAGTTTATAAAAGTAATAAACTAAACTGTTTTCTGTTTTAAATGTTGGTGTAAAGTAGAAAAAAGTACTCCACAGTTTGTAAAAGTAATAAACTAGTGATTGGTGTGAACTATTTGTGACTTTTCAAAAGGAGAACTAAGTGAAAACACCTAGAGATGAGCTTTATTTGTTAGTTTTTGGTTGTCGTCTGACCTTCAGGTCGAACATTCGTATGAGTAGGAGCGCTGAGGGTTGTCTTTGATGAAGCAAACCACTCCAGTGTGCTGCAGACTCCACATGGATGGGCTGTTTGGCAGAGCCATGAACAACTGGGCCACTGCTGTGGCCATCGACTGCGCACACACACACACACACACACACACACACACACAAGAGAGAGAGAGAGGGAGAGAGAGAGATCACAGTTTAGAGCTGAAATGTCTTGTTAAGGCATTTTATTGCAGTTCAAATGTAAATTTGCAGCGATGATTAACTTCCTCCTCTGCTTTCATTTGCTCTGATAAGTTTTTCTTCTAGTGCTCTGTATTCTCTGTTGCACCTGCTGCTTTACAGCTTCGCAGGTTTTTAAATCCGACAAAGAAACTCAGAGAAAATCTTTACTTTGGTGGGTTAAAAGGAACGAAGGGCAGACCAACTTCTGCTCTGCTACGAGACTAAGCACAGTCATAAAGTCTAATTCTGACAGAGGAGGAAGAATCGATTCAGCCACCATTTCCTGTTACAGCTACCCACTTTCTTGATGACCCAGTGTAAGAAAACATGGATTTACATCCTTTTCTTAAAAAGACTTTGCAAAAATGAACACCTGATGTCATATTTTTCAGAAATTAATAACTAAAAGTAAAAAAACCCTGAATTTACAAGAAACAGATTCAAATATGTAACCGTTAATTTAGCAATTTACTTCAGGATGTGACTTTAGGTACTTCAAAAAGAAGAGAATGAGGCTGAGAAAAGCCTTGAATCAAAAATGAGAGTAAATTCAGAAGATTATCCGCCTCCCAGCTCAGTTGTGAACTTACAGCACACCTTCTGCCCAGGAGCTCCTCCAGCTTCTCGTTCTCGTGTTGGCTCAGCAGGGAGCTCTGGACGCTCTCCGTCTTATTTTTACCACGACTCATTGTCCTTCTCACATGTGCTCCAGTTTATTTGAAATTAATGTCTCCTGCATTTGATAAAAGTTCAAAAACACACAAAAAAACAAAAGCGTCCTCACAATGCACTGTCAGAAAGGAAGTTTCTCTTCTCTGTTCTGTGCACACATCAGCTCAAAGCAGGAAACGGACAACCACACTTCTCTAACCCCCACTTTTCTTCTCTCGCTCAGAGTCGATGCGCAAATCAACTTGTTACTTCCATTTTCAGAGAGCGAGAGAGAGAGAGGCAGGCAGTGTGTGTGTGTGTTCATTTTACAGCCATGCAAACAGAAACTTTTTATCTCAAACAGTTAAACATAGAGTGCATGAAAAGGGAAGTTTGTTTGTTTTTTCACTGACATTAAATCAAACTAAACCTTTACATTTTTCAGAGTCTTTTCAGCTTTAAGAAAGTGGAAAGTTTGCACACATTTCCTTAAATATTTGTATAGTTGTATAATAAACTGCATGATTTGGGGTGAATCTTTTGGGCATTCAACAAGAAGCTTCTCACTACTGCTTGCTGCAGTTTTGGATGATTCCCTCTGACAGAACTCATGTATCTGAGTCGGGTTTGTTCAAACTCCTTTAAACTTTGCCTGCAAACTTTCACAAACTTTGTTCTAGTCAAATAATTAACCTTTTGCCCTTTAGGATACTTTGTAGTAAATCCAGCAGTAGCCTAGGGTTCATTGACAATCTGAAAAACCCATTTGTGCCGACGCTTTAACTTCCTGTTTATCTTATGTTGCACATTATGTTCTTTCTTCTTCACCCCCTGCAGGAAAAAAATGATGCTGCCACCACCAAACTCTACAGTTGGGATGTTTCTTTAGGCTTGCAAGCTTCCTAATTTTTCCTCTAACTAATGGTTACTGAGGCCAAGAACCTTTTAATAAATGTCTCTTAAAAAAAATAAAAGGTCTGTGTCCTTGAATGCATTTGTAAACAGTAATCTGGTGATTTCAGACTGCTTGGAGTAATGGCTTCTTCCTGTCTGAGGTTCTTTGCATGTCAGCTTATTCAAGGAAAAGTGGGTTGGTGGCATCGGGTCTATTAAAAATGTGATTTTACACTATCTGCTTGCAGGGCTTACCCAAGGTAACAATTAATGATGTACATCGGTCCGAAGCCCCAACAAGTAAACTGGGGAAAGGTTTTAAGATGTACGCCTTGTTATACATTCACAGATACCAAGGTGAGTTTTACTTTCTTTAAACTTTGTGGCTAACATTAACTAACATCTATGTTTATGTAAGATACATAAACATTAATGTATCTACATTTTTAGATACATAAAAATGTATCTAAACATTTTTATATTTAGATACTTTATTTTGTACTTATTTTCAAGTATACAACCCCTGGCACAAAGTATGAAATCATCAGTCTTGGATGACGACTCATTCAGACATTTCATGCTTGTTTTAGAACAAACAATTTGATATGATACAATTTACATGATACAATTTGTATCATGTTTTTGATCTGAGTTTGTTTTACAGCATGAAAGGCGTTCCCAGGCCAGCCGAGAGACATAGTCCCTCCAGCGTGTCCTGGGTCTTCCTCGGGGCCTCCTCCCGGTGGGACGTGCCTGGAACTCCTAACCAGGGAGGCGTCCAGGAGGCATCCTGACCAGATGCCCGAGCCTCAACTGGCTCCTCTCGACGTGGAGGAGCAGCGGCTCTAATTTGAGTCCCTCCCGGATGACCGAGCTTCTCACCCTATCTCTAAGGGAGAGCCTGGCCACCCTGCGGAGGAAACCCATTTCGGCCGCTTGTATCCGTGATCTCGTTCTTTCGGTCATGACCCAAAGCTCATGACCATAGATGAGGGTGGGAACGTAGATCGACCGGTAAATCGAGAGCTTCGCTTTTTGACTCAGCTTCTCTTCACCACGACGGACCGGTACAGCGCCCGCTTCACGGCAGACGCTGCCCCAATCCGCCTGTCGATCTCCTACTCCCTTCTTCCCTCATTCGTGAACAAGATCCCCAGATACTTAAACTCCTCCACTTGAGGCAGGACGACCCCCCTGATCCGGAGAAGGCACTCTATCCTTTTCCGGCTCAAGACCATGGCCTCGGATTTGGAGGCACTGAGCCTCATCCTGGCCGCGAACCGCTCCAGTGAGAGCTGCAGATCACGATCTGATGAAGCCATCAGGACCACATCATCCGCAAAAAGCAGAGATGCGATCCTAAGGCCACCAAAACGGATCCCCTCAACACCTCGGCTGCGCCTAGAAATTCTGTCCATGAAAGTAATGAACAGAATCGGTGACAAAGGGCAGCCTTGGCGGAGTCCAACTCTCACCGGAAACGAGCCCGACTTACTGCCGGCAATGCGGACCAGACTCTGACACCGGTCATACAGGGACCTGACAGCCCGTATCAAAGGGCCCGGTACCCCATACTCCCAGAGAGCCCCCCGTAAGGCCCCTCTGGGGACACGGTCGAACGCCTTCTCCAAGTCCACAAAACACATGTAGACTGGTTGGGCGAACTCCCATGCACCATCCAGGACCCTGCTGAGGGTGTAGAGCTGGTCCAGTTTCCACAACCAGGACGAAAACCACACTGCTCTTCCTGAATCCGAGGTTCAACTATCCAACGGACCCTCCTCTCCAGGACCCCTGAATAGACCTTACCAGGGAGGCTTAAGAGTGTGACCCCTCTGTAATTGGAGCACACCCTGTAATTGGTGGTCCCCCTTTTTAAACAGGACAACTACCACCCCAGTCTGCCAATCCAGAGGAACTGCCCCCAATGTCCATGCAATATTGCAGTCGCATGAGCCAACACAACCCTACAACATCCAGAGCCAGTGTTGTGGTACTCGGATCCGGTCTTGGTCTCGAGTCCGGTCTCGAGACCGTTTCTTGATGGTCTCGGTCTCGACCGCATTTGGTCTCGGTCTCGGGTGCTCAGGACTCGGCATTTTATTTCAAGACCGGTCGAGACCGCAACTGTGAAAATATCACTAAACATGCAGCAGACTGTCCAGTTTATTTGTTACCATCTTTGTTTTCAGTGGAGGCAAAACGCGCCGATAAAAACACAACCAATAACATGACTTGCCAATTAGGTGTTTGTTTTTCCGACCCCCCCCCCCCCCCTCACCTTTCACTCGCACGCGGCGCTCGGCACAAGATCTATCTAATAGTCAGTAATAAAATAAAGCTGCATAAATCACAAGAAATCCGATGGCCACAGTAACTCAGCAGCGCTTCGCTTTCACAGACGGTGGGACAACATCTAACTTTTTTCCTCACTTAGAAAAGTAGCTCAAAGGAGGTTAAGCTCCGTTAAAGTGACGTTAGCAAACTATTTGTATAGAGACGCATAAGCATTGTGATGAAAAAAAGTTGTCACTTAATGCGCTGAATTATTGTGCGGAGGTTTGACTGACTTGTTGCACATATGAGACAAGCTGTGTCTAAAAGTCTGCAATGTAGTGATGCGACATTCAGGAGCAGTTCGAATCTTCTGCACAGGTCTTTACTTATTAGATATGACTGGAGTGTCGCTGAGAGCCTATCAGGTTACCACACGCTGCCCTACAGGGGGCACCGTGTCATTGCAGGGTTTGGGCCCGGGAAGCCATGTGGATGAAAAAGAAAAACAAAACATGAACGCTGTATGCACTGGGCTTTTACTTTAGAATGGCCAACTCTCTGTTATTCATTTGTCAATTTGATACAGTAGGGCCTTCTACATATCCGTGTCCTCTGTAACTTTTATCAGCAGTTAAAACTGTTTAATCCATTGTTAACATGTGGTAACCTGTTTTTCCGAGCCACCTTTAAACGCAACATGAGCGCTACGATGCTGGGTTTACATCTGTGCACAGTGAAGGAGACCTGATGCTGCTGTGTGGAGCTGCACAGGTGTGTTAGAATCATGGCAACAAACCAGCAAAACGCAAATAACTTTTCACAGTTTTCCCCCCAAACTAACAAACTGTTTAGTGAAGCTGTTTGATGCAGGTAAAGTTAGCTAAAAGATGACTAGCTAGCTAATATCAATGCAGCACCTTAAGCTTGTTAACAAGTAGCTTAAAGGCTAAGTTGTTGTCTATGGTCAGCTGCATAGATTCATTCTTGCTTGTTGCTCCTTGGTCAATGTTCAGTTGAGCTTTGCCTCAATTGCTATGTTTAATGGTGCAGACAGTGGTGGTTTCTGACATGAGCAACATGGGTAAACACCCAGGGTGTTATCGTTTTAGGGGTGGCAAGAGACCACCGCAGATCGTAGATGGAAGCAAAGCAGAACAAAGTTTGTTAAATTTAATATTGGTTAAATTTAAGTATTTAATATCTATATGTTTTTATGGGAATATGGATCTTTGAGATCAATTTGAGAAGTAATTTTGATCATATTTCACATTTTATCATATGTAGAACGCGGTGCTGGTCTTGGTCTTGACTCGGTCTCAACTTCCCTCGGTCTTGGTCTTGACTTGGTCTCGGACCCTAAAAGTCTTGATCTTGTCTCGGTCTCAATACACTCTGGTCTTGGTCTTGTCTTGGTCTCGGGTTAGGTGGTCTTGAACACAACACTGTCCTGAGCCTTAAGGAACTCCGGGCGGATCTCATCCACCCCCGGGGCCCTGCCACCGAGTAGTTTTTTGACCACCTCGGCGACTCGTCCCCAGAGATTGGAGAGCCCAACCCAGAGTCCACAGGCTCAGCTTCCTCAACAGAAGGCATGTTGGTGGGATTGAGGAGGTCTTCGAAGTATTCCGCCCACCGGCCCACGACGTCCCGAGTTGAGGTCAGCAGCACACCATCCCCACTATAAACAGTGTTGGTGCTGCACTGATTCCCCGTCCCGAGACGCCGGATGGTGGACCAGAATCGCATCGAAGCAGTACGGAAGTCTTTCTCCATGGCCTCTCCAAACTTTTCCCACGCCCGGGTTTTTGCCTCAGCGACCACCCGAGCCGCATGCCGCTTCGCCCGCCGGTACCCATCAGCTGCTTCTGGAGTACCACAGGCCAAAAAGGCCCGATAGGACTCCTTCAGCTTGACAGCATCCTTCACCGAAGGTGTCCACCGACGGGTTCGAGGATTGCCACCGCGACAAGCACCAACAACCTTGCGGACAATAATGAGAGGGAACCTGGCATGTTTGATGGCGAAATTGCCCAGCTGTTCAATTCAGATACAGAAGACTTTGATGGATGTGTGGAAGAAGAATAAAAAAAATAATTTGAGTGTATTTCCGAACGCATCTGCTGGGGTCACACAGAGAGGCATGGGGTCACACAGAGAGGCATGTCACCAGGAAGTGGCATTAGTCTGGTGCTGAGGGGGGTGCTTGGATGATCAAAGCGGGACTAGGACTTATCAGGTGCATCTGGCAGTGAGGGGTTAGGCTAACGCTAACCCTAGGGTCACTTCTCGGAGTGCTGATGCCTCGCCTGTCCTGAATGCAGCATCCCTGGCTTTCAGCAGAGCTTTCACCTCAATATTCAGCCAAGGTTTCTGGTTCGGGTAACAGGTCACTGTCCTGGTGGTAGTGATATCATCAGCACACTTGGAGACGAAGCCAAGAACAGAGGAGGTGTTTTCCTCCAGCTCCACCTCTCCCTCATTATGAGCCACCTCTCTGAAGACCTGCCAATCTGTGGACCGAAAACAGTCCTGGAGCGCACAGGCTGCATCCCTGGGCCACACAGTGACTGTCTTCTTCCTTGGCCTAATCCGTGTCATCAGTGGACGACATGCTGGCACCAGCAGGATGGACATGTGGTCAGAGAGGCCAAGATAGGTGCGAGGAAGAGCTTTGTACGCACAGAATGTTGGTGTACACACAATCCAGAGTGTAAGAAGGATGACATGCTGGTAAAAACTGGGTAGTGTCCGTCAGTTTCACATGGTTAAAGTCCCCTGCAACCACGTAAAACGCCTCCGGGTTCTTCATCTGCAGTGAGCTAATGTTGTCATACAGCTCCTTTGATGCTTCGTTGTCGTTGGCACCTGGCGGACTATGAACAATGGTGACGAATACAGCAGAAAACTCCTGAGGCAGATAGGATGGCTGGCAGCTGTTAACCAGTCCACAGTTTGTACACCAACCTTCACTCACTTACATACGTTGTCCTCCTCCCAGTTTTTTTCCTGACCATTGATCTGCTTGGAATAACTGAAGACCGTTGATCTGGAAGGCTAAGTCTGGCATGTTGCTGTAAAGCCAGGTTTTTGTTAGGCAAAAATGGCACAGCTCTTCATCTCTGCAGAAACTCTTAGCCTCAGATCTAACAAATCCACTTCCTTACCCAGTGAGTGGACATTGTCCTGAAAGACAGTCGGAATTGGTGGCTTCCTAGGCACCAGCTGGGTCAACACGCCCACCCGTTTCCTTTTGACAGTTGGTCCTCGCACCCTGTCCAGTACATTGTCCTCAAGAGCCGCTGTCTCCCAATTGCGGATTTCAGCCTTGGTGATATTACCAGTCAAACTGTCTCCAATGGCCATCAGCTAAGCTGAGCTACATTCAACCGTAAAGTTTGTTTTTATACAAACTTCAGCAGTTTTCTAGTTGTTCTAGTGAGGTAGTGACATCAATTTGTGACATTATGCAAATTGATGTCACAGAGAGAATTGATATCACTCTTGATTCACAAAAGTGACCACAAGACCACAAGAAGGATCATCTTTTAACAAGAGATTTAATGCGAAAGTTGTAGAATATAAAAAGGCAATTCTTCACAAACAAAGAAAAACATTGAGCAGATTTTGGATTTATCTCGACAAAGGATTCAGAGCAGTCAGGCGGCGTCTTCTGATTCACAAGATAAGAAAACACAATGGACTTTAGCTAGTGAGACAAAGAGGCTCCAAGGCATCTTGAAAGATGTCAACATAATGTCTACTGAGAGACAGACTCTAATAAAAGCAAATGAGGAGCTGAAGAGTCAAGTTATGAGTTTAGAAAAAGCTGTACTTGAAAAAGACAAGCTGATTAGAAAAAAGGACGAGGATTTTGAAAATCTGCTCCAGGAAAACCAAACTTTAAAGGAAGATAACATCGCCCTGGAGAAGAAAAATGTTGTCTTGGAGCAGAAATACACAGCGCTGGAGGAGGAAAAAAAACACTCTAGAACAGAAAAGCACTGTCCTGGAGAAGGAAAAGATTTCTTTGGAGATGATAAGAGGTGTCCTGGAGCAGAACACCACCCTGGGGGAGAAATGCACTGTCCTGGATCAAAAAAAGACATTCCTAGAGAAGGAAAAGACATTCCTAGAGAAGGAAAAGACCACCCTGGAGCAGAAAAGGAGAACATCACCTGGAGAAGAAAAACACCACCCTGGAGAAGGAGAACACCACGCTGAAGCTGGAAAACACCGCTCTGGAGCAGAGAAGATCTGGCCTCAAGCAGTACAGCACAGTCTTGAAGCAGGAGAACACCGTCTTGAAGGAGGAGAACACCACCCTGGAGCAGAAGAACGACACCCTGGAGAAGGAATTGATCTCTTTGGAGATGATAAGGGGTGTCCTGGAGGAGGAGAACACCACCCTGGGGGAGCAATGGACTGTCTTGGTGCAGATAAACACCTCCCTGGAGCAGAAAGAGGAATCCCTAGAGAAGGAAAAGACAACCTTGGAACAGAAAAGCACCACCCTGGAGAAGGAGAACATCGCCCTGGGGGAGCAATGCACTGTCTTGGTGCAGATAAACACAACCCTGGAGCAGAAAAGCACTGCCCTGAAGCAGAATAACACCGTCTTGAAGAAGCAAAACAAAGAAATGAAATTCAATCGCCTTCTCCTGGAGCTGAAAAGCACCGCCTTCATTAAGGAAAACAACATGTTGCACCTTGAAGTGGAACAGCTGAAGAAAAGACTGACGGTCTTAGAAGAGCAGCAATCTGAAGAGGAAACCGACGAAGGCAGCCAGTTGGCTTCAGGTCAGTTAGCAGGATGAGGAATATTCAGAAATGTGGTCAGAGGCTTCACCAACTGGTTGTGTCCTTGGACACAACAGGTACCGCGCTAATGTCCGGGGAAGTGTGAGGGGGGGAGTTACGAATGGCGGTCACCGTACTGCTAATGTGCGGGGGTGGTGGTGGTGGGCGAACGGGGGCCGCCGTACCGCTAATGTGCGAGGAAGTGCGAGGGGGGTAGGTCACCGTACCGCTAATGTGCGGGGGGGGGGGGGCAAACAGGGGCCGCCGTACCGCTAATGTGGGAGGGGTGGTGGTGGTGGGGGGCGTACACCGTACACCGTTTGCTGTACGGTGCGAGGTGGGGGGGGTATGAATGGCGGTCACGGTACCACTAATGTGGGGGGGTCACAGCACTGCTAACGTCCGGGGCAGACAGGAGGGTGGGGGGTGTCGAACACGGTGGGGGGGGGGGGGGGGGGTCACCGTATAGGGGGAAGGGGGGTCACTTTACCGTTAATGTCCAGGGCATATGGGGGGGTGGGGGAGGGAACGGGGGTCATCCTAAAGGGGGGAGGGGGGTCCACTGTACCGCTATTGTGCGGAGAGGGGGTTGGGGGGAGGCGCTAATGGCCCATCAATGAATACTCAGTCTGCACTGTGACTCCCAGTGGTGAAGCACTGAGGAGTGACAGCGATTTTCCAAGTTGCCATTTGGAGACGCCAAATGGAGGCTCTGGATAGCCATCCAGAGCCTCCATTTGGCGTCTATAAATGTAAAAAAAATGGCATTTATTTTTTGTGCTATTTTGATTATCCTTGAAATCCACGAACAGAATACTTTATTCAACAGATTTATGGTATTTTCCAGGCCGTACCTTCAACACACAATTTGTATTTAAAAGAAATAAAAATAAAATTGTGTTTGTATTTTGGTTGTTTCCCCTTGTGTAATCTTCCCCCCCTACTTTGCCACTTTCTCTATCCCTTCACAATCTGCTTCTGTTGCAGGTCTCAGGTGGAGGGACAGGCAAAAGATGCAAATAACCTGTTTTAACAGGAAAACCAAGTGAGCCACAGGAGACGGTGTTGCTGTGTTGGTAGCTCTCATTGAATGGAGGGTAGTTTCCTCGACACCACAATGTTGCACCGTCAGTCCCGTGAGGGCTCGCTCCTGCCATCTAGCTGCGCATTTGTATTAAAACAAGGTCAAATCTTAAACAAAAATCAAAATTTAATCTAACAAATGTGACCACACTTTGTGGGGGTCACACACTCCCCAACAAAGAAATTGATTCCCGGCATGAAAGAAAACATCAAACTTTCAATCTTTTAACTTAAGTGTTTACCGCAGTGTGTACAGGCGGATCGACTGCTTGGCTGTGGTCTACTCACTCGTTCCCATACAGGCTGAATACAGAAGTGATTCCATAAAAATAACACAGGGACGGCTCCTTTATTTACCATCTGTCTCCCCCCGGTAATTTTAGGCTGAAGAAGCTGATCCAAAGTAAAGTGAATGTTACGAAGAACATAAGGTAGCCGTTGATATTTTTAACTGTTCCTTTTTATTGCTGAGTGCTTTACGCGCACATGCCGGTTAAACTGTAAATAACTTATAAAAAAAAGACAAAGAAAACGTCAATACTTAATATTACAATATTCAGAAGGACACAAACTTAAACATAGCTTTACAGCATTAATATATAACTCAATACATTGGGCAACTCTCATGAACATTGGTAAGATTGGTAAGATGTAAATTTATGGGAGGTTCGGCTTGTTAGTGTAGTTGCTAGGCAACCTAAGTACACTACTGAACCACCGTTCGTTTTCTTCTTCTACACATTAATCCACGTACCAATGTATAGTATCTATAGAGCTCCCTAGTGGAACTGGAGAAGTGAATCCAACATCCCGGCCCCGATGAACTCTATAGATGTTCATCTCAGGAAAAGTTGGTGAACGTAACAACCTTAGATAACTATTTAATTCTAACCTTGTCATGAAGAACAAAAAAAACCCTTTTCAAATGAAATCTCTGTAACCTCTTTTGACAACTGAACTTAAAGTGGTGACTACTAGTTTACAGTAATCGTGATAAGATTGAGTGAAAGCCATCTGTAACGTACAGAAAAAACCACACAAGCTGAAAAATAAGTAAATCTACTCATCCATATTTCCTTCTAGCAAACACAACTTGTGTATAGGACAGATGTATGTGCCTTTATGAGTCTTTACTTGCACTGATCGCACCAGACCGTCAGCTCCAATGTTGACATCAGTGACCATACCAAGAGGCCACTGACTGTGAGGCGTGCATTCATGCAGGATCAGTACAAGATCTCCGACCTGATAGTTTCTGGAACTGTGATTCCGTTTCTGCCTCTGCTGTAGGTTGGGTAGGTACTCCTTCACCCACCGAGCCCAGAAAATGTCTGCTAAATACTGGACTTGGCGCCAACGTCGACGGTACAGATCCTGTTTTACAAAGTGACCAGGAGGCAGAGTGTACTCTGATTTCAACAGTAGCAAGTCATTGGGCGTCAAAGGTTGACCATCCCTAGGGTCATCTGACAACTTTGTTAGTGGTCTCCCACTGATGATGTTTTCAATGATACAGAAAAGTGTCATTGGATAGACTTCATCATCCAAAGTCTATTGTCCTGCAACGCTCATGATAATTGAGCGCACAGAGCGAATCTGTCTCTCCCATACACCCCCCATATGTGAGGCGGCAGGAGGATTAAACTTCCATTGCGTTTCTCGCTGGAGTAGATGATCCTCGATCCTCTGCTGGTTCCATCCTTCCAGAGCCTTCCGTAATTCGTGACGGGCACCAACAAAGTTCGTCCTGTTGTCTGAGCGTATCAGGTGAGGCATCCCACAACGAGCCATAAATCGTTGAAGAGCATTTATGAATGTTTCTGTGTCCAAGCTATGCGCCACCTCAAAGTGGATGGCCGTGGTAGTTAGGCCATATCTCTTCACCTCACTCCGTCCTCTTTTGATGGTAATGGGCCCAAAATAATCAATTCCGACATGAGTGAAAGGCGGCTTACATGGAGTCACACGATCAATGGGCAAGTCAGCCATGCACTGAGTACTGAGTGGAGCCCTTTGTCTTTTGCAAGGTACACACTGTGCTAGGACTTGCTTCACTGTTATGCGGCCTCTGACAATCCAAAATAGTGCAATAGTGCTGTCTGTCCAGAAGACAGAATCCAGGAGGGGTAGCTCGAAGCTTTGACGGATCTTCTGATCAAGCTGTACCGCTACTACAGCTGCTGCCAGTTCTAGTCTTGGAATAGTGCTTGGTTTGACAGGAGCCAGCCTATTCCTCTTTTAGTTTGTTCTTGACCTTGATGATGAAGGTGATACAATCATTTGTTATGTCCCAGAGCAATCCCAGAACTCTCTCCAAAGATGGATCTCCATCCAGGTCCAACATTGGTACTTGATTAGCATGTTCCTCCTCTGGGATAGACTGTAGAACCTCAGTTGAATTGCTTGTCCATTTAGTCAAGCAAAACCCTCCTTGCACAAGTAGGTCAATCAGCTGTGCTGCTAGACGGATGGCTTGTTGGGGTGTGTCATAGGATTTTAGGCAATCATCCGCGTAGAAGTTTCTTTCTACAGTGGAGATAGTATCTGCATCATATAGATGTGCACGATCTGATGCACACCTCCTCAATGCAAAGCTTGCTGCACATGGAGACCACTCCGCCAAACAGGTGGGACGTCATCCGGTAAGTAACTACCTCATTATTAGGATCATGGTCCTTCCACCACAGGAACCGTAGCACATCTCTGTGTTCTGGAGTTACGTGTATCTGATTGAACATGCCCTTGATGTCCGCCATTATGGCAACAGGACCTTGTCGAAAGCGGATCAGCACATTTATTAACTTGTTTGTTAGATCTGGGCCCTGGTAGATGACGTCATTGAGAGATATTCCATCATATTTTGCTGTGCAGTCAAAGACGACTCGCACCTTTCCAGGCTTGCGAGGATGAGTTACTGGATGATGTGGGAGATACCAAACTTTGTCATTGTGGTTGAGCGACAAGGCTGGAACTTCTTCTGTATATCCTTTATCAATGGTTGACTTCATCGCCTTAACATACATGTCTTTCAGGTTTGGGTCCTTTGTTAATCTACGTTCCAGTAGTTGTAGTCTCTGTGTTGCTAAGTTGATATTGTTAGGCAGTGTCACTGCTTCATTCTTAAAAGGTATGCCTAAGGTATAATGTGAGCCTTCTTTGGTAACCGAGTTTTCCCACAGCTTAATCACTTTGTGATTGATTGACAGATTGTTCTCTTGAGCTGGGTCGTCAAGTTTCCAAAATTTTTCCACCTGTGTATGCAGACTTTGATCTGACTTGAGGAAATAGGCCTTAGCTTTCCTAACTTCTTTGTAATCAATGGGTCCATTTATGGCCCAGCCAAGTACTGTTCTGGTAGCGTAAGGGTCATTATCACCTCCTAAGCGGTACTCTTCAGCTCTGAGAAGACGGGGGGCATCTTGTCCAATGACGAGGTGCACATCATTGGACTTGATGCTGGGAATAGGGATATCTGCTAGGTCACATGTGTCAAACTCAAGGCCCGCGGGCTGGGCACATTTTCTGTGGCCCCCCAGCGTTCTATAGGTCCATGATTAACTTACAATATGTTTTGAGAACGAATTGACTACAAACTACATCTCTCATAATGCATTCCGATTGATACCAGTCAACATTACTGCTTCTCGCTACTAGAGAGCGGCAGAGTCACCTCAAGCTGCTTATTGATTTTATCAGTGAATAAAACCAAGACATCGGCAAGCTAACATCAAAATGTCCAAGAAAAGAAAAATCGATTTACAAGTAAGACTGTGAATGAAAATGTGTGTGAGTTGGTGTCAGGGCGGCAGGTCGCGCTAGACGTTTTTTGTTATCCATTATCTTGACCGACAACGTAAAAAAAAAAAAAATTAATGTACTATTTTTACCCGTGAAATTACAATCATATTAACGTCGGCTATTTAGCCACATTTTATGCGGTTTAGTTAATATTCACCGTGAATCCAGATCCCATCACAAATTAAGCAGATAAATGTATCTACATTTTTATCCGTAGTGACAAAAACCACTAAGGCCCCGATAACCTATTATATATTAAGCGACTTCACTTAAATTAGCATCACTTCACCCGCTGGGGTCTGAACTCACTTCTTCCTGGTTCTCCTCTGCAGAAAAATCTGTGCCAATTCATCAGTCAGTTGGATCTGTCTGATCCAAACAGATGAATTGAACTCTGAGTGTTTTACCCTGCGCGGTCCGGTGTGGCTTTTACTAGGACTTTTATTTTTATTTTTTATTTTTTTAGCGTGGTTTCGCTTCTCCGAAACGGTCAGATGTTACGTCTGCAGCTCCTCCAGAGCGCCGCTCTCCTGGATACCGTGGACCCAGAAGGCTCCATTTGTTAAATCCGCTGGATGAGCTACATCCAGTGGTTTTTAATTCTTCGCAGCAGCGTAGCCACGTCCGCAGTGGTTGAGCAGCGGACTGCGCATGTTACAGCCTAATTAACTTCTGCGTCCTCATTTATTTCCTCAAGATAAACTTCCGGTTTTCTCTGGTCTGTAACGGAGACTTGAATTTAACGCGCCATTTCAACCAAAGGTTTTGAATGCACTTCCTAACCAGACGCCTCAAAGCGTTATTTAACAATATGAGGTGTTGTTTAATCTATTTTTAACATTGTATTTTCATACATTTATACTAGGGCTGCCCAAGTCTAGTTTTCCAGAGCTACCATCTGCAACTTTAGATGTGTTACCTTCTCTAACACACCTGGATCATTGACTCATTATAAGCCTCTACAGAACTGAGTTGCTGCTGATGAGAGAAGTCAACCTTTAGTCTGGTGTGTTTTAACAGGGATGCATCTAAAAGTTGCAGTCTGGAGAACTGAACCTGGTATCACTAAGGATTTGTACCGTCAATGTGGCCCGTTGAGGGTGGCCAATATGCTGACGTGGCCCTCGGTGAAATTGAGTTTGACACCCCTGTACTAGGTGATCCCATCTGGCTACCTCGTCAGGTGTCGCGAGACAGCTAAGTCTTATGTTTAATTTCTTAAGTGTTCTCACACCATTAAGTGTGTAGATGCTGCCATCGTGTAGAGAGTCAATCTCAAGATCCACACTTCGAGTAAATAAGCCTTCTTGACTTCCTCCTACAGTATCAAGGCCTAACCTTGTAGGCTTGCCTTTGACCTTTAGGTTCTTCGTCAGTTCTTCTGACACTAAACTGGTGTTGGCTCCGGGATCAAGTAATTCATATGTAACAGAACTGACGTTTGTAGCTTTTCCCCTAACAACCACAGGAACAATTGGTAAACAGACTTTACCATTTGCAGCTCCAGCAAATCCACATGTGACATTAGGTGATCTGATAGGTTGTGTTTGTGTTTGGTAGATTTATTGTCATCAGTGGTGTCTTGGCCTGCTGTTGTATTCTGTCTGGTAGTGTGGTTGGGATGCAGCCATTTGTTGTGTTTCTGTCCACATCCAGGCACGTTGCACACCCAGTTGCGCATGCAAATCTCAGCACTGTGCCCAATCATGAAACAGTTTTGGCACAGGATTTTTTCTAGAACAAACTCCAGGCGCTCTGGAACTGTAAGTGATCGAAAGCCTGGGCACTGGTTTAAGAAATGGTGCTCTGAGCATTTAAGACATTTTAAATAAGCTGGCTGCTTGGTACGCATGGTCTTAATCTCATGGACTGCAGCCGCTTTGATAGTGGTGGGGTAGTTTTGACCACGTTTCTTTGAGACTTTGGTAGGTGATGTAAAGTTGTTTGGCTTCTCATGTTTCTTGCAGCCAATTAACCCACCAAAGACTGGATCAGATCTCTTTTCAGCTTCTATCTCCACAAAGCTGACAACGTCGTTGAGATTCGGTAGACGTCCTTCCTTTGTGATGTCGTAGTTTTTATTTAGCCACCTGGTCCTGAGATCTGAAGGTAGCTTGCTAATTATCTCAAATAACGTACGGCGGCCACTGAGCTCTTCCTCGCATTTCATGGCAGCAGCCTCTCAGCTGATCTGCAAAGTCTCTGAGTTGCATATTGTCTCTTATCTCTTTAAAGTTCAAAACCTTTTCAACCCAAGCTTAGGAGATACAATGAGGATTTCCAAATCTTGACTTTAGTCGGTCAAGTGCTTCCTTGAAACCTTCGCTGGGATTGGAGTTGTTGTTAAGAAAATATATTTAAATTAAGCTAGTTGTAGAATTTAACCATGACTTCAACAAATTAGATAAAATGAATGTTGTTACTTGTTCCTAAAATGAAAGCACATCAGAGAACACTCCCCTAAGTTAGTACTGCGTCGAAGGAGAAAAACACGCCCACCCGCTAAAAGAGGGGGATCGGGAACTTTGAATCTTCAGATCGTGATGGAGATCTCCGGGGAGAACACCCAACGCGGTTGGGAAGTTTTCTCTGTATTGTCGTGTGAGTGAGGTCTGTCGGGTGAGGTGAATATTCTTGGTTTCATTTAGTTCTGTTAGTTTCATTTGTTGTTTTGTTTAATAAATGTCGTTATGCCTTTGCACGTGGAAACCGAGTTGTCTTGTCTTGTAAGTTCAGCTGATTCAATGATCACTTTCAGTGGATCCGGGCAGAGGAGGAAATACACGAGTCAAAAGGTTTTTAAGGTTATAGAATTTTCTTCTCCAACATTGTATAGACAGTGACTAATAGCACCTTGAGCCTTTCCTTCTGTGTACTGGTGCAGACGGGTTAACTTTTCTTTAGCAGGAACAGACTCTTTGTCCACCATTGCAATGAAAAGCCTCATGAACTTCCAATACTGGAGGGGGTCACCATCAAACTTGATCAGATCTGTTGGTGGGAGCCTGAGAGTGTCTACTTGGGCTTGATACTGCTGCCTTGAGAACTCTAGCAGTTGTGAGATTGAATCATCTGCCATCTGGAAAGGCAAGGGTCGTGGTGTAGTAGGAATTTGGCCAGTTTTAGGTGTAGAATGGAGATCTGCTGTTAGGGCTTGCATCTTTTGCTGATTGTGTAGCATCTGTGCATGCAGCTCAGCCTTGTGATGTAGTCGCTGAAGTTCTAGCTCAAATTCCTCCTTGTTGAGTCTAAGCATTAGCTCAAAGTCTTCTTTCTCTTTCTTTCTTAGGGCTTGGATTTTTTCTAGTTCTGATGATGTAGAATCTTCATTTATATAAGCTGGAGATTCACTGAACAAATTAATTGTGCAGTTACATTCAACTCCTCATCAACGTCTGGATTAACACTAGCTTCATCTTCCTCATCTTGCAGCCAGGCTAGAGCTTCATGACTCACGTCATGAACGTTCCTTAAGATAAGCGTCTCATAAGCATCGGACTCTTCTCTGTCGATATCATCAGTGAGCCGAGAATGATGACATTTATGAGCCTCCTGAAGTTGTGCAAGGGTTAGGTCGAGGCTCTGCAGCACTAACTTTAATTCTTCTGGCTTATTTTCGCAGATTTTTTTCGTTTGCCGATGTTATCATCTTAGTTACAGCTGCTTTAGCTTGTCCTCTCTTCCTCTTTAGCGTAGCGAGGTCTATTTCTCCCACAGAATCTTCGGTTTTAGACATAGTTGCCGTTGTGTTTAACTTTATGTTACGAAGAACATAAGGTAGCCGTTGATATTTTTAACTGTTCCTTTTTATTGCCGAGTGCCTTTACGCGGACATGCAGGTTAAACTGTAAATAACGTATATAAAAAAAAAGACAAAAGAAAACGTCAGTACTTAATATTACAATATTCAGAAGGACACAAACTTAAACAAAGCTTTACAGCATTAATATATAACTCACCACATTGGGCAACTCTCATGAACATTGGTAAGATTGGTAAGATGTTAGTGCAGTTGCTAGGCAACCTAAGTACACTACTGAACCGCGGTTCGTTTTCTTCTACGTACCAATGGACCTTACCAAGCCCGGCCCGGAAACGCCCCTCGGACTACATGTCTCACCACCCAAAGCCTTAACTCGCCTCGTTAACATGGCGTCGACTGACTACAGAGTAAATCTGAGTCGATTAGTTTAGCATTTCTGCCGGATTTTCACAAAATATCAGCCACGACAATAGACAGGGGAACTAACAAGTTCATGTCATTTTTTTCTGGACGACATTAAGATGTTTTAGCCACGATGCCTCCAACATTGATCCTCACACCCTCATATATAGCTGTGGACAAGATCACTGATGATTATTGTTCTTGCAAGGCTGGGTAAGTCGGACATTCATGATTTTGAGGGTGATTTTGAAATGAGTGATTTTTGTTGTTTGCAAATGTTCAATGTGCCTCGGTCTGCTCTGATGGGACAGTGCAGAGCAGCTGCTAGCAGCGGTACTCGGCTAACACGATTAGCGTGGCTAACAAGATTACAGTTTAGTAAAAAGCCTTTTCAGGTTAAATAAAAATCTTTAATGTATGTCAGATACGGTAGGCATTGCATTTTGATCTGTTCAGCTAACGTAAGGCTGTAATAGGCTTCAGGATGTAGACGTTGTATCGGTGCTGCCATTATGCTGTACGTGGCTAAAAGGTTTTTCATGATAGATGTTTATTGACGATTATTTTTATTCACTAAACACCAAGAAAGCAAAGTAATAATACTTACGCCAGCAGACAATCCTTTGTTTTTATTGATCCTATGACAGTTGAGCTGCAAATGCGTCGTGAAAAAGTTAAATCCAAGCAAAGCTTTCGTTTCAGATTTTGGAAATCTGTGAATTTTAGTTCTACAAGCATGATCAGGATACCTGACATCACCTGTACATATTCCCCACTGATGGAGAACCATTGTTTTAGAGTCCTGACGCAAAAACTTTCTGTCGGTCCGGTACTCCACAAAGTACATTAGCATGAGTTTGTGAGACCATAACCCACTGATCGCTGCGCTGTGACGTCAAATGGGCATTAGCCAATAAACAGGTTGGGCTAATGTCTATGTACCAATGTACAGTATCTATAGTGGAACTGGAGAAGTGAATCCAACATCCCGCCCCGATGAACTCTATAGATGTTCATCTCAGGAAAAATTGGTGAACGTAACAACCTAACGTAACAAGTACTATCAACGGCTACCTTATGTTCTTCGTAACAGTGAAGGCTGCAAACTTTGCTGTGCTGCGTTAGCTTTAACTGGTAGCGATGGATTTTTACAAGCCACCGTCTTCTTAGTTCAGAATCGCTTGGAAATCCATGAAAACTTAATAGCCTATTTTGTTCGGAAGATAACAATGTTCATAGTATTGCTTTATTTGCGTCTGAAATACGATTGTCTTTTCTAGTCGTCATGGTAATTCAGAGCGGAAACAAGAAAGCCGCATTTTGCTCATGTGGATGTGACGTCATCGCGCAAAAAGCTTCTCTTCAGCTTCTGCAAGTATTTTGGTCGATTTAACAACAAAACACATAAAAACATGTTAATCTCTTGAGCAAAAAACCTTCCCAAGGTAATTATCAGACTTGTGGAGGTTCATGATTCTCTTTCTGATATGTTGCTAAATTTGATTTGATTTTGCCATGAGGTAAACAAGAGAGAAAAAAGGGAAATGTTTTGAGTTAAAATGCACCCAGAGGCGTGTCTTCATTTAATTAAGTGATTCCAAAAGCTTCCACATCATCATCTGATTTTTCAAAACTGCTATGTTGCAGACTAATCTCAATGTTTGCAAATATCTTAATTTGAAGACAGTATTATGAAATTTTCTGAAAAGTAAAAACAAGGCATATGTGGGTTAAAAAAGACAGACAGGTAGAAACAAAAGATTTTTTATTGCAATATGTTAGTAAAACCAGTCAGAAAATGAACAGGTTGCTTCACAAAGGTAACAGATGTTTTGGACCAATTTCACAGAAAACTCTTTATTTTAACCTTATCAATGGGTAACATACTGAAACGTTTCTGAACGTGATGAAGCTTGCTTTGTAACACTGGATGCTTTGAGGCTCTACTTTTGCATCTGATAAATTAAAAAGAGGTAACTTCTCTGTCAGTATAACTGCATAAATACACTCTTTGGTCTGCAGCTAAACTAATATTTTTAAAAAAAAACATTGCGTTCCTTGTGCAAAAACCTTTTTCTGCAATTTGGTTCACATGATTGCCAGCAAATTGTCTGAACAGCAGCAAAATCCTGCATAGGATTATTTGGTCACTTCAGACTAAAATAGTAATTTTTTACATCATTCACAACAAGAGACATAAGAATAATATCACATTAGTTGAACTTCACTTCATAGGTAGTTGTTTCTTTACCAAATAGACAAATAGAACAATATCTGTGGAAATGCAGTCATTGTTCTTAATATTTTTCAAGACAAAAGTAGGAGAACGTGATCAAAGCTATTCTGTTTTGTTTGGTGAAACAGTAAATAAATGTAATTTGAAATATTAGGGAAGTGTACTGGAGGGCTGTTGGCAGTGACTGAACTATTCCATGGAACATTGAAGTGGGATTTCCATCTTAGTCATGCTGCTCTCATTCATCCTCTTGCTGCCTCCTTCACCCTGACTTTAAGCTGCGGCAGGGCGGCGGACTCAGACAGAACAAACGTCATGCCATCCTGTGCTCCTTCCTCCTCAACAGGACATTTTTCTGTGCCATCAAACGTCAAAACCTTTTCTTGATTTCGACACTGGCGAAGGCTCTTCATTTGTTTTTCCTTTGTTGAAAGTCTGCAGACTCTGGACCGGATCTCAGCTGAACAGGATGATAATTTCTGGGAGAGTTTTGGTTGACATTCTGTTTGTTGTACCTTTGTTCTGTCACAGCGTATCTAGCGCGAAGCTAGTGGCCGCCTCCGCTTCGGGACTTTCCGGTACTCCAGTCGATGACTATAAATGACAGGCTCATGATCATAAAGATGAATCCTAATGCTGCAAAGCATGCGGCCTGCAGGAGACATAAAGAGAATATCATGTGCCCATTAATTAGATTTAAAAAATAGTAAAGCAAACATAAAACACAGTGAGTGTTTCACTAAGCCAACATTCACAGAGAAGGTAAAATGCAACCCAAATCTGATTTTTTTTTTTGCACTTATGTGACCTATACACAGCTTTTTCAGTCCCATTTCTTCACCCAAATAAATATCAGATCTGTGCCTCTTCCACATGTGGCATTAATTTGTTTCAAAGCGTCTGCAGTCTGAATAGTCATGTTGCATTTTCTTTGGCTTTTCATGTCATTGATATGAGAAATGAGTCATAATTCTGCACCAGAAATGATAAATCACGATGTAAACAATGGCTGAAAATTATAATACATTTAGGACAGAAATCTGTGTAACTGCAGTGGGTCACATCAGAATCCAACCACTTCTGGTGCTGATTATTTCACATCCAAACAGATTTCTCTATATAAATTACAGTCAAAGCTCCACAAAAAGCCGACACTATTAGTTGTGGTTTCTTTTTATTACCTTCCTCCGCCTTGTTATGATTTTATGACGGTACTGTCGGCTCTCGATGCTGAGTAAACTTTAGAATCGATCCGTAAACGGCTCCATCCATTATTACTACCGTAAACAGGGCGTCATGTGACATCAACTTTCTTCTGCGCATGGGGCTCGGTCTTGGAAACGTAAACGTTTTCACACGGAAGTCTCATTGTGGTCGGGTTTCATCACAATAGGCGAAAAACTTGGCCCAAAAGCCACTTTCGTGCAGCTCGACCCGCTGCGTGAACCCCCACAATAAATACCAAAAATCTGGAGAAGGGAGCGGCTACTTCCGTTTGCCATATCGAGTCACCATGGCGACGTGCTATGCTCAAATAAGCGTTTTAGTATATATATGTATAAAAAAGTATTAGCTATGCTGAGCATACTGAATGTAGTAAGTCAACATGCTCTTGACAGCATTTAAGCTAATGATTCACACTGAAAGCTATTTTATCTTAGTCAATGCTAGTGACTCAATATGCTAGTGATAGCCCTCATGCTAACGTTAATCTGGTACCTAAAATAAGCATTTTAGCTATTTCTTTTTTAGTTATGAGCCACGTTTATCATACTAAGTGAGTGGTGATCCCACACACACTACTGACAGCATTAGAGCTAACCTTAGCATGTTAGCTAATTTTAGATGTTAGTCAACCTAATAATGGTACTCCACGATACTGAACATTTTAGTTCACATTAGCATTGTTGATCATTTTCAGGATCAGAATGCTGGGTTCCAACCGACAAGCAAGCTTTGGGAGGCCACTTTTAAATTTCTTTATAAATTTTCTAGTTAGTACTCTGACTGACTAACCAAAAAAAAAGAAAAAACACTTAATAATCAGAATTAAGCATCAAGACCTGCTGGGTGAACGTAGCCTTAGATACATGCCTGAATCTTTGGTTTTGACTTGAAAGGCTCCTGGTCTTCAGGAACAATCCGGATGTAGAAGATGGAGGGCAGGATGAAAATGAGACTGGGGGCCGAAGTGGCTCCTGCACAAGACAAGAAGATTCAAGATTCAAGAGACTTTATTGTCATTCACATCACGTGTTACATGAGGTGGAACGAAATTGAGAGTCATGGCCCCAGTTACATCCAAATATAAAATGTAAAAACTACCTACGAGATCAAATTGTTATAAATAGGAAAAATATTTACAAATATATAAAAACAAGAAGTAGAAAATGAAATGTATATTAATAGGAATGTACAAAATGGATGAAGTATGAATAATGTAGCAGCATGGGAAGATAAATTTAGCAGTGCAACATTTTTATCTTCCCATGAGAACGGAGAACAAGAAGGATTTTTATTCTAAATGGTTAACTTGACAATAAAATATAAATAAAGCACTGACAATGAAGTTTTACAATATTGAAAAATTAACTTATATCAGTTTTCCAATTTAAAAAGAGAGGATTTTATATCCTCACTAAACTAAGAGTGATTAGTTTTAAGCTCTTTTTTAACCATTTTTTATTAATAGATTCTCTACAGGGTTTTGTTTCAGACCACTTTAAAGGCCACTGAGATCCTGGAAGGTTTTGGTAATGTGGATAGGTACCAAATTTCAATGAGCACCTCAACAAAGCTGTTTTTTTAGCAGAACTAAATAGTAAGTGTTTTAAAACTTGCGGCTACACTGACAGAGACGTAATGAAAACACAGTGGAACAACACCAGATGGCGTGACTCCACAATTCACCACTAATTGTGAAAATATTGAAAAAAAGCAAAATCATCTATATTTCTTTCAACTCAACTTTCTATTAATGTACTTAGATACAGCTCTTTGAAGAAGTAGTTTCTTTAGTAGTTTCAATTGTGAGTTATCCTCCTTGTGGACGGTGTCAAGTCTACAATTCTTACACAGTAAAAATGCCAATGTTAAATTAACACCCAAAAGTGTCTATGTGTCCAAGTCAGCAGGTGTTAAATTCAACAATACAGAGGTGTCACTTGTAACATTTACAACGGTGCTGGTGTTAAAATATATTAAAAGTAACACCAATGTAGTGTTGATCACTAAACATAATGTGGTGTTAAAAAAGTAAATAATTGACCCACAAGGTGTCAATATCAATCAAATCCAGTGGAAAATATTCAAAACAATACACAGAAATGGAAAGTTTAACTTTTCTTAAACCCGTTTCAGTATTATAGAACAGTGTTAATTTAACAAAAAAATGGGAGTCAATCTTTTAACACTTTCAAAAGTGTTACTTTAACACCTGCTGACTTGGACACATATAGACACTTTTGGGTGTTAATTCAACACTGGCATTTTTACTGTGTACCAAGATTATTTAGACATGACACCATCTCTTTATTTTACTGGTCTCTTTTAATTTTTTATAGGAACAAAACTGTATGTTATTAGCCGTAAATCATAAAAATCTAAATTAAGTTTACAGTATATAACCCTTTACTTTTCAATACTCTAATTCAATGAGGCGGACCTGAACTTTAGAGTGGAGTTCACACTATAGCGTCTGCACTGAGGCTCCTATTTCTTTCCCCCGCAGTGCAAACGTACCGATGACACCAAAGATGTCCTTGATTGAGGGGACAAATATAACGAGCAAGTTGACCACAAAGATGAGACTGAATGCAATGAGGACATGTCTGGCCCAGTGGAAAGGCTTATCAGGGAAAAAGATCTGGAGCACCGCTCTGCGAATCTGCAGCAGAAAGAGGAAAAAGAAAGGAACAACAAAATCAGTTCCCTTCAAACACAAACACTCAGCATAAACTCTGCAAAAATAATAAAACAGTTAAAGAAATGATCATGTGCAAAGGAAAGAAAGATAAAGCAGTTTACAAACTCATTAATTTGCTTGGTTTAACCACAAACAAATTCTTGACTTAAGTTTGTTGTGTATATTTGTTACATGAATTAAAGAGGCATAATATTTAAGGATCTGCGACAGACTGGTGACCTGTCCAGGGTGACCCACCTCTCACCCGGAACATTAGCTGGAGATGGGAACCAGCAACCCTCTCAACCCCACTAAGGGACAAGAGTGTTAGAAAATGGATGGATGGAATATTTAAGGATATTTATATACATTGTGTTTCCTTTGAATGGCTACTGTGCTCTTGCACTGATGCTAAGCTAAGCTACATGAAGACCTTAAACTCACATTGAGATTATCTGATAACATCAAACTCGTTTTCACTTTAAATATTTGCAAGAAATTAGCCTCACTTATAAAAAAAGTGGAATTATTTTGACTGCAAAATGTTAATTTAGTGTCATCTACAATTGTTTTTTTTTTCACTTCTTGTGAACAAAATGGAACAGTTTTCACAACTTCTGTGAAAACTGTTTGCATCTGAAAGTTAAGATGCGAACGTTCTTACAGAAGCTCCCCAGAGTCGATACGCTGCAAGGCTGAAGGAAGTCGACCTATTTCCTTTGTTGTAACCATGTCAGTTTCAGAACCCTGTTAGCATAGATGGTAGATTAAAGGTCAGATAAGCCAATATAAAAAAAAAAAAAAAATTCCCTTCTCACCCTCTGCGGGTGGTCTCTTTTCATCCTCTGAACTCGGGTCCTCTACCAGAGGCCTGGGAGCTTGAGGGTTCTGCGCAGTATCTTGGCTGTGCCTAGTACTGCACATTTCTGGACTGAGATGTCTGATGTTGTTCCTGGGATCTGTTTTAGCCACTGCTCCAGTTTGGGGGTGACTGCCCCGAGGGCCCCGATGACCACAGGCATCTGTATGTATATATACGTATATATATATATATATATATATATATATATATATATATATATATATACAGTATATATATACAGTATATATATACACATACATTGTGGACATTGTGGTGGTGGATAAAGAACAGAGGAAAGCCGTTGTGGTGGATGTAGCTATACCAAGTGACTACAACATCAGGAAAAAGGAGCATGAGAAACTGGAGAAATACCAGGGCCTCAGGGAGAAACTGGAAAAGAACTGGAAGGTGAAGACCACAGTGGTGCCTGTGGTCATCGGGGCCCTCAGGGCAGTCACCCCCAAACTGGAGCAGTGGCTAAAACAGATCCCAGGAACAACATCAGACATCTCAGTCCAGAAATGTGCAGTACTAGGCACAGCCAAGATACTGCGCAGAACCCTCAAGCTCCCAGGCCTCTGGTAGAGGACCCGAGCTCAGAGGATGAAAGAGAGAGGAGAGGAGACCACCCACAGAGGGTGAGAAGGGAATTTTTTTTTTTATATATATATATATATATGTTTTTTTCATGGAGTTGATTTAAAAACAAGAGACAAGTTATCTAAACTTTTGTTTTTATGTTCATTAATCTTGAGTTGTGGGTTTTACCTTGATGATCCAATTTAAATAAAAAAATAATAATTGCGCAATATGCAAAAAAATATTGCCCCCACCTGGTTAAAGACCCACATTTCTCTATTATTCTCACTCACATCATCAAGTTAAAATAACTACTTATTTTACTTTAGGATCATTTAAATTCTTGTTTCAAACTGGATTAACAAAATTTCTGATTTGATTATGAATTTTATTAAACATCACAATGAATTCTACTCAAAGACATTTGGTGGGATCAGGACATTATTGATTAGGACATAAGAGTAAGGATACAAAAACATGCCGCTAAGCTCCTGCTTTTTTTTCTTTGAGTTTTTTTTAAGTGCTGACCTAAAAACTCTCAAAGTCTAAAGATTAAACATAGAAAAGAGCTTTAGTAGATTAGAAAGTCACTGAAAAAAAGTAAATATTTCATCAATAAATTATTAGTTTGTTTTTCTGGTTTTGTGTTTTGATGTGTTAGATATGTGGGACCTATTATTGTGCATCTGAATAATTTTCCAGTGTTTCTTACTGGGAACAGAACCACAGGGACGGTCAGAGTGACAGCCACCAGCACAGCCAGACGCACGCAGAGAATCAGGACGTCCAGAGGATCCACTTTACTGTAGGTGTGAAGCAGCTCTGCCTCGACTCCGGCTACACAGAGACAACACAAAACACTTTTCTCAATTTTAAGGTTCCTACACATTTACTACACATTTCCAGTGTTCATATTTGTTCTGTCAGTAAAATGTCTCGAGCTACACCAGTACTTCTCAAATAGTGTCAAAAACATCTGGTTCTTTGAAATAAGCAGTTCTTTAAATGGCTGTTGCAAAGTCCTGCAGCTGATTATTTCATTCTGATGTGTTAAAAAATTAAGTTTTTCCTTATTTATAACTTTACAAGACAAAGCCTATTTACTGTACATAAAATATTTTAATCTCTTTGGACAAGCTGAAATATAAGCAATATTGTTGCAAATTTAAAATGTAAAACTATAAACTTTTTGAAAAGTAAGTTGAAGAAGTTGTCAAAAATGCATTTTTATCATTTTAAAGGTTTTACAGTATAATTGTACATCCCTGTGGATAATTAGCATTTTTCTCTGACTGAGCAGTCTTGATTACACATTACTGATTGATTAATGAACTGAATGTGGAAATTGTTTTGAAACTTAAAATAACAAAATGAGCTACTATCGTATGGAGAGCAATTTCAGCCAAAATTCATTAATTGAAATAAATATATAGATGTGTGAATGAATAAATAAATAAAAACAAATAAATGTATAAATAAATGAGTAAAAATAACAAATAAATGAATAAATAAAATAATAAATAAGTGAATGTATAATTGAATAAAATAATAAATAACTGAATAAGAATAAAGAAGCCATTTATTTATTTAATTTTGACTGAAATGACATGGTGGAGGCTGTGGGTAGTACAGATAAATTATTAAATATGATCAGATCTGACAGACAATAATTGAGAAACACTCAGCTGTCACAACATGGTGACTGATCCAGCATATACATAAAAAATAATATTTATAAAAGTGACATATTGCAGCTTTAGAGAAAATCTTACCGTAAAAGGTGAGGTAACCAAAGATAGCCGTCAGCAGATACATAACAAACATGGCCAGGATGGAGATGTTGGCAACTTTCTGCATGCGTTTCTTATTGGCGCTGGAAGAGGGAAAAAATCTTTTAATATTGCTTTTTTATGTAGCAGAGACTGAATATGACATCCTGACTTACTTCCGTAACTCTGTGTAGATGGGCAACACCTCTGGGTGGCAGACAAAAGCGAAAGCTATGATCGGGATGGTGTACGCTGCCTAAACGCCAAAGCAAAGAAGAAGCCTGAATCTCAGCGTTCAGATGTTCCCAACACTGCTGTTGACACAAGACGCCTCTCTACTGTTGACTTTGCACACTGGTCTGTATGTGACCTGTGCAAAGCAGGACATGAAATACACACGGCAATAAAGGCAATGTGGTGTTTTACTGACCTCAGAGTTGATGGTAAGTAGTTTGGCATCACATGTTGAATTAAGCTTTAAGAAGGTATCATTATGGAGGGTTGTGGCATTACTGGCATCAAACAGCAGGGGAGGCTGAATTTCTTGTAGATGACCTGGACAAAATGCATCCACAAATTTATTAAAAGACAGATATTTGACAGGAGAGCAGCTATTTATCTTCTTTCGTTTCTATTTTGCTGACTCACTGAAATAAGGAAAAACACCATGCAGGAGAGAGAGAAACCACTTGTATAGCCAAGGTACCCTGGAGTGCAATACAAAGAAAAGAGCATGATTATTTAAATAAAGTTATTTTTAATCACTTTCAGAGTCAGACATGAAAACAGACAACAAAAATGTCTACATGAGAAGAGCATGAGGAGTGACAGAACGGCAGATGCTTTTCCACTAGGCCGCCTCTAACCGGTTCGTTCCCGGTGTTCCGTCAGAATGGGAAACATGGAATAAGTACGCATGCGTGCACATGCGCATTAAAATTCCCGCGACATTTAGAGAAACTGAGTTCAGCATACACGACAATATACGACGAAAATAAGTTAATATATTGTTTTAAATTAAAATTACATGGATCAGCACCGAAGCGATTTGATTGACAGTTGACCGCACTCATCGATTGGCTCATGATTTACGTCGCTGAAAACTACTAACGGCATTTAGCATTTAGCTGGTCCACACACCTTACTGGTTGGTGGCAGTAATGCTAATCCAATGTTTTTTTTTTCTTTTTTTGACAACCGCCAATACATTTCAGGAAGAAGAAGAAGGTGTGCTTAGACATAATATAAGAGTAGACCCCGGATTGGCTGCTTGGGCGCAGGAAATGCGGCGGCCATCTTGGAGCGGTAGTCCCGCCTACTTTGCTCAACCAAAACAGCAGAAGATGCCTCAGAACTAAGGGATATTCTTGGTCGGATGGATGGACTATTGATGTGAGGCTCCACAGACAACATTTCACAAGTAAGATGGACATATGATTGTGTACATATTGTGATTAGAATATTACTTTACTGTATTTATGTCCACTGCCAGCTAATATTAGCTACCGTGCTTGGTGTAATATGGGTTCATATTATCATATCTGAGATTCTGTAAATCTAAAAAAATAATTATTCTCTAACATTGACTTAGATTATCTAACACAATAGCCTTTATTAGAAATGAAACAATGTAACATATATTATAAAACTTATATTACGTGTTATAGCATTCACCAACAAACTTTACACAGGTGGTAAAGACTATTATTTATATGTAATTCTTTCACTAGTAAAATACATCCCAAATCTTTCATTTTTGTTTTGAAAGTTTCCTAAAGACACAATGTGAGGAAGAAGAGGGAGAATCTATAAAGAGAGACAGATTCACAACAGCATGGATGAATCTAACATCGGATTTTGGACTCAATCTCAGCTGCTGAATCTCTCTGAAGCTAGAACTTGTCGACTGAAAAACATATATATATACATACATATAAACATGTATCCAATATATATAATGTATTGATATTACAAATATAATTTATCAAATAAATTATGAACGGCTGTGTGCTTTGTAATATGCTCTTCATACATCGATATCAGAATATTCCATTCCTGTTCTATTGTTATAGCCACTAAGCATATTTAAATATGCTGAACTATGTATTAAAAACATAGTTAAATAATACAATTGTTTATAAATGTAACTTTGATAGATGTTTGAATATGGTTTCCTGAAATAAAAAGCGTGTTATGATTGATTAAATGCGCTGATACGTCATTGTGCCTGCTAGACACATAAACTGAGAGAAGTGGTGAACCGCTCCAAGATGGCCGCCCTAAATCTCGTCAGCGACGATAGGCGAGAGCGGCGGATGAGGCGTCTATCCTTATATTATGTCTCTGTATGTCCGCGAATTAGCAGCGCTTATAGCCGCTCTGAAATACGAGGAATTTCTACAAGACAAAATGAAATGTCTGAGTTTATTTTAGTTTCGTCCATCAGAACTAGGACGTCGATGACATTAACTGAACACAGCTGCTGCACTAATATCCCACCCACAATAGCGAGGAGCAGATGGTAAAAATGGAAAAGCTCACTACTTGATGTAAAACCGAACTGCGCGTTAACCGGTTAGTGCGCGACGTGCCAGTGGAAAAGCGACTGAAAGAAGGTGAGAGTGTCTGACGTACCGAGCTGTTTCATGAGTGCAAGGGGAAGAATGATGATGGCACTAACAATGATGATCAAATAGTTTCCATTCAGGAACCATTCTCTGAGATTCGGCCACACAAACAGATGAGAAAATCAAAATACAATCAAGCAAAAATGATAACAACAAAAAACTGAAGGTGCCACGAGAGAACCTAGAAGAAGAAATCTGAATAAATGCTCACCCTGTGTTTTCGTGTTTACCAAGGAAAGCTTGAATAACCAGAGGGAGCTCTGACTTTACAATGTAAAGATAACTGGACATGGCTGCAAACACACAAGAACAAGGTTGTGTGATTTATTTGTGTATGCTTTATTTTATGATGGCAAAAGCTATGATTTTAATTTTTTAATTCAAATATATGCAGTTATATTCATTAAATTAGAATATGCACTGACTTACAAGTAATGTTTCAACAATATATGGGAGCTTGTTTTAAATAAACAAGTCCGTAATATTCATGAACAAGTCCTAGTGATAAATTAAATAACCTACCAGTAGAACAAGTACTTTTTCATCAATATTAAGGAATTACTAACTTAAAATAAGCTCCTATTTCTTGCCAAAGGTTACTTGTAAGTTATTTTTGACTTATTTCAAGTGTAATAAAATATGTGCACTAGAAAGTAAACCAAAAATACTTGGTAAAAGCACTTGGTAAACTGAGTTACTGGAATAAATTACTTTTCCAGTCATATTCCAATGTATTAAAAATGACTAAATTGACATAGGAACACCAAAAATTTGGTAAAAAAAACCCCCAACAATATAGAAATGCATCGGAAGAGATGAACTAAGAATACCTCCAATATTGTGCACAGTGATGATGATGGCAGCCAGCATTTTCCCCGGGGGTCCAAAAGCTCGATTTCCTAGCTGCTCATACGCACGGATACCTGAAAACCAACCATGGAAATAAATAGTAAGACTCCAGACAGGGACCAATTTTCTGTCATCCATTTTTACATCTTTTAAAGATGCTTTAAAGAGGTTAAAAGTATCTTTTATCACAGAAAACTAATCTCACACTGATTTTAGCTACGATTGTTAGGTTTTTCAGTAGTGGAAAAAAAATCTCATGTCAATTTTGAGTGTCAACTGTGGATTATCTGGTAAATAACACTTTCAAAACAAAGTTGCATTAAAAGTCCGTTAAAAGAATCAACTTTTCAAAAATGGAATTATTTACCGAATGACACTTCATGACAACAGTCATAAACATTCATGAAGACTCCTTCATGTTCAAAATCTTTCTGTAAGAATAAATGATGACCAGTTTTTAGTTTGCTGGAAGAGGCCACCAAGTGTTTATTTAAAAAGATTTGAAGAGTGTATGATGTCAAGCAATTCTCTTCAGGTTTCCAGAGTCTTTAGAAGAAAAACCTGCTCAAAGTGAAACAGATTCCCCGCCATTGTTACCAAATGGAACGAGGTGTTTTTCTATTCATCAAATCCACCATTTATTTTTAGACCAAACTTTACCTGGAGTGTGTTTGGCAAAAATAACAATTTTAGTCCCATTTTACCAATTCTCACGTCTCAAGTTAAAACTCAGCAGGGATTATGTTTACCTTTGAGATGGTAGGGCAGAAAAGATGATTTCCTGGCTTTAATTAGTGTTTTGGTTGTAGATATGGTCATGGAATCATTTTCTTGTCAATATTTCCCGCCATATTTCAATGGGTTATTCGATTGTCTTTCCAATTTTGAAGAGCAGCTAAAAGAAATGGGTTTCAGAGTCGCATCCTAAGTCTTCCCCTGGGAAACAAACTGGTGTGTCATGAAATAAAAGTTTCTACACACTCAGACCGAGTAACATGTGAATTAAGAATTGCTTCAGTAGTATTTATTTTAAAAGGATATTGTTTAGAAATATTCTTAATATCAGATGTTTTCCCCCTACACTGAATAAATGTACTGAATATAAAAAAAGGTTCAGAGTGAGATTATTCTACTTTTAGGCTTTTACAAATCTTTAGCAGGGATGTCAATTTTTTTCCTATATATTAAGGCATAAGTGGAAAAGCTATGTAAGTTTAGTTAAGCCTCTCACCTACAACTCCGGCACTTTTCAGCAGGAGGTGAATTGAATATGCAGACAGAACAGCGATGCACAATAACAGGATTCTGAAAGACAAGAACCACATCTGTTGGCACTCAATCATAAAACTTACATGACAAAAAAAAAAACAATAATTTGGAGTAAACCATTTTTCTAATTCCTGAGATTATCATTTCAGAACAGACATTGTAGTTCAGAAAGAAGCAGCTTGTTTTTTCCATGTCCCACCCCCACCGCATGGTTCAGTCCAGATCCAGGGAGGCGTGGCTTGGACCTGATCGGGTTTCTATATTTAACCATTTAAATCTGATTTACAGGAGCTGTCTGCTCTAACGTAGGTTCTGACAGATCAGAGTTGGGCCAGTAGTAAAGCTGTGTGTGGCGTAACACTGTTTACATTACACCTGAACCATAAACAGGATTCCAAGAAAGGCGAGCGCGATTTTACAGAAACATTTTAAAGAAACTTTAATAATTTTAACAAGGTTGTCTAATAACCTGGAGTGTAAATCTCAGTGGTATCAAAGTAGATTAAATGACACAAGTACAAAAATATCTATCTATCTATCTATCTATCTATCTATCTATCTATCTATCTATCTATCTATCTATCTATCTATCTTCTATCTATCTATCTATCTATCTATCTATCTCATATTATTTTATTATTAATGTATTATTGAGAATGGCAAGGAGGATACATATTATTTTATTAAAAATAAAATACTATTTTATAATAAAATATTTTAAATAAATTATTTATTATGAATACATTTCTAATAAATAAAATATTTATAAAAATGCATATTATAAATATGTTTATAATAAATAAAATATTCTAAAGTAATACAATAATTTTATTATTATGAATTTTTTTATTTATTAACTTAATAAATAAAATAATTTATTTTATAAAATACTATAAAACTGTAGTATTCATACCAGAGTAGGAATACTGCTGTTATTCCTACTTAATAACAGCAGTAGGTTTAGCAACAATGTTAATTTAACTATTTACTTTTAAGAAATGTTCACTATGGGTATTTATTAATAATAATAATAATAATTTTATTTACTTATTTATCTTCTTACATCTTGGACAAACACAGTTGCATGGACATATAAGAAATCTCACAATCTGTTATTTTTATTTATCTACTACACTAGAATGTTATCTTATCACATTGTACGTTTAATTAAATTTTAAAAAGATTATCTGTAAAGTCATGAAGAAAAATACACAAAGCTGACCTAAAAGTACTACAAAATAAATATAAAAGTGACTGAAATTCAAAAGAAAAAATGTAAAATGTACTATCAGTAAATAGTTAAGAAAATGTTTTCAAATAAGGAGATTTTTTTTTTTTATCATTTTACTTCCATTTGCAAACCACGTGTTTCACTCCACAACATAATTCCCAACAAACTCACTTAAACTCACATGACAAACAGTCCTGCTGTAATTTTGGAGAGAGCAATCAGGGATTCACCAAAAATAAAATAAGTATCACAAGCAACTAATGAAATACAACACTGTGTAGTTTGTTTTCAGTCTGTGCACTGATCAGATGTATTAAACAATTTTATTTAGTTTACTCACATAAACAGGATGATTCCTGTGTTGGACATCGCATATGCAAGTCCCAGGATTCCACTGCCCATGATGGCGTTACTAAGGTTGAAGATGGACATGCCGAACGAAGTCTTTCCCTCAAACTGAAACAAAAGGACATGAAAATGTTTCTTTATGACAAAAAAGAAAAACCTTTTAAATGAAGGAGAAATATATGGTTGAGTTCACAATGCTGCCAGAAGTGATCCAATTACAACTTTTTTTTTTTTTATTTATTTATTTATTTTTGACGTAATGTGACCTGAATCTCATCTTTTCAAGACAGTCTGAACAACACAGGTCGGATTTTTTTCCCCCCAGGCCACTTGGATATCCAATACGTATTCGATCTTTTCAAATACGGTCAGGTCGCATTTACCAACCTGAACGTCACTGATCCTCAACCAACGTCATTCTGATCCTCCGTCCTGATTAGGGCTGTAGTGATACAATAATCTCATGATACAATATACGATATTCTGCCCACGATACAATATATATTGTGATATTCAGCAAACTATGCAATTCAATACACTTTTGAGATTTTCTGAACGATTTTAGAGGGACAGATTGATTTTGGTGACATTTTGTGACTGTTACAGAGTTGGATTGAATTAATTTAACTGAAAACTGATTAAAAGCACCAACCACACAATACATTGCTCTGGTTGGACACAGACTTAAAGTCGACAGCTGGACAAAATTAATCACAGAAGTGGTGAGAAAACATGTTTCTGTTAATTGAAACAGTACAAACTGTAGCTTACATGCATTTGTAAAGTAAATAAAATGCACCAAGTACCTGCTCTGAATAGTTTGATACCTTTTAAACCTGAACATCTGAAGGAATCACTCTAAGCCTGATGACCTGGTGAGAAGCAAGCAATGAGTGAGCAAGGTGACAGTTGGATTTTACGATACTTGCAGATGAATATCGATTTTTCTAGGAAAGAAAATATTGATATATATCACAATATCGATATTATTATACAGCCCTAGTCCCGATAGGCCTAAGCGGGAAGAAAAACCACAACATGGCGGACGATAACTAGGATTAAGTTGTTAATATCCAGCTCCGGTTGGACAACAACTTCAAAATCATAAGCTATGCTGCACCGTTAGCATCCACGTTAACTTCTGCAAACACTGAGCACTTTTTCTTCTTCTTCCTCTCCTTCTTCTTTAGATTTTAACTGCAGCTTGCATCCATTATTAACACCGAACACGTCTTTGTCTTTTATGTGACGATTGTGGCAAAACACTTGAGTACGCGCTCTATTTCTGACGCTATTGCGTCCTCTTGCGCATGCGGGACACTTTCAGGTGTATTGCAGTTCACAATGGAGAACATATACAGGTCGGAAGTGTGAATGACCACGCCAAAAAAATCCAGTTTGACAAAAATAAAAAGAATTGTCACTTCAGCTGGTGTATAAACGTATCCTGAAACTCACATCTGTGAAGTGAACTTCTTTCTTTACTCCAGTTTTATGTGGGAGAAACTCAGAGTTTTCTTCCATGGCTTCAACTGAATCAAACCTACAATGGAGGAGAGTCAAAGGGTTAACTTAAGATCGACTTGATGAACTTGATCGTCATTCTTGCTCACGTGGAGTCACTCACCCGTCATCTCTGCTGTGTCCATTCATCTTTTGAAGCTCCATTTTATTTTTTTCTTGCTGTGGTTGGGCTGGTTTTGGTTGAATGAAAGGCTCGTCTTTGAAACTTGAAATGACTGGAAGAAGAGAAACAAACGCACCATTATTGATGCATCCAAAAGAAGGCCCTGTAAATCATAAAATCACTTATGTACGGGGAATTTTTAGTGTCAGCTGGATTGATTTGGACATTTAAACGCATAGAAAGCACTGACTAAGCCAAATTATCTTTCATCTTGAAACGTTACTGGGTGTATCTTACATTACATCTGAATGTATCACCTTCTCTTTCGTTTAACCTGCTAAAGTTGAGACAAGATCTTGAAATGCATCTTCCAGGAAGCAGAAGGAGTATTATCTTCCTGATACAAAGCTAACGCAACAGTGGCACATTTTTACGGGTAATATTAGTATCACCGGCTGCCTACACTGCAAAATCACAAAATGTTACCAAGGAATTTTGGTCTACTTTCTAGTGCAAATGTCTAAATAAACCTGAAATAAGACAAAACTAACTTACAAGTAACTTGTTAAGCGAGAATGTTTAAGTCAATAATTCCATTATACTGATTAAAAAACAGTACTAGCATTAGCAAATTTTCAAATATATCAAGAATTTTTTCCCATATTAAAAGTTAAGTATTTTCTCATCAATATTAAGAATTATTCACTTAACAAAGCCTCTGCAACTTTCTGGAAATATGCTTTTAAGTTAGTTTGTCTTATTTCAAGTGCACTAAAAACTAGACCAAAATTATTTTTATAAGATTTTGTGTTTTTGCAGTGTAAGAGTTATTTTTCTTTTGTTCATACACCAGAGGAAAACCACAAGCTCCATATAAAACACAAACTAAGAATACAAAACCTTTTATTTTTCAGTGAGGTTTTTACAGTTTTTACTTCCTAGAATAGAAATAGAATAAAATAGAAACTGCCTTTATCGTCCCGTAAAAATTCAGGTGTAACAGCAGCGACAGATATAAAGGTTCACACAAAAAACTAATACACTTTACAAACCAAACCAAAAACGTTTTTAGAAATCGGTATATCGGACTCACCCACGTGACATTTTTCTACTTTCTTCTTCTCAAAATAGCTCAAGCCCAGCCAATTTGGATGGAAAGCACAAACAATTTCCCAGTATTTACAAAGATCATCAGTTGGATTTTGCTCTGGACTTTGATTGTACCATTATAACATATGACTATCCCTTTAATGTCAACAACATCAAAGGTTAAAGATGGACATGGTGAATAAAGTCTGTTCCTTAAACGGAAAGTAAAACTCCCAACAGTTTTACTTTCCTGCTGCAACACCAGCCCTAGAATAAAGCTTTTTTTCTAAGAGTTTTATTTCAGGGATTGTTGTGCTTTTAACAACCTCAATTTTCCCATGAACTCTAAAAATATCTCCACAGCATGATGTTACCACTGCTAAGTTTCTTTATTGCTGAGCTGTGAATCTTTGCAGCTCCTCCAGAGTTACCCTGGGCTTGTTGGCTGCTTCTGCTAGTTTAGGTGGATGGTAAAGTCTTGGTTTCTTGTTGCTCTAGGAATATACACCAATTAGTGTTTGTCCGCTACAAAAAATGTCTGTGAAACATGTTGGAGTTTAACTGTATGAGTACTTTTGAACCCACTGTTTCCAGTAAACATAAAATGTAGATCCAAGAAGTTCAGTATTTGTTTTTAAGAGTTCTGCTTTCTAATTTAGAGATGCTATACAGAAACCAGCTGAACAAAGAACTTCTGCTTGGCGTTCATTTAAACCTCAGTTAAGCAACAGGAGTCACTTAAAAAAATCTTCATTGATTCCCAAGAAAGTTAAATTTAACAAAACATCTGGGAAATAGAGTTGCAACTCTATTTCCCAGAGAAAGATGAAAATGATCGGGATGAAAATAGGATAATGTAAAAGAAAAAAACAATAGTAAGAAATAGTTGAATAGTTTGCTAAACGAGATTATAACTTGTAAAATGTTTGCACATTTGGCAAAAGTGCGGTTGTTAAGATTTGTATATTTTCTGAATTCTCTGTTGTTTTTTCGTTTGGCTTGCTTGGTTTTAGAGAAATTTGAATAATAACTTATCAAAACGTACGCAATTAATTACTAAATTGGCTTTTTACCAAGTAATAATTTGGTACCATGCATCTCACCTTTTAAAAGATTAATGAAACCTCTCTGTATAAACAAGTAAACAAAGACATATCTAAAGATACACAAGCTAGAAACAGAAGAGAGTCAGATCTGAGTTTCATGTAGTCTATACAACTTTTCCACCAGAAGCTAAATTATCCAGCGTTGTGATTGTTATTTTTTCCATTTTATTCATGTTAAATATTACATCCATCCATCATTTAGGGTTGGCTTGTCCTGTGGTAACCATTTTCTTGTAATGTTATTTTTACTTGCTGTTAAGACTGGAGCAGCTTTAAGTCACAAATGTTGTGCAAGGACTCGTGTTGCCCTAATCTCCCATGGGATGCGTAGAGCTGGCATGGACACCTCTGGGAAAACCCGCAACTCTGTCCTCCGGCCCTCCAGGGTCATGGGATGCTTCCCTGTTGCTCCTGGGTCAAACTTCCCCCTGGTTTCTCACATATGACCTCCAAAGGGCACTCTGTCACCAGACTTGACCCGCCGTCGAGAATTTCGCACAAAACCAGAATAATGAGCAGTTCTGTCGGTGGACAACCACCCATACAAGTTGGCACTTGGTAGCAGCCGGCTACAGAGATAAACAAAGAGCGGCAGTGTAAATTGGTGCCGTTTAGACTAAATACAGGGTAGTGCTTTCCCAGAAGGCTAGCCTGAGGTTGAGTTTTGGTTGGAGTCACTTTCTTCAGCTGCATACCCTGTAACTTTCCCAGGGTGGACAGCCAAATCATGAAACCACCAAAGGCATACCAAATGTCAAGAACAGATTGCAACTAAACAAGTCTTTTGTTCGGTTGTGACTTTTTAAAAGGCAAAGTTTGCTCTGAGCAAAACTTCACATATTTTAATGAGGATGGAGCTAGGAGAGGAGGGTTGAGCAATCTAGTCAAACCTGGTTAACAAGGAGCATGAGCCATCAAATATGTCTTTAGTTTGAGTTTACACAGACAGACAATACAAAACATGTGGATAATAGGCAATAAAACACAAATGGTAGCCCTGTTCTTTTTACAATCCATATCAATTAAACTGACCCAAAATACCCCCTCTCTGTGTTCTCTTTATAAAAACATCACACTAAACCATTAAATAAAATGTTTTCAGTGAGAACAACATTTCCGTTAACACACAGTCGATCATTTTTAATATTTGGCTGAGTGTGCCACATGGCTTTTGTCTGACGCAAGACTCACACAGGATTGACAGTTAGCCCTTCCCTTCTCTTCCACATCATCTATGGGACTCACACATTTTAGCAGAAACTTACCCCAGAGGCAGATCTCCTTTATGGAATAATAAATCCTGATGGAAGTTTGCCTAAGTTTTCCAGAATCACCAGTGTTTGTGTGGAGTATGGCTCCAGGGAGTCTCTCCAAAGCTCCTTGGTAGTGAAGAAAGGAGAGTGTGAGGGAGATTAGAGAGCCAGAGCAGGAAATGGGAACACCCATTTTTAACCCTTTGTTAAACCCCTCACAGGTGGTGTTAGAGCTGCACGTATGCAAGCAGGGATCCGCTTACCGCTGAAACGATGCAAACACTGGTGGCTGTGTGAAGGCAATGAAGTGCCGGCTGTGTTCAGAGAAAGTGATTACTTCACAGAACGACCCAAACTAGCTGAAAAACCCGTCTCTCCCCCCCTCCCCCAATCGCTGTTCTCTGAAAATTAGATTTTAAAGGGGGTTTTTTTTATTATTTTTTACCATCTTCTTCACTCTGTAAGTGGTGAGATAATATATGTTTGTCACAGGTAGAGTTTTAAACTTCTAATCAGCTGTGGATTTAAGTGAGTGGCTACTTACTGTAGCTACTGTCGAATAGCCGGTTATTTATTTGAATGTGTGGCATGTTTTCTTGTCTTTCCCATTTAGGAAAGTGGCTGAGAGGAAATTTAAGGTAAGGTATAAATTTTAAAAAGTGGTTTAACTGCATTTATTTAATTGGAACAATTATTTTCTCATTCTATTCAATGAAATTTGTTTTAATCTGTTAATCCTTCTTTACCAGGAATGTGTAGATATGATAAAAACCCTTTATTCCCAATAATTTTTCAAATTTTTTCCCCACAAAATTCAATTTATTTGATTTTACTTTGTGTAAGAAACCAATACTATGTAGGGAGTAATAGTGAAGAGAAAGGAAAATTAATTTTAAAATGTTATGCAAAGGAAAAACCCTGGGATCCAGAGCAACCAATCGCCTCCAGGAGCCACTTAATTACTAATAATTACTGTTTTAAATCTCTACAGCTGTTCAATGACTGATGGACAAAGAGCTGGCCATCTAAAATACTAAGGGAGTGATGTTGGATTTATCATTCAAAAACTATTTTAAGGACATTTTTATATCTACCAAGACCTGGTTTTCCACCTGAACTGAGAGAGTGTTAAACCGAGAGGTGTGGTGCGTATTTGCACGTAGCTTCACTGAGTAAATATTTTCAACAAGAGTTACAGCTGCAGGCTCTTTTAGGAATATGTTTGAACCAACTATGCAAATCCAAAAGACTGAAATTTTGACCCAGTGAATTAAAATCAAACCAGATTGGAATGAAGTGCAGTCAGATTCACAATCAGTTTAGGTCTGGACTTTGACTGGGCCATTTAACACATGAATACACTTCAGAAACACAAAATCTTACCAAGTATATTCGGTCTAGTTTGTAGTGTAGACATCTTAGTTCACTTGGAATAAGACAAACTATCTTAAAAGTAACTTTTTAGCAAGATATAGGGCACTGTGAAACTCATTTCTGTTTTGGGCCATATCAAAGATCAAATGTTCTTAAAGGGCCGGTTGTGCCTGAATCTATTGATAGAATCCATTAAACTGTTCAATTATCAATAAATAGCCCTTGATTTCAGCATTCAATAAGTAAAATGAAATGATATTGAGCACCTTTTCTATCTTTTTATTAATTGCAGTATAAATCACAGACTACAACTTGACATTGAGTAAGGCTCAAGCAGCAGACACTTAAACATTTTGGGCCAATTTTGAGAAAAATTTGCAGTATAATCAGGAAAAAATGGATTTTGTGTAAAGTTTGCATGAATTCTGTGGATTTATGAACTTATTAATGGAAATTAGTTTAGAGGGTCACATGAAAAGCTACTGCAGGCCAGATTTGGCCCACAGGCCTTGAATTTGATACGTGATATAGAAGATAATTCTGAGCAAATAATTCCTTTATATTGTGTAAAAAGTACTTGTTCTATTGGGAGATAAATTATAACGGAAAAAAATATCTTGTGCCAATAGAACAATGACTTTTTAATCAAAAGTAAGGAATTATTTACTTAAAATTAGCCTCTATATGTTGCTAAAAAGGTACTTTCAAATTAGTTTAGTCTTATTTCAAGTTTTCTATGATGGTTGCATTAGAAACGAGACAAAAATACTTGGTAAAATTTTGTTTTTGTAGTGTTTGATTTAAACGAAACCATTCTGTTGCCCATTTGGCTGCATGTTTGTTGTGTTTCTGGAAGGTGAACCTCCACTCTAGCATCAAATTTAAAGCTTTCTTTCAGGATTTCTCTACATTTTCATCCATCTCTCTATCAACTCTGAGCCGCTTTATTGCCGCCTCTATGCTTCACTGTGAAGATATTGTGTTCACGATGATGTGCATTGTTAGTTTTCTGTGTTTATTCAATAAATGATTAAACTCATGCCCATATTTATGTCTCTTTATCCCATAACACACTAGACAAAATCACAAAAATATTTTTGTCTAGGGGAAATATCTTAGTACACTAAATATAAGAAAAAACAACTAACTTGCAAGTAACTTTTCAGGAAGATATATGAGCTTATTTCCATTAAATAATCCTTTATTGTTGACTTTAAAAGTACTAGTTCCATTATTTCACTTATAACAAGAAATTTTCCCAAGTTATAAGTGGAAAACATCTGCCAATGGAAGTAATAAGTTTTCAGCAATATTAAGGAGATATTAAATAATAAATTATTCTTAATATTGATTAAAAATACTTGTTCTATTGGCAGATAAATTAACTTAGAAAATGGGAATAATTTCTTGTTATAAGTGAAATAATCTGCCAATCCGAGTAGTAATAAAGCAGTATTAAGAAATTATTTACTTAAAACAAGCTCCTATATCTTGCTTAAAAGTTACTTGTAGGTTAGTTTTTTCCTTATGTCAAGTGTACTAAGATATTTGCGCTAAAAAACAGACCAGAAATGGTAACATTTTGTGTTTTTGCAATGATAAAAACTTACTGAAATGTGTGTGTGTGTGTGTGTGGGGGGAATCCTTACAGGATGGGAATACTTTCACAAGGAAATGTAAATATTGACCATTCAAGCAAAGAAAAAAAAAGTGGGAGAGTAGAAAATACCATCTGAGGTTTCTGGTTTGCATCCTGCTTGTCACCGTGGTGATGGTAATTAGCTTAGCAGATCAGTGCTTTTTCAGGATGCGTCACATGTGACTGAGGAGCTGCAGGTGCTGTTCTCAAAACAAACGACGAAATCTTCACACACACACACACACACTCACGTAACAACGGAAGTGACACAAAAACCAATACCTCGAATATCACCACAGCTCGGCTTGAAAGTCTTTCAGCACTTTTCCCCTCAGCGACACATAACAATTTCATATTTAAACATTATGTGACAAGTCACCAAAATAATAAAACACAAAGTGTACTCCAGCGTAAAGGTGGATATTATGGAAACAAGACGAGTATCATTCAGCTGTGCTTTGAATTAGAGAGAAAAAAAATGGCACCAACTTGTGAGACATAAAAGTTCAGTTGGCTGATAAAATTCAACTTAACAGAGATACAGGCTTTAACAGCACACCCACTTTATCTCACTGTGACACAAAACTCTAGCTGGAAAAGATGTAATTCAGTTACAGATTGTATCTAAGGCAAGTTTCCTGAGGTGGTGGAGTTTTTAATATCAGTCTTATAAGGCATAATTTTAAAGATAACGCATATTTCCATTTATTTGTTCAGGGTTTGCTGTTTATTGACAGAGCTTGTACACATGGTGTGATTATAGGAATTGAAAGAAACTTCACTTCTGATTACAGGAATCAGTAACCTCACACGGTACAACTAGATAAAGTTGTTCAACAAACAAAGTATTTTTTGTTTCAGCAGCCATTATTTTCTACTTCTTCTTAGTCTTTTAAAATCCCACCTTTGCTCTGACCATTTTACCGGTAAGTCTAGTCAGCATTGATACTTTAACAAAAAGAATAAAACGAAAACTCTAAGAAAGGTTGTGAGAATGTTATTTTTTAACCCCAATTCTATCACTAAATTCAACTACTTTTCTTCTTTTTTTTTGCCACATCACCTCGCCACGTATTTAAATCTTAAACACTTACAGAGGAAACGCTGAACACGTGGAGCTGTGAAGAGACTTATGCTGATGTCCACCTCTCACAGAAGAGGTTGATGTCTTCAGTCCAGACAGATGTGAAAGGCCGGAAGGGGAAACGTCAAAATGTGGTGGCTGATTTATGCCCCAAGTATTATTTTCAAAGAAAACTAAAGTTGCAGCAAAGAACGAGCAGCTGAGAGGAAAAGATGGTGGAAGGAAAGAGGTAGTGACTACGCGCGTAAAAATGTTCCTCCCCCTACCACCCCTTTTTTTCCCACTCAGGCTTACACATGGTGCTGTTGCTTAACAATCCCATTTTTGGAAAAAAAGAAACTTTAATATACTTCAAAGTAGTTCATTATTTTTTAAAACCGTCCTCTAAAGCAGTGGTTCCCAAACTTTTTCTCCTGCGCCCCCCTGTGGTATCTAAACATTTTCTGGGCCCCCCCTGTCCCTGCCGGGGGGGTGGGGGGTGGAGGGCAGAAAATTAATGTTTATAATGGGGCTGCAAGTATTTTAATAATTAATTCTGATTAAAATGACTTAATTTGTACCAGGTGAAGCTAAAACTCTCATTGGAGTAGTTCCAGGCACACATATTCATCTTAAATGGAAAGTGCATATATTATTTTAACAGCTTTGGTTTAAAATCTGTTGAGAATGTTATACAAAATTAATGTATGTAGCTGAACAGTCAACAACATCGGTAGCCTACAGGCTACTTGTTAAGGTGCTGTACTGACATTAGCTAGTCGTTGTTTAGCTACATTACCTGCATCCAACAGCTTTACTCAACTCAGTCGGTTAGTTTGGGGGGAAATCTGTGAAAAGTTTTGCTGGTTTGCTGCCATGATTCTAACACACCTGTGTAGCTCCGCCCAGCAGCATCAGGTCTCCTTCACTGCCGCACAGGTGTGTAAACAGCGCGAGCGTCGTAGCGTCATGTTGCGTTTAAAAGCGGCTCAGAAAAACAGGTTACCACATGTTAACAACGGATTAAACAGTTTTAACTGCTGATAAAAGTGACAGAGGACACAGATATGGGAAGTGCAGAAGCTCCTACTGTATCAAATTGACATAGGAATAACAGAGAGTTGGCCATTCTAAGGTAAAAAACCCAGCGCATACAGCGTCCATGTGTTTTTTGTTGTTTTGTTCACCCAGAGGCTTCCCGCGCCCCCCCCCTGCAATGGCACGCCGCCCCCTCCCGCTAGGGGGCGCGCCCCACAGTTTGGGAACCTCTGCTCTAAAGTAACATGAGCTAAAGACTGTGGATTTAAAACTGCCTTTTCACTTAAATAGTGAACTCATTGTCCTGCTTTATTATTGTGCTTATGCAGATATTACAGAAATTTACTTTTCATTTTATTTCAAAGCTTTAAGTTAAGTTTTGACCCTAAAACATTGCCATCCAGTGGGTAAAAATGGGTTTAATGTAACTGAGGGTGTTTTCACACCAGCCCTGTTTAGTCCGATTCGTTTGGGAAGTGTGAATGCAAATTTGAATAGTAAAAAAGAGAGCTCTGATCCGTCTAAGAGCCTAGGTCTCGGTGCGGTTCAAGTGAACTCTGATGCGGTTGGAAGGACGTGTGAAAACAAACGGATCGGAGAACTAGTAATGTAAATCCTACCAAAATCTGACATGCTCCATTTTTGTTTACATTTTGTAAAGTTGCTCTGGTCTTCTTCAGAGGTTTTCTTTTAATTCCTGATTCTTGGTGCAGCGCCTCTACAGGCGATGGGGGGGAACAGGTTTTTCAGTTAGTTTGGGTCGTTTCATATGGAAGACCAAAACCGACATAATAAGAAATAAAAGAACAAATATATAAATAAAAGAATAAATATATAGCCAACATAATAAGAAATAAAAGAAGAAATATACAAATAAAAGAAGAAACATAAATAAGATAAGAAATATATATCCAACATAAGAAATAAAATAATATATATATTTTGATAAGAAATAAAAGCATTAATATACATTTAGTTTTTCCTTTTCCTTAATCATGAGTTTCCGTCAAGAAAAATATATTTTGCTTTGCCTTTTTTTGCTTCTCCCTTTTCTGCTTGCTGTTTTTCCGTTTGCTGTTCTTTTGTTGGAATTTATTAGCGAAATTTCTGACATTTTAGAAGGAATAAAAAGTAATTTAAGCAACCTTATATAGTTAAAAACAGGACATCATTAGTAAAAAAAATTGTGGTTTACTCTCCAGTTTCAATCCAAGGCTGGGTTGATGACAAAAAAAGTCACAAAATTATGGCTTAATTAATCTCAAACTGTATTTTAAAGGGTCTTTAAAGCAAGAAGAGTTTTGAAGATTCAGCATTGATTAGTCTGGAAGCTTTTATTTTAGACAGGAGGTGATTAAATGCAGTTTAAATTTCTTAAAAAATACATTGAAACATTCTTGTAAGCATCAGGCTGCTTTTTGACTGGATATGGAAATAAAAACAGCTATATGCTGAGATTGATGGAATAGAAACATACAGAAAATAAGTTAATCTGTTGAGTTCATGCTGCCTGAAAGGTTGTAGGTCCCTGAGCTGTCAGCCATTTGTTCACATTAAAAACAGACAAGTTTAATATTACCAACAAATAGAGGTGAGAAATTATTGTGTCAATTCTCAAAACACTGGAATTATAAGAACCTAAATTTTTTTTAATCAAAGTTGGGATTGTTTCTTTTCCACTCTGGGTGCAGAGAGCATAAATATTCTGTCTCCTTGCATTTAATTAGTTTACAGTTTAGCTCATTTTATAATGGTTAAGCTTAAAATTTAGAGCTATAGTTTGACGATATCGTAGTAACAGATATTTTACCTTCACCTTTGCACTATTGTGAGAAATACAAAATGTTGTGCTAGATTTCATTTAGAAGTAATTAATCTAACTTGTCAATCATTGTTCAACCTGCAGAATGCCTCAAAAGCTAAAATAAGGGAATATTTCATATGTATATCTGACAAAAAAGATCAACATTAATGAAATAAAAACGTATTAGACACCTGAAATCTATACATCTGTAACCTTTTATTTTGAAATGTCCTTAAAGCTCAACTATTTATTTATGTTTGCATGAGAGTAAAAAGAAAAAAAAGGACTCCTAGAATATAAAACTATTTTATTTTTAAGCCAGACAAAATAAAAACCTACACAGTCCAGTCACATTAATGTGACCATCTGTCAAAAGCCAGAATAACCACCTTTCGCAGAGCGAACTGCTACGAGACGTGCAGGAAGAGAGTCACTTAGGTCCCTGAAGGTCTTCTCTGGGATGTTGAGCCATGCCGACTCTAATGCCGTGGCCAGCTGCGCTAGATTACGCGGTTGAGGATCCATGGCGCGAACAACTCGATCGAGATGGTCCCACAGATGCTCGATTGGGTTTAAGTCAGGTGAGTTTGCTGGCCAGGGGAGGACGGTAAACTCATCCTGGTGCTCTTCGAACCACGCACGTACACTGGCAGCTGTATGGCACCTCGCATTGTCCTGCTGGAAGATGCCATCATCCTGAGGAAAAACAATGCGCATGTAGGGGTGGACATGGTCCGCAAGGACAGATGCGTACTTGTATTGATCCATCGTGCCTTCCACAATAATCAGTGAACCCAGAGAATGCCAGGAAAACATTCCCCAGACCATAATGCTCCCGCCTCCAGCTTGGACCGTTCCTGCAATGGTTGCAGGGTGGTTCCTTTCAGAGGTTTCACGCCTTATACGCCAACGTCCATCTGTCCGATGGAGCATAAAACGCGATTCATCTGAAAACGCTACCTGTCGCCACTCAGTGGACGTCCAGCTGCTGTACTGGCGTGCAAATTCTAGCCTTCGTCGTCGATGAACACCAGTCAGCATAGGTGCACGAACCAGGCGTCTGCTTCGGAGGCCCAGACGCAGCAATGTTCGCTGAATAGTGGTTTGGGAGACACTTGTGGTAGCCCCTTGGTTCATTTTAGTGGTCAGTTGCTCAACGGTAGCCCGTCTATCTGCCCGAACGCATCTCCGCAACCGTCGTTCGCCTCTGTCATCTATGGCCCGTGGTGCACCACATTTGCCACGTCATTGATTTTGGACAGTCCCATTTTGCCATGCACGGTACACTTTTACCACGGCGGCACGCGAACAGTTCACAAACTCAGCCGTTTCGGAAATGCTTCCACCCTTGGCCCGAAAGCCAATGATCATGCCCTTTTGGACGTCGGATAAATCGCTTCATTTCTGCATTACGCCAACGATTGAAATGTTTTCCGAAGCCCACACACACCCTTTATATACGCTCAACTGCACTGTGCTGCCACCTGCCTTCTGTGATTGGTTATTTAACTCTGAAGTGGAAAGTACGTGGTGGTCACATTAATGTGACTGGACTGTGTATAAAAACAGTGAAATGAAGAGGCGGGTGTGTGTGGTGGAGTTTTAACAGTCGCGCCACAGAAAACGCTTTACTTTCCTTTTTCTACCCACATGAAGAAGTTGCAGCGCGCCTCGGGGTTGGAAGCGTGTCCCTGAGGCCGTCCGCACACAAAGAACTGTTTGCCCATGTTTGGGCCGTCTTTTTTCACAGTGCGGAGCACACAGGGTTCCCTGTGCACCTTGCAGCAGGGGGCCGGGGGCGGGCCGTGAAGCACAGACTTCCAAAACACAGATGATGCCCCCTTCTTGACATCTGATTGCCCCTCAGTGAGCCGAGAGGCCGGCTGCTTGGCCTTCAGCGCGCTGCCTGTTTCTCCTGCGGCGCTGCTGGTGCACAGCTGGGACGGAGCGGCAACAACAGGCTCAGGGTGTTCAGTCGTGCCGCCCGTTCCTGAACGCAGCTCGCTGGTCGCGGATGCCTTTGGCTTGCTGTGCGATGAGGTAAATTGGTCCAGACCAGATGTGTTTGCACACGGTTTAACATCTGTGAGTTTGGGTTTGAAAAAAGAAAGGAGGTTACCCAGTGGCTTTGAGGAAGTATTTGTTGTCTTTGACTTTTTTCCCTTTGGGGCAGCAGATTCTGACGCTGATGATCGTTTTTTACTATCGCCACAAAACGGGTTCATGTTCTCCCTCTTTTCCTCCTCTTCCTGGGACCCAGGTAAAGCTTCCTTCGACTTTTGGTCCACCTTCACCAGGAAGCGAGAGAGTTTCTGCTGCTTGCCGGCAAACTCTGGCAGGTAGCGAGTGCAGAGGGGAGGAGGTTTGGAGCAGGGAAGAAGCGAACATTTCAGGTGCGCCCAAACGGGACAGTGATCAGAGCCCTCCACCTCCGGCATAATGTCTGCCCCAGAAAACTGCTCCTGGGCCAGCCGGTGGTCCGCAAATATATAATCAATACGCGTGCCGTAGTTAGTCTGACGGGCTCCGGTGAGAGTGGACCAACAGGTGAAGGCGTTAGTACGAGTTGGGTGAAAGTAGCGGAAGATGTCTATAAATTTTCCCATTTGGGCACAATCTGTTGTCTCTGATTCTTTATGATGTTCCTCCTCTTCCTCTTCTTGGGCGCTACTGTACAAAAAGCTATTCAGCCATTTCCTCCCAGGATTCTCAGCAAAATCCTCCTGAGAAATATAAGAATAACATTTTGGTTATTGAACAGGAACAAGTAGAGTAATGGCAAAAAGAAGGTGCAACCTCTTTCTATTCCAGGAATTTATGATTCTGATCATTTAAATCTAACCTCATGAACAGAACAAAGACCGTGTCAAAATGAAAAAGCGGTGTGTGTCAAGCTAAGTATATCGTCGCTGGTTTCGCAACACCTTCAGAGAGGGGAAGTAGCAAAAAGGTCATCATATGATTAAATGAAATGTTCCCATACCTATATGCTGCATGTGCAGAAGTTGTAGCAGTTTGCTCATCTGTGGCATAAAAATATGTTTGCACAATGTACCAGAACCTTCAGAGCCACATAAAGACGGTTACAAAGTCGGCCTTCTGTCACCTGAAGAACAGTTTCAGGGTCGGAGGACTAATGTCTCAGCAAGATCTAGAGAAACTCATCCATGCCTTTATCTTTAGTCGCATCAATTACTGCAACAGTGACATCACAGGTCTGCCTGAAAAATCAGTCAGGTGATCCAAAATGCTGCTGCTCGCATTCTGACTAAAACCAGGAAGACAGAGCGCATCACCCCAGTTCTAAAGTCTCTACACTGGCTTTCTTTAGCTCAGAGAATAGACTTTAACATACTGCTGTTATTTTATGAATCACTGAATGACTCAGCACCACAATACATTAAAGATCTGCTGTTGTATAAATCTTCCATACCTCTCAGGACTTTGTATTTTTTGTTTTATGATGTAAAGAACTTTGAACTGCCTTGTTACTGAAATGTGCTAACAAATAAATTTACTGATCGATTGATTAAATGTCAAAACACGGACCTTCCCACACTTGATAGTCCGGTAAACTCGGTTTGACTGCAACATTTGTTACACTTTCAGCAGGTGGGGTTTGCTTTTATAGTTCACTGAGTCAAACGAACAGAACCTTTTGAAAAACCTGTTCCCCTCCTTGCCTGTGGTGGCGCTGCACCAAGAACTAATGAAGGAAACGACATGAAGACCTCCATAGAAGACAAGAGCGCAACTTCCTTCCTCATGAAATGTAAATAAAATGGAGTGGTGAGATTTTAAAGGTTGTAGGCTTTCTCTTGAGTCTTTGACAAATAATATTAGTTTAAAAAAGTACTTCCATCACGGCAGTTTTTAAAGCTTTTACTTACCATATCACTTGGGTCACAGTGGTCTATCTGCTGATGAGAAGTATTCACATCTCCTAAAATGATGACACGGCTGGAGATCAGAAAAGACAGTTTAGAAATCTGTTAGAAAGAAGCAGAGGAATAACAGAGCAACAGGAAGTGGAAAATTAATTAAGTACAGCAGCAAAGATATGGAGGACTTCTCTGATAGTTTGCACAAATTAAAAGGAGAACTTTTTGACTATTCACTTCAGATTAAATGGAGATTTTCTGTGAATTTAGGTCTGGACTTTGGCTTTCATAACTAATGAATGTTTGAAAAAGAATGATGCTTCACTGTGGGTATGTCGTTTTCAGGGTGCCATGATGGTAATATATCACAAATAGCTTTTTAAATGTAGGTCAAAAAGTTAAATTATGGTAAAATCTGGCCACATCTCCTCCCATGATTCTCCTCTGCATGGCTTGTGAAAGCTGCAAATGGGAATTATGCAACTAGGTCAATGAAAGTCCATGTTGATGCAATCTGCTGGGTTTGCCAAGTTTCCTTAGAAGATTTTTAAGCAATTTTGGATGATAAACAGAGCTTGATTTATTGCTTAATAACTAGGATCAACAAATCACTGAAATTTGTTGTGAATTGGTGTTATATATTTAAGCTGAATTGAATTGTAGCTTTCTTTCTTGCCACTTTCCGTCAAATTAAGATCTTTAGTGGTACATGACCATTTTCAAATTCTCCCACCTGAGCCGTGGCTCTCTGCAGTGTTTATTTACACTGAAAACAATGTAAATAAAAATATCAACGGTTATGGTTGTAACATGACAAACTGTACAAGATGTAGAAACAAGGGTATTTCTATCATTAACTGCAGCCAATTATTTATGGACAAACATTTAGATTAATAATATCAAAAGAAACGTAGTTTGTGTTGTAGTTGAAACGTTTGTGGTAAAAGCAGGAAACACCTGTGCCAGACTCTTCGTTCCACACTCACCTCCCGCCTTTTAATAACGCTTCGGCCCGACACTGAAGCAGCTTGTAGAACTGCAGCTTGAACTGCTTTCGCTCCGGCTTGTCTGGGTCAGCGCGTGGGCAGTAGACATTTATTACAGTAACAGTTTGCTCTGTGTCCTGACACCTGCGGATGGGAAACAAAAAAATCAAGCAAACACTGCGAAAATCAGATGGGTTATTTTTAGAAGACTAAAGATTGGGATACGGTTAGTATGAGTTAATAACCAAAACATCTGAATGCAGAAACCAAATTCAGTCCCTATTCTAACAAATACATTTTTTATCCATCCATCCATTTTCTGTACACCCTTGTCCCCAGTGGGGTCGGGACGGTTGCTGGTGCCTATTTCCAAATGTTTTGGGCGAGAAGTGAGGTGCACCCTAGACAGGTCACCAGTCTGTTGCAGGGCAACACAGCAACAGACAGGGCATACAACCATGCACACACACACCTAGGGAGACTTTAGAGAGACCAATTAACCTGACAGTCATGTTTTTTGGACTGTGGGAGAAAGCCGAAGTACCCGGAGAGTAGGGCTGTATAATAATATCGATATCACGATATATATCGATGTTTTCTTTCCTAGAAAAAAAATCGATATTCATCTGCAAGTATCGTAACATCCAACTGTCAACTTGCTCACTCATTGCTTGCTTGGCTGGGAGAGTGACTAGGTCATCAGGCTTAGAGTGATTCCTTCAGATGTTCAGGTTTAAAAGGTATCAAACTATTCAGAGCAGGAACTTGGTTCACTTTATTTACTTTACAAATGTATGTCAGCTACAGTTTGTACTGCTTCAATTAAAAGAAACATGTTTTCTCACCACTTTTTTGATTCATTTTGTCCAGCTGTCAACTTTCAGTCCATGTCCAACCAGAGCCAGGTATCGGGTAGTTGGTGCTTTTAATCAGTTTTCAGTTAAATTAATTCAATCCAACTCTATAACAGTCACAAAATATGACCAAAATCACTCTATCCCTCTAAAATCTTTCAGAAAATCGCAAAAGTGTATTGAATTGTATCGTTTGCTGAATATCGCAATATATATTGTATCGCTGCACAGTGGTGCAGTTGGTAGAGCTGTTGCCTTGCAGCAAGAAGGTTCTGGGTTTGATTCCCGGCCTTTCTGCATGGAGTTTGCATGTTCTCCCTGTGCATGTGTGGGTTTTCTCCGGGTACTCCGGTTTCCTCCCACAGTCCAAAAACATGACTGTTAGGTTAATTGGTCTCTCCAAATTGTCCCTAGGTGTGCATGGTTGTTTGTCCTGTGTGTCTCTGTGTTGCCCTGTGACAGACTGGTGACCTGTCCAGAGTGAACCCCGGAACGTTAGCTGGAGATGGGCACCAGCAACCCTCCCGACCCCACTATGGGACAAGGGTGTCAAGAAAATGGATGGATGGATGGATATTGTATCGTGGGCAGAATATCGTGTATCGTAAGATTATTGTATCACTACAGCCCTGCCGGAGAGAACCCACGCATGCACAGGGAAAACATGCAAACTCCATGCAGAAAGACCCCGGGCCGGGAATCAAACCCACAACCTTCTTGCTGCATGCAAACTGTGCAGAATTTTATTTTTCATTTTTTACATTTTTTTCTCTTACATTATTTTGTGCTGCGTGATGACGGCTCGCCCCTCATTGTCCAAAAGCTGCAGCTCCTCATTTGAAAAGTCACGGTGGTCGCCGTAGCATCCAACCGCTCCTTCCTGGCTGGTGATGAGCAGACCTGTGAGTCCCTCCTCAGCAGCACAAGGAGTGGCACTATCCCTGCAGTAAGTCGCAACGCCTGGGAACACCAGGCATGGGAGAAAAAAAAGGTGTTGACATAAGGTTATGAACTTCCTTGTTTTGCAGGAGCTATCTTTAAATAAACACAGCAGATCTTTATCATAGTTTGTGTGATTTTTATGGCTGGGGATGCAGAATAGATGCGTTGTAAACCTGAGTAACCGCTGCGTCCTCGACTGTAGCTGAAATACGAGTTGTAGCCGTCAACAATAGCCGTCCGTTCATCCAGCAGGTCCCCTAAAAAGCATAAATGGGTTTAATCTTTTATTATTTTTCCTAGCAGCGTTCTGATGGGAGCACAATGGGCACAATAGCTTCTCTGTTTTTAACACTTACTTGTGACTTTAGTCTCCTGGACACAAATTATATCTGCGTCCAGGCTATCAAGAGCCTTTTTTATTCCACTTTTAAACGTCCTAATGCCGTTAATATTCCATGTGACGAGCTTCATGGTTTCAGTCTTAAACTAGAGAGCGGCAAAAAGCTACTGTGAAAAGCCGGAAGTAAACCGGATGTTGGGCCCGACGCAAGCGGAAGTCTACTTTTGCCTTTTTATAGTTTATTGTGATGTTATTAAAACCTAATTATTATTGATTTCAAGGTGCTTCTGTTTAATATTTCTGAATTATACGTGATATATTTTTCGGATAGAGAAGATAATAAGCACGACACCAAGGTTGACGTTAGATTCTTAGCTTTAACTGTAGAGTCAGTAAAGGGCTATTTAATTTATTTAAAGAACATGCAAACTTCAATCTGCTCTGGATCAAAATTTAAGTTACTCATAATGGTCAGAGCTCCGCTGAATAAATTTTTAACGGGATCTTTAAAATCAAGATTGGTATTTGGAAATTGATTAATATTTTTAAGACACAAGAAAGTATGATTTCAATCCTTGACATAGATTAATTACAAAATAACAGTGTGTGCTTAAAAGACACTGACAAGCCTTTTAAAATAATGTAGTCTAAGTCTGAACAGTTTAACTCTAATATTAACTCAAATAATTTGGTGGTTAAACCAAAAAGATGAGAAAACATTACAATTTCAATGTTCTTAAGTGTTTATATGTTCATTGTGGAATAACATATTAGAGCTTTGAACAATGACACACCTGATCACACTAAGTAATTTCCTAAAAAGACTACACAAGAACTGAATTGTCAAAAATATTTAATATTTTAAAAAGAGATAAATATGAAACTTTGTGCAAAAATATTTTAAAGACTAAAAATAACAAATATGAGTTAACGAAGTCAACAGAAAATTCAAACCACTCCTAAAAGTAAATATACAAATAAATGTGCACGTTGTGTACATTAAACATTAAAAGGTCAAGTGCGTTTACTCAATTTCGTATGGATATGGAAGCCCATTTCTCCCACTCTGTTAAAAAAATTATCTCATTATAATGAGATACCATTACTAGATCATTATATCTATCTATCTCGATACTAGCAAGAGATAGTATCTCTTGCTAGTATTTTGTTATAATGAAATAGTATCTCATTATTATGAGATACTATCTTGTTATAATGAGATACTGTCTCATTATACTGAGATACTATCCCAAAATAATGAGATAGTATCCCGTTATAATGAAATACTATTTCATTATACTGAGATACTATCTCAAAATAATGAGATAGTATCTCATTATTAGAGATAGTATAATAAGATACTATCTCAAAATAACAAGATAGTATCTCATTATTTTGAGATACTATCTCAAAATAGTATCTCGTTATAATGAGATAGTATCTCATTATTTTGAGATACTATCTCATTATAACGCGATACTATCTCAAAATAACGAGATACTATCTCATTATTTTTGAGATGGTATCTCATTATAACGAGATACTATCTCAAAATAATGATATACTGTCTCATTATTTTGAGATAGTATCGCGTTATAATGAGATAGTATCTCAAAATAATGAGATACTATCTCATTATAACGAGATACTATTTTGAGATAGTATCTCATTATAACGGGATACTATCTCAAAAATTATGAGATAGTATCTTGTTATAATAGTAATGAGATATGAGATACTATCTCATTATAATGAGATAGTATAATTAGATAATTATTTTAAATTTTTTAACATAGTGGCGGAAATGGGCTTCCATAATTTGGAAACCCATCACAGATACAACCACCCGGTAGCGCTGTGGTTTAAACTGCAGTACCATGATGGTACATAAGAGGGCGCCCCTGTTCCTTCACGTTTCCAGCGCGCATTTGACACTCGACCCCTCCGCGAAGCGAGGGAAGCAGGTGGGTTGGGAGGACGCGGAGCGGCTGTTCGCCAAACCAAACCCGGTACCGCCGCTAACTGAGGTAACCAGGAGACCCGCCGTTGCTGAGCGGCCCTCTGGAAGGAGCAAGGCGGCGGTTTTGTGGCGGCAAGCGAGCTCCGTCGTTGAAGTAAAACAGCGACGTGAGTACGTAGTTTGGCTGCTGATGGCTGACTGTCCGGGCTAAGTAGCTCGTCTGGTAGGATTCAACTGGGATAGAGAGAGAGCTCTGTTTACTTTGGTTAGTCCCCTGCTTTGAAAACGTATCAGATTTAGATGCTCGACCTCCTAACTCTTCTAGTAAGTGTACATTATGGATTAATTTGCGGTGTGCATCACATTAAGCTAAGCTACCGATGCTAACAGTCTGGTCAGTGTCCCGTTTCTCTACCGGTGTCGTGTTCGGTTCTGCGTCCCTGCCAGACGATCTCTTATCATTTATATAACAGGTTAGTCTAAGAAAATACGTGATATACCATTGGATTCTTGTATTTGATGCTAGGAGAGTCTGCTTCGTGATCTGGTAGCAGCAGATGCTTTCAGGATGACTAACTGCATCATCTGATGTATCTATCCATCTTCGGTCAAAGGGTGTCGACGACTTCCCACGTCAAAGGAACATAGATCCACTTTGGTTTTGTTTTGTTTTCATAGTATTTTGTTCTGTAGCTGGCATCTGTAATTCTATAGTTTGGAAGCCAAAGCCTGGCAGATTGAGCTCAGCCATCTCACTGCAATAATGGGATCCAGTTTCTGTCTGTCTGTCTGTCTGTCTGTCGCTGATGATCACAGGAGTCATTCATGCCGAGCTTTAAATAATCTGAACGAGTCTCTGAACGCAAAGCCTTCAGTTTTACATGAGAGCATCAGCAGAGTCAGCACTGACACATGAGACGCACATGAAATGCTTACAGTTTGGTCATTTCAGACTTTAGCCTCACCAATCAGAGGTTCAAGTTAAAACAGTTTCTAACTCGACTATTAACAGTGTTAATGTTTGCTATTCTAGTAAAGTTGAGGCACTGAGTAAAGCTATGCATAAAGACATAATGAAATGATTTGCAAATTGCACAACTTGTGACTTGCAGTTAATAAAATGTTGCTTATTTGGTGCTAATTTAGAAGTTTTAAATTGGTTTTTAACAACTGTTTGTCACAATAATGCATTTTGCTGGATGTTAATTTATCCCAGAAATTATGTTAAATGATAATATTGTTTTGAGACAATTTTCAAATAAAATAATGGTAATGTCGTAATAATGCAAGTACACCCTCTGAAAGATCAACAAACTTTTAATTTCTAGCAAACATTTAACACTAGAACTGGAGGAAATTGTATATACCTAAAACAAATAAAACAATAAATTAATTGGATATTTAAGTCTCTGTTTATGGGGTTCCATTTGTGTCAAAAATAAGTAGAAGTCAGATGTGTAGATGTCGTTGGTCTATGTTGTGGCTATGTGTCGTTGGTCTATGTTGTATGTCTATGTTGCATATGCGTTCGCTGCATATGTGGTTCATTCTGTAAACACAATTTTACTGCAAAATGGGAAAACGTTGAGACCGATGCGATGCACCAGACTGGAGCCGTTCGTCTTTGATAGAAAGTGAGAGAAACAATCAGTCATGCAAATGGAAATTATCAAGTGTGTTTTAATTTATCATGTGGTTGATTTATTCCTGCAGGTTTACTATGAGTTTTTAGAGCAGAAAACTCCTTGAAACCCAACTAATGAACAGTTAAAAACGTGGCGCCACTAATGTTACCTTTTATGATGTGTACCACCAGATATGCAGGTATTTTTTATTGTAATTTATTTTGATTTACCTGACCAGGCAAGACGTTTCTGCTCAAACTCGTCCTTTTTAAATCAGCTTTGTCTCAGCCTGGATGCATATGATTTCTTCTTTGCATGAAATCATATGCAATACAGACAATTTGCGAAAGCTCGTCTAGCGTTGTTGGCAACAGAATCATCCAAAGTGTCTGTACTGTGCCTCTCGTTAGCAGGGTGGTGGTTATGAGGGTGGAGGCGTGAGGGTGTGGCAGCGGATCGTCGGCAGATAAGCGCGAGGCGGGGTGAAGATGTTGGAGACGGATGCCGACCCGGCGGGTGGCGAGATCGAGGAGGACGTGGAAGCAGACATGGGCGGCAGAGACTTGAAGGCCGAGGTGATGCGGCTCACGCTGGAGCTCCAAGAGGCGACGGAGGAAAAGCTGCAGGCCGCCCGGTACGGCCTGGTGGTGTTGGAAGAGAGCGCCGCCCTCAAGATGAAACACACGCAGCTGGAAGAGGAACACGAGTCCCTAAAGCTGGAGCTGCAGCAGCTCAGAGAGGTAAGACCAATGTGTTCGCCATCAGTGTTTTAAATGATACAATCATCAACTCTTAACTAAAACGTCCAGGGTGAATTTTTATTGCAATGATGACATAATCATTTGATCCAGCATGTGTGATAGATTTACAGCGATGTGCTTCCATGACCTTTTAATCCCAGACTCAAAAGTCAGTAATCCTCCATTTATACATATTGTTGTGTGATATAACTGTAAGCCAATGGGATAGTTTAATTCTACAATGTTGGCAGAAATGCAAATAGCATAACGGTGCTATCTCACTGCTCCTACTGATGATTTGAATTTTCACAGCTGAGGAGCGGCTCGCAGCGTTTAAAAGTTCCTCCTTTTCCTCTTTATATTTACGCCTCTATGAGGCATATATTTAAATATATATTAATTACACTTTAGGAATTATTGTACTAAAATAAAGGCTTGGCTTCATTTGTGGCCTAAAGGGAAATTAAACTTTATCATGTAATGTTTGAGGGATCACGAGGATCGGATTATCAGGATGTCCACCTTTTGTTCAGAAACGCATTGCACAGCTTTATGGGTTTAATTAGATGCAAACAGTAAACTCTGTGTCTCCCTGCGAGCTCTGACTTCCCCAGGAGGAATCCTGAACTCTAGTGGCATTCCTGTTGGTTGTTTTCCGACTGGAAACTCAGAAAATTTTGCTTCGTAGAGCGAACAGAACAGACCATTTGTGTTTTGCTCCTACTAAAAATATTTTTCTCTGGATTTTCCTCTGGTTTTGATGTGATTTGTTGACAAGTTGGCATATTCCCATTGATATGAATAGTAAAGGGTAACAAATACTTAATTTCTTTGGGCAAAAACTCAACCTAGCTGAAAATCCAATTTTCCTTTATGTGCAAAAGAAACTAGGCTGTGGTTGTTGGAAAATGTCCACTACCCATCGTACATAACACTCTGGGGTTGCGGCCAACAGAATCCCAGACAACTGGGTGTGGGAGTTAAGTTTCATCTGGACTTCAGTACCATTTGTTTAGAAGGGCCAATCCCAACTATTTGAACTGCTATTCCTAATGCATTTTATTAATGTGTGTATTTTAGACCCTGGAGTTCAGAAATAATCTGAAGCACGAGCATGTGAGGGAGATCAACAGACTGTAAACTATATGAAGAGGAAACCTCATCATGTTGTTTATATTGTTAAAAATTAATTTTATTAAAGTGAAGAAACTTAATAGTCAAACTTTTGCTTAAAGGCTTTCAAGACTGTCATTGGGCTGAAATGATTAATCGTGATGAATTGATTTTCTTTTAAATAATTGTCAACTGATATAGTAATCAATTAATTAACTGGATTATACAGAGCCTAAAACAGGCCATTTGCTAAATGAACATTATACCCAGAGAAGTAAATAAGCCAAAACTACAAACAAATTCAGGAAAACTTGCTAAGCCTGGTGGTTGGGTGCTAGGGCAGCCTGTTATTTTTTTTGGGTTAAAGTTAACAGGAAATTTGAAAATATCACTTGATAATTATGTGTTATTGGAAGATTAATACCTGAACACCAACTGTAAAGCCTTTAAAAATGCAAACATTTTAAAAACACCTAAATAAATACGCAATGCTTAGCCTGGTGGGGGCACAAGCAAAGCCTGGTGGCCCGCCAGGCTTATAATGCACTGGTGTAAACCCTGAAATCTATACATTTTGCATTCAAGATAAACAAATAAAAACCTTTATCTTATACCTAAAAGTTCTCAAATGTCAAATTTTTCTTCACCTGGTTCAAATTCTGCATAAAAAAAATCTCCTGTTAACCTCCTTTTGCTATCCTTTTATTAATTGGTTGATCCAAAAACTAATCAACAGATTATTGAATTAACAATTGTTTTACAATTTATTTTTAGGTGATTAATCATCGGGATAATCGACTAATCGATAATTAGAATAATCATTAGTTGAAGCCCTACTTGGTAATAAATGTCGCAGAGAAGCATAAAGGTATTTTTCAAGCTCCATGTTAGGAGAAGCTCTTTCTGAAGGGTCACAGCCTTACAGAATTTTAATTCTTTCATAATCGGCTTCAACTCAATTTCTTGGATATTCAAGATTTAAGGAAAGCAGTGTGAGCTGGTGCCTCCAATTAGCATTATTATGTAACAGCAAAGCGCTTTTCAGTGAAACATTTTTCAGCGTTTATTTCATCAGTCGCCATCAGTGTCTTGCTTCCTGATTATAGAAAGCTGCAGATAGATGCGTTATGCAGCTGTAAGCCAAGCATTAGGCTTATACTGTGTTTCTGGAGCACCATAGTTAGGAAGATGACTATTAAAGTCTCCATTTATTCCTATCCTTTTTATGAATCTAGGATAACTTTGAGTTGTCGTTGATTCATCCATCAACTCAGTGGCTTTTTCACACAGATGCTTGTGAGATACTTCACGTTTTCCCCAATTTTTCCACTTCTATTGTTTGTGTAAAGGCTTTTGCAGATTCTGTGAGCAGCCAGAAGCGTGCAGCTGCTGATGGAGAGTGTCGGGAAGAGAGCCTGCTGCAGGAGACGGCCTCCAAAGAGGCTGCCATGGCAACCCGGATGGAGGAAGTTCAGGCTGAGCTCAAACAGACCCGTCTTGCTCTGGGCAACGCCCACGCCGAGCTCGACAGGCTGGGGGGGCTCTCCACCCAGCTTAAGAAGGTACGTTGCGTCAGTGTTTTTCATCCGCTGTGCCGCGGCACACTAGTGTACTGTGAGTGATCGTCAGGTGTGCCGTGGAAATTATTCAAATTCACCTACCGTATTTTCCGGACTATAAGCTACTGCCGTTTTCCTAAGCTTTGAACTATGTAGCCCGATGTGGCTTTTCTGTGGATTTTTCTTCAACCACCAGGGGGCTCTTTAGCCGGAAGTGAATCATTGGAAGTCAAAATTGGAAATCAAAGAAGAACGCGCTAATTTTCATTTAGAACAAGCACATGCTAGCAGCAGGCACGACAGAGAAATGTTTTCAAACTCATATGATGCAGCTTCTAAGTTGAGGAGTATCGATTTGGCAGTACACGAGGGAAATGGAGCCACTGCACGTAAACTCGGCGTGAACAAAACCGGATTTGGAGACGGAGACCTGGGTCCTTAATATATCCAGCAGTTATTAGGACACTGCCCTCTGCTGGGTCCTTATGGGACACCGAGAGCGGCAGAGATACCAGCGGCCTGTAGTTCGGTGCGGCTGATATGTTAGTTTCCAGAGGGGGGAGGATTCTAAAAATTTGAAGGTACGGTTTAGTATGGTGCGCTCATAGTCCAGAAAATACAGTAATTGGTCTTAACAGATTTTTTGAAAATGAATCATCTGCAAATAATGCCATCTTTGAGTGTCTTTGCTGTAGTAGTGACTAACAGCGTAATCATGTAGTTTTCTTACCACTAGATGGCAGTAGGTACAGAGCATTTTACATTAAAACAAAAGAATTAGCGTCACACACAACAGTGTTGTTTCACTGTTCAGGTGTATTTTTGAAGTGGGCATGTTAAGTGCAATTTGAAATAAGACATATAAAATATGATAAAAAATAAACTTTTAGGTTTATTTGATTCCTATTCAAGACACTTTGATAAGAATGACTATATATGTAATATAGGCGGCTACAGAGTATCTTTGTTTACATTTTTGGTTGGTGGTGTGCCTCATTATTTTTTTCAATTAAAACAATGTGCCTTGGCTCAAAAAAGGTTGAAAAAAACTGTGCTGTGTATCCACCAGTCAGTCCTGTTGTATTCAGTTAATTAATCAATATGTCAACTTTCCAGTCTGAATTGAAAGTTTTGCTGTGTTCTGTAGGAATGTGAATGTCTGGAAGCGGAGAAGAACCATTTGAGGGATGAAATGAAGGAATATAAAGTACGCGAGCTGCGTCAGCTACAGGACAACGGTGAGCTGGAGGAGGAAAATATCTCCTTACAGAAACAAGTGTCTGTGCTAAAGGAAAACCAGGTCAGTGTCATTTGGCTATTTATTCCCCCCATTGCCTGTTGAGTTAATTGTTTGTATGTAACAGGGTTTTATTCTAACAATACAATACATGTGAAGTTTGCCAAAATTAGTTTATTTATTCTTCGAATTAATTTTGTTTAGTCAAGGGGTGCGTTTACACTTCAGCCTGAAGTGACCCAATTCTGATCTTTTTTTTTTTTTTTTTTTTGACGAAATGCGACCTGTATCTGATCTTTTTATGGCAGTGTGAACAGAACAGGTCAGATTCTTTTTAGAATGTGACCCATATCTGATGCGTATCTGATTCAAATGCGACCATAACGTCCAGGTCGCATTCATCTGAACTGAACGTCACTGATTCTCAACAAATCTCACTATTCTGTGTCCTGATATGCGCAACCGGAAAGAAAAACAACAACCATGACGGACAATATGATGATTAAGTTGTTAATATGTTGTCTTAGGCGGATAACAACCTCAAATATGTAAACTAAGCTCCACCGTTAACCTCCATGTTTATTTCCGCAAACACTGAGCTCTTCTTCTTCTTTTTATGGCGGTTGGCAGATCACTGAGAACGCTGACGCTATAGCGCCCTCTACTGCGCATGCGGGACACTTTCAGGTCGTTTGCCCCGTTCACACTGCAGATCACATACAGGTCGCATTTGACAGTGTGAACGGCCCCGGGAAAAAAATCTGAATTGCCAAAAAATCTGAATTGAGTCACTTCAGGCTGCAGTGTGAACGCAGCCAAGAAGTTGATTCACATTTATTGGTGTTTTCCTTCTGTTACCCTGCTCTTGGCAGTTGGTGGTTGCCGTAGTAACCAGTAACTGGCAGCTCCTCCCTCTTTTTTTCTGTTGCCCTTGGTAACTGTGGAGCAGAAGCTGCTGGACTGATGCTATCTGCTGTTAGTTGGGGCTAAACTGATTATTTGCAATTAATCAATCATTTAAATAAATGTCAGCTAATTTAATTATTAATTAATTAACTGACTGAAAAAAGGTATTTTTTTACTGAAAGAACACAGTCAGAAAAATCAATCATACACTAAAGATAAACTATGTTGTTGTATTTTTGGCAATAAAATGCCTACTTTCTTACTTTAAAAGCAATTTAATTATTTTATTTGTATTTTCAATATTGTATCTAAAAGGCTGAAGTTGTTAAGTGAGAAACCTGCGGAATGTGACAAATTTTTAATCCGATTGTCTGAATAATCGATTACTAAAACAATCGTTTGCTGCTGAACAGCTCAGTCCTAAAACAGCTCAGCAAGATTGCAGATAACATGTAAAATGTATTGGGTGTTTGTTTATACAGGTAAAGATGTGGGTTTGCTTTAAATAGCCATGATGGCTCTGATGTGTTTACACAACCTTACAGGATTTCCACCTGGTAGAGTTCTGTTTATCTGCCCTTGCTCCCTTAGTTCTGTTTTAAATAAACTGGATGAACCAGCTGCAGCACACGTCTAAGTGTGGCTACAATAAGATATGTCTTCTCATAAGTTTCGTCTTAGCCACACATTTTGCCAACAAGGAAGTCGGCCAAAAACTGTAAATTCCAGCGGTGGGGAGCATTTCCCTGGCTTTTAACAGATCTAGAAAACAGACACAGAGTTTGGGAAAATACTTAAATTTCCAGATTGTATTCCTAAATCTAATTGTCTGAAGTTCTATCTGTACATTTGTCTGTTCGTTCGTCCAGGTAGACATAAGTTAATTCATTTATTCGTCTCTTTTTCCACCTGCTTTCCAAACACTTATTAGTTTGTCCATTTTTCCATACATAAGTCTGTTTACCTTTGTGTCTGTCTGAGCCTGAAAAGAGTGAAATTTTTAATGTTTTTTAAGATAATAGTAAGAAGAAATATGAGAATTTCTGGTTGGGTGAAATTGTAGCTATACTTGAAGAAAATGCATTCGTTTCTGCTTTTAGGTGGAGTTTGAATCAATAAAGCTTGAGCTATCCCAGAAGAACGAAGAGCAAGATGAGCTGCGAGCGCAGCTGGAAGAAGCCGCGAGGCTGAGGGAGATCGCGGAGCGGCAGCTGGATGAGGCCCTGGAAGCCCTGAAGGAGGAGCGGGAGCAGAAGAACAGTCTGCGGCGGGAGCTCTCCGCCCTGACCCTCAACCCGTTCGACTCCGTGGGGAACCTGGAGCTCCATTTGGACCAGCTGGACGACAGCCAGGAGGAGGGCCGCGGCGGGGAGGCCGACGCTCAGGAGGAGAACCAGGACAGCAGTCACACCAACGGGTCTGCGTCTGCGCCCAGCTCCAAAAGCAACGGCCTCGTCCAACGCTACTCCACGCCGCGCAACAGCGACGTTTTCCTGCGCGCTCCAGCCTCAGGCCTGGTGTCTGACCTGCTGAGTGAGCTGCACTTTTCAGACAGTCAGAAACTCAAACAGCAGCTGCTACAGGTATGCAACAGAACCAGCCTTACTGCTCATACAAATATTGCCTTAATTATATTCAAAATAACTTTCCTATTGAGTTTTAGAGGTGGAGTATTGTGTAGAATCCACTTTTTTGCTTTATGTCATGCTATAATGTCATTTCCTCATCAAAACAGTTCATTCATGTTTGAGGACTCCTTAAATCTCTAAGCCCAGTAGTTGAGCAGTCATTCGTCCAGTGACTCGTTAATGTTTTTGAGTTACAAAATGTTTAAAGTTGACAGAAAATTTGAAAATATCACTTGATGATTATGTTTTATTAAAAAACTGGAAGATAAACACCAACTATAACATCTTAAACCCCCCCAACAATTTTAAAAAGGCTTAAATAAATGAGCAATGCTTAGCCTGGTGGGGGTGCAAGTAAATCCTGGTGGCCCGCCAGGCTTATAATACCCTGGCCGAAACACTGGGTGCCTGAACGCTTGCTCTCACAAAGTTATTTCCACTGAGGTACTTTTGGAGCTTCCAGCCCACAGAAACCCCCCACTGTGCCTTCCCCACTCAGCTCCTGCAGACTAGTGGCAGCATTAGTTAGTAAACACCTCATGGAACCAGGGGTGGCCGTTTCTTGTGTCGTTTGTCTTGCTTCATGATAAATTTCCTATTATAATAATTTGCCTCTTTATGTCCCTGGTGTCCTAAATAAGCGTATTTGGGACATTCGAATGTTTTTCAAGAGCAGAATTTGTTTGTGGGGCTATAATTGGTGTGACACACAGCTAAAGCCACACAGTTGCCTAAAAAATAGCAATTCATATTTCTTATTGTCACTGAGCTCCTAAAATAAGTTGTAAACGGCATCACGGAGGAGCATCGTTGTGGTGACGATTTGGTTGAGTAATGGCTGAGTAATATTTTCATTGGTTTTTCTTTTTATCTTTTTAAAACTGTTTTTTCTCAGATTATCTTTGTCTGAAATTAAAATGTGTTTCATCTAAAATATTTGAGTGACAAAAAAAAGGAACTCTGTAAGGGGATCAAATATTTTTCACACCATCATACTGAGCATGTTACTTTTATATAAAATCACACCTGTTCATTCATCTTAAATGAGTAATTGTGTCTAAATATTAGCCTGCTCTTGTTGTTTCTACCAAACCAAATCACTAATCTCATATATCTGTAGATATTAGATGAAACTCCTCTTTGTCTGCTCAGGTTCAGTTTAATATCAACATCCATTATTGTCCCAAGTGAGGAAGTTTCAGCTCCATTTATTCTGTGTGACTAAGCTGTTAGCTGGCACTTCCTGTTGGAAACCACATCCGCTCCATGTTGCTGCAGGATTGTTGCGCAACAACTGCTTCACTGAGAAATTTTAGTCCACTCCTCGTTATTGTCAACGCAGCTTCCTTCTACGAGAATGTGTCTCGAATAATTAAGAACATATTGAATTGTCCCTTCTCTTTGTTTGGAGGAAATGCATTATGTATGATGCACTTAAGTTGGGGGTTGGGCTTAAGAGCTCCAGTCTAGCAGGAGCTAGTTTGGTCTCTGGATCTGCATGTGGTCACATTAAAAATGCATCAAGAGGAAGAGGGTGGGGAGGTCTGAGAAATCGTCCTTTCATTCTCTTAAAATAAATACAGTCAGTTCAAATTATCTGAATGAAAACTAGGAATGGTTAGTTTTGTTTTTTACTGATAACGTTGGCTTAGATCAGAGGTTCCCAAACTGTGGGGCGGGCCCCCTAAGGGGGGCGCCGTGCCATTGCAGGGGGGGCACAGGAAGCCGTCTGGATGGGAAAAAAACATGAACGCTGCATGCGCTGGGTTTTTTACCTTAGAATGACCAACTCTCTGTTAATCCTATGTCAATTTGATACAGTAGGGGCTTCCACACTTTCCATATCTGTGTCCTCTGTCACTTTTATCAGCAGTTAAAACAGTTTCATTCGTTGTTAACATGTGGTAACCTGTTTTTCCGAGCTGCCTTTAAACGCAACATGAACACTACAACGCTTAGTGGGTTTACACCTGTAGGCAGTGAAGGAGACCTGATGCTGCTGTACAGAGCTACGCAGGTGTGTTAGAACATTTCACAGTTTTTTCCCCCAAACTAACCGACTGAGTAGAGTAAAGTTGTTGGATGCAGGTAATGTTAGGTAAAACATGACTAGCTAATAACAATACATCTCCTTAAGCTTAACAAGTAGCCTGTAGGCTACCGATGTTGTTGACTGTTCAGCTACATACATTAATTTTGTATAACATTCTCAACAGATTTTAAACCAAAGCTGTTAAAATAATATATGCACTTTCCATTTAAGATGAATATGTGTGCCTGGAACTCCTCCAATGAGAGTTTTAGCTTCACCTGGTACAAATTAAGTCATTTTAATCAGAATTAATTATTAAAATACTTGCAGCCCCATTATAAACATTAATTTTCTGCCCTCCATCCATAAGCTTGTTAACAAGTAGCCCGTATGCTACTGGTGTTGTCTATGTTCAGCTACGTACATTAATTTTGCCCCTAAAAAGTCGATTTCCTCCCCCCCAGGACAGGGAGTCTCTAAGAATCCTCTCTCCCCCCTTCCACCGCTCTCAGACGTTGTTCAACCAGACAGCCATTTGTAATCCAATGGGGGGGGTCCAGAAAATGTTTGGAAACCACTGGGGGGGGGGGGGGGAAGAGTTTGGGAACCACTGGCTTAGATCTTCTTTTGGTGTTGTAGTTTAGCCGCCATCCAGCAGAGGTCGCAGCTGGTTGTCCTGAAGCGGAGCCGGAGATACAGAAACAAAGATGGCGGATCCATAGCGTAGTAGGAAATGGAAACGGTCCAAAATGAGTCCGGTGTGGGATATAAAATGTACTTTATGCGGTTCTTTTACGTTTAACAGTTAGCTTCTCATTCAGAAATTATTCATGTGCTACGAAGCCGAGGATATGTTGACAGAAAAGCGGAGGGAGAGGAAAATTATGACGTCTTGGACGAAAACATGGCGCCAGTAACCGTGGGTTATTTTTAGTTTTAACATCCCTTCAAAAGCCACCAGAGATGGTACTAATATATGAAGATCTCTGTTAATGGGGGATTAAGTGCTTCAATTATTCTTTTCATCTTTTAATTTTCTATTCAGCAACCTGAGAGGTTTCTGCTTTTTCATTTTTAAAATATGTCTAAGTTTAGTAATGCAAGAGCCACAATTTTCTGTTTATTCAGTCAGTATTTAATAAAGGTGATACAAAATAATGGTAATCTTTTATTTTTTAAATTCAGTACAATATGAACATTTTAGCCGTTTGACATGGAAAGACAGTCAGTCGCCTCTCTATTAATTGTTAGTTGATCAATGAGATAAATCAACTTTAAAATGGCTCCTCAATCGATTACTTGCTTTCCTAATTTGCATATTTTTGTGTGTGTGTATTTTCAGACAGAAAGGGAGAAATCCAGCCTGGGTAGCAAAGTGGAGGAACTGCAGATGCAGCTGATGATGTCCAAACAGGCTCTAAGTCAGCAGGAGGACAAGGTCGGCACTCTCACTCAGCAGCTGGAAGCAGCGCGAAGTCATCCGCATCCAAACCCGGAGGCAGAGGAGAGGCAGAAGGTGGAGACTGGAGAGGTCGGCAGTGAAGGCTTCGACTACGAGGTGGACACCAAGAGCAAAGAGGTGCTGGATGCACGGATGCGCAGCGGCCAGCGAAGAGCTCCTGAAGCTGCGAGACGAACTCTCTCAGGCGGGCGCGCGCTACAACACCCTCGAGCAGCGATACAAGCAGGAGAAGGAGCGATGGCGGGGCGAGGCCCAGGAGCTGGCCGACAAGATCCGGCAGTGCATCAAGTCCAGCAAGCAGGATCAGGAGCGCATCGGCGAGCTGGAGAAGGAGATCGGAGCCACGCGGAAAGTGGCGACCGACTCCGAAGGGCATCTGAGCGTCGCTCAGGAGGAGCTGTTGGCGTTCTCCGAGGAGCTGTCCAACCTCTACCACCACATCTGTGTGTGCAACAACATCACGCCCAAACGGGTCACTCTGGACTACTACCGGGACAGCGCTAGGGGTGGCGGCGGAGGAGGAGGAGTGCGAAGGTCACACCACATCTTCGCCCAACACAACGCTCAGAAGAAGCTTCGGGCAAACGACATGTTCATCTCCAAAGCTGCGGCGCTGCAGTTCATGGGCGAGGTGGACAGCGCGGGATCCAGCGCTGACTCGCTGACCTGTCCTGGATCCCCCACTCTGGATTTCAGGGACCCGTCCAATGTGTCCAACCTGGTTGCCGTTATCCGTTGTCAGATCAAGCACCTCAGGGTAAGAGGGCGGTGTCTGAGACGCATTGCAGAAACAAGACAGTTCAAAGTTCTTTACATCACAAAAACATCAGTCATCAGTTATGAAACAAGTGGTATGCATATTAAAATCATCAAGCAGATGTACATAAAATATATTGGTCAGTGTTCCAGTTACTATGAATCAAAGCCAGTTCTACACTGGTGGGTGTTTAGCCTTGATTTAGAGGAACTCTGTGTTTCAGCTGTTTTGCAGATTTCTTGATTTGTGGTGGATAGAAGCTGAATGCTGCTTCTCCATGTTTGGCTCTGGGGATTCAGAGCAGAACCAGAAGACCTGGAAGGTTGCTATGACAACAGCAGATCTTTACTATGTTTTGGTGCTGAACCATTCAGTGATTTATAAACTAACAGCATCTATTCTCTGAGCTACAGGGAGCCAGTGGAAGGACTTTAAAGCTGGTATGATGCGCTCTATGTGCCTGGTTTTAGTCAGAACTCCAGCTGGATCAGCTGCAGACCTGTGAGGTCACTGCTGCAGTAATCAATACGACTAAAGATTAACGCATAGATGAGTTTCTCTAGGTCTTTCTGAGACATTAGACCTTTAATCCTGGAAATGTTCGTCAGGTGATAGAAGGCTGACTTTGTAACCGTCTCTATGTGGCTCTGAAGGTTCAGATCTGATCTTTAGTTAATTACTGTAATAGCTGAAGCTGTGCATTGACTCTAGATCGTTCTTCTTTAGGTCCACAGTTTTTTTTCTGGTCATCTGGTGAAAGTTATGTCACATCCACACATTGATTTGTCCTTAGCATCTTTTTGGTGCTTGTATGAGTTCATAGTCACCTGGTGACACTGTAATGTAGCATGTAGATAGTAAATACGAGGAGTCCCAGGACTGAACCTTGTGGCAGCACCAGCTCACCTCTTACAAACAGTAATAAGTAATTTCCAAATCTTTTATTTTCAGGCTGCTACTAAAAGCCAGGCTGATATTCAGAGTGAAAGCTTTTCCCCTGTACAGTTTTCCCCAAACCTGACATTGTGTTCAGACAGCAAATGTCCTTGAGCGCCTCTCAAATCCAGCGCCGGTTCAGGGCTGTGCCGACACGTGCCTGTGTTGGTCTGAATGGATCGGATTATCAGGGGTCAAAGTTAAGAGTTGTGGCCTGAGGAAAACACAATCCTTTGAGCAAACATGATCTGAAAGCTTACATTTGTTCTTTCTCTGAAGCGAAAAATTTATTTTACAACTGAGGGTGGGCATTTGTCATGACATGTTATCTTCATTCGAGACAAATTCAAATTAATGTTTAAACTGTCCTTATTGTCAGGATTGTTAGTTTTACCATTTTCTCCACATTTTGTTCAATGAGGATATCAATAAAATTGAAAATATGATTGGAATAATTTACTGTGGGCAGTTTAGTGACATAAATTCATTTTTTTATGTGACTGGTGACCTGAAGAAGTGCATTACAGATGGGAATGTTTCTAAAGAGTAGCATTTGGTTAAGAACAGTCGCAGACATACAGTGACCTAAATAAATAAGTAATGAATAGTTTTTACTGTCACATTTATCTTTATCACTTTAACACTACAAAGTATCATGATGAAACTTAAAGTCCATATCGCCCAACTCTATGCTAGGAATTTGAAAGTTGCTGCTGAATATTTTGTAAACAATAAAGTGGTTTGTTCTTTTAAACTGTTGAAGACGTGTAAGAAATTTAGCAAAGCAGAAAATCATCCATTAAATCACTTTCCTCTGTCCCTGCGTGTGTCCACTCAGGTGGCTGTGGATCTCTGCCGTCAGAGGGGAGCGATGCCGTACTCTGGGCTCAGCAGCAGCGAGGAGTCGGAGCGGGACACCGAAAGCCTTTTGGAGGAAGTCCTAAAACTCAAATCCCTTCTCAGCACGAAGAGAGAGCAGATTGCAACCCTGCGGACTGTCCTGAAGGCAAACAAGCAGGTAGACGAAGCTGCAGCACTTTCCTCGTCTTTTAGGTTATTTGATTATTCCAGCAGCATTATCTGTCGATTTAGGTTAAACGTTTGTGCAGAAATGTGATGAATACGTTATGTGTAACCCATAGACCAGTGTTTTTCAAATTGTTTTCAGGCTGAGGACCACTTGCCCACCTAACTTTAAATTACCTCCTCAATAATGCAACATCTTAATAGATACAACCTGAAATGCAAAGGTTAGTCTCTTAACTCGTAGAGACTACTCCGAATGTGAAGGGGGGTGCAATAAAACCACGAACAAGTCATTTTGAGTTATGTACAGATTCTGAAAGTGGATTCTAAAACGTTCTTTACGTCAGGTGTTGTGTGCACTAATAGCATTTTAGGACTATTTGTAATTTGGAAGCTTAAGAAAAGAAGAATAGACTTGCGTTGCGTTGGCAAAAACAAACATTTTCTTTCAGCCAGCAGATCACCGAGCATAAATATTGTTATTTTTAGGTGTTAAGATGCAGTTAGTCAGCGTGGGGTGCAGCGCTGCTCAGCGCCTCGATGCCATGCATCATAAAAGCGTTCAAAACAAAAGTTCTCCAACTCATCCTGAGAAACTTTCCACCATAATCTGCAGGCTTTCCTTTTAGTGACTCGGTCTTCAGTCATTTATCAGTTATTATTTTTAAACCAATCCTTGGTAAGCTAACTGTAGCGTCACACTTTGAGCTAATACCACTGCAAATTAGCAGCTGTTGCGCGGAGCACAGTTTGAGAAAGACGGCCATAGACGTATTGTAATCTCTTCCAGGAAGCATAATAAGCCAAATCGCCCTCTTCACCATGTTGGATGCACTGAGTTGATTGGCTAATGTTCATATCGCTATCTTCAGGTGTACCTAATAAAGGGGCCCTTTGAATACTGAATGATTATTAGATCTTAAGCTGCTTTCTCCTCCACTCGTTTATCTCATCTGACCTACTTCTGTCGTTTCTCTCGTTACTCCAGACTCTCTCCAAGTGACGTTTTTGATTTATTCCATGTTTATTTTCATGTCACACTGTTAAACTGATGATGCTGTTACTGGGACAGACTGGGCTCAGGACTCTGGTTCGTCTGTAATAAAATATTTACAATACTGCATTAGATTTGGTTTGGCTTTACCATCACTGGAGTGAAGCACATTCCTGCTTAGCTTCGCATCATTAAGTACTGTATAGTCCTGATGCCCTGTTATTCTGGTACCAACAGAACTCCTAAATGTTCTGTTTGAAGAAGCGACCCGCTGCTTTTCCTGATGTCAGTCAAACGGCATTCATTTTATTTTTAGTCTGAACTGCAGCAGTCAGTCGTTTTGGCCGTTTATATTTGTCATTATTTTTTATATTTGTTTGCTTCAGTTGGTAACTGTTGTTTTTGCAGAGCTTCTACCAAATAACTCAAATTGTCTGTGTTGATGCCCAAACCACACTGTTATAGAAATGCATCGCTGCTTTGTTGGTAAAGTCTCAGAAAGCAAATATTGTTGTTGCATTCTTTTTTTTTAAATCACTTTTTAAAAATGTTTAAATGAAATAATTAAAAAACTTCTTACTTTAAGGTTTGTACAGGTGCTTTTCAATTTGGTGTTTTCAAGATTAGGAAAGTGGTTGTTTGTTGTTAAAAGTCTTTGAAAATGTTTTAATGACCAGATGTAATAAATGTTTTCGGTTTGATCAAAAGCCTAAATTTTGAAAACATTAAAGTTAAAACCAGATATTTTTATATAGCCAATAAAAATACATGTTTATTTTGTCACTGCGTGAAGTTAAATCAGTCTAAACTTTTCTTGTTTTAAGTCTGTTAGAATGACCAAAATTCTTTCTATCGGCTAAGTCCCAGAAAGGTTTGGAGCATTTTTGGAAATTTTGTTGTAACTTTGAGTTTAAACATTTAATTTGAGCAGGAAGGTAATTTACCATGAGGCATTGTTAATTATGATATATTATCTTAATAGTAATGACTATTGTCCCTATAATTGACATTGTTATATTTTAGGTGTTGAATTATGGTTTGCTCTGTGGTCAGTCCTATTGAGTGTGGAGATACTTCAAAACCTAAAATTTAGTTATAATTTTGCTGTAGAGTACCATCACAAAATATTAACATTAATATATTGAATTGAGACAGTTTTCTTATGTTTATAACTCCAAAGTTGGTGTTGGAAAAGTTTGCAAACTTGAATTTTACTGTGAAAGGTTCACAAACCTTGTTGTTTAAATGTTCGATCTTAAGGTGGTTTTTGTTTTTGTCGTTGCAGACGGCGGAGTTGGCCTTGTCTAATCTGAAAACCAAGTATGAGACGGAGAAGAGCATGGTGTCGGAGACCATGATGAAACTGAGGAATGAGCTCAAAGCCCTGAAGGAGGACGCTGCCACCTTCTCGTCTCTCAGAGTCATGTTTGCCAGCCGGTAGGGTTTTTATTTCTTTTCTCTAAAACCTGAAGAATAAAAGTTTTTTTCTAGGACTAAATGCTTTGTAAAAGCACTCGTTAGTGGGTAATGAGCTTACCGTTCTTATTACACTCGTGCACGATCTACAGCTTCACGTGAAGATTATAAGCCACATGCTTTGCCTTGTGCGGGGAAAAGGGACGGGCCGATTTGTCCGGTTCAGGCGGGTCGTGTTGGGGAGGAAGAGGTCCGAATGTTTGCACGAAACGAGTAAAGCTCAGCAGAACCAAGATCACCAAACTCTCCCTCACTGAACTGCTCTGCTCGGTTGGAAAGCAGTGATGATACCAATGCAATAAACTAGAAAAATGCATAATTCTCTGATTTTTATTAATGTAGCAGGTGTTGAAGAGCTCAGAGGTTTCTGGACGAGTATCAGCCTGTCTGGTCCGTTTGCAGACATTTATGAGCTGCTACTTGATTATCCTTAAGAAGGATTCAAGAACAGACAGTAATCAAGGCCAGCTGAAGTCTGATCCAACAGATTACAGCTTTGGAAAAGGTTATGGTTCAAGTTTAAGTTGGTAGTGTCACCATGTGGAGGGATGCTGGAACTGCACGTTAATGACTCTCCCTCCGTTCACCTTCCTACGTCGTTTTGATTGGTCTGTGGCTCTAAAACTCAACAAAATGCTGTTAAAGATGGTGATGAACATATGCAACATCATAGGTTTTATAATTGTGGCTTCATTAATTTATATTCTTGTTATATTATAATATACATTCAAGATTTCTAATATTATATATATATATATATATATATATATATATATATACAGTATATATATATAAGAAGAAAATCTTGAATGTTCAGAAATTCCTGAAGTGATCAAAACCCTTTTTTCTTTTTTTTTTTTGTTGGAAATTTTTTTTGCGTTCTTCTACAGAGCGAAGTCTCAGATTGGCTGTCGCTCTGCGTTCGTCTGCAAAAGTTCAGATTTTCCATCTGCAGTATTTTCTGTGTTGGAAATGCTCCTCGACACTCTAATGAGATTTAGTCTGAACGCGACAGAAGTTGTTTCAGTTCTCCGACGCGTTTCAGATTCTAAAAGTCGTCTTATTCGCGGTGCTAGTCGGTGTTTGCTCTAACAGACTCACTTTGCCTCTGACCTGATTGTGTTTGTGTGCCTTTCGATGAGCTCCTGCCCGCCTGTTTGCGCATGCTGCATGCTGACCCTGTCCACGTCTTCCAGGTGCGATCAGTACGTCACCCAGCTGGACGAGATGCAGAGGCAGCTTGCCGCTGCCGAGGACGAGAAGAAGACTCTTAACTCCCTCCTGCGCATGGCCATCCAGCAGAAACTGGCGCTCACTCAGCGTCTGGAGGACCTGGAGGCTCCTCAGGCCCCCCGCAGCCTGAACAGCAGCCCCCGGCGCTCCCGGGCCAAAGAGCTAGCCGCCAAGTCGGGCCGGGCCTCCCGCAGCCCCCGCAGCAGCCCCGGCAGGCCCCAGCTGAGGAGCAGTCCGCGGGCCAGCCCCGTCCTCGGCAGCAGCGTCCCCGCCTCGGCCACCCACCACTTGCGAGCTCTAACCCGAAGTCTCCACACAAGCCCTGTAAGAACCTCCTCTTCTCTTTCTTCCGACAGCAGCTTTCACACAAGCAGCCGGTCCCTCGGTGGCCGGGGTCTCCCAAGAGATGCCACCTTCATTAGAAGTCGTAGTATCAGTGATGTTTTTAATACGGAGGTGAGTCATAGACGTTCTCTGCCTCGTAAAGACTCCACCGGTTCTTTGAGCAGCGACTTAACAGTCAGCACGAGTGATAGACGAAGGGCCGCGTCCGGCCGGAGAGCTTCGGTCCCTGTGCGCCAGGACACTTTCATCAAAGCTCGCATTGCTTCTTCCTCTTCCAGCAGGCACAAGTCTGCTTCCTCTTCACACGCCGATGATTTAACCTCCTCTAAAGCTTCGCGTGTGTATCCTAACACAGCTAAAGCATGGGGCGAAAGCCGGCAAAACCCTGACCCAAAAACACACCTAGACGCCTCTGTGAGGAAGAAGCAGAGCAGGTCTAAATCCACACAAGGAGCAGCTGCTAGCAGCTACTCGTTGCCGCCAGAGTCGCGGCCAAACTCCAGATACTCGGCGGCCCAAACAGTGGCGGCTCTGTCTGCTCACAACCAGCCTGGTAAGCCCAGGATGAGCGGCGTCTGCAGAGAGTCTAGATCCTCCGTAAATAGAAGCACAGAGGAATCACACAGTGCTGCCAGCAGGAACTGTGGTAATAAAAGTCAGGCTGCATCTTCCAGGGCCCGGAGCTCTCATTCTAAAGGCTCTCGCAAGAAAAACTAGCAGCTTATGATCAGAAAGTATTATAAATATGAGATGTTGAATAAGCTGCTCTGTATGTATTGTTTTTTTTTAACCTTTTGTGTTTTGCCAAGAGATTTGTAGGTTTAATTGGTTTATTGCTGATTGCTGCATGGCTTGTAGTGACTCGTAAAAGTTTTCATACCGCTTGAACTTTTCCACATTTTGTCAAATTACAACCACAAACCTTTATGTGTTTTATTGGGACTCTATTCTTGGCTCATTTCTACAAATTTAGGCTTTATCCATCAAAAGGCTGAAATTTTTGTCTGTTATTTGCAAAATATCTCAAGGAACTACAGTTTTCACCCCACAAAATGACAAATACTTTGACATCTTTCACAGAGAGGCTTTTTTATTTTTCAGGGTGATTTACAATATTACTTTTGCTTTATGTATTGCAATTTCCTTCTACTCTTCTGTAACATTTTTACGTGACTCGCAGTGAACTGCAGATCTTATAGATGGAGTGAAAGAAGAATTCATGCTTCCACATTAAATCTGTTGAAATTAAAAGTATTCTCTCTATGCCCACATCCTGCTTGAAATCAACACAGATCCGTATAGAAAATTAGCTATAGCAACTTAAATTTGTTGCTACAGTCTTTTAAAGCGATAATTTCCGTTTATAAATTCAGTTCAGACTGTTTAAAGGGTTCAGACTTTGATTCTCGAGAAACGTTCCAAATGATTCATTGGGATGTGGATTTTTAGATTAGAGTAACATTCATAACTTCTTTAAAAATTGTAAACATTGGTTATTTGCTAGCTTCATCAACTTATTCAATTTCAAAAGGTATAGAACTTTTTAAAAACATTTGTGCAAAATTTGCTCCAACATTTTCCTTTTCACTTCCACAGACTTGCGCATCTCCTCCATCACCGGTGTGCCGGTTTTAGGCTCCTTCTTCCACTGGGCTGAACATGTTGTCTGAGCGCTGCTGCCCCCTAGTGACTGGAGGCTTTATTGTTCAAGCATGAATTCAAGTGCGAGACCATTTTTTTTAGGTTTATATTTGTAGAGCTGGAATGAAAGTGATCCATTTCTATCGTTATGCTTCAGATTTTGTTGTTTTTCCACATAAAAGTCTTAATAAAATACATTAAAGTTTGTGGTTGTAACCAAAACGTGGAAGTTGTAAGAATGATTTTGCGGTAACTGTAGGATATCTGCTTGTCATTATCATTCATTCTCATATTATCAGTTCTTTTTTTTTCTGATTAAGTTTACTTGATGTTTTTGTTTTGTCTCTGTCTCCCCCTGTTTCCGTAGCGCTGAAACGCTCCCACCATCACTCCAAAACCCCTCTGCTCCATAAGGACCAGTCTTCATCTTGTGACTTCCCCTCCACCCGGCTAATTCCTCCATCCTCCCTGCTTGACCTGAGACATCCTGTCCATCCCAGATATGACGCAGCATTAATCCCTCTCCACCATGGAGTGAAAAAAAAATCAAAAAAGACAGAAAATCTTCCATCCCAGCCTCTTGGTGTGGAGAAACCTGCATGCATCCCAGAGGAGGATGAAGAGTCTAACCTGCTGCTCATCTCTCCCTCTCTTCTCTCATTGACTGTGTCTGTTTTGTCTTTTTCAACGCGGTATATTGTGGTGAACCATCGACAGTATTTATTCCATAAACAGGACCTTTCTTGTACAGTATTTCCTATCCTCTGACTCAGATTCAAGGCTGTGATCTGTTCTCACACCCTCTTGCCTTCAACCTGGCAACCTTGTCCGGCCTGTTTGGCGTTCTTTAGCCTCGGAAAGCCTTTCGCTTCAGGGTTTTCTCCAGAAAACTTGCTAAGCCTGTTGGTTTGGCGCTATGGCAGTTGTTCATCCAGTCTTGTTTTTGAGTGAAAAAATATTTAAAGTTGACAGGAAATTTGAAAATATTACTTGATAATTGTGTTATTGAGAGATTGGAAGCTTAATACCTGAACACCAACTATAAAGTCTTGAAAATGCAAACATTTAAAAACAAAAAACTTAAATAAATAAGCAATGCTTAGCCTGGCGGGGACACATGTAAAGCCTGGTGGCCCGCCAGGCTTATAAAGCAGTGGGGGAACCTTGAGCTCGTCTAGAATGATCGAAGTGGAGCTTGCTGTTGTCGTTCAACTCCTACCTGTCTTTTTTTACCTTCTGACTTTCCTTGCCTGTCAGCTGCACCCTTTAACTAGAGGTCAGATAAAAAAAAGTTGTTTTATGTGGAAATAGATCAGCCATAACGTCACCGCCTCAGGTCAGAACCATAACTATTCAGATCGACAGTTTGAGAAGTCTTCAGTGGAGGTCTTACTTTACAAACTATGCAGACTGGTGCCTATTTCCTGCCTAACTTTTGCTTCAGCACTAGCTGCGTTTCCATTACAAATTTGCACAAATCTTGAATTTTTACTTCGTAAAAATTTAATTTTGTGATTGTGGTGATTTCCGTCACACACACGAATAAGTTTGTTCACGCATTAAGTCATTCAGAACTCAGCCAGTAGCTCACTGGAGCCGTTAGAGCGACAAACCTCTGCTAGGGAGCGGCTACGTGTGCAGCATTTTGGGAAAACCGAAGAGTTATGGAGTTAACATTTTCAAATGATGAAGCTCTTTATGAGCTGTGTGACGGTGTGAGATCTGGTGCAGTCAGCTGCGCATTGTCCACAAAACAAACACCATCTTCCTCCTATTTCCTGTCGTCTTTTTTGTTGTTTCTGCCAGTAGTAACATCCGGTGTTCGAGCGTGTGACGCAAATATAAGTCTTTCTGTTGCAGTTTTATGAACTTGCAAAAACTTTATCGAGTTTTTTGCAAATTGGCTTTTGATTGGCATATTTTTATTTTTGACGGAAACGCAGCTGGCAGCAGCTTCGCTAAGAAAAAAGTGATTTAACATCCCAAATGTTGAGCCTTTTCCGGGATTATCTTCTGTAAGAATCACACTCAAGATGAAGCTTTCCAGCAAATTTAAAAAAATCAAGGGTTTATATATTTCAGTTAATTGATTCAAAAGGTAAAACGTTGATTTTTTTTTTTTTTTTTTTTTTTATGAAATTTGCTTCAAGCTGATGGAATCCTAACAGTTTCTCAGAAAATTGCATAAGCCAGTGAAGTTTCTGCATCAATGTATGAAGGTGATCACTGTGTGAGAAATTAGCAGCTTTTCTATGATGTTTGTTTGTTTCTCTGCAATTATCACACCAGCAGGTTTGAGTGGTGTGTACACAAGCATGATTGACACTCCTAAGACCCTCCTCCTGTCTCTGATTGGTTGGGATTTTTTCTGAGTTTTGTATTTCTGCAAATTGCAGTAATAACACAAGAGAGAGCCAGAGGAGATCTATTTTTTTCACAGATTCTGTTTCATAATCTGTCAGGATATAGTGAAAATTTCAACAAATATGTAAAAGAAATACATTTTTACACCTACTGCAGCTTTAAACTCTGTTTGATAGAGTGTCACCTCTTTGACATGTTTTCCTTCCGTCCAACGTTTAGCTAATGCGCATAACTCTTAACAGATTACTATTTTTGCAAAGATATTTTCTTGTCTCAACAACTGATCCGCTCTTTTATTTGTCTTGCATAATATTAGAATTTTCTGAGAAACTATTTGGATTTTTATTAGTTATGAGCCATAATTCTTAAAATTAAAGTCGATAAAGTCCTGTCAGATGAATCTGTTAAACATTTTGAAATGATTTTCTGAAATAACTGAACTTTTTATCTATTTTGGATTTTATTGCCATGCAGCTCTGTTTTGACAGACTGAATTTATATACAGTAACATAATATTCCTTGTTTCTCTATTTTATTGGCTTCCATTAGCACTTCAGTCTTTCTGCTCTTTATTCTCTGTCAGCTAATAATCAACAAACATCCACATTATGCATTTCAGATTAAATATCTCTGCTCCAGTGTAAACGTATAGTAATCACAGTAAAGCTGCTGCTTGAGTCCGATGTTTTCTAACTATGATAGCGTCTCTTGCTACTAGTGAAGTTTCTGCTTGTTGAACATAGATTCCCCTGAAAACTTTAAATCTGTTGATGCAGGCAGGCTGCAGGTGGAACGATTAAAGTGCATGATTCTATGATAGAGGATTTTATTGTTGGGGCATTTCTGTGATCCAAGAGAGTCGCTTTATTCTGAAGGTCACCTGGTTTGTTGACATCATCTGGAAATCAAGTCGTACCATTCTCAACCTATTATAGAAATAATCAGATATTTGGGTTTTTAATGAAGAAACGTTTTAACAATTTACTGATCATTTGCTGCAACATCCTGATTTTTTTATTTCTGTGCCTTTTGGTCTTTTTTTTTAAATTCTCCACATTGCAATCAGTCATTGTTCAAACACTGTAGCTTTTATTGGTGTAAAAATTAGTTTTAACTGCTCTTGAAGTTGATTGAAGAGTTTATAAAGGTGATATCTCATTTGGTAAAATATTTTCACTTTTTACCTCCTTTGACAATTAAAAAAAATCTTCAAATGTTATCTGCTGTATTTATCATGGAAAATTGCTGCTGAATGGAAATAATGATGGAAAAACGAAGAAGTTTAATGACTAAAAAGTGAAAATGCTTTGACATAATGTTATGTTGCACTGAAGGTTGTAAATCGATCTATTTAACTCGCCCTGTGGATAATTTATTGACCTTTGCTGTATAATATTTTAACTGTATTTAAGTGGTTTGCATTTTCTGTAAATCGACATGTCATTCAAACACTCCAAACAAGCCGTCTGATGGTCCTCGACTTTTTATGTGTATGCAAGTTGACCTTTGTTGACCTCCAGAAGAATAAAAAGCCAACACTGAACACCGTCTCAGTTTTGGGATGAGTTTCTGTTCGTTATTTACACAGAAATTATCTTAAATGCTTTTATTTAAAAAAAGTTAAATTAAACTTCAGATTGTCGGAAGTTTACGGTGGCGCAAACAATAATTGTATTTAATCATTACATCTAAAACTTTTCTAGTTTTAGGATTAGAATTACCCAAATTATTTCTATTTGTTTAAAGCCAGAAAACCTGCTGAGAACTTTTCTTTTTTAACTTCCTCAAATTCAAACGTCTACATACATTTTTATTCAGTGTTTGTAAACATCTGGTTTCAACAGTATACAATCACATGCAATGCAAATATTGGTGTCAAATTTTAAAATAAATTCAACTATTAAAGTTGAGTTTCCAGGAACTACTAGGTGCTTCATGAGTTTCCGTTTCTCTGGGATAAAAATATGATGTAACACACTAGCCAGTTTCTTTTTGGCTTTTTTCTTCAAGGCTAGACTACGATTAAAAAAAAATGGCTAAGTGGCATATTTGTTCTGACATTTTAACAGCTGAAAAAATCCTCATCTGTCCTACCATCACAAACATAAATGTACTGTTAGCTTATCTCCCCTGGGACTTGACTAGAACTCTGCGTTGGTAAGGTAAAGCTAAAATTTCTTTGAGCAGCAAAACACTCTGGGTGGTTTTGGCATGAAAGAAATCATAAAAATGAACAAAAAATAAAAAGATAATACTTATTGTTTGGCTGTTTTTCTTTGAAAGGCCAGGATAATGTAAAGGTAATTGGGTCTTTTAGTAGGATAATGATCCAAAACAAATTATCAAATCAACAGTGGATTGGTTAAATCTAAAGAAAAATTAGAAAAAGGTCAAAGGTCTCGCTGTGCTACAGACATGCGAAATGTCCAAGCTGCCTTTCTGTAATATTGATAAAAATATTTCTAAAAATATTTTCTCACATTTCTCAAATTTAATGTGAATTTTAAATTTTCATTGCTACTTTTAATAAAGAATTTATTTGTTTCAAAAGGCTTTCCTCATCTAGAGGTGAATATGAAGGCGGTTGGTTTTGTAAACAATGTTAAAGGTTCTTCATAGAACCAGTGTTTGTTTGGTTTTTGTCCCTTCTGGGTTACTGTAGAAACATGTCTGCGAAACAAGATCTTTCTGTATGAAGAGCGTTAAAGGCTTATTCTGCTTGTGGTTACGCCTCCCATGCCTAATTCAGCAGCTAGTCAGCGTGGGCCTCACAGGTGGATTTTCCACCCACTACCCTGTAAATAGAGAAGAAGTCACCATTTACCCTGTGAGAAAAATGCACCTCCCGTTTTCACACAATCCTTTAGAAGAGTATTATTCTGCTCAAATCCGTGTTCCAGTCCGAAATGGAAAAATATTTAGATTAAGGAACAGTTTTCCTGAAAAGCTGACCTCAGCAGAAATGTGCAAGTTTTCCCTAATTTTTATAACTGTGGTACTTTGGAAAGATTTGTGTCCTAAATCTCATAGGTTTGCTTGTCTTGCTTTATGCAACAACCGCACTGTGACACTAAGAAAAGAATTTAAAAACGCTAACAATGTTGACCAAAGTGCTGCACAATACCAATAGAGCCAAACACAACAGATAAAGCAGAGACAATATGCACAGAATATACAAATGTTAACAGGAAAGAGGCATAAAAAAAACTAAACTAATACTGAATAAAACTGAATGACATCCAATATTTCCATACATTGACATCCGATCCTAATTTGAAAGTCAGAGGAAATGTTTTAAACAAGATTAAAAAAAGTAGTGGAGCAGGTTTAACATTCATTTAATCATCTGATTGGCAGTTAATCCAGTGAAATGTTCATGTTTACTCTTGATGTTTTGCTACTTGTTGCCCAAGTGTGTAAAAATATCTTATTTGGAATTTCAGAATATTTCTCATTGGGATATAAATCCAAAAATGTATTATTTTCTCTGTACAAATATTCTCTGTATTAAAATGTTACTAGCAATGTTCATTGACAGTTTTTTTAGTAACAATAATGTTACTAAAATATTAGTACCAATTTTTATTGTTATTAAAATTCTAGTAACAATGTTCATTACTAATGAAAAATGAACAAGATGTAACAATGTTTCTTACAAAAAATTTAAAAACACACTTAATGTGAGACTTACGTGTGTGTAAGTTTTGCTCTACACACACTTATTTATAAATTTTAATAAACCAGGTTTTGAATAAAGGGCAGCAACATATCAAGCTGTAATTCCTGATGTATTACAGTTGATTGATGATAGAGATTTTTTGGGGGCCATAGTAGCAATATCAGTAATTTTTTAAAGGTTTAATTGGCTCTAGTGGCCTTTATTTGATAGTTAATTGACAGGAAGTGGCTTTTGAGAGAAGAGGAAGACATGCGGCAAAGGTCACCACGCCGGGAATCAAACCGGCAACGGCCGCGTCAAGGACTAAGGGTGAGTTCACACTGCAGCCTGAAGTGACTCAATTCCGATTTTTTGGCAATTCAGATTTTTTTGCCGGGCCGTTCACACTGCCAGTAAATGGACCTGTATGTGATCTGCAGTGTGAACGGGGCAAACGACCTGAAAGTGTCCCGCATGCGCAGTAGAGGGCGCTATAGCGTCAGCGTTCTCAGTGATCTGCCAACCGCCATAAAAAAGAAGAAGAGCTCAGAGTTTGAGGAAGTAAACATGGAGGTTAACGGTGGAGCTTAGCTTATATATTTGAAGTTGTTATCCGGTCGGAGCAACATATTAATATATAAATATTAAGTTAAAACAAAAACATGGTTTTTGTTTTTCTTCCCAGTGAGATTTGTTGAGAATCAGTGACATTCAGTTCGGATGAATGAACATTAGGTCGCATTTGAATCGAATACGTATCGGATATGGGTCACATTCGGAAAAAGAATCTGACCTGTTCTGTTCACACTGCCATGAAAAGATCGGATACAGGTCGCATTATGTAAAAAAAAAAATTGAATTGAGTCACTTCAGGCTGCAGTGTGAACGCAGCCTAAGGCCTCCATATGTGGGTTTAACCCCTGCGCCACCACAGCACACCCTCAATAGCAGTAATAACAAAAACCTCAGCAGCCTCTGGTCTAAAAGAGGCAAAGGTTAAAGCCTAAAATAAAATTCCTAAGACATATTTAAAGCTTAAGCTGCTTAATCTGATGTGGATTATTTCGTTCCAATGTGGGTTTGCATTTAAGATGAGCGTGAAAGCGCAGCAATCTGAAGGAAACGATCAGGATTCAGAGTTTCTTGGAAGTTGTTTTGTATTCAGGCAGAAGGATTTGATAAAAACAGGCTAAAAAAGTTTGAGAAACTGTCCTAAATGTAATTTTTTTCCTAAACGTTACTCAGGTAAATGTAACACTTCTTTCTACCCAACTCTAGTTTCAAAGTATAAATATAATTTGTAAAAGATTTTCTTTAATGTTTGATTTTCTTCTGCTTGATTACATCTTCAAATCAGAGCAACAGTTTGTCCTTTGTGGTCATCTGAGACATGTGACAGGGCTGCTGCCTATAGCATACTGGGGTCTTTGTCTTATGAACCAAGGTGAAACAACAGTTCATATAGAGCTGGAGCTTCTGTAAGAAACACAAAATCTCACCAAGTATTTTCACAAATATAGTAGACTTGAAATAAGATTGAACTAACTTACAATTAACCTTTCCAACAAGGTTAATTGTAAGTTAATAAGCAAATATTTGCTTATTTGCTGTCAAATAAGTAAATAAAAAGTGCTTGATATATGTCAATAATTCATCAATATTGGTGAAAAAGTACTTATTCCTTCAGCAGATTATTTCACTTATAACATGGGAAAATGTCTGGTTATAAGTTAGATGAAATATCAATGGAATAAGTACTTTTTCCACCAATACTTAGGTATAATTTACTTAAAACAAGCTCTTTTTACCTGCCAAAAAGTTACTCGTAAGTTAGTTTTATTTTATTTCACGTTATTTGGACTAAAAGCTAGACTAAAAATACTTTTGCGTTTTTGCAGTACATACCATACCAATTTATTTATAAAGCACTTTAAAACAACCACAGCTGATACAAAGTGCTTTACATAAAAACACAACATAAAAAATTTAAAAAAAAACTCTTACAGTTTAAAAACAAAAACACACTTTAAGACTAGATCCCGCTGGAGTTCAAAGCCAAGTAAAATAAATGGGTTTTAAGACGAACTTTAAAAGTGGACAGTGAAGGGGCCTCTCTGACCAAGTCGTTCCATAACTTAGGACCTATGGCAGAGAAAGTCCTGTCCCCTCTGAGCTCCCTTCAGATCATAGATCAGTCTGGAGCTCACAAGCTCCAGCTCTATATATGACTGTTTTTTGTAACCTTAGTTCATAAGACCTATGGTATTTAATCAATATTATGGAATTACTGACTTAAAACAATCTCCTAATTCTTGTTGAAAAGTTACTCATAAGTTAGTTTTACTTCATTTCACGTGTATTTGGACTAAAAACTAGACTAAAAATGCTTTTGTGTTTTTGCAGTACATGACAACCTCCAGCTCTATATGAACTGTATTTTTAACCTTAGTTCATAAGACCAATGTTATGCTATTTAATCAATATTACGGAATTATTGACTTAAAACAATCTCCTCTTCTTGTTGAAAATTGATTTGTGAGTTAGTTTCATCTTATTTCAGTGTGCTAAGACATTTGCACTCCAAACAAGACATAAATACCTGGTGAGATCTTGTGTTTTTGCAGTGTTTTTCAGTTTAACAATCCCAGCATGAGGTTGAGCTGAGTTCAGAGTCTGCGGTTGGACTGAATGAGCTGTTTATAGCAACAGAAAACCACCACAGCTGTTTACAGCTTTCAGGCTCGACACCTTGAGCTTGTCGTTTTAATGGACTGCAGAAGGTTTTAAGAAGTTTGTGTGCCTGCAGGGAGTGGTCAGAGGAAATCTGTTTTGTTTGGCCCGACTGGAGCCCTGGAGGCGTGGGACTCAAGTTGTGATGTCAGGCTGCAGCCAATCAAACGGACTGCGCACTGTTGCTGTGTGCAGAGAAATGTAGGAAAAAGAAGAAGAGGAGGAGGAGAGAGAGGATTGTGGGGGTGGGGATGAGAGGCTTGAAGTTAGTGCTAAAGTCCGTGAAACTGGATTCTTGTTCTGGTTCTTGAGAGGAAAGAAAAGACACAGGGGTTAGGGTTGCTGGAGGTCAAATAGGTCAGATTTTTAAGTCTTATTATTTTACAGGGAATGGGGGATGTGGATGAAAGAATCAGCTTTTTGCTGCTTGTGGCGTCTCTAATGGTGAAGGCAGAGACATTTATTTGCTTCTCTTAAACGTGGAGAAAGTATGCGAGGAAGGCGGTCAGGTTGAGTTACGATGAAGTCCAGGAGCTCAGGAGAGAAAGGCAGACGAATCAGGAAGACTCTTTGGTTCCTCACTCACCCCATTCCTGCTGGTTGTCCTGGGTAAACTGTTAACGACAAGCTGATTTTCACGTTTCTAATCTGGTGGTGTGTCTTAGACCTCAACCAGAAGCTGGGAATTATTTGCAGTGGTTTGGTGCTTGTTTTGCCGCTGTGCTGAAGCTGCAATTTCTTCCAGTTGTGAAGGTCTGAGCTCTGAACGCAGCCTTGTCACAGTTTAAATCCGTAAACATTTGAGATTACAGCATCTGGACTCACAGTTAAGAGTGACCAAACCCTGATGATATAATCAGGATGAGCGCCAACGCCCACTTCTTCTAAAACATTTTGAGAAAGAATACAAGAAAAACTGCATCGTAGTTTTTAATTAATATTAATATAGCATTGGATACAACTCTGGAAAAAATGAAGAGCCCACTGCACTGAAAACCTCCTGGTTTTTCCACCAAATATTGATTTCTGGACTTTTCCTGAGTTAAAACATCAGTATTGTTGTTTCTAAATGAATATGAACTTGTTTTATTTGCATTATTTGCGTGACAAGCCTCCATTTTGGAAAGGCACATGTTTTCTCGATAATATCTATGTCTCTGTAGGAGGTTTATGTTGTTTTGGTGAAACAAAACCAAAAAATATTTTGCGTATTTCCACAAAACAGAGTGAGGAGTAAAAATAGTCAACCGGCACTGGATATTTTTCATTATTTTGCCCATTTCTCATTTCCTGTAAATAAATACTACATCGGAAAGTTGTCAGTAGTTCATAGAATAAAATAATAATGTTCACTTTACTCAAACAAACATATAAAAAGTGAAGAGAAATTGATCATTTTAAGTGGTCTCTTAATTGTTTCCAGAATTGTATATTTTGTATGTATATTATATATGAAGCTGTGATTTTTACAAAAAATATTTTCAAGACAATTACTACAGTTTACTGTTGAATTAGTAAATACTAGTCAGAATTACACAGCAAAAAGTGTTTGCGGTGCTAATTTGGAAATATTTGCGCTTATTTATGATGGTAAATTTGACTTTTAGTACTCGCTGTATATAGATAATGGACTTTAATCTGACATTAATTAAGGCTGAGACAGCTGTTTAGTACAAGTTTGAAAGCTTTTGACAATTTTCATGGAAAGTCTGTAGTAAACTCCAAATTACGAATTAGTGCAAAAAAGTGTGGAGATTTGTTGATTTTGCGTGAATTTCCATGATAATTTGCAAGAAATTGGAGGTGAACAGATAAAAACTGCATTGATTTGATTGATAACATAATATTTAAAAACATTTAGTGTTTAGTTTAGAATCTAAAGGGCCACATAAAAAGCTACAGCAGGCCAGATTTGGCCCACAGGCCTCGAGTTCGATACATGTGGTCTAGATCATAGCAAAAATTACAGAATGGCCCAGTCAAAACCCAGTCACAAATAAAAATAAGATGAAATTCTGAGATGCGCTCCATGCAGTCAGAAGTTGTTCTTATGTTAAAATATGAAGAGAAAACATGGCGTCTCCTGCTGGCATCATTCAAAGTCCACAATAATCCTGCGTGACAAGCCTCCATCTTGGAAAGGCACATGTTTTCCCGATAATATCTTTGTCTCAGTAGGAGGTTTATGTTGTTTTGGTGAAACAAAACCAAAAAACATTTTGCATATTTCCGCAAAACAGTGAGGAATAAAAATAGTCTATGTGCACAAACCGGCCTCCTGCAGCAGTGACCTTTCACCTACTAACTCTGAGAGAATTAGAAAGCTGCACAGCTGAAATCCATGTGTTTAACAGGAACTGAAGAACTATTTGTTCTCACCAGACTATTGTTCTTCTGAGATTTCACTGAGCTGGAGATGAGGAGGTGATGAAACACGCAGATAAACGTCGCGTTATCTCAACTGGTCACATGCGCAGCTGACAAGACCTACCTGACATTAAAATAATAATAAATCCCACAGTTTTAAGCTCAAGTATTTGCAAATAACTGACTTTTTATGCCTGGTTGTCTCTGGGAACAGAACCTTTGCTCTGCTTAAGTCTGTGCGTTTCTCTCCTGACTCGCCGTGTTTCAGTTCTGTCTGCAGCCTTCAGCTCAGAGGAGCACAGTGACCCAGTTCAGACATGTTCTTAGTTTTGCTGCTGCCTCTGGAATCTGTGGCACAATTTAATTAAACAATTCTTTCACATGTCAGATACATTTGAAGGAACCCGGATGCTTTAAAAATATTAAGAAGAATCTAGAAGCTGTTGGAAGGAAGGATCTATGGCAATGCCCATTTGTGCACCCAGGATGCAGAAGACTATCTCTAAAGAAGCTTTGCTCTTCTAGAAAATTTGTTTTTTGGTTTCAAAATAGCTCAACCTCAGTGAGACTGGGTGCAGAGCATCTGCAGGAGTTAGTGTTTGAGTTTTAGCATTAGCTTTTTCAGTTAATTTCTATTTACAATCTCAATTGTCCTGCCTCAAGTGGAGGAGTTTAAGTATCTGGGGATCTTGTTCACGAATGAGAGAAGAAGGAAACGGGAGATCGACAGGCGGATTGGTGCAGCGTCTGCCGTGAAGCGGCGCTGTACCGGTCCGTCATGGTGAAGAGAGAGCTGAGTCAAAAAGCGAAGCTCTCGATTTACCGGTCGATCTACGTTCCCACCCTCATCTATGGTCATGAGCTTTGGGTCATGACCGAAAGAACGAGATCACGGATACAAGCGGCCGAAATGGGTTTCCTCCGCAGGGTGGCTGAGCTCTCCCTTAGAGAGAGAAGCTCGGTCATCCGGGAGGGACTCAAAGTAGAGCCGCTGCTCCTCCACGTCGAGAGGAGCCAGTTGAGGCTCGGGCATCTGGTCAGGATGGAGCCTCCCTGGTGAGGAGTTCAGGTCCCACCGGGAGGAGGGGAGACCCAGGACACCCTGGAGGGACTATGTCTCTCGGCTGGCCTGGAAACGCCTTGGGGTTCCTGGAGGAGCTGGAAGACGTGGCTGGGGAGAGGGAAGTCTGGGCCTCCCTTCTGAAGCTTCTGACCCCACGACCCGATCCCGGATAAGCGACAGAAAATGGATGGATGGATGGATCTCAATGGATTGTAATAGGCCTACACTTATACATGTGCTTTTGCCAAGAAAACTATTTTGTTTTTCCTTTTCCTCACAGATGCATTTTTGTCATGAAATGCATCCATATTTTGCTTTTTTTTCTTTTCCACACGCATTCCTGCGATGCCTTCAAATCAGTCAGTTTTTGTCTCGCAACATTTCAGCAACACGGCAAAACACAATGAACTGAAGTGAATTGAAAGCAAAGCGCCTCCACGCTTAAAGAGGCATTTCCTGAAAACATTAAGAAACCATAAACACTGTTTACCGCTGGTTCAGTAACGCAGATAACCGGGGTAAACAGCAGCTCAACGCTGATGTCAGTGCGTATGATAGGAGCAGCGATAAGACACCCTCCCCTTCCACAGTGGGGCACGAGTGGGGTGAGGGGGGGGGGGGATTCGAGTGGGCGTGGCCTCTCCGAGCGAGCTTTGTTTTTATGCTGCTGGTAGTTGAAATCCCGCAGCGGCACAGGCAGCAGCAGCAGCAGCAGGAGCAGCGAGGCGTGTTTACATGTCTACCTGCAGAAAATAAGATGTCTTTGAAGACCGTGGGCACCGCGCTGACACGGACACTGTGGGCCCGGGGCAACAGGACCCCGCCACTCGCCAGGTCCCCACGCGTGAACAGACTGTCCACCTCGGGCCCCAAGCAAATAGAGAAAAGCGAGGCGCAAAGTCGCAGCTCGGACGCGGACAGGCCGAGCGGCGGCGGCGGCGGCGGCGGACGCGCCGTCATCCAGCGAGCCGCCGCACAAATGCGGCACCGGGGAGAAGAAGAGGCTGAGGGAGACCGTGGGCGCCCCGGGCGCCAGCGGCGTCAGGAGACGCTCGTTCACGTCCAACGCGGCGCCCATGGACCAGACGTCGTTCCTGTGGAGTCGTTACAACGACCTGAAGCGGCTGGTTTACGGTAAGCACAGGGTCGCCCCCCCCCCCCCCCCTTTGTCCTCGCAACCCCCAGCTCACCCCCACGGAAAGCAGGAAAACACCCCCTTGTCCACGTCACCAGGCAATTGAAGATGTTTATCTGTAGCCAGCGAGGACATTTTGTACGTTTGAGGATTCCCATATTTGCATCCTCATTTTTGCAGATTTCTGCTCGTTCCTAGATGCAGCGGGTCACCTCTGAGCTCAGGGCGTTTACAACGAGTCAGCATTATTTGCTACCGTCACAGATGGACCTAAACAGTCACTTGGTGTTGTAGTTTATCCACATTTGTGCGACATATGAACCAGAAGCCACCGATCAATGTTACTGAGAGTATTTATGTAGTGATAATGCTTGGTTGACTTCTGCCTGCAGGATCTGGGTCTTAAACCACTGGCACACTGCAGGACTCTATTCCTTCTGGGTTCATTTCTAGAAACTCCCAAACATTTGTATGCCTACAAACACGTCATCAAAACTGTGTTCAGTTGGATAATAATGAAAAATTCATTAAGGTTGACAAAACATGCTGTGAATTATGCTTTCCAGATTAATTATTTAGTGTTATGTGTGGTAGCCTCCCTGCACAATGAAATTCTTTGCTTACTGTGTGTATTTGCTTTAATGGATACATTTGGATTATATTGTAGTCCCTCAATTTTCTGTTGGATTTAAATTTACTACCTCTATGATATAGTATACTTCATAGTTTATTTCTCTTTTATTTATAAATCAAAACATTGTTGCAGGTCTGGAAAGGTTTGATTGGTCCATCTTTAGTGTTATGGAAAGAAAAGTTGCATCTTCACAGCTGATACAGTTCGTAGTTCTGTCTAACAGATCCGATTTAGTTTGTTTTCTGTGGCCAAGCTGCAGCTCTGTGTGTTGCTGAGCAGTTCCAGCCAGCTGGATGAATAAAGGGCTCCTGCACTTTCACCTCACAAGTCGAACTCTTTCGACTGTTTGGAAATATTTTGCTGCCTGACAAAACATGAAACTGTGAGGTTGAAATTACAGCAGCACCAGCTTCCACTAGTCAGCTGTTGATTAGCTGAATGCATGGAAGAAGGGAAGACCAAAACAAAAATCTTGAGTTTGATTAGGAATGTCTGCACCCAGGATTTGTGTTTTATGATTTTGTCTTATTTTTGAACTGTATTACAAAGTTTCACCCCAGAAAACTTGCTAAGCCTGGTGGTTGGCTGCTAGGACAGTCATTCATCCAGCAGCCCATCGTGTTTTCAAGGTAAAGAAATGTTTAGAATTGACAGGAAATTTTAAAATATCACTTGAGAATTATGTTTTATTAAAAGATCGGAAGAATAATACGTGAACACCAACTACAAAGTCTTAAAAATGCTAACATTTTAATAAGACCTAAATAAATAAGAAATGCTTAGCCTGTTGGGGGCACAAGTAAAGCCTGGTGGCCCGCCAGGCTTATAATACACTGGGGGAAACCCTGGTATTTGATGTTAAAGGCTTATATCTGGGGAGTCAACTTAAATCTGATTACAACACTTTAACCTTAATCAACATCTTCTCTCATAGAAACCCGCAAGGAACTCTGTTGCACAAATATTATTTTTAATGTTCTCCGTTATGCAAAGTTGTGCTACTTTGTCTCTTAGTGGTAAAGCAGCTGTCATTTAAAACTTGCACAATATATTTGCATTATAGGGTTGTTGTTTACATTGGCTTGCCTGCAATTGTTAGCATATCTGCAAACAAAGTAGAAATCCATTGCAACAACCCTCTAAAGTAAACAAAACTGCTTAATTACAGTAAAACTCAAAAGGAGCATGGCGGCTTTTGTTAGATTTGCTATTCCATCTATAAGAGTTTCATTGTTGCAGAAATGCTAATGCGGTTTTAGATGTATGATTTTAGATTTAGGCTCTGACGTAAAGTAACGTGCCTGTAACACTGTTTACAGTGGAACGTGGAAGTACGTACAGTACCAGTACGCCACTGGGTACACTGTGTTTTTCCTGTCTTGGTATGCTGCCTTTCTGAATGTTGACACACAAAAAAAAAAAAAAAAAAAGTTTTCTCAGCCACCGACTTCTGCTGCAGATTCTCAACTTGAAAGCCAGTCATGCCTTCCCTTCATGATTACAGTTTTGCATATTTTTATGTTGGGAAGAATGAGTGTTTTTGCGTGAAAAGAGAGGCGCTTTTAGCTGCAGGGCGTCCGGCCAGAGGGTTGCTGAATGCACCCCTGCTGCCCAGCTGCGGCGCTCATAGAACTGTCCCAGGAGGGAAGGTCATGACCCACTTTCCCACATAGATCACGGCTGATATAGTGTCAGCGGGGGCATTACCGTCCGAATGCAAACAGATGAATCTGTTCGCATTGTGTCACGGCGTTTGAACGCGCTGTGCAGGAAGCAGATAAAGCAGAAGTAACCTGTGTTACAAGGCGTTCAGGGTTGGCTTTCAGCCGCACATTTCAGTGCACAGAATGTTCTTTTTGGGCTGAATTGGTTTGGTCAAGAGTCAGTTTGACATCTGAGAACTGCAGGCAGGTTACGCAATCCCCGCCGAACTTGCCAGCTCGTCCTGGCCGGAACGAAAACAGGAGCAGGAGTTTAACTTCTTTGCTCGCTGCAGAAGTGCAGAATCAGCAGCCGCTGCTAATCCTAGCCTTCCCCACATAATCGCCGCGCTTTCTTTCCCTCTTCACTCAAGTCATTGTTGTCCCTGCTGATGTGATGTGTCATTATTTGAACTGAATCACAGTCTCCCATCTGTCTCTCTCTCTGCTCAGACCTGATCCCTCCCGGTGCGTGTAAAAGCCTGAACTCCTCGGTGATCTACGCCAACAACGAGGTCAGCTTGGAGGAAGTGGACATCTACGGCTTTGACTACGACTACACGCTGGCTCAGTACTCCAACGCGCTCAACACGCTGATCTACGACACAGCTAAAGGATTCCTGATTGAGCACTTTAAGGTACTGAAGTAAAACGGTAGCAGATTTGTAGAGGAAGGAAATTGTGAATAAAGCAGGTTTTAAAGTTGAGTTAATTCATGAACTCTGTGTTTCTGCATTGCAGTATCCTGAGGAAATTGCAAAATACGAGTACATTCCAAACTTTACTGTCCGAGGTCTTCACTATGACATCCAAAAGGTGAATATTTTGAATATACAATCGCAGAAAAATCTGTATGTATGTATCTGTATGCAGGTGCTTCTTAAATAGGTGTATAATAAAAATGTATTTCACTAATTTTATCATGTAGGTCAGATTCATTGTGCATTATTTCAATTGTTTACTTTTGTTAATTTAGCATGTTTTGCCTTGCAGCCAGTGAAAAAACTGTTTTGACAGACACTTATGATATGACTTGTAAAAACTTAAATTTTGTAAGTGATTATTGCCATGTCATGGCTTTCACAGTCAGGGGGAAAACTGCTGACTTGACAATTCTCCAGCAAAAAATACACAAGAAAGGGAAGGCCACAAAAGGTCATTGCCAGAGAGGCTAGCTGTTCAAAGTGCTACATACAATGCATGTTAATGTAAGGTTTAGTTAAAGGAAAACTGTGGAAGCCAAGCCAATTTCATTTTAAAGTGTCTTTAAAATGAAATTAAGCACAGATGAATTTCCAGTAAGCCTCATAGCGTTTATGCCGTATTACGTTCGTCCCGGATAAACCCTAACCAAAGTTTCCCCCAGAAAACTTGCTAAACCTGGTGGTTGGGCTCTAGTGCAGTCATTCATCCAGTGGCCGGTCGTGTTTTTCAGTTAAAAAATATGTAAAGTTGACAGCAAACTTGAAAATGTCACTTGATAATTATGTGTTATTGGAAGATTAATTTCTGAACACCAACTATAAAGTCTTAAAAATGTGAACATAAAAAAAAAAAAAACACACTTAGCCTGGTGGGGGCACAAATAAAGCCTGGTGGCCCACCAGGCTTATAAAGCACTGGGGAAAACTTGCGTTAGCGATTGGGTGAAATCTAATCCAATTAAAACAGAGTCCATGCCTCCAGCAAACAATCGTTTCTCAATACCCTCATCAAGTCCAAAGTAATTTTCCAGCATGAACATTTGGTGTTAAGCAACCTGCACTCTGTTAGCTTAGCAGGAGTAACACCGGCTGATCAGATTCATGCCTCCATGCTAGGCGGACATTTATTGTATCGTTTTATCATTTATCATGATAAGTTACTTATTATGATAAGAATTTCGATTTATTTTTGCCACAATAAATTCTGATTAACAATGTTTAACCCCCCCAAAAAAACATTATTGTTGTTGGAATTAGTCGTTTTACTATTTTCTCCAATGAAAATATCAATAAATATAAATTAATATGAAAGTATGATTAAGTTCATACAAGTTGATAATAATATAAGTTGATACAAATTAAACTTTATGTGACTGAAGCGTATTAGGAATAGGAATGCATGAGCTGCGTTTGTGTTTGTGAAGCTATGATTGGTGCAGACACAACCATACAGCTACCTAAAACAGTAATAAATAATTTGTATCCTCACTTTTATCGTTATCACAATACGACCACAACATATTGTGATAACATTTGAAGTCCAAATCGCAAACTCCTACTCCACACTGCAATTGTCGCCTACGCCACACTCCACATTGTGCAAAAACACAAAATCTTACCAACTATTTTTGGTCTAGTTTCTAGTGCATATATCTTATTACTCTTGAAATAAGATAAATTAACTCTAAAGTAACTTTTCAGAAAGATCTAGAGGCTTGTTGTAAGTAAATAATTCCTTGATATTGATGAAAGATTTTAAGCTGCAAGTCATAATCATCACTACCCTGTTTAATCCACATAGTAGATAACTTTTCTTTAATTCTCTGTTTGTTGAAATTAAACCATTTTCCCCTCTTCTGTAGGGACTCCTGATGAAAATCGACGCCTTCCATTACATTGAGCCAGGAACTGTGTACCGGTAGGAGCTGCCGATCTTTTCTATCTAAATAAAACACATTGATTTATTCCTGCTTGTCTTCATCCCTGCTGCTCCAGGCAAAACATTGTTTGTTTTGTCAGATAATATTATCCTCTTAACAAAAATGTTGCTGTCCTCAGGGGTCTGAGTCCAGTGTCGGACGATGAGGTCCTTTATCTCTACGGGGGGACCTTCCACGTCCCGCTGTCGCAGGACAGTGGATTCTACGGAAAGGTTAGAAGGAGTGCTTTAATTTAAGGAATTGTGTTTGTTTTCCTCAGTTGCGAAACAACTTTTGAGCAACAGCTGGCATGTGTTCCAATTACTTCACTTTGTTTTTGGATTTTCTCGCTGCGTCTTTCAAGTGTAATCGGTTTAGTGTGGCACTGTGCTCACCATGGTGCAGATTATGCAGAAAAATAACGATAATAATCTCATCTGGCCACTGCTTAACAAGCAGAGGATGTAATCTGGCGGTGTTCTCGGATATTAGACGGCCTGGAGCATTGCATAAGACCAAATCCTAACTTTGGGGATCTTGTTTATCCCATTGGCGTGATGAATCAGCTGGAAAGCAGCGTTCCCATCTCTGATGTACTCTCCGGAAAGATTTCCTGTGTTCTTAATTTCCTCTGACTTGCATGCAGTCAGGAGAGGCAGAAATCTTCATTGAGCGTGGCAGTTGTCATGGAAGTTGAGCCAACATGAGTCCAATTAAGAGCAATTACAAGTGGAATGTTCTTTGGCCAAATATTTTAAATGCCTGCATGGAACGTTTTCCTAATCCAGCCTGTAAATAAACTTAAACAGAATAGTTTTTGTGCGGCTGTAATCTAATTTCCTTTGTTTACAAAGAGGCTTCGTAGTGGCTAATACTGTTATCTTAATCCATTTAGGGCTGAAACGATTAATCAGATTAATCGTAATGAGTTGATTATTCAAATAATTGTCAACTAGTTTAGTAATCAATTCATTAACTGAAGTCTATAGTTAACACATAGCAAAAGACATTTGATGAAAGAACAACTTAATTAATCCAAAACTGTTAAAAAAACATTTTGCATTTAAAACAATTGATCCAAAAATGAATCAACAAATCAGACCTACTGATTCAAGCAGAAAGCGATTTTTTTTTTTTAGCTACATTTATCATGATAAATGATAAAACGATACGATTCATCCTTTACTAGCTTTATGCTAAAAGAATGCTACGTTGTTGCATTTTATACAATAAAATGTTTCGTTTTTTATTTAAAAAAAGGATTTGTATGTTTTATTTGAATCTTTTAAAGTACTTCTAATATTGCATAAAAAGGTTTACGTGTTAAATGAAAAATCTGCTGAATGTGCCAACTTTATTTATTCAATTAATCACCATAATAATCGACTATTAAAAGAGTTGCTAGCACAAAACCTAAATTGCTAAAAAATTAAATGGGTTATAGATGCACAATATTGGCCTTTTGGTTGACATCTTGTATGCCGATGCACTAAAATTCGTTTGGCCGATAATCAACATTAATATTTTTTCCTGCACCTACTTATTGAAACTATATGTCTTTCTCTACTGTGGAATTAAAATACTGCATTATCTTTGTCAGTTTAGCCTGCTACCAAATGCAAATGCTAAAAAGGACGCTGGAAATGATGCAACACTTTCAACTTGCACTTTAATTTAAAATGTATTCATGACATTTGCTCTCCAAGACAATGACAACACTCAGACAGCTTGACATTGTGCTGTGCTGCAGGAATTATTGTTACTGGTTTGCCATATAAACAAACAAAGACTTTTACATCGGGGAGTTATTGTGACAGAATATCCGATGTTAAATTTTGCAGCTAACATCGGCCGATAATATCGTCCATCCCTAAAATAAGTAATAACTTCTTCCTGTTCGCAGGGACCGAAGGTGAAGCAGTTCATGGACATCTTCTCCATCCCAGAGATGACCCTGCTGGCCGTCGCCAACGACTTCTTCATCGCCAACGACATCGAGTACGACCCGGTTCACCTCTTCAAAGATGTTTCTGTGAGTTCTTCTGCGTTTCCTCAGCTTGCAGATCATTCAGTGCTGGCAGCGAGCGCAGGGCAGGGCAGGGCAGGGCAGAGTGTGTATGTGACTGTTTTCACATCCAGTCCCGTAATCCTTCAGCTGGAGGCTCAGGAATCTGCTGAGCTGTGGCAACATTCACGAGCAAAGCCAAGAACAATGAGTGTTTTTCCTCTTTAGCTACAGACGTGTCATTTTCTGGGAACACCCAGGGAAAATCTTTAAAAAAAAGAAAGAAAAAGCTCACTGAAGGATTCCTAAATGTAACGCTCTGAATCCCAAAATCAGCTTGTTTTAAAGTTTAATGTGGTTCTTACATTAAGTATTCATAACCTTTTAACCTTTTCGCATTTACAACCACACTCCATTGTTGAAAGGAAGGTCAAAGGTCACGTTTGAAGTTTGCTTTAAGACATAAAGGAGACACAGTCAGCATGTAGAAGATGAGCTACCAAAATTGAGCTTTTTACACTTTAAGGTCAAAAACTAAACGTCTCCTTGAACACAACAGTGAATCATTACGAGAATATTCAGAATATTACAACTTTATTCTCGTAATATTCCGACTTTATTTTCAAAATATTATAACTGTATTCTTGTACGACTTTGTTTTTCGAATTATTGCCTTTATTCTCTTTGTATTATGACTTTTTGCAATTTTATGATTATATTCTCATGTTGTTATGACTTTATTTATATAATATTATGACTCTAGCCTCTTAAATTTATGGCTTTATTCTTGTACAACTCTATCCTCAAACTATTATGATGTTTTTGTAATTTTATGACTTTATTCTCATATTGTTATAACTTTATTTGGGTAATATCTTTATTCTCTTAGTTTTATGACTTTATTCTTGTTCAACTTTATTCTTGAAATATGAATAAGTTCTTATAATTGCATTACTTCAAATCAAATTTTATTTCAAAGTGCTTTATATCATAAAAACACAAAGTCATGCCATACTAAGAAAATTAAATAAAATTACGAGAATAAAATTATAATATAATGACAATAAAGTCATACAAGAATAAAGTAAATGTAATGTTTCGATTGTTGATTCTGTGTTGCTCTGAATATTCTGTTGTAATCTTTGAGATAAAATCCCAACAAATTGTTCTCAGGTTTGTGGTTTTAATGTGAAAAACTGAAAGAATATAAATAAATGTGTTTTTTGCACCGTAGGAAGCCATTGGCATGGTTCATCTCAAAGGTTACATGTACAAGTGGATCATGCAAGACCTCGGTAAGAGCAACTTCCTCTCTTTTCTGCTTTAGTTCTTAACCTGCATGCTGCTGCATAAACTGAGCCACACTTTGCTTTGTTTTCTCTCACAGACAAGTTTATTCTGAGAAAGGAAGAGACGGATGCTGTCCTTCATCGGTTGGTCAGTCAGGGGAAGAAGCTGTTCCTCATCACCAACAGTCCCTTCAGCTTTGTGTAAGTCTGAGCCATGATCTCTCCGGCTGCTGCAGTTCATTGTGACTCACAGGAAAGAAAATGCTATATAAAAAAAGCCATGTTGCAAGTTGTTATTCTGTATTTTTCCTCTCTGTGCAGGGATAAAGGAATGATGCACATGGTGGGGAAAAACTGGAGAGACTTCTTTGATGTTGTTATCGTGCAGGCAGATAAACCTCACTTCTTCACCGACTGTATCAAGTAAGTAAATGCTATTTTTTTAAGTTAATTGGGAAAGTAGTGATTAAAAGTTAACATTTTCATATTTTGCCACATTGCCTCGAACCGGTTACATTTATACAAAATACGCTGCCAGGAAACTCCTGGTATTTTTGGATGTTTTTAATTCGGAACAGTTTCCACATTTAAACAGCGCCATCTTGAGTCAGCTGTAGTTGTTATGCCAGGCCACGAGATGGCGCTGTGGTCTTAAAATATCACCAAATGCGCATGCGCTTTGCCTTTGACCTAAGCGTCTTAGCTTACGCCTCATTGAAACGATAACGCGTCTCCCTCTGCCATGAATAATGGAACATATATATTCCTTATCAGAAATTATTACAGAAAAGTTTCTTTAAGAGACTTGGTTTCAAAAAGGGCTGGTTTTATTAGAAGTTTCTAAAGAAATTCTGCTCCGATTAGGCGGTTTCGGCCATTTTCACAGCGTTTCGGATCAATTTCTTGGTAAAACGACTCGCATAATCATGTCAAGGTTGTAACTCTCAGTTTAATCGACAACTGTTGGTAAAGGGAAAGAACGAAAACTCTAAAATTAATAAATAAACCTGGTCTTCTGTGTTTGTTTTTCAATCTCCAAGAAAATAATCATTTTTTTCCAACTTCTGTCATTGTTCTCTTTAGCCTGACAAATATTACTCACTGTTTTCCAACAATTCTGTGTATTTATAATTTTTTATTACTGATATAGAGGGATGGAAGCTAGCTGATGGCAATGCAACAAAAATATTTATTTCTTTTCCATACTTATAGAAGTTTTTGTGAAGAAAAATATAATGTTATTAACTTTTATAGAACCTGGACAAACAAGCACAGCACATCAAATCCACCAAACTAAAAGAGGACATGCAAAGCACTCAAATCTGTTTTCTGTTGCTTGGCTTTTAGTTTCAGAATATGATCTTAGCAACAACATGTTTTTGTTTCAGACCTTTCAGGCGCTTGGATAATAACGGAGACCTGCGGTGGGAGAAGATCAACCGTTTGGACAAAGGGCAGATCTATAAACAGGTCAGTAATACGTCTGTCTGTGTGCGGTTTCACACTCTAGGTGTGTTACACCATGCTGCCACTGTATGTTTGTAAGTTAACTGGTGTGTTTTGTGTTTCAGGGTAACTTGTTTGACTTTCTCAGACTGACCGGATGGCGAGGATCAAAGGTTCTTTACTTCGGAGACCATCTTTATAGCGACTTGGCTGTGAGTATGAAAGTTTGTTGATGTTTTTTTTTTTTCCCTCAGTAAAAGTTCACATTATGACTAAGCATTAGGGGAAACGTGACTCAGCTCCTGTGTTCAAATTATCCGGTGGCGTCAGTGTGTGATTAAAGCAAAGTTGGAAATTTCACTGGAACATTTGCTGCTGAGTCTTGCCAACGTGACCTGAAGATGCAAGTAAAGCACTTTGCTTTATTTAACTTTGCTCTGAAGAGGATTTTTGTTCATTTTGGTTAGCTTTGTGCAGTTTTTTTAAACAGATTTTACTAGCAATAAAAGCATTGAAATGTATCTCTGGACAATTATTTGTTTTATTCTTTGACTAACTGAGAATTTAAAGCATTCAGATTGTGTGTTTTTTTTTATATGCACATTTAGACTTATTGCAATGTTAATGAAGTATAACAGGGTTTTAGTCTCATTTTAAGTCTGGATGAAAAAAATTAGAGAATGGACAATTATTTGTATGTCCAGGCTTTAATTTCTTACCAAAATGTTTGAAATGAGTGGATATGAACAGATCAAACCTCAGACATTAACTTGCACCTTGGACAGGATCAGCATTATATCAACTTCTTTATCTACTGTGGCACATCTAGAGCTTGACATCTTAGACTCAACAAACCAGAAGTACAAGCATGCGACCATAGATGTTTCATGGTCACATACTGTGCACTGATGAAACAGATAAAGACATCGGTCAACATCATTTTGGATTTTAGTGACACTTAAATATTTAAACCTGAAGCAGCAGAACTGATAAAATAAAGAAATCCATTTTATGCTCTATATATCATTAGCAATTTCTCCTCCCTTGTTGCTTTTCTTTATTATTCAGAGTTAATTATTTATTGTGGATAAAACTTCTCTGCACTGTTGCTTCTCCCCAATGAAAAACAAACATTTTAAAATGCCTCTGCTCATAGCCAGATAAGAAATCTGAAAGTCCATCCAACCTCCCTGTCTTTTGTTTTTTTTGTGTCACAGGATCTGATGTTGCGACACGGCTGGCGCACCGCAGCCATCGTCCCAGAACTGGAGCACGAAACCAAAATAGTGAGCGCGCACCGATACGCTGTGACCCTCACCTGGCTGCAGGCCCTGACCGGCCTGATGGAGCGGCTTCAGGTGAGCAGTCAACACCCAGTTCGCTCAGATATGTCATGTTTTTACAAGCACAATTCTGTTAAACACTAATCTCCAACACTTGTCGAGCCGCTTTTGAACTTGAACAGACATTTCCAGACAGCAAGGCCAAAGATTTTTACAATAAAATCTTCTTAATCACATAACCAATTTTTGTTTTGAATCTGTACGAAATAACGAGTCAGGAATTTAAATCTTAATACAAACGTTTTCCTCTTTTAAAGGGCAAAAAAGCCTTTTTTTTTTTTTTCTCCCAGAATCGTTTTCCACCAAGAGGAAGCCAAACGGCTCTCAGCAGCTATAACAAGGCTATGACCTGCAGCCTAACAGGGCTCGGCCTCTGAGCAGGTCTGTCTGCTGTCTGAACTTGTCCACAACAGGGAATGTGCTGAGCATTTTTAAATGAAATGACCTCGAACGCTTCATCACTTAATCTCCTCAGTGACTTACTGTTTTTTAAGGTTATATGTAGACACCTGCCAGTATTAGTAATATTTTAGACCTTGGTAGCAGTAAAGGGCTCATCACTAGTCTGCATTTACAGCAAGAAGAATTGGACAAAATAACAATAATCACTTATTTTTCTTAGGATATTTTATTTATGACCGTTTTTTTCTGTATTATGAATACAACATATGTTTGTCATCTTGCCCCTTTGAATGTAAAAGTTTTTAAAGCATTTATTTAAATTTGCACTCTCTGAAGAATGTGTGTCAAACTCAAGGCCTGGGGGCCAAATCAGGCCCACTGTAGCTTTTTGTGTGGCCCTCTAGATTTCCAAGTTGCATCAGTAAGACCCTCCAGTTTTTCACAAATCTGCAAAATTCACACAAAATCAACAGAAAACCCACATTTGTTTTTATTTTTACTGCAAATTTCTCTCAAAATTGGCCAAAAATTTTAGATTTGATAGGCTGCTGCCTCAGCTTTAATTAATGTCAAGTAGAGCAATTATAAAAATGTTACATTTAGCATCATACAGTATATTAGCACAAATATAAATATTTCTAAATTAACACCATAAAAACAGTCCTGGATGGACTGATCAGTGTGAAAATATGTTTAATAAATGAAGAAACACTTTTTGAATGCAGAAATAAATTGATGTTTATTGACATTTTAACAGGTTAATGGGTTTTATTTATACATTCTGGCACAACCGGCCCTTTAAGAACATTCAGATTTTTAATATGGCCCAAATAAAAATGAGTTTGACGCCCCAACTCTGACGCATTCAACCATTCTATCAGATCTGGTTTCATAGAAAAAGTTGCAAATTTTCACAAATACATGATACATAAGCTTGACTTTTTGAGCTTTTCATAACTAAAACTGTGCACCGATTTCTCTCTGAAGTCGAGACGCAACGACGTATGTGGCAGCTGCAAAGGAGAAGCAGCAACGCTGAGTAAAATTAGACAGACACAAAGTCATGAAGTACTTAAAAGGAAGCCGCCACACATAAGTGAACTCTGTCACCTTTCCTTATGGAGGAGATGCCTTCAGAGAAAAAACTTCAGTTTACATGCCTCTGCAGGATCATGTGAAACCTTTTGAGCTCCACATTCAACAACTGTTTGCATTTTTATCTTTAACTGAAGATGAGATAACACTTGTCTCATGACAGAAATAATCATTGCAGAAACTTCCTCAGTTCGATGTTTGAATGCACGTTTCTGTAACATTTCAGACACACCGTGACCCAGCCTCCAAAAAGGTTTTTCTGGAATGGCAGAAAGAGAGAGAAGAACTGAGGTGAGTCTCTACTTGATATTAGTCTTTTAGTTTGAAGCTCCACCCAGTAAGCCCAGTAAACCCACTGAACTCTGACAGTCTATACAGTGCTTCCTGTTGCCAAGTTCAGCCCTTATGCAAAACAACCCTTTCTATAGCCTTTGGTGTCACCCTATACATCTAGTCTGCTCTGTGACGTCTGCAGGCAAAGGGATGTCATGCTACAGGCATAAGCTGAATGTCTCTTTACTCTATTCTGATTACAGATGAGCTTTCAGGAGTTGTTTGTTTACAGGGACTGTCATTTCTTTATAGGTTTTCCCTTGCAGCGTGTTCATTAATATTCTTGAATAAAACACTCAGACTGTATTAACTTAATTGAGTATCTTCTGAATTCATTTAGTTACACTGGATGTTATTTAGTGACAGCATAATAAAAAGGGACCTAACTAGACTTTTCCTATAAAAGTAGGATGTTATTATTGTGGATAATCACGTTTTATTTCTTGACTTTGTATGCTTTAAGTCTATAAATATGGACGTTTTAAAAAAATGTTTAGGAATAATGCTTTAAACTGAAGAATTTCAATTTTCCAAGTTTTCATATTCAAGAAGAATTAAAAGTAGTGATTTTGTTCCAAATGTTAAATATACTATTATTCATCATTATAAAAAGTAAGCTTCATACTAGCTTGGTTTTATCTAAACTGCATTGATTTTTCTTTAAAGCGAAATTTGCCACTAAACACACAAGTTTGACTCTTGTAGTTTATCTTTTCACTCAAGTTTGCAACTCTGCATTGTTGACCGCAGTACAAGACCACACTGCTGTGAACTAGGTAACCCTCCAAGAGAGAGGCTTTTAGGTCAAAATAGGTAACGAGTTTAATCTGCGTCATACAATATCAACGTTTAAACTTTTCAGATGAATCACACGCCCTATTAAAAAGATAAACAAGTAGGAAATGTCTTTAAAGGCGAGTATAATCATGTATTTGTATTAACTTCTCTTACAAATTTGTGTCCCTCAGGGTGATGACGAAGAACCTGTTCAACCCTCAGTTTGGCAGCATCTTCAGAACATGCCACAACCCCACCTACTTCTCCAGACGCCTCAGCCGATTCTCAGACATCTACATGGCTTCTCTCAGCTGCCTGCTGAACTACGACCCCTCGTACACCTTCTACCCCCGCCGCACGCCCCTCCAGCACGAAGCCCCCCTGTGGATGGATCAGCTGTGCACCGGCTGCATGAAGACGCCCCACCTGGATGACATGGCCAGCATTCGATGAGAGCTGTGCTCTTTGGACACATTTTAGGTCAAAGTGGCAAACACTTGAGGTAGTCGGAGCGTTTAGTTCCTTTTAACAGGGTCTGTTTTTATCAGAGAAGGTGCTGCACAAAGCTGGACACTGCTCACGCATAGGGGAAACCTCCTCACTGAGTCCACTGGAGGGCGCTGTCGAGCTACAGTTGACGTGTGGTACAAGATTGACAGAGGACTGGTGAGACTCGGGGAAGCTGTTTAATACTAAGCTGCATCGCACAAACTACAACAAATAAAGGACTCAAATCTTTTATAATTCTGTGTTTACCTTATTAACCCCAACGTGCTGCGCTCGTCGTGTAACTACAGGCGCAGCGATGAACAAAATCCCTCACTGTGCTGAACATATTCAGTGGAAACTAACCGTTTAGTGATTTGCATATGGATTGCGATTCCTTTAATCTGATTGGTCGGTTGGTTGCTAGGCAGCACAGCGTCAGTGCGTTGCTCACGTAGTCTCGGTCTTGAAAGCCATTGGATTCCAGCCGCCCACAGAGGCAGAGAGCTGTACGGAGTGAAAATAGTCTCAAAATGTCGTGCGTGTGTGAGTGAAATGTTTCTGAGCGAAGGCTGTGGCTGTTACTTACATACACGAGCTGCTGCTGCTAATTTAACCAAAACAACCACACAAGGTCTGGGTCCAACTCCGTTTTTGTCGCGCGTTCCCGCCCTTCTGGAACCAACTGTGCACTTCCGGTTGCTCTTTTTGTTCTGATGCAGTGTGAGATTTGTTGTGAGGGGAGTTATCAATAAACGCATATGTGACCGGTGGACTTATGCGTTGTGTGTGTTGTGTAGTGATCAGACAAACCCACAAGACATCAAGTCCGGGTTTGGAGGCGGCCTCCGTTTATTCAATCTGCCAATCGGGAGATATTAGCATTAGCACCTAGCATGTGCTCCAGTTCTCCAACCCGATCTATACAAAATAACAGTTAGCACTGCGGTGTTAGCATGCATCAAATGATATAAAGGTGTAATAGCAACTCAAATGAAAATATCCAAACATTTGTCATTAAGACAGAAGGAAAAATAAACATTTGAACAATATAAACGACAGGATTACAATAGATTATAAAACTTGCCTCTTCCCAGTGGAACGAATAACCGTTTAGTGATTTGCATATCACTAAACGGTTGATATGCAACCGTTTAGTGCAACTTAATATTATTAATAACTTAATATTAAGTTGTTAAGAGGAAATTAATAACTTAATATTTATAGAAGTCCTGGAGGACCCTGAACAAAAGAAGAAGAAAATCAGGCGGAGTTGGAGGACCAAACCCCTTATGGTAGACAGAGGAACACGGCAACAGTCAAGCAGAGGCAGACAAATACACGGAAGAACACATTTTGTGGAAATATACAACTATTAATATAGAACAGTGGTTCCCAAACTTTTTGTCCTGCACCCGCCCCTCCCCCCAGGGGTTTCCAAACATTTTCTGGGCCCCCCTATTGGTTACAAATAGCTGTCTGGTTGAACAACGCGTGTTTGCGCGGGGGGTCGACCTTTAGGGGGCAAAATGAATCTATGTAGCTGAAAATAGACAACATCAGTAGCCTACAAGCTACTTGTTAAGCTTAAAGTGCTGTATTGATATTAGCTATGCATCCAACAGCTTCACTCAACTCAGTCGGTTAGTTTAGGGGAAAAACTGCGTTTTGCTGGTTTGCTATCATGATTCTAACACAAACCTGTGTAGCTCTGTACAGCAGCAGCAGGTCTCCTTCACCGCCACACAGGTGAAAACCAGCGCTCATGTTGCGTTTAAAGGCGGCTCGAAAAAACAGGTTACCACATGTTAACAATGGATTAAACAGTTTTAACTGCTGATAAAAATGACGGAGGACACAGATATGGGAAGTGTGGAAGCCCCTACTGTATCAAATTGACATAACAGAGTTGGCCATTCTAAGGTAAAAACCCAGCGCATACAGTGTTCATGTTTTGTTTTTTTTTCCATCCAGACGGCTTCCCGCGACCCCCCTAGGGTGTGCGCCCCACAGTTTGGGAACCTCTGATGTAGACCCAGTTACACAAACAGCTGACAGTGGTTTATATTTACTTTCATTGGCGTTTTATCGTAGTTGTTTTTATTCCGACCACGGAAGGATCCGAATGCTTGGCTTCGGATGTAAAAACATGTCAAGATGTTTCACACAACAATTAATTTTTGAACATTTATCAATATTTTCAGTCATTGTGTATACTTTTGAGACTGGTTAGCAACTTGATAGTCATAAACTGCCTTGCAAACAATATTTCACAAACTACCAAAAATATAGAACCTCTACAAACCTGCCCATAAATTAGGTCTGCACAATATATCGCAAATGTATCGTTATTGCAATAAATCAACTAATTATATAAAGGTGCGTTCACACTGAAGCCTGAAGGGACCCAATTCCAATTTTTTTTTTGACGTAATGAAAAGATGAAAAGATCCATGTATCCGATCTTTCATGGCAGTGTGAACAGCACAAGTCGGATTCTTTTTAGAATGTGACCCATATCCGATACATATCTGATTCAAATGCGACCATAACGTCCAGGTCGCATTAATCCGAACTGAACGTCACTGATTCTCAAGCGGGAAGAAAAACAACAAACATGACGGATTATATGAGGATTAAGTTGATAATATGTTGCTCCGGCCGGTGTTCTGTCAGATCGCCATACTCTGTCAGGATAGAACACATGCAGTGAGTGCGCATGCCCGCGCATGCGCACTAAGAAGCCCGACCGTCAGTGGAGTTGTCAGTTCAGCATATGCAACAAGTTATGACGAAAATGTCCTTCATTAAATTGTTTATAATATGATATAATATGATAACTAGATAGGTATACATGCGTTGTCTTGGTTTCAAAGTGTATTTAAAGCGGGATCTGGCTGCAGCTGCAGTCAAGTACAACACAAGCCGTGTAAAACTCATTAACCTACTTAACCGCTAAGTCGGGATGCCATATAACTGTTAATAACAAAGTGTATGATGATCTACGTCTTGATTCTATGCTGCTGATTAAATAAAATCATATGGTAATGACAGCGTATACATGTCTGAGCTAAGCGTATGACTATCTGACAATGTCTGTTGATCTGACAGAACACCGGATAACAACTTCAAATACTGTATATAAGCTAAGCTCCACCGTTAGCCTCCATGTTTACTTCCGCAAACTCTGAGCTCTTCTTCTTCTTCTTTTGGCGGTTGGCAGATCACTGAGAACGCTGACGCTATAGCGCCCTCTACTGCGCATGCGGGACACTTTCAGGTCGTTTGCCCCGTTCACACTGCAGATCACATACAGGTCCATTTACTGGCGGTGTGAACCGGCCCGCAAAAAAATCTGAATTGAGTCACTTCAGGCTGCAGTGTGAACCATCCGTTCAGGCTGTCTGTGTAAGTAATAAAGCTTCTGAATTTTTTTAAGGATAAGATGTTTTGATAGTCGTTAATAAAAATAAGTTTTTACATTTACTGCTTAAGAGCATGTGGCTCTCAACAAAACCCGCAGCATGCCACTACCGGTGTTCTCTGGTTTAAAAGGCAAAGAATTACCAGATATTTTTCAATTATTTAATAATAAATATATCTCCATGTCTCTTTGGACAATCATTGGTCGATGGCATCAGAAACACAATCATTTTATTGCGTTTCTGCAATAAAACATGTTTTTAAAAAGTAACTTTTTTCTTCAAGCTGCTATTAAGCTCACTTTTCATTAAGCCTATTTTCATTGTACTTCTGCAATATCTCAAATTTATAGGATATTAAATGTTGAGTTTTCATTATAAGTGGAAATCATAATGAACAGAAATAAAGGCTTAAAAGATCAATCTGTCTGTAATTAAAGTGTAAAATGTATTTCACCAAGTAAATTATGTTAATGAAGGAACATTTGTAATAATATTCCTATTGAGATGCACCTGCATGTTCATGTATCATTTGAACAATGAACATAAATGCATTATTGACAGTTTTTAATCTTATCTACCCATACTTGACCAACTGATGATTATTCCACATTGTTTTAATATTTAACACATAATGAGGTCAATCATCTTTCTAGATGAGTGGGAAACAGATTTAAAGTGAATTGGTCACTTACTGGTGTTTGTATTTCATGCTTCTGTGACTCCAGTCTGCATTTGAGGGTTTTTTCTCTCCATGCTAGCCGACCTCTTCTACGTAATCGATTGGAAATCAGGCAATTAGGTGAGAAGCTTCACTTCAATGAGCAAGAAACGAGGTGGAACAAATGTATTTTACACATAGTGTTGTTAGGAAACCCTTAATATCCTGTAAATTACATGCAATGAGCAGAGAAATATCTTTATCACTGATTTGTACGACATCTGCTCAGATTGCCGATCCTGACAAACAGAGTTGGAGTACGTTTTAAATTCCTTTCTTTCTCCTTTTTCTTTATCTCTCTATTTTTACATTTCACCATGTTGTTGTGGCTTCTCATGTTCAACTATCTTCCTCAGTGCCTCTGTGTCTGTCCATGAACAGCTGCACGCTCTGGTTTGTGTGCTCAGACAGCCACTCCCAATGCGCCGCAGCCTTTTCTATTATTAAACGTAACAGGACCTTTGCTTTCACAGCTAGAAATCTCAACGTTTGAGACGTTCCCAGTGATGGAGGATACGCCATTCCTCCGCCTTACAAAACTAAGACAACAGAAAGAGAAGCCCCCCCTCTGTGGAGAACTCGCAGTCCTTCAAGGCTCACGTTTCTCTATTGTCATTCTTTAAAAGCAGCACCAAACCACAAAGTGTTTATTTTTTATTCATGTGGTTTGTCTTTCTGCCAAAAGCCACTGACTAAACAGATGGATAAAGCTCTGCTGAAGGTGGAGATCTTTAGGTGGAGCTTTAGCAAACAGGTTGTGAACATGAGTCGTAAAGATGGCCGCCTTAAGGCAGACACTAGTCAGTCTGTCTCCAAAAATCTATTTTTTGTCATAAGTACATGTAGTAATTTGGGTTAATTTAAAAAAGATTACCAAAGACTTATTAAACAACCACAATAATGTATTTTCTCAATTATATATTTTAATATAAATTTGTTAATTTAGACTCGAGCATGTTAGATGTGATCCTGCTTAAAAGCTATTCTCTAATTTTTGTCCTTAACCTTGGTTTCTGCAACAATAAAAAAAACAACTTTATTTACAAATAAAGAATATACAATTGCAGACAGTAGGAGTATGCTCGAGGTGCTGGGGTAACAAATCCACAGGATTCCACAAGAAAAAAGAAAAAATAAGTTTACAAATCAAATTAATCTCTTAAGGCTATAAGTTTCATGTTTTCTGCAACAATGCTTCGATGGTGGCCCTTGCACGTGACGTCACTATTCAAAACTCCGCCCACTCCACCATGTTGGACGTCAAAACAACCTTTGCTCTGCTGTAAAGCCTGTCAAAAACGCACATATGGTGGCCTAATATCGCTTTTGTTTAGTTGGTTTTCCAGTAAAAATGGTCACAGGATGTTGCACCAACAGACAAGGATGAAAACCAAACATGTCATTTTAATTTGTAACTTTTAAATAGGAAAAATACAGCAGCAATTTATAGTAGCCGTCAATCATAATGGCGTTAATATTAACGTTCAGATACTGTAAAAGTAATCATGATCAGAAAAATATCAAATTTTGCATTATGGCAAAGGTAACTGATAGTAACCATGGAGACAGTGCCGCACTGTCATGTAGCCTAGCATGTAGGGGCAAAAACTGGTTAGCATCTGTACGTTTTTAATGCTGCTCCGCTTTAAGGCAAATCGCTGTTTATCACATAGTGACATGAATCATGTGGTGTAAATTTAGGCAATGTTAGAAATTTGATCAACATGTCAGGAGGGAGGAATTACGGGTCGCTTTCTAAGCTAACTGTTTCATGCTTCTGTAAATCTCGGCGTCTATGGCTGCGTTCACACTACAGCCTGAAGTGACCCAATTCCAATTTTTTGGCAATTCCGATTTTTTTGCCAGGGCCGTTCACACTGCCAGTAAATGCGACCTGTATGTGTTCTGCAGTGTGAACGGGGCAAACGACCTGAAACTGTCCCGCATGCGCAGTAGAGGGCGCAATAGCGTCAGTGATCTGCCAACCTCCATAAAAAGAAGAGCTCAGTGTTCGTGGAAATAAACATGGACGCTAACGCTGGAGCTTAGCTTACATATTTGAAGTTGTTATCTGGCCGGAGCAGCATATTAACTTAATCCTCATATAGTCCGTCATGGTTGTTGTTCTTCTTCCCACTTGCGCGCATCAGGACGCAGAATAGTGAGATTTGTTGAGAATCAGTGACGTTCAGTTCAGATGAATGCGACCTGGACGTTATGGTCGCATTTGAATCAGATACGTACCGGATATGGGTCACATTCTAAAAAGAATCCGACCTGTGCTGTTCACACTGCCATGAAAAGATCAGATACAGGTCGCATTACGTCAAACAAATCTGAATTGGGTCACTTCAGGCTGCAGTGTGTAAGAGCACCAGGTGTGTTACGTCCACAGACAAATTAGCTTGACTCAAACAAGTAGAAGCCATGAATAAACTGACAAAACTACTTGGGAAAACAACTGAAGTCTTTCAGTTCAATACTCCCCATCCTCATTTCCAACGTCCCTTGTGGCGTCTTGAATGATTAAGTGACGTAGTTGCAAATGGTCAATATTTTAGTGAGCTAGTTTTAATATTTAATCGTTTTTTATAAGAGGTGAATCCTAATGTTGGAATCATTTTAAAGATATTTGCTTGACTTTTTTAAAGGATTAAGTTGTACAGCACAGGTTAAGTGATTTATTTTTATGTTATATTTGTGATATTTTCTAAGCACATTCAATTAGAAAAGTTTTGTACAGGATTGAAAATGTCTAGGAAAGAAAAGCAAAAGATTGTTTATCTTAAATTTAATATTGATGCAAAATAAAATTGTTTCAATTATGATAAATTATTGTCATCCTAAATAAATTACTTTTAAAATATCGATTCACAAAACCAAAGCACTGAGTGGTTTACTGTTTTTTTTTTGTTGCTTTTTGTGATGTTTAAAGAGAGTTTCTGAAGAAAAAAATTTAAGATTCATTCAAACTTCTTTTTAGAAAATGGATGCATCGCTTTCCTACACCACTAAATTATTCATGTGCAAGCTGTATTTTTGAGCCATCCTCGCTCAGAGGAGGATTTCTCCGAAAACCACAGGAAATAGCTTGTTACAGTGAAAGCGAGCTGCCTCTTTGATCGTCCCGAATTGAACCGCCATCTTTCCCACTTCTGCACCTCACATTTATTCTGGATTTCCACCACAGATTGCACCTGTGCTGTGCATGATAAATGAGTGTTTGCTTGACCTTCCTGGTCTTTTTGATGTCAGTCTTATTAGCAGTCAGCCACTGGTTATTTTCCCCCTATATTTCCTGGAAAGGAGCAGTCTTTGTTATGTTCCTACTCCTTAGAGAAGCACTGCACCCTTGGAAGTAGCCTCTCTTAAAATGTGAGTGCTCTTGAGTGCATAGCATGCAAGACTAATTCTTTAATTAGGAGGGTTGGATTTGATGCAATGTCATTGCGACTCTGTCGGGATGCATTAAGATTAAATTCAGTTGGACTCAATAATAAATGTCTGGCATACTTTCAATGATGCAGAGTGCAGGAACGGTAGATTAATTTCCTGCTGTGAGAGGTTTGTATGAAGAATGCTGAGTTGATACCTTATTATTGATCCTGATCCTTCCTGTCGGTTCTATTGACTCTTCTTTTGCTCCATATCCGTCTCAGAGGTTGCAGAGGTCATAATTGCTTCTTTTTTTAAAAATTAAGTCTTTATTTATCCAGATAAAAAACCCATTCAGATCAACATCTCTTTCACAAGGAAGACCTTGCTAGAAAGACAGCAGCAGCACACATCTTAATAGACAGTAAAGTAAACAGAAATAACAAAAATAGACATAAGAAATAAATAAAATGTGAACAGTATGACAAAGAAGGGCAATATTTAAGATTTAAAACACAAAGACACTGTTGACAGGATATCCGTCGCCCGTTTTTAAAAAAATGTGAAAAGCTTCAGTCTGCTTAGGATTTTATTCATGAATTAGAGAGAGGAACACTTTTGATCAAGACAGAGACATTGCATTTGAATTAGCAGCAGAGTGGGTTGTTAACATTTACTCATCATTCAACACAAATTGCCTTCCTTCCTCAGCCCACTTGTGAATGAATATTTATAGATTTGCTTAAAAGAACATATTCTCATTTGACTCAATTTGCTGTTCAGCACTAATGATCTCGTTTCCCCACCACTGAGCTGTTCGACCGGGGAAGGGATCCCACTTGTATGAATATTTTTTAGTTGTACATTTTTAGAGCTATTACATTCCCACCGCGACGACCTTTCAAGGTAACCCTTTGATCGTGTCCTTCACAGATTAGCTCAGCGTCACTGAAAGGTTGTTTATTGCAGGACACCCAGCATATTTCCTGACTCATCAGCAAGACCTTCTGCCCTGCAGGACACTTCTGTACACACACGGCGACAAATGCAGACGCTTTGAAATTATTTTTGGAAATACCAGCTGTTATGAAGCAGCCACTGTCTGTGCCTACGCACATCCACAGGGCTTATTTGTACTTTGGCATGTGAAACAGATGACAAATCCAAAATTAACAAGATTTTGTCTTGGGGATTAAAATGTTTTTTTAATTTATTTGATTCCATCTTTGTAAATGTTTCTCCTTTAGATCAATTTTGCCTTCTGGTCTTTATACCTAAAAAGTATTAGAGTGAGCCTGAAAAAAAGTAAAACAATGATGTAGAGATAAGTTGTTTGAATAAGCTCTAAATGCTGTTGAAAGCATAAAACCCAGCATGAACAAAATCTTACATAATCAGAACATTGCCATGTACTGACAATGTTGAAAACATAACAATATTGTTATGAAAACTATATTTGTTGCAATATATTGCAACTTCTTTCGCTGTCAAATAGGGCTGTAGTGATACAATAATCTCACAATACGATACATGATATTCTGCCCACGATACGATATATATCACGATATTCAGCAAACAATACAATTCAATGCACTTTTGCAATTTTCTGAAAGATTTTAGAGGGACAGAGTGATTTTGGTGATATTTTGTGACTGTTATAGAGTTGGATTTAATTAATTTAACTGAAAACTGATTAAAAGCACCAACTACACAATACCTGGTTCTGGTTGGACATAGACTTAAAGTGGACAGCTGGACAAAATGAATCAAAGAAGTGGAGAGAAAACATGTTTCTTTTAATTGAAACAGTTCAAACTGTAGCTGACATGCATTAGTAAAGTAAATAAAGTGAACCAAGTTCCTGCTCTGAATAGTTTGATACCTTTTAAACCTGAACATCTGAAGGAATCACTTAAGCCTGATGACCTGGTGTGAAGCAAGCAGTGAGTGAACAAGGTGACAGTTGGATGTTACGATACTTGCAGATGAATATTGATTTTTTTCTAGGAAAGAAAATATCGATATATAGCGATATCGATATTATTATACAGCCCGAAGGTCAAATATATAAGATAGAAACTGTCATTCAACCATTTCATCATTCACATAATTTACCGACAATACATAGTTTCCACAAATCTGAACCGGAAGTGATCCACGCCATCTAACCCTAACCCTAACCCTAACCCAGTAGGCAAGTGCATGTGCAATGCAAAGTGGTCCCATGTCTTCAAGACCAACCAAAAACAAAAAATATGTGGACACTCTTGACCAATGTGTGAGGTAAATATATGTGAGCAAAATCACCTGTGTTGGGATGAGACAGAGAAAGAAAATGCATCTAATACTACGATATTGTTCACTACCTAGTCAACTCAAAGAGTGTTTACACCGAGGAGGAGCTTTGCGGCATGAAAGCTATGGCCGCATGCAATCAATGTTTGTAAAGGATGTAGGAACTCTTCAAGGTTCTGGTGACTGGCAGAGTACGTACAACATACACGCAGGCTACATGTCCGTCTGAGCTAAGTTAGCTTAGCTACGGTAGCTAAGCTAAGCTAAGCTAAGTTAGCTTAGCTTAGCTACCGTAGCTAAGCTAACTTAGCTAGTTCGGCAGTAAGTACTACAGTAAATATCACTGATATAGTATGACATGTAATCGAGAATTAGGTAGTTCTAAACTTGTGGCTTGTTTATTGTTATCATGGCAACTCTGCTTGTCGAGATGACTGACGGTTACAAAATTCATGGAGGTGTGACGTCACATGAGAACAATCAGGTTAAACTTCTAACATTTTCCCTTTTTGAACATATTGGAGGGTTTTATAAATAGAATATTTTATATTTAATGTACAAAACAATTTAAAAAAATAATTTGCTTCACAAAATTAAAATGTTTATGTGTTGCTTGTGTAACTGGGTCTATATTAATAGTTGTATATATTTTCACAAAATGTGTTCTTTCGTGTATTTGTCTGCCTCTGCTTGACTGTTGCTGTGTTCCTCTGTCTACTATAAGGGGTTTGGTCCTCCAACTCCGCCTTATTTTCTTCTTCTATTGTTCAGGGTCCTCCAGAACTTCTATAAATATTAAGTTATTAATTTCCTCTTCCCTTTTCTTATTCGTTCCACTGGGAAGAGGCAAGTTTTATAATCTATTGTAATCCTTTAATTTATATTGTTCAAATGTTTATTTTTCCTTCTGTATTAATAACAAGTGTTTGGATATTTTCATTTGAGTTGCTATTACACCTTTATATCATCATTTGATGCATGCTAACACCGCAGTGCTAACTATTATTTTGTATAGATCGGGTTGGAGAACTGGAGCACATGCTAGGTGCTAATGCTAAAATCTCCCGATTGACAGATTGAATAAACGGACGCCACCTCCAAACCCAGACTTGAAGTCTTGTGGTTTGTCTGATCACTACACAACACACAACGCAGAAATCCACCGGTCACACTTGCAATACTACCAAGTTTTAATTTCTTTATAAACCTTTTCCCCCATGTTATAAGTGAAATAATCTGCCAGAGGAATGGATATTTTTGAGAAATATTAAGGAATTATTGATTAAAAAACCCCTTCTGTGTCTTGCTGAAAAGTTACTTGTAACTGTCTTTTAAGATATTCATACTAGAAACTGAACCAAAAAGACTTGATCAGATTATGTTTGCAGGTGGTCAGAGCAATGTCCAGAGATATCTCTCTGTCTCCCATAGTATTTATGAAATGCTTAATCTGATCAGAGCATCTTCTTCCACATTTAAAAAACTTTAAATAAACTAGCTTATTTCAACAGTTCCCTCCTCCATAAATAGCAAATTTGTGAGGTGTACGACAGAGCCGTGAATCTCTGTTAATTTCTGCTTCGATGATCTTTTTGCCAGGTATTCCAATTTGAAAATAATTACAAAAACAATTTTTTCCCACTTTTCAGTTATGTTTTACAGTGTGCTGGCCTATCACATAAAATCCTGATAAAACACATAATGTGACTGATGCGTGGCTACTTTAGTTGGAACCATTCCTCTCAACAAGAATCTCTTCCTTTAAAGTCGCAGTTGAGGCCTTTCTGAGTGGATTTCCATGTTCTCCCTCTATAAACTACGATACTCCACATATGCAGAAAATGTAGATTTGTCAAAGTGCACTCTATCCAGCAGAGGGCACTTTGACTCTATCTGCTGAGATGCACTGCTCACACTTTTAATAATAAATGCATGCTGATGTACATGTTTCTGTGCCTCCACAGACAGATAAATTGGTCCATCATACAGTAACATTTTGGTGGAAAATAAATAGTTTAAATTCAGTTTTCCCTGCGTGAGTCGAAAGCAAAGGGACTATAAGTTACCCTTTGGCTGTTTGTTATTTCTAACCCCAGCCAAGGGATTTATAGTGGAGTGCTTTTTGGGCTCGGTCTGTCGGTGCTGTGGCGAGTGATCTATTGATCACCTGGCAAGGGGACAAAGTCTTTCTTAGTCGTAGGGATACATCAATCGTGGAGCTGCCAGCAGAGAGATAGTATGGCACTGAAAATCTATTAGAAGTGAAATAGATCTTTCTCTGCAACGCAGATCAATATGCAACATGTCCTTGTGGCTGTTCCTTTATTCTCTGTCCAATCATAATTGTGTGAAGGAGATTGGCTGCCATGATATATTGATTACATAATCGATGGAGAATTGATGTCAAAATTAACTTATTGGTCCCTTCTTAGAAATCAGATGATGTAATTTATTATTTAAACAATAAGGTGGACTGATGAAAAGTATTGAAATGAGAACAAAGAAATTACAAACACGGCAAAAACAAATTCTAATCAAGTATTTTTGGTCCAGTTTCTGGTGAAATTATCTGAGTACACGTGAAATAAGATTATCATGCAAGTGACTTTTCAGTCAATAATTCCCTAATATTGATGAAAAGTACCAGTTCCACTAGCAGATTATTTCACTTCTAAAAAAAAAATGTGCTCTGCCAGTGGAACTAGTACTTTTCTTTAACAGGGACGTCTAATATGAAGATAAATGAAGTTAAATGCAGCACAATCCTGGGGTAAAACTCTGTTAGAGGCAGCAGATTTAAACCGCTGCAGCCAGAGTTGGTTTAGATTAAAAATCTAGTCTTGTGTTAGAATATCTCGATAGGAGTCCAGAATGTTCTCCATCCATTCTGGCTGAAACTTACTGGTCTGCAAAGACAATTAAGGAAAAAAATTAATGTGTAGCTATGCAAAACAAAAGACTAACTTCAGTGAAAGTCAAAAACAAGATACAGGATCTTGCTTTGAGTAGATCATTTCTTAATGTTGATGAAAAGAATTGACCGATTCTGATTTTTTATTTATTTATTTGCCTTAATGCGACCAGTATCTGATCTTTTCATGACAGTCTGAACAACACAGGTCGGATTTTTTTATTATTTTTACGTGACCCAGGCCGCTTGGATATCCGATACTATCGGATTCAAACGTTACCTAACGGCCAGGTCGCGTCCAGCTGACCTGAACGTCATTGATACTCGACCGACGTCACTATTCTGCGTCCTGATACATGCAAGAGGAAAGAAAAACAACATCCATGGCGGACCATACCGAAGATTAAGTTGTTAACATGCTGCTCCGGATGGACCATAACAAACAGTATGTAAGCTAAGCTCCACCGTTAGCATCCACGTTGATTTCCGCAAAAACTGAGCGCTGCTTCTTCTTTTTAGCGGTTCACAAATAACTGAGTATATTGATGTTATTGCGCCCTCTACTGCGCATGCGGGACACTTTCAGACCGTTTGCCCGTTCACACTGGAGATCACATTCAGGTTGTCTTTATCTGGAAGCGTGAACGACCACGGCAAAAAAACAAAACAAAACAAACAAACAAACAAAGAAAAACCTTTTTGACAAAAAAAATCACAATTGGTTCACTTCATCCGTCAGTGTGAACACAGCCTTAGTTCCACTGACAAATTATTTTATTTACAACATGGGGAAAATATATTGTTGTTAGTAAAATAATCTGCCAGTGGAACAAGTAGCCTCCTCTTTAAAACCAGTGTTACTTAAAGCAAGCTCCAATTACAGAAAAGTTTCTTGTATTTTTAGATTTATCTTATTTAAAGTCTACTAAGATATTTGCTCTAGAAACTGGACCAGAAATACTTGGTAATGTTTTGTGGTTTTGCAGTGTAAAAGCAGGATAGAGCTAACTTCCTGTCCTCTGTCCACCATATTATTCTGGCCCTGAGTCGTGCAGGCTATGAAAGGCCACAGTGTGTGACATGAGGCTGTCTGAGGTTTCTCCCAGGGGCCAAAGTGACACGTGACCTCAGCAGGAGGAGAATGTGTTCGGTTCCTCCCCATCACACAGATCCATACAGTAGCATCTTGTATCATTTTCAGTTGTCTGTTTTGTGGTGTGTTCAAAGCGTGCTTAAAGTCCAACAGAGGAAGTGAGACTGATATATTTTTATAAACGTGTTGCATGAAGTGAAGAAGGGAGGAGAAGTGCTGAATAACAAATCAAATATGACACCTAATCCACCCTCAGATCTCTCACCGTGACAGTGTGGCATTAAAAAAGCCCCCCGCCGCCTCCCCAGTGTGTCCTATCAGGTAATTCGAACCATCCAAAAATAACAAATGGCTTTAAATAATATGCCTCGGCAGCAGCCATGCCTGCTTACGCTCAGAGAGCTGCTGGAGCTGGAAAAGTGCTTTGAAAATGGGATCTTCACTGAGCTAAAGCTCGGATTATTTCCTCATGCTCCAAAGCACAAATGGCCTTTGAATATTCGCTCCCTTAAATATTTGCATGGCACCCCTTCCTCTGCGAACTCTCCCTCTTTAAACATCCAAGTGCGCCCAGTGTGTGAGCTCCTCGTTCATTCAGATTAAGAAAAATATTTACGATGTATACCTCACTGTGGTCGCAAGCAGCACAGAGTAAATATTGGGGATTGATTGAGCTCTCTCCTTTTCGTCAACTCTGTAGCGTTTTGGAGTGGAAACAAACAAAAACAGCCTCTGGTTGAATCCCTGATTTGAGATATTTTTAATTGTAGTAAACCAGAGAAAAATCGTGTTAGTCATTTGCATTTTCAATTTCATTTCTAGATTATTTGTTTTGCAAAAGACCAACAAAAAGTAGCCCAACAAGCAAAATGAAAATTATGGATGTTAAAGTTTTTTTTTTAATTATCTGATTCACCTTACTAAAAAAAAGAGGACCAAAAAGGATAAACGCAAAATATATAAAATAAAAACTAGGGCTGCACACACATCACCAAGAAAACAAGAGGTTTCTTTTTCTTTCATTGTCAATCATTCACTGCTGTGAGTTTAAATATAATGGAGGGATTGTAAATATAACTCCAACAAGCCAACTCAAATAAAGAGCTGCACCTATTATAGATATGATGTAGAAAGATCAAATTAATAAAATAAGTACAAACAGCGGCATAAAAACTTATTAGAGTTCTTTAGTTTTGTTTTTTTTTGTCTCATTAATTTTTTAGATCATCAAACCAAATGTATCATCTAAGATAATTGGAGTAAATATAAAATGCAGCTTTGCCCTTTGTGAAAATAGAATAGCGTTTGCTGTTAATTGTTGTTAGCTGCATATTTTGTAACAGTTTCACTTGACACTCCCAGACTTAATTACTCCAAATCACCTAAACAGAACCTGTCTGACATGAAGAACATGAAGTAGAATAAAAGGATCCACATTATGTCCTGATCCTAAAAAAATACAACAGCAGATGAAAAAGAATGTCACTGATATCTATCAGTTTTGAAAGGGTTTCAGAAGCATTTCTAGTGAACATCGGAGACCATGTGACTTACTGAAACTACTCAAAGTTTGCATGATGACTCAACATGGAGGTCAAAAAAGAAGAAGGAGCAAGAAAGAGGTCAGACTAAACTGGCTGCCAAGGGGGAGTTTTAAAGAAACTACCACTGATGACTAAAAATAATACAACTACTGTCTCACATACCAACAGCTTACTCATTCCTTTATGGGAATCTATTCTGTGGACCTTTTTCAGAAACAGGGAAACATAATGTTTTGTTCTGTGATTCTTTGCTGCTTCAGGATCTGTGCAAGTTACTGTAATCAATGGGAGCTTGAATTCAATCCTGGAGTTGAATGTTCAGCCATCAGTTCATGACTTTCAGCAGAATTTGGTTATGATTTGATTTATTTCAAATATAAAAAGGAAAACAAGCAATAACTAACATAACAAAAAATAATTTGTTTACTTTTCTGTTTGAAAAGTTGCGGGAAGAAGGGAGCGCTTATTTAAATTTATATCAATTTTATTAAATATGTTACTTACAGACTCAATAATTACCAAAATATTCATGTGCCTGTTCAATATATTGGACTAAAGAGCTAACAAATAAATTATATTACATAAACAAAATGGTTACAAACTATCACTGATAAACAAGATAAGAAAATCTATGGACAAAATGGTAATAATGACAATTGTAAATAACAACCGGATATTAGCACAGCACTAACTGTTGTGAAAATAGAAACTTGACATTTTCTACAAACATCTATGAATTCTTGAGTATCAAATGTTGACAATTTCCAACTTTTGAATCTCAGAAAATTACAAAAGTTGACAATTTAAACTCGTACAAGGCGAACGCGTTAAAACTCAAATTATACAGAGAAAATCCAGTTCTGGCCAGATTCACAATCCTCAGCCTGAGGAGAAATTCTCGAGTGTGTTGTTGAGTAAACAACGCCCGCTTCCTTAAAGACAGGTTTTCCCTGCATCTTTTCATCAGATTTTCTGCGTGGTGAAAGCAGGACTGAGGATGAATGAGCGGTTTTCCCCTCCGTTCTGTCCACTCCCTCATCTTTAATGTCCTAGGCAGCAGCCATGCTCCAGCATCTATCCTCGCTGCTATCCTTTCATCGCCTGGAAATAAATTATTGAGTCTATGGGGCAGTATTTTAGTCAGTCAGACACCGAGTGGGAGGAAAAGTGTTTTTTATGCCTTTATTTACAACAAAATCAATCAGAGCAGGTTTAAATACGTTGATGTTGTCCAAAATGTGTGTTTTGGCTGTTTTTAGCCGTTTTATTTTGTCGTTGTGACTAAGACTTATTTGTCAGGGATCTCAGTTTGTTTACCCGTGGCGGTTTTTTTTCCTGCACATCTACTTTGTGTTTTTGGACGAAAGAAGAGCCATAACTGCTTGCAGCTCTGGGACTTGTTCCCGAGGTGATGTGATTAAAGGCTTCTGTCTGGGCGGCGCCCATTAAAATGTCTTAAAAACATCACAGCTACTTTAGCTAATTGAATTATAGATGACTGAAGGTACCAACAAAACTGACGTGTGAGATCAAGAATGTGGCCTCTAAATAACCCTGGCTGTGATTGTACTGTCCCAAAAAGAGCCCAAAGTTTAGATATTACATCTTCAGACTGACTTCCTCTCTTGAATGGGTCTGAGTGCATATCTTAAACGTAGAGGAAATCTTAAATTCAGAATGTTTCAAAATCTCCTCTTGATTTTTGTCATCTTCAGTCGTCCAACAAAGACTGAAGATGATAATGGTTGGTTAGACTTCTGCATAATTTGAAATCGATTGCAGCCAAAGGAGATGTAGGACATGTGCATTCAGTTCCCTTTTCGTCTGACGGCTATTTTTAAAATAAGATTCTGCAGTTTGTGAAACTCCTACTTGGTTATAATATCCAGACGTGTTTCTTTAAACAGCTTTACCTTTTGATTCTAAAGACCTGATGTAACATATGTAGCTCCATGTGTAATAAACTCTTATTGCTCCTTTTATTGACATTCTGAAGTGATAGGCAACTTTAACCTGAGTCCTCTGTGTTTTGATAATTCAGCTTTGATAATTCAACGGATCAGTAGACTTTCTGCTTGAAAGTGACTGACTAAACTGTGGTTGTAAAACACCTAAAGTACAGCTTTGAAAGCCGTGCAAAGAAATGTACACTGTGGTTTTTAAGAATTAGACTCTTTGACACAAAAATTGGCAATAAGATGTAAAGTTCAACAGAAAGTATATGTGTTTTTATATCCAAGTTTTAACAAAAGGTAGAACCAAGAGATTTTTACTGAAAATCCAACTCTGCTGCACCCAAATTAGCTTTTCTTTCTTAAATTTAGCTAAGAATAGCAAGTGTTTTAAAACTGCAAAAACACAAAATCTTGCAAGCTATTTTTGGTCTAGTTTCTAGTGTAAATATCTTATTACACTTGAAATTAGACTAACTCAAAAGTAACTTTTAAGCAATGTATAGAGGCTTGATTTTAGTAGATAATTCCTTAATATTCATGAAAAAGTCAATAATTTATCTGTTGGCAGATAAATTAACTTATAACAGGGGACAAATATTTTGTTTTAAGTTAAATAATATAGGACCATTGTAGAAAAAAATAGTAGCACATTCCTAAAAAAAAAAGTTACGTGGTACCAAAAAAAGAAAAATTGAGAATAATCTCTGAAATTTTCTTGAAAAAACAATCTAGTTTTAGATTATCAGAAATTTACTAAAAACACAAAAATTGAAATTTCAGAAATTCAAGTTTTCTAAAAAATGTCTGAGATTAATCACTAAATTTCTAATTTTTTGTCACAAATGTACTCCTTTACTTCGATCTACAATGGCCCTTATACACCGTCGTAAAAATCTCGTTAGTTTTAGCTCTACAGTAAATATCGGGCGTCTTTATTTGCTTGATTTTAGGCTTTTTTTTGGCTCGCCACGATGTTCGAGTCTAGACTTTTACCGTAAAGTTTGGACACCCCTGTTTGAAGCCGTGCATCTGTCCAGAACAACCACGACACGTCAAAAAAGCAAAACCAACACAGTCAGCCAAGAACGGTAAGGAATTTCTTTTCCATTTCACTTTTGTCAAAAATAAAGCAGTGATGTAATTATGGAGCGATGATGTAATTGTCTTTCAGCCTGATTGTGGTCGTTTCATAAGCCCATTGATTAATTAAGTGCTCAGTAACCAGAAGTGCTTTGCAGTTAATGTGATGGAGGCATCACAGTTGGTGCTCTGAGATTTTTACTTCCTAGATTGGGGCTTTTTTTATGGATTCATGATTAAAAGCTAGATTAAGTGTCTTCCAACTAATAACAGTCATATTTCTTACCGGTCTCTGCTCCTTATGACGCCGACCTTCCTTAAAAAACAACGTCAACACTTCAATGGTATGTACCTTTCAGCCAGCTGGCTGATGCTTGATCTCAGCCCTTTTGTTCAATAATCTGGGGCAGCAGCATTAATGTATCGTCGTAGCCGCTGATCGTTAATCAGGCGCAACAGGAGAGACCAGAGACTCAATTTAATCAGTGCAGATGCAGTGAAAGCACTGCAGGCATAACTCTGAGTTAACATTCCCCTTTGTGTGCATGCCAGAGGCTTGCAGAAGATGAACAGATAAGAGAGTCGTTCAGAGGTCGTCACCTGCCGTACAGTACGCAGTGCAGCCTGTTGTTATTGAGACATTTCTGAGGAATGTTCTGTCTGATATCTGCAACTTGTTGGATTAGCTGTCCTGTTGTGTAAAAAGAGGAAGAACCAGTGTTACTAGACTGGTACAGAAAGTCAAACTCTCACTGATATGTTTCCTTTTAGAAGAAAAAAGCCAAATTACCTTACTTGCATTGTGTTTTTTGAGTACATTTAAATGAGTAAAACAAATTAACTTGTGGTGTTTCCTCGGTATGCCTATAATACACACATTTAACATATTGTGTGGAAGTTTCAGGCTAATTTACAGCCATTGTAACACAAAATGTAATACAAAAGAAAAGGGTGGCTGGGCCGGGCTCTCTCTTAGAGATAGGGTGAGGAGCTCGGGCATCCGGGAGGAACTCAGTAGAGCCGCTGCTCCTCCACATCGAGAGGAGCCAGTTGAGGCTCGGGCATCTGGTCAGGACGCCTCCTGGACGCCTCCCTGGTGAGGAGTTCAGGTCCCACCGGGAGGAGGGGAGACCCAGGACACGCTGGAGGGACTATGTCTCTTGGCTGGTCTGGAAACGCCTTGGGGTTCCTGGAGGAGACGTGGCTGGGGAGAAGGAAGTCTGGGCCTCCCTTCTGAAGCTGCTGCCCCCGCGACCCGACCCGGATAAGTGGAAGAAAATGGATGGATGGATACAAAAGAAAAATCAATTTGAAAAAACGGAGATACTGGGAACATAGAAACCTGTTATTGTTTTTAAATAAAATGTCCTGAAATTCTGGGACCTCGTAACATTTAAAACTGTACGATTCATGTTTAAAGTAACTTTGACACAAAATAAGAAATGTTTTGTGACGGATAGGGGGAAAGAAATTTAAATAATAATAAAAAAACAATATATTAGAACAACCAAAATGAGTTTTTGTTCATCAGTGTGGATTGAAAAACTGTTCAAAAAGGACCAAAAATGCTGTTGATGGTATTAAAAATGCATTATAACTGCACATTTAAGGAGGAGAATGTGAAATTTAAGTGGAAATAATTTACGTTTATCAGGCGTTTGGAGATTTGAACAAGTCGGTGAGAGAGGGGCAGGAAATCATAAGAGGTACCTGCTCCTTTTCCAACAAGTAATAGTGTTTTAATTTCTCTCCGAAACAACATAAATAAGCGGGAGGGCGCGTCGTGTTTGTGTGGACAGCTTGTCACTGCGTCTCCTGCTGCCCTGGAGACTCGCCTGGTCAGCAGCCTTCCTCCTCAGTGTCCTCCTCATCCTCTGGCCGTTTCTTCTCTGTCGGTGAAGGGAGGAGGAGGAGGAGGAGGAGGAGGAGGAGGGAGGAGGAGGAGGAGGAGGAGCAGGGGAGGGAGGAGGAGGAGGAGGAGGAGGAGGAGGAGGAGGAGGAGGAGGAGGAGGAGGAGCAGGAGGCATGTCAGGCTGAGTGGAGCCAGGCGGCAGGCAGCGCGCACAAACACACGCCGACACGCACACAAACGCGCTCAGTCAGCGTAAGTGAACCGAGCGGCCGGCCGGCTCCACTCAGCTGCGAGTCGACTGGTTTCGCCAGTATGCCGCAGAGGAAGAGGAGTTTCACTTTTGGAGCCTATGGAGGGTAAGAATGAATGAGGCTGATTCCCAATGACTCGCTTTGACGTGTGACTGTGAGCCCGAGTCTCTGTTATTAGCTGCTGCTTCGGTGACTCTGCAGAATATTGTCTACTTTGCCGTTCCTGCACGGGAATGATGTCATTTTTTTATCGCCTTATTCCTGCGTGTCTTTCTTGATGTATTTGTGTATTTTATTAATATTGTTTGGGTATGAGGTTTTGAAACTTGAGGGGGATCAGTTTGACCAATAAATGAACTTAAAATGGGGGGGGGGGGGGGGGGGGGGGGGGGGAATAAAACATTCCAAGAGTATTAATCTACAGAAAAAGACAGCAGTTATACATGTGTTTTAGATATTCTTGCTTTTTATTCAGCATTTTTGAGGCTTGTTGGCGTTTGCTTTATTTTCTCTGACATACTTGAATGTTTGCAGGACTTAAAGTATTAGTCAGTAAGTGTTTTTGATGGGCATGAGGTAAAAAGGTGTCCCAGTGCAACTGTTGCCTGGCAGAAGAGATAAATGGTGTGTGTTTGATTGTGTGTGTGGTGTGTGTGGTGTGTGTGTGTGTTAGAAAATAGCCTGCAGAACGTCTTAAAAATATGCTACTGTTAATTAACAAGTTGTTAAAATGACCAAGCAGTCCCAGCATTGGCACACACAGGACAAACTTTCTGAATTTACCTGTTCTGACCAGGAACTCTTGGCCTGAAAAATGATCCCATGTGTGAAGAAAGCTCGTAATTCTCCAGAGGAAAGTGCATGCTGAGCATGAACGCAGCTCTGCACTTTTTCTGCCTGCCAGCATATTCAGTTTTCCAGTTGTGAACATGTTTAACTACATGCAGTGTTGATGCTGACCAAAAAAATCATAACCTTTTAAGACGGCAGCTCCGTTTGCCGCTCTTGATCTGAGGAAAACTTGGTGCTGCACTATAAGGCTTGTCAATAAATCAATTAGTCTCATGAGAAATTAAAACAAGCTCACCTTCATAATTTATGGTTTTTCTCTTTTTCTTCCAAAACTGGATGATTAAAGTCTTCAGACTGGTGTTTTGGTCTCAACCAAATTATTTTGAAAGACAGTTTTGTTTACAAAAACTTCACAATTAATTTTATTTAATGTTTCTGTTTTATTTATTTTGTATATTTATATTTGTACATCCCACTTCCCACTTCCAGAGTTAAATGTTCATTTAAAGTTCATTGATCTTTGAGAATAGGTTCTTGCATTATTCATAATTTTATTACTTTAAAATGGCCTCATAACAATATTATCGTTTATCGTGATAACTTCTGGGACAATTTATTGTCCAGCAAAATTTATCGTGGCAGACTTAGCTGTAATTTTTCAATTATTTTCTGGAGAGGATATCTTGTTTTCACCAACATTCATGTTTGAATCTCAAACCCTTTCATTTGGGGTAAAATCTGTTCACAAACTGTTAAATTAAATATTATTGAACATTTTCTCAGTTCCTCCAGGATTTCGTGATTCTTCTTGTGATTTTTTGCAAAAAAAAATCTAATTTGGAAATATTTGCGATATTTGCTCTTATTTATGACAGTAAATTTGACATTTTATTACTCGCTGTATGGATCATGGAATATAATCTGACATCAGTAACGACTGAAGCAGATGTTTACTACAAGTAAGAAAGTTTTTGACGATTTGAGAAAAATCTACAATAAACTCAATTGGCACAAAAAAGTGAGGGGATTTGTCGATTTTGCGTGAATTTTGACGATAATTCTCAAGAAACAGGAGGGACTGATTGATATTATTTGTCAGTAAGTAGATATAAATCACACTGATTTGATTGATGACATATTTAAGTACATTTAGTGTTTCGTCTAGAATCTAGAGGGCCACATAAGGAGCTACAGTGGGCCGAATTTGGCCCATGGGCCTCGAGTTTGATAAATGTCTTGGGTTTACTTACAATAAAAAATAATTAGATCTTTTTCAGCCTCTTTATGCTGATGATTCCTGTAACTTTGGCTCTCTGAATACCACGATGTTTGATGAAATGGCTAACTTGTGTCGTGGTTAACAGCTGCGTTCAGACATTTTGTTGTCGTCTTTGACCTCTACATCGTTCTGCTTACATCTCCGACCCCTCGGCGCTTAGTATCTCTGAGGTCACCTGGTCACAGGTTGTATGAACACCAGAGGAGACAGAGCTTTAAAATTAATGCCACCTTGGTTGTGGATTGGTTTTGTTGACACTTTTAAAAAGTGGGACATCCTTTTAGTTAGAAAATCCTTAATTTGATCAATTATGATAGCTTTATTCTGTGTTTTATGTTATTTATGGTTTGTTTTAGCCTGATTTATATAAATATAACTCTGTAAAAACCACTGGACTGAACCTGACTGAACACCTGGTTACTCCACCAAATATTGATTTCTCAGTTAAAACATTAGTATTGTTGTTTCTAAATCAATATAAACTTGTTTTCCTTGCATTATTTGAGACCTGAAAGCACTGCATCATCTTCGTTATTTTGACCATTTCTCATTTTCTGCAAATAAAAACAAAATATTTGCTTTGAATTTCAGACACATGTTGTCAGTATTCATAGAATAAAAGAACAATGTTCATTTTATTCAAACATATACCTATAAAGAATATAATCAGAGAAACTGATAGTTTTGCAGTGGTCTCTTAATTTTAGAGCTGTAGATATATATCTAACTTTTTATAGTTTATTTTGTGGTGGTTATCTGTAAAAATCACAAACCTCTGTTTAAAAACATTAAGAAGTTTGTCACTAGTGCTCTGAATTAATTTTCTGCTGCTTCTTATATTAGTTCTGTCTAGTGTGATGGTGTCCAACCCAAGATTTCTGTTCTGTGTTTAACTAAAAAGCTTTTAAAGAAGCTTTACTGCATTTGCTCTTGTTAGGACAGAAAGCTTAAAACTCAGAATATAATCCAGTTTCTTTCACTTCCATTCATGCAGAAACCAACACTGTTCGGACCGATGCGTATTTTCACTACATTGTTTGTTTTACTTGCCTGTCATCCTGAGCCGTTTTCACACAAGAAAACAGCTCCTGTGTGAATAAGTCAGGTTTTTGTCTGTTAAAATACGAACAGCTGCTTCTCTCTTTGGGTTTCATTCACACTTTGTTTGTCAGAATGAATTTGTAATTCTAGATATTTTCTGTCCATTTTACTTGGATGTAGTTAAAATTTCAGAAACCTTTAAAACATGAAGTTCCAGGCCAGAAGAAATGACTATCAGTCACAACTTTAGGGCTGCAAGAAATACACAGTCCAGTCACATTAATGTGACCATCTGTCAAAAGCCAGAATAACCACCTTTCGCAGAGCGAACTGCTACGAGACGTGCAGGAAGAGAGTCACTTAGGTCCCTGAAGGTCTTCTCTGGGATGTTGAGCCATGCCGACTCTAATGCCGTGGCCAGCTGCGCTAGATTACGCGGTTGAGGATCCATGGCGCGAACAACTCGATCGAGATGGTCCCACAGATGCTCGATTGGGTTTAAGTCAGGTGAGTTTGCTGGCCAGGGGAGGACGGTAAACTCATCCTGGTGCTCTTCGAACCACGCACGTACACTGGCAGCTGTATGGCACCTCGCATTGTCCTGCTGGAAGATGCCATCATCCTGAGGAAAAACAATGCGCATGTAGGGGTGGACATGGTCCGCAAGGACAGATGCGTACTTGTATTGATCCATCGTGCCTTCCACAATAATCAGTGAACCCAGAGAATGCCAGGAAAACATTCCCCAGACCATAATGCTCCCGCCTCCAGCTTGGACCGTTCCTGCAATGGTTGCAGGGTGGTTCCTTTCAGAGGTTTCACGCCTTATACGCCAACGTCCATCTGTCCGATGGAGCATAAAACGCGATTCATCTGAAAACGCTACCTGTCGCCACTCAGTGGACGTCCAGCTGCTGTACTGGCGTGCAAATTCTAGCCTTCGTCGTCGATGAACACCAGTCAGCATAGGTGCACGAACCAGGCGTCCGCTTCGGAGGCCCAGACGCAGCAATGTTCGCTGAATAGTGGTTTGGGAGACACTTGTGGTAGCCCCTTGGTTCATTTTAGTGGTCAGTTGCTCAACGGTAGCCCGTCTATCTGCCCGAACGCATCTCCGCAACCGTCGTTCGCCTCTGTCATCTATGGCCCGTGGTGCACCACATTTGCCACGTCGTTGATTTTGGACAGTCCCATTTTGCCATGCACGGTACACTTTTACCACGGCGGCACGCGAACAGTTCACAAACTCAGCCGTTTCGGAAATGCTTCCACCCTTGGCCCGAAAGCCAATGATCATGCCCTTTTGGACGTCGGATAAATCGCTTCGTTTCTGCATTACGCCAACGATTGAAATGTTTTCCGAAGCCCACACACACCCTTTATATACGCTCAACTGCATTGTGCTGCCACCTGCCTTCTGTGATTGGTTATTTAACTCTGAAGTGGAAAGTACGTGGTGGTCACATTAATGTGACTGGACTGTGTATTTTAAATTCTAATTTCTGCATTTGTACCACACACTTGTGTCTCTTCAATACTATTTTTATTTTATTAGTTTCCCATTGACTGTTCCTCAAGGACTTTTAACTTTCAGTTGTCTGCAATGAGTTTCCAACTTGTGTTGAGTCAGTCTGATTATAATCTTACTCAGAAATGTTACTCCACAGGGGAAATATGTGTTGAAATCTGAAAGGAAACGGGTAGTGACAACAACTGCTGTGGCTGGTGAAGTAACAGCTGTGAGACTATTTATTGCACCTTGTCATCATCTTTATAATATGAAGAAGGGTAAAGGTGACACATGAAAGTGTTTATAGTGTCTGCGTTTTATAACAACACTATTCAGAGTTGAAAGATGAGCCTTCAGTACGGGAGATTTACTTTTTAAGATTTCAATCTGCTGTATAAAGACTGCAGATGCTTCCGACAAAACAGACTAAAGTTGCAGAAGAACTGCATTAGATTATTTTAATTTATGTTAGTCTAATGAGATTGTAACGTGGTTGTTACTCCGGTCTGTGTTGGTGAAGAGAAGCTAAGTTAAAAGGCAAAGCTCTTGTTTATATCCAGGATTGAACTAGAAAAAATCAACTTCATACTTGAAGGAGTTAACGAGGATACTCTTTGGATACTTCCAAAATATATGAACACTTCATGACAGTATTGAAACCTAAAGTAGCATTCATCCCGTTGGTTTTGGTTGTGTTTTCAAAGAATAAGAAAAGCGAAACAAAACGTAGAGATAGGAAATGATTGATCGAATGCTAACACTTCCAAGAGTAGTACTCAATAAAGGTTTAACTGTCCCAATCAAAAGGGATAGATATAGCTCCTGAATGAACTTTAAACTCTGTGGATGGATGTTTGAGCGATATTTATGTCAATCGTCAAGATAAACTGAAAGCTGAAGGGGGGTGATGACACATAAAGGAAAAGTAGAAATAGTGATAATATTATGGCAAAGTTACTTTATTGATATTTTCTCATTTAGCAGATTTAACCAGGGTTGGGTTGCTTTAGCCGATTGCTTTGAAGGCAGATGTACCAAAGTTTTTGTAATAAACGAAGCTGAAATTTTGGCACATGTTGCAGTGTTGGCTTGAAGAGCATGTTTCTCCTTCTCTCCCCTCCTTTCTCTCCTGCCCTCCATCTTAGTCACACACTGCTGATAATAAGAGAGAAGATATTTTGTGACGTTATTGGACCAGCCTCATGTCAAGTGCATTTTTCAATGATAATGCAAATAAAAGAAGTGTTGGGAATGTAGCCCTGATAGCATAGCCGCCAACCAGGAAACTGCCCGGTATACCAGATTGCCAGTACGCCCATGTTTGTGTTATGAAATGTTTATATGGGTTAAATCCAGGAACAAGTGGCTGAAATAAACGTTCTCCCTACAGTCTGAAATGGACGCCTGCGGGATATTATCGGAGGGTACGCACAAAACTATCACTGCACCTGACCCACAAGAACACAACCTCATCTCCAACGTGCATCATGTGCCTGTTGCAAAACCAGCACAAACCTAAACCACACCAATACAGGCCACATGCGCATAACATGCATGGCCCAATAAACAGCTGACCTATTCTGCTGGTTTTTTCTTTACAAATTATGTAAAATAATAAAAGATGGGAAAGCAAAGTCTATCCGAATAATCCACGGGAGGTCCAGGATGAAGATTCCCACGTTCAGTTGGTGTGTCATATGTCAGAAGAAAGTCCAGGACATGAAGCAACAATATATGCTTAATTTCTACTCTGGGCAAACATGTAGACTAGATTTAACTGTTTAACCCGCAGTTTTAGCACAATGCTCAGGAAGAGCGCGGCAGATGTCACGGTTGCCCAACCTGATAACTAGTTCACGAAACCACAAAGACAAAAGCTCATAAACCAGCGACCCCACCAGAACTGTGCTCATGGTAAAAAGCTCAGGCAGGATCCAACCAACCACTGGAGGGATCAAACTCTGCTCATTCATTTTCAGCTTACAGAAAAATCACCAAGCCATCAAATAAACAAAAGTAAACTGATGTCGTACTTGTGCCCACAGACTCACTTAGTCTGTGGGCTAAGTGACGCCCACATAAAATTATATTTTTTATACAACTTTAAGACGGTTAGATAATTAACAATCCCATAACTATTTACGTAATGGAAAATCTCAAGGTGTAAGCTGCATAGCTGCCAGAAGGGTTCGAGGTGGTTCAGCCATCTTTTCAGGACGCTTAGGAAGTGTTCCCACTGGGAGAAGGGGGCAGACTCTGCGCATGCTGAACCAAAGAACGGATGCATAGATTGGTCTTCTGTATTTGGCCTCATTATTTGTTGTTTATTTCATCTGCTGCAGCTACTGGAACAATTGATTGAAGACAGTGGGGGAGTGAACGAGCTTTCTATTTTAGGCAAACAGTAATTTTTTTGTGTGTGGCAGTGGCCTTGAAAGGCATTACACTTGACATTTTGGTATGTCAGCCTGATAGATCAGCGGGGGATGTGTAATACACCCTGCCTGCTTCACTTTATTGGCATTCAATGAAAGAAACGCAGTCGCCAAGGAGCTCAAGATACAAGACACTGCTCTCCCAATCAAACTTTGATGCAGCTGGTATTTGTTTTGCACAAGGTAGATCATGACCTCTCTGAGAATTGCTATTTCCTTCAAAAAGGTTTGCAGATCAGATTGATCATGACGCAAATGTTACTTTTTTCTATCTATTACTTGTAGAAGCTCACATATTTGTTAATAAGATGATGCATACTGCAGCTATGTGGCTTTGTCTGGTGGCTCTGCTCATAAACTCCTAATCATGACACAGAGCTATGAACTGCTAAATGAGCGCCCTCACAGTCTGAACAATGGCGCTCTATGTTGCATGGAAAAGCTGGAAGAATGCTCGTCAGTCCTGTAAAAAAAAGAAAACAGCTGAATGGAAAGATAGGCATTGTTTGGAAATCTGAGATGTTCTCAGTTGTTGGTAAGGTCATCTGATTATTTGAAAAATGCCATTTCTGCAAGTAAACAAGAAGACAAAAAAATTTGAATAATTTGGGTTAATCTGCAGATTATGAGAGGAATTTAACGTTTTACTCTGAATGAATTTTTTTTATTTATATTCATTGTTGTTTAGATAGAAAATTAGCTATTTTGACAGCCTGGTGTCTAAAACATTTGAAGTTTGTTTAATTTGAAAATGAAAGTCCACCTGCTGTCTTGAAAATGCAATTAAAATCAACAATTAAATTGTTCTGGTTTTACATAAAAAAATTAAAGTTCATGAAGTTAATTTAACAACAAATACAAGTTGTCTAAACATTGTTTTTAAGTTAATAAACCTTGAATTTTGAGTTTTAGCTTAATGCTTCAATTTAAATCTAATAATCATTTCACAATATGCAAGAAAGAAAAAAACTGCCCTGCCCTCACCTGGTTAAAGATCCACATTTCTCTTTTATATTCACTCACATTATCAAGTTAAAATAAATAGTTATTTTACCTTAGAATAATTTAAATTCTTGTTTCAAATTGAAAGAACAAAATTTCTGATATGATAATGAATTTTATTAAACTTCATAATGAATTCAGCTCAGAAACATTTAGTGTGAACAGGACATTATCCTCAACCATTAAAATAAACATTTGCTTTAATAACACACACGACTCAGATCAATGTAACTGCCGCTAAGCATTCTGGGAAATAGTTCCCACTCCTGTCTTTTTCTTCTCTCAGTTTTTTTCAGTGCTAACCTAAAAACTATAGTTTATTCAACTCTCTGAGGCTTGACAAAATTAATAAAACGTTAACACTAATTATTACTGCACGCATGTAGGTTCAAAATCTAAAACTCGCTAAATTTATTTGATTTAAGAGAGTAGAAGAGAGTAGACACAACTGAATGCAGCTCAAATGTTTTACAGTGTACTGCATTAAGACAAAAGAAAACAACAGACAAGCTAATTTCGTTTGAACAAAGGTAAACGCTGACATGATTAAAGATGACTGTGCAGCAAAGCAGAGCTGCTGGCAGCGCGTTCAAACACCCTTCTGAGGCCAGCGGCCAAACAAACAGCAGGGCAACCAGAGGGCCCTTCAGGGGCCCTCCAGGGGCCCACCTTGCATATTTACTGCAACAGTCACATTCATATCTTCAATCACAAACCGTCTGTAACAAACAACTGGAAGCTGAGGCGTGCTAGCTTTAATCATCTATCTAATGTTGACCATAAGACTAATTTTTTCTCAACTATGAGTATGAAAACATCAACAAGTTTATGAGATAATTGGGGTGTCAAACTCATTTTCATTTTGGGACATATAAAAAAATGTTCTTAAAGGGCCGGTTGTGCCAGAATGTATTGATAAAACCAATTAAGTGGTCAAAATATCAATAAATAGCCTTTCGTCCAGGATCTTGTGATTGTTTTAGTGCTTTTTTGTAGTCAAAATTACAGATTTATTGGTGCCAAGATAAAACTATTTGTAAAAACGTTTTGTGATGTTTTCATTACTCGCTGTGTCGTATTTTGGACCAATTTTGGGAATATTTGCTGGAAAATCAGAAAGAAATTAGAGATTTTTGTTGATTTTGTGTGTATTTTGCAGATTTGTGTAAAAGTGGAAGAGCTTATTGATGTAACTTGGAGTCTAGAGCCACATAAAAAACTTAAGTGGGCCACAACAGAAAGTAGTGAATTATTGATGTGTGGCGAGCATTTTTACTCAGTCCCCTCCACTCTGATACCTCTAAATGAAACTGCTTCCAAAAAGCATCAAATTTATAAAACCATCTCAGTATGAATATAACTGCCATTAAATACAGTGACTAAAAGAAAACCTTATATAGTCTAATTATTCACCTATAATACCAATGGAACTTTTTCTATGAAAGTCGTATGTGAGGGTGGCCCAGTCAAAGTTCATACTTTAATTCAACAATAAATATATGGCAAAACATTCAAATTAATGTTCACAGAGATTCTCCATCCAGTATGACTTGGATTGTGCTATTATTTTAACGGGAATATATGATACTGTTTCATATTTCAACACAAATTTAGAATAATAAAATATGAATAACACTGAATCAAAGATCAAAACAATAAATGATTAAAATAATTCATTTATTTATAATCATAGAATCAAGAAATGATTATCACACATGTATCAAGCACACAAACATTGTTGGCTCACGCTGGACTCTTGTCATAAATCTCTCTGTGGAACCGATGCGTTACGACGTTTCTTACTGTACTGCGGCGCCAAACCAGGACATTCAGCCTCTTTGTGCTCATTTCTGTGGGCTGAATGAGTCCATTGACAGCAGCTCACTCAGCCCACACAGGCTGTCCAGATCTGCTCACGTTTACTATTGTTTTGACAATGTTGGTTATTAATAAACAGCATTTTTCAGAGCTACGAGCTTTTAGAGCACCTCAGTGTGATCTGTTGTTTTAATATTACCCAGAGAGACGTGAAATGAGGGGCTAATGTGGATGTTAATGTGAGTGAGACAGATCCAATGGTGTTAGAGTCAAGGTTATAACAGTGTAATTATAACCTTGAAAATAGCAAAAACTGAAAGATTTTAACTAAAAATAGAATGGTAAATAATGGGGAAAAACTAACTGTCTTGAATTATGTCATGCATTTATAAAAGTAACTAAAACATGCTATAATTATAGATATACTATCCTTCATTTTTATAATTTTTTTTATTAGCCTTTCAAATTGAAATGGATGTTTTTTTGTACAGAAGCAGTTTATGTCATTTGTCAGCACTAATCCACAAAATGGTGGCAAGAAAAGTGAGGAAACACCAGTTATTTTATATTTTTTTGAAAATGGGAATTTCTGTGAGCCCAATCGATGTAAACATAATCACAATACAATACTTTGACCTTTTTGAATTCTGTGCTTAAAAAGACTACAATAACTTATAAAAACTGAAGAAACAATAATCAATATTTAGTATTTAATTAATAAAAACTAACAAACATATTCAAAGAACTAATTAAATCTAAATGAATCAGACCACATGTGTAAAATTGAAGGCCCGAGGGCCAGATCTGGCCCACCGCAGCCCTTTATGTGGCCCTAAACTCCAGATTACATGAAAAAGTCACTCCAGTTTTTAACCATTAAACAAAATTCACATAAAATCCACAAATTCTTTCTGACTTATTGCGATTTTTTTCTCTGAATTGGTCAAAAACTTTTAAGTTACTGCTGCCTCAGCCTTACTTGATGTCAGATTGTTGTCCGTGACCGATATGGCGATTAATAAAAAGTCATGTTTAATATCATACATTAGTGCAAATATCGCAAGAAATGCTTACAAATGTTTCTAAATTAGCACCACAAAATCTGTGATAGTCAATACTGAAACAAATATCTATTTATTGATATTTTAATGGGGTCTATCAATACATTCTGGAACAACCAGCCCTTTAAGAACATTCAGATTTTTGATATGAAATGAAAATGAGTTTGACAACCAAGAAGTCACGACAAAATAAAACTAAGCTATCACGCTTAGTTTGCTTTTAAACTAAATTTACATTTGCCATGGACTGCTAAAGAATCACATAAATGTATTTCAGGATGTCATTTATTGCCATAGACAGCACAGAACGATACCGTCTGAATAAATGTGATGTAGGACATGTGACCACAGGAGTCTGCCGTTTGTGTGAAGTGAAGCGAGCTCACATGATTGGTCATTTCTCTGTCAGGGTTTGCATCCCCACCCCCTCATTCGCCTGTCAAACTTCCCTTTCCCCTCTTTTGTGCTGCACTTTCTGTATTTTTACTAAAAGAACTTTGGACTGTCAACACATATTTTTATCCAGAACCAGGGAGAAGTGTTGCCTGGAGAATTGGGTTGTCTCCTACTTTCTGTCTGAATTGGTCAGTTCAATAAAACACTAAAGCGTCATGCTCGGTAGCATGCGCTAAAAACAATGTTCACGCTTTCTCACATGTTTTCTGCTGTTTGAAATTAGGATGTAAGCTTCATTAAAAGGTTATTTTCTTAAAGAGGAAGGTCAGATTTTTTTAAACTGAGGGCTGTGTCGAGAATTTGTGAGAAGTCAGTATCTTATGTGCAGTTGGAAATTCTCTGCGAATCTTCATTGGGATAGAACTGAGATCAATCAGATACGTTCATCCATCCTTTACAGTTCATAAGTTTACAGTAGATCAAGGGTGTCCAAACCTTTTGTCACAAGGGACCAAACTGTAGACTCAACTGTAGTCGCGGGCCAAAAAACTCCAAATCAAGCAAATAAAGACGCCCAATATTTATTGTAGAGCCAAAACTTGAAAGGGATTTTTACGACGGTTTATTAGGGAAATGGTAGATAGAAAAAAAGGATTACATTTCTGCCAAAAACTCTGAAATTTTGTGATTAATCTCAGAAAATTTATAGAATTTTTTTGACGATTGAAATTAAAAAATTTCAAAGTTTTTTCTAGAAAATTTCTGACATTACTCTCAAAATGTCGTCCTTTTTTCTGGCAGAAATGTACTACTTTTATTTTCTACAATGGCCCTCAGATGCCATAGCAAAATTTGCACGTTTCTGAATTAAAAGAAAGATAGTTTTACTGCTCTTAAGATTTGTGTGGGAGAATAATAAAGCAGCATAAAACATGGAGAAAAGTGTAAATAAAATGTCTCAGTTTTACTGTTAGGTGCTGAAGATGCTGTCTTTTGTTGTCTTCAGTGTGTAGCTGTTATTGTAGATGCCAGGTAGGATTTGTGACCTTTTTACCTCGGCTTTGCTTGCAAACGTTTTAGTCCAAACTGTCAGATGATTTTAGAGATTCTCAGGTGGGTGCAGCACTGACCCTGATTGCACCAGACTAATTAAAACCATGGGAAAAGGAAGTGACTTCAGTGAACATTTACTTTTACTAGGAGTTTAGCAGCGTCAGATACCAGCAATGTTTCTCATTCTAAACTAGCATTGTAGCAGGACTTCACCTTTTTCTTTTTTCCCCGTCTTTGCTTAAAAGTACAACAAAAATCTGAAGTGTTTTAGGCTACGTTCACACTGCAGCCTGAAGTAAACCAATTCCACTTTTTTTACTAAATGCGACATGAATCTGACCTTTTCATGATGGTCTGAACAACAGAACCCATGCCACTGAATGGCCAGGTCACATTCATCCGACCTTACCGTTATTGATACTCGGACCAACGTCACTATTCTGCATCCTGATACACGAAAGTGGGAAGAAAAACAACGAACATGGCGGACAATGACGAGGGTGAAGTTGTTAAAATGCTGCTCCGGTCGAACAACAACTTTAAAATCATAAGCTATGCTCCACTGTTAGCATCCATGTTTACTTCCGTAAACACTGAGCACTTTTTTTTTATCTGAGCACAGACTCCATGTGTGACGTTATTGCGCCCTCTCCTGCGCATGCGGGACACTTAAGGCTGCAGTGTGAACGTAGCTTAGGGTGCGTTCACACTGCAGGCTGAAGTGGCCCAATTCCGATTTTTTTGACGTAATGCGACCTGTATCCGATCTTTTCATGGCAGTGTGAACAGCACAGGTCAGATTCATTTTAGAATGTGACCCATATCCAATACGTATCATATTCAAATGTGACCTAACGTCCTGGCTGCATTCATCTGAAATGAACATCACTGATTCTCAACAAATTTCACTATTCTGCGTCCTGATACACGCAACCGGAAAGAAAAACAACAACCATGATGGATTATATGAGGATTAAGTTGTCCGGCTGGACAACATCTTCAAATATATAAGCTAAGCTCTACCCTTAGCCTCCATGTTTACTTCTGCAAACACTGAGCTCTTCTTTTTCTTTTTATGGCAGTTGGCAGAACGCTGAGAACACTGACGATATAGCTCCCTCTACTTCGCATGCGGGACACTTTCAGGTCGTTTGCCCATTTACAATGCAGAAAGCATACAGGTCGCATTTACTGGCAGTGTGAACGGCCGGCAAAAAAATCGGAATTGCCAGAAAATCAGAATTGAGTCACTTCAGGCTGCAGTGTGAAGGCAGCCTTAGTTAGCAACTGGTGGTGTATGAAAAGGTCCGAAATCACACAAGATGATTGAGTAAAGTTTAGTTATGAGCTGTTTACAGTGTTTCTTACGTTTTGGGCTAGAAGAGTCCTGAAGGAACTTGCCACAGCGCCAGATTTATGTCCGAGTAATGAGTCGTGATTTTTAAGCTGGATTTCCTCGGGACTGCTGACCTACTTGCTGTGAGCAAGGTCGCTGATTTGATGCGCGCTAATGGCCTCGACTAATTTTTAAAGTGAGAAAAATGTTAAAATGTTTGCAGAGAGGGGGAGGAAATCTCAAGCAGATTAAGTTGACTTATTTTCTTGTGAAGTGCCACAGCTGTTGACACTGGTGGGTCTCTTCTTGAGTTTTCTCATCTTTCCTGGATGTTTGTTTCCATGACTACCACTTGGTAGGTTGATACCTTTCTAAGAGCAAGGAGGGACCATAATTTTTGGTGTAATATTTGCACGTATTGCCAAGCTTTTAAAATGATGTCATTTATGTGGACTATTCTTACATGTCCAAGTGGGGTTAGGTGTAAAAACTTAACTCAAAACGCAGATTATATGAACCCATTTGACTTTCCTTATAACATAATATGGTATAAATTCCACTTTGTTACAGAAGTATTCACTTAACTTGCACTTTTTCATATCTTTTCACAATGCAACCACAAAATAAATTATATATGTTTACTGGAAAAAAATGTTTCTTTTTTTTCAAATGTAAAAGTGTTTTTACTGCAACTAATTACCATAAAAAGAATGACAGAGCACACAAATCAAATTAGATTGAACTTTTTCCCTTACATAACAAAACATGGAGGATAGCTGACACTGAAACAACAGCCTGATCTACAGTGGAAGGGTTTAGATCAAGTCACATTCAGATGTTAGGATGGCCTAGTCAAAGTCCATCCTTTACTGGATGGATAGATCAAATGAGGCCTATCGTGGATCTCTTTAGGGGCTTCTGAGTAATTACAGGCAAACAGAAAAAGTATGTGGGACTTTTCAGATTTCTGTATATAAAAATATATTAAAAACCATTTATTATAATTTATCATGATAAATGTTTCTCATGATAAGAAGTTTGATTTATTGTTATCACAATAAATTACAGTTAATGATGTTAAAATTCCACCAAACTGCCCACATTTTCTAGATGGATAGTTTTGCTTATTTCTCCACTGATTGTTCAATGACAACGTCAGTAATTATGAATAAATTAGAAAACACGATAACCTCAGTTACAGTGTGAAGTTTAGTGATAAAAATCACACTTTTTTATGTGACTGGTGTCTCGAAGAAGCGAACTGAAGATTGGAAAGTTTTTCCAGAGCCATAAAGTTCACTAAAATAGAAATAACAAATGTAAAAAATGTTTTTATCATTTTCAGAATAACTTCTAAGTTATGCTTTGTGCTGTTCTGTCACATAAATTAAGTGGATTGTAGCTTTAAATGTGATATATGTGAGTACATCCAAGGGATAGGAGGACTTTTATAATTTATTTAAACACTTTTTATATAACAACTATTATCTAGAACTTACTTTCATTAGCAAATCATTTGTGCAGCAGTATCTCTGCTCTGTCTCAGCTGCTGAGTTTTATGTTTTTCTATTCACTCAAACTGTTTATTTAATATTTCCTCCAAAGGTTTTGGTATTCCCGCTTGGAGCCTTGCTCTTTATTCCCGGCACACCCTGCTTGATCTCATTTTATGGGAATTTCGTAAAACTTGAGAAGGGATGAGCAGCAGAGGAGGAAGTTCAGAAAAATGTTTTTGCAAGTGATTCATACAAAAACAAACTTTCTCTCCAGACTTTAGTTCCCCTCTTACCTGCTTCCAGGCTCTGTTTCCTGTAACTAACTCTGTTTTCTGATAAGGAGGAAGTTTTAAGCTTTCATTTTATTCTTTTGCAAATTTCTCACCAGAAAAGGAGAAGTCCTAACTTTGTTTTTTTTTTCTTACTTTTGGTTCCAGTGTCTCCTCTTTTTGGGTTTATTGTGATTGGCTGTGGTTTTGTTTGTTATTGTTGAATGAATAAATTAGAAACTAGTTTTTGCTGTTACTATTATTCTTTGGATTCCTTTGATTCCACGTCTTTTAGATAATAAGTTGAAATAATTACAAAAGTTTGAAGGATTGCTTCATATTTCACTTTCATTTTCCCTGGAAGAAGAAAATTGCTCTTACAGAACAAAAATATGTTTCATTTCAACACAACATATCCCCATATGCCTGATTATTACTTCTGTCTTATAATAAATAGACAGAAGCAGATGTTGAGCCACAGGTTCTGTGTCTCAACATGAAGACAGATGAGCTGTTAATTTGACGGTCACAACATACTCTTATCCCCATTTAACCTCTTCATTTTTCATTGTCGTGAACTTCCATTAAAATAACAATAAATAAATAAATTCAGTCAGTCTGTTTAAGAATAATGAGTGGAAATGGCACATTGCTTTACTGGTTTAAGCACATTTTTACTGGTGTAAAAGTTGCTGGTGTGATCAGCAGATATGAAAGTGGCATAAAGGCAGACCATTTGTTTTATAGTACTTTATAGTACTTTTGTTTTGCTACCAGTTAGTGCTGCCTTCCCTTCAAATTTGTCTTGTAAGTTGAAACTCAAACTGGAAATGACGCTGCTTCTGAGTTATAAGTCAGGAAATGATGGGAATTGCTGATTTTTTTTCTTCCGTTTTTTTGTACATTAAAGCACTAAAGGAACGTTTCCATATGGGTATTGTACATTGCTTATTTCGCTACTGGTTTAATGCGATACAAGCTATCAGGAGTACAAATAAGTTTACTGCTGAAACGTATTTCACCGTCAAAATAACCAACGTAGCCTCGTATTTCGTAGCCTAATATTGCTTTTGTTAAGTTGATTTTACTTTAAAAATGACCATAGGTAGCTGCACGGTTGTCTGCAGGAAAATCTTTTTACAAGGTAAAAAGACTAATGTTCGTAATACTTTTTAAGTAAGTGTAAGAGATCAAATATCGCATTACAGTATGGAGAAGGTACGTGTCTAACCATTGGTAACCATGGAGATAGTGCCGCCCCATTAGCCTAGCATGTATGGACAAAGCTGATTAGCATCTCCATGGTTACTGCTGGTAACCATGGAGATAGTGCCGCCCCGTCATGTTAGCCTAGCATGTATGGACAAAGCTGGTTAGCTTTTTCTTTTTTTGTAGTTTTAAGGCTGCTGCGGTTTAAGGGGAAACGCTATTCATGACATAGTGATACAAATAATGTGGTGTGAATTCAGGCAAAGTTGGTAATTTGATCAACACGTCAGGAGTGAGGAGGTATAAGTCGGTTTTTAAGTTAACTGTTTCAGACATTTGTAAATCCAACCGATTGATTTACGTTCTCACACTCAAACAAGCAGACGCCATGGTTAAACTGGCAAAAATAACTTGGGAAAACTATTTATGTCGCTCTGTTCAATACTATAGTCCCTTATTCCGACGTCCGTCATGGCGCCTCGTTAGGGGCAAACAGTCAATAAAACCAGGGGCGGAGCTAAATGGGGGGCTAGAGGGGCGGTTGCCCCCTCGAACCGGCTGATGGGGCCCGGGTCTGGAGGAGTCAGGGAGGGAGGAATGGATTCAAGTCGCTGGAATGTCTGATTATAGACCGAGAAAGTGCGTCCCCACCTGTTGAGAAAGGTGTATTTAATGTCAAGGTCTGAGATTAAAGTCAGAATTCTTTTTTTTTTTTTTTGGTGACCCTAATCCTCTTCCGTAACTTTTCCATTAGAATTTGACTCAGAAGATCAACATTATAATCTTCTGAATACTACAGATCAACATAAACCCCAAATTATTCAGTCTCCTGAAAGATTTAGGTTTAACTTTAAGAATAAATACTTTTTGATTTAAACCAACACCTTTCTTTGGAGGGGCCCAGGCAGAGTCTTGACATGAAGCTGAATTTATGGAAGATCAAAATATTACAGTGGGACCAAGGAAAACCTGGAATACATTTATACCCGTAGAAAGGTGCAAAAAGAACAACATTCTGTTTTCATTGTGTCGCGTCTACATGTTTGCTACAGCAGCTGCAGCCATGAATCACCTTTTTCTTTCTGTTGATAAAAGCATGAAAAAATGCTTTAGAGGCTTTTACAAAGCTAATCCTTCTGGACTGAGGGTTTTTTCTTCTGCACATGCACTGCCATCTGTTGGCAGAAAGTGGTTTTACATTTTCATCCTTCAAAGTCTCCCACACTAAGTTATGATACTGTTTGTGGTGTGGGTGTTACACTTTAGTATTTATAGAACATTTATCAAAATCAGAACCACAAAATGTTTCACAAAACAATTCATCTATAAAAAACCCAGTTTCGCTATAAAACTCGCTTTTTTCAATAAAAGGACCAAAGAGAAATTTGAGGATTTTGTTTTTATTTCTCCAAGTAAATGCTTTTTGACGATCAAAGAAAACTTGAGATTTTCTGATAGAGTGTCATTTTGAAACAGATAATGAAGGGATTACAAGATCATCCACATTTATGCATCAAATAGATGTTCCTAACGTGGTATTTAGGAACATCTAAATACCACAAAATAAAAAAAGCAGCACAGGATAGAGGGTTTGTTGGCTGTTGATTCATTATCTCATGAAAATGACTAGTAAAGAAAAAAAAAAACAATTTGTGAAAATTAATGCGAAGCAATTGTGGCAAGAATTCAATCAACACATGACAATGACAAACCCACAAAAACAAATCAAAGCATGTAATATATGAAACTTGGTTGCTAAAATATGATGCTGAAAATATTCTGATATTAAATAAACAGTTTGGTGTCAGAATAAGGAAGATACAAATCTGGACAGGCTGTCAAATCAAAAAATGCTTAAAGTTGGGATTTAAAAGCGAGCAATGATTCGTCTGACCTGATTTCTTCTGGCAGGTCTTACCAGATCCTTGGGGTCTTGACTTCAAGTGCAGAAAGACCTCTGCCTGAAGATCCTAGCGCACGCCTGCACATACGGCTCAGAGAAGACAAAAGAGGGATGCGACAGAGGCCATGAAAGGCCACAAAAGCAATCAGTATAATGAGATTTATGGTCTGATTCAGGAACAGATGACACGGTTTTTTTTTTTCTGGTCTTGACAGTGAGTTATGAACCTTGCAGCTAAAACTCAACCAGGATAAAATTCACTTTGTCTTAAAAAGAAAAACACAGAGAAATAATCAGCATCTATTTCCTGAAAATGCGACTTCAACTGACGGCAAGAGGCAGTTCAGTGCAGCGATTTGAGCTTTTTCAGATGAGGTTGGCTAAAATATGTGCAATGCAAAAGCATTTCTCAAGTCTTTCAGGAGTCGCCTCCGTTTCACTTCCTTGATACTTCCAGTAAATCAAAACCATGTAATATTACAGCTGATCTGAACTGACATGAAATCTTTTCTCCAGGGTTAATTTATGTGCCAGCAGGTGACGCTGATGTGCTTTTGACTGTCAATAAAAAGTTTAATTGAAGAACTGCTTCAAGTGGTACGGAAGAGGATTAGTGCCATTGAAAAAAAAAAGATTTTAATCTCAGATTTCTAATTCTAAATCCAACATTAACATATAAAAATGATCACATAACTACATCTTCCTTGTTATGGTATTTGTAAACTGCCACTTTATTTATACTGAAAGCCTGTCCTGAATCTCGGCTGGATTTGTTTGATGGTGCATAAACAATTTAAACAATTTTGATTCTGTGAAAAAGGTTTTTCCCCAAAAAAATTTAATTAAAAATTTAAAAATACTTTATTGATTCCAAAGGGAAATAAAATATGCATCCTAAAAAAAGAGCAAAGAATAAGAACTACTGCTTTAAATGAGTCCAGGTACACGGCATCCAAAACAAGAAGAAACAGTTGTCAATAAAATAATTTTTTTTTTTGAATGAATACAGAGCTACTCCAACATGCTGCCACCCTGAGCGGCGCATGTCTAGAAACATTGTCCCTAATCCTCTTCCGTACAATGGAGCCTTTAAAATGCACTTTTTATCTATTATTTTAAATCTATGTTAGAGTAAATAATCTGAAAGAGAGTGACAACGAAAACTATTAATTGAGTGTAATACTATTTCTGTTTTGTGCTTTTTTTTAAAGAGTGGACAAGACTTTCTCCAAGGCAAGAAGTATTTGGTGAGTACTTCATCGATTTCAATCTAAATACTTTGTGACAGCACTCTGAACAGAATAAAGGAAGCTACATTTTATAAGTTCCTTTAAAAAAAAGAAAAAAAACCCAACCCGGTTTGAAAAGGTTGCGTCTCTCTCTGGAGTGGAGTTCAGTGTTGGTGACTCAGACTGTCCTTGTGATGTACGAATGTGTGGATCTGTCCACCAGCTCCACTGTAAGTAAGACGAATGGGGCTGTGAAAGGTAGAGCGGATCAGTCCATGCTTCTGTTTGTGCAGAGCTGCCAAGGTTAGAGAGAGCCGTGTGTGACACACACAGGCCGACAGGGATGTGAGCATGCACACGTCCCGCCGCCGCGGCAGGAACACAGCGAGGGTACCACTGAGTGGTACTTTACCACAGAAATCATCACACCTTCCCACTGGAATACAGATAGAGGGGGATCGCTCTTGACAGCCAGGCCTGAATTACTCAGTGACTGGCCCAGTTTGCACCGGCTACAGCCTGTCTGTCCGTCGGCTGCAGCTGCCTCAAACCTAATGCCCGCATCGTCTCTAAAGAAGGCAATAGAGACAGAGAGGAAGATCGAAAACTGAATACAAAACAGCACAGGAGATAAGAGAAGAGAATGAAGAGGGAGGGAAGGATAAAAGACTGGATGAGATGACTCGATGAAGAGAGACGGTCATGTCTGCTTTACATCAAAGAAAAGTAGGATAATACGAGTCTCTCTTTAAAATTCAGAGAACACTGCAGGATGGATTGGTTGGCACCTTTCCACTGTGTCACTATAACCTTTTACCGAATGGGAACAGATTCACAGGAGAAGCGGTGACTGCAAAACTTGTTGTGTGTTTAGACCGCCTGATTACAGAGTCATCGTCTTACAACAGAAAAGAATAGAAATGGCCATTACTGTCGCACAAAAAGGAAATTTAGATGTAGCAGCAGCATCAAATGTTTACACAAAAAAGATCTTAAAGTGTTAAATTATATACTGTATATTAAAAGAAGATTAACAAGATAACATAAAAATAACATATACTGTTAACGACCAAGCAAAAACAGCAACAACAAAAAAGTCTGATTTCACCAAAAAATCAGAATTGAGCATTAAAAGGATCCAGGATTAGTTGAAATTGTTGGCCTAAATATGTTGCAATTTTCCTATTACCTAAAAAATGCTGTTTGTAATATGCCAAAACTCATAATTACTTCAAAAATGCAGATCTGTTGTTATATTTTTCACCCATGGAGGTCGCCGTCTTTTCACTGATGGGTTGATGAGACAGATAATCTGTGAAAAGATCAATCTCATCCACCTCCTCCCTGAGCTACTATTGCCAACTGAATGAATTCACTACTCCCAACCAAAAACCACCAATCAGAGCCAGGAGGAGGGTCTTAGAGCTGTCAACCAACCTCATGTAGATGCTGTTTAATATCCTAATTGTGAAGAAGCAACTCACCATTACAGGAAATCTCCGCCGTCATCAGTGGTCATGCTAATTAGCATTAGCAATCACAACAGCCTCTGCTAGCTGGTGCATAGCAGAAAGCAAGGGGGAGGAGGATATGTAAAAAATATAATTTTTAAAACGTTACATACTGTAGCTGTAAGGCTTAGGAAAGTAGAGACCTTGTTTCATTGTGAACTGTAATTTCTAATCTAAAGCTCAGCATGCTGCATGGGCTCTCAGTGGGTTAATTGTTCTTAATCTTGTTCCATATATTCAGTGTCAGGAATTGTTCAGTTTTATGGGTCTTATAGCTGATTAAACGTTAAATGACCATCTCCCATCTGGTGGGTCATACACAATAAATAGATGATCCTCCAGCCCTGTTTTCATGCTCTCCAGGGAGGGCTGTAATTGGTTGTAATCCGGTCTTGCTAAGCTCCCTCGATGAGAGGAAATGGGAGAGGAGGGTTAGTGTGGATAATGGCTACACTGAGACGTTCTCGGAGGGGCCTCTCTCCTTCTCTATCTCTGCACAAATGAACATACATCCAGAGACAAAGTGCACTCTGGCCCTTTGTCCCTGAAGCATGATGGATGGATTACTGGAGCTGGTTTCTCCCTGCCTACTGTTTGAAAGAGCTCTGCTGATGCCACTGCTTGCCATACATGTGCTACTTACCAAAAACATGGGGCTTAACTTTGGACCAACATTTTGGTGTCTCTTTTGCTGGAAATTAACAATTTAGACAAGACTTAAGAATTTAGTATCCATTTTCATGGGTTGGGTGGAAGTCCTAACTCTGATTTTCTCTTTATCACTTCTCAAGTTAAATACCGCCAGGTCCAGATCAATCAAAAAATGTTCATCTTCTATTTTTAAAGGATTCTTGTTTTTGAATGGACTTCAAATTCAATTCCTCACACCTCTGATTGTGCTAATCGATACTAGAAAGGTGTCACCGTAAACACCTTTGTGTTTATGTTTGCTGTCCGGTCTCCAAATATTCCTCTTCTTGCCACGCGTGAAGTTGTGACGGGTGTCAGTTCACTCGTTCACACCGATCAGCGCGCGTCTAGCTGAGCTGTCTGAAAGAGCGACCGTTGTGGGAGAGCACGCTGTCAAGGCCGATGAAGACAAGACTTTCTCCTTCTGAGTCTCCTGCTGTCCGACCAATATATAGCACAGCTCGCCCCTGGTTCTGCTTGTCTCAGTAATCCAAGTGCTGCCGTGTCATCCATCATCCGGGCACCAGTAACAGATGTCTTTAAAAAAACATGAAGCTCACGTGACAGCCGGCTACTGAAGGCGGCGATAAGAGCCAGACGACTACGACCGGACATTTGAAATTTATGTTATCGGAATTTTGCAGCTTTTCAGTTTTAAAGTTTTCCTCTTAACCTGCAGAAACTTTTGTTTGTACTGCAGAGATGTTTGGACTTGAGTTGAGACAAGGTATCCTCAGGTATTTAGGAGACAGGACCTGTCTCTTTATTGATGGCTCTGTCCTTCAGGATATGTTCTTGGGGACACTATTTTCCTTTTGGAGCTGGTTTATTGACATTAAATGTGAAGTGATTGGTGTAGTAAGCCAGAGCGCTGAAGGACGTTTCATTTTTTCCACTGCAAACGGGAAAAAAAAACATATGCCCTATTTATCTTTATTAAAAGAAATGAGTATGTACTGCACACCAGTACCAGATTGTAATTTCACCAAATCACCAAACAATCAAAGTGTTTGATAGCGAACATATGTTTGACAGAAATGTCCCAGGGGTTTCTTTCCAAAAAAATCTACAGAGACTTTAAACTGGGAGTGCTAGAATCAACATCATCTACTAGACAACAGGTATTTGTTATGAAACATGGCTTCCTGTGGTAGGAGCTGCAGGTTTTGATGAATCCATTTTAAAAAAACTCACCACACTGTTTATATTCTCTTGCACTTAAAGTAAGGCCAGGCCTTTAAAGATAATTTGATTTCGCAAACCTTGCCTCAACAATCAAAACCAATGGGCTCCACTAAGAAGCTGCCAAGCACTCTGAAAATTAAAGTAATTGATGCCTGCAAGGTGGGAGACACCTAGAAGAAGACAGCAAAATGTTGCAAGGAACCCGTCTGCTCAGGTCCTAATGCTATTAAGAAATAAGAGACTTGTGCTTTGGGAGATTGTGAAGACTTTATGATGAAGCTGCTTGCAGAATTGCTAGGAAGGCAAATATAAATCCACATGAATCCATGATAGTCTTAGGACGATGTAGTTATTTTTGCGCACTATTTATTCATTTATTTTTTAATTTTGCCATCAGATATGCAAAAATATTTTACTTTTATGCTCTTACAAATATATCTATAACTTTTGAGATGATCTACTTTTGATCACATCGCAACCACAAATTTTAGTGTTTAGTCACATAAGATTTTGGATTCCTTAAGAAAACGAAAAATAATCTAAACAAGAAATCTAAGCAATCACCTTTTATTGTTTCTGTTGTTTGGCTAAATGACCTCCAATACGACCTGATTATGTCAACGACCACATTTTAAAATAACCTTTTACCATAAACATGCTTCGTCTTTCTTCTTGACTTGAAATCCTTTACAGTACATCAACCTTATAGTTTCATTATCTAGCTCACATGCTGCATGATTGTCAAAACAATCACAATCAAAGTCACAGCAGGGCTCAGACAAGCTGCAGAGAAACCTTGGTGGGGGTGCAGAGTTCACTTAAGTTTGGATGTGACTGGCACTCCTTTTTTTGCCTTGCAAATGTCCTGATTAAAGCAGATAATTTGTTTAAGTGTGAGGAGAGGCAGGCTTTAAAGCATTTAAACCCAGCAGGGAAAGACTTTAACGTCATGCTGCTTGAAAACTTATAATTAGGTTTATTTATTTAATGTAAAACATTTATGTAACTCTATTAAATCATGGCTTGAAAAAGTGTTAATATCTTTTGATGTTTCCAGTTTGTCATGCTACAAGCAATGCATTTTTTTTTAGATTTTACATCACAGACCAAGACTCAGTAGTGTGTATGAATTAAAGGAAATGATACATGGAGGAAAAAAATTCTCTGCAAATTCAAATATTTTGGCATCCATTTGTATTCGGTTGTCTTTTCTCAGATACCCCTAAATAAATTCAAGTGTAACCAGCTGGCTGGACAAATCTCTTAATTGGTCAATTGAGTCCATTTATGTGTAAATTAATATCAGCATTAACCCAGCTGTCCTCTGAAGGACTCAGAGGTTTGTTAGCTGACAATAGCTAACAATCTAATGAGATTTAGGAACATAGCCGACACGTCACTGATAAAGCTTTCTTCTCAAAATGGAAAGAGTGTGACACAAGTGTAAACCAACCAAGATGTGACTCTTCAAATAATTTGACGAGGTCAAGGAGAATATTAATCTGAGAAACAGTCAGACCAGTAGCACCTGCAGCTGTACACACTGCAAACTTTGAGATTTTCCTCTAAGTAAAAAAAAAGAAAGAAAATAGTTATTGGCTCTTTTATTATTTAACCCTCTTTAACTAAATTATTAACAAAATTGTGGAGACAGAAAAGGTCTTTTGTGTCAAAACACCCTGTACGTAGTCCACATCTGTGTGCGTGTGTTGGTGTGGGCTTAAAATTACATTTTATTTGGCAGTTTTGTTTATTTGGTGGCTTGCTAGTGTTTCTGTAAGCTAGGTGTGGCTATATGGTGTCTATGCAGTAAAGCTAGTTAAAAATGATTAACCAGATTTTGAACCCTCCCGCAGTTTGAGGTGTTGAACTTTTTACCATGTGCGGTTCTGGTTGGGTCCCTGGTTTAGAAAGAGCAAATATTTATGTAATCGGATGTAAAGCTGTTAGAAACTAAATCTTATAAAACAACATCCCTTCATTTTTGCTTCAACATCCATGGCCTGTTGCACAAAATCCCAATAAACTACATAAAATTTGTAGCTAAAATGTGACAAATGATCATAAAACTAAAAATTATGAACACTTTTGTAAAAGCTCTTTATGTGCATAAGGAGAGGAAGTAAGACAACTTTTCTGGGGTGATGCTCAGTGCCGTTTCGCTGCATGCCTCCTGTGACTCATTATTGTTTGTCATACCCCAGTCCCCAAACCCTCCTCCACTCCTAAGGCTCACAAGTACTAATTAAATCTCTCCTCATAGCAAACATGCACTTGTTAATTAATTCAACTTTAATTTTTTTTTTATATATAATTCCAATAAGTCAATGATACTTGTTTCACATTGAGCACACATCCTGACTCTTTTGTTTGTCTAGCTGTAATCCCTTTGGAATTACGGGATCCAGCGAGCTTTAGCATCATTTGAGCTTCAGTCTCATAGGATGTTATCTAACACTTTTTTGATTGAGAAAAGCTTCCCAAAAGCTGAAACTGAGAGGTGAGGCAAGGATAGAGGAGGTGCATGATGGGAAAACCTTGGGACGGCTGAGATTCTCCAAGGATCCGAGCAGAGTGGAAGGAGCAGGGGCCATTTCACCGGGCTAATGGGATGGGAATCCCTGATAGTGAGGTCAGGCGGAAGGGATTACCTCTGGGTCTCTGCAGAGGACACGGAAACAGGAGGGTGCTGCCAGTTTAAAACCAACTATCCATGTCCACAAGAGCAAAACACAAAGCTCTACAAGACTCTGTCTTTTCATTTTCTATTTTTATATTATTTATTTATTTTTTTTTATGAGGTGAGTAATCTGTCCCAGAATTGGTATGAGCCCGCCGCACTGATCCATGGCAAAAATCCAGCTAAATCTAATCAGATTTTAGGCAGGGCATTCTTATTAGATCATGCTTTTTTATCTATAAGCTCAAAGCACTCAATCAACCCATCCAAATTTTGGCCAGTTTTTTAAGAAAATAAAAAAGACAACCCTCTTACCTCGTTTTACGAATAAAAAATGACTGAAATCTGACAAATTTGTTAGGCTTGTTTCAGTTTTACTGCTTGCTTTCTAATCTATGAAGCTTTGGATGACACCAGCAGTATTTGTTTGTTTCCGTACGCAGCAGCTCCTAATAGAGCCGGCATGAGGGCTGTGCTGTAATCCCTTATTATCTGCTCATGTCTGACACACAAAATGCACACCGCACACACACCGGACCTCGGTTCAGGTACCGACTATAAGAGGCCGCCGGAGGAGCAGAATGACTGGAAAAGGTTTGGCATAAAAAGGCACAGCTTCTGACATTAGTCGGGGGTCTCATGGGAACTGTGGATGTCAGATTAGTGCAGGAAACGCACATACTGACAGGGGATTTCATCAGACTCATTATAGTAATTAAAAACCTCCCCACTCAGGGATTCTCATTCTGCACAATGAGCTGTATGGAAGTTGCAATGCTTGTTCAACCTTTGGGAGTTTAATGTTAAGCAAAATCACACTTTCACATACTTGTTTTGAAGAAATGTGTAAAAAAAATTGTTGGCACTGCAGGAAAAGATGTGAAAAGAAGCCTTGTAATAAAGCATTAAAGTAAGTAGCTTTTTTTTAAACAACTTTCAGTTATTTGTGCCCCTGATAATTATTTAATAATAAATATTTGCTTGACAGTGTTTATAATATTAATCTGCAACTTTCTGTTTTGCTGGGATTTAAAAATTATTTTCTTTTTACAAAACAACTCGTATGTCGTGGCAATAATCCCACACTAACATAAATTCAGAATAGTTTCAAACATAAAGCAAGGCAGTTGGTAGGAAGAAAAATGGTCAACAATCCTCTGTATGCTTAAAAGTATGTGAAAAGTTATCGACTCTTTGCAGGACATCACTCTTCGAAACGCAGCCCGATCCGCCATGACGGACGTAAAAACAACCAACGCGCTCCTGTAAATCCTGTCAAAAAACGCACATATGGTGGCCTAATAATATCGCTTTTATTCAGTTGATTTCGCAGTAAAAATGGTCACAGGTTTAATAATGACCGCGCAGCAACCGAGGATTTGCAGTGAACACGTTATACAAGGTAAGAAGACTAACGTTTATGTACTTTATAAGTATGATTATCTTACTTATCGCAGTACAGTAAGTATGATTATCGAAAGATATGAAATATCACATTGTGGAGAAGGTTTGAATCAAACCGTTGGTAACCATGGAGACAATGCCGCAACGTCATGTAGCCTAGCATGTATGGGGAAAAAAACTGGTTAGCTTCTCGTTTTCTGTACGTTTTAAGGATGCTCCGTTGTAAGGAAAATATTGTTTACGACATAGTGATATAAATGATGTGGTGTGAATTCAGGAAAAGTCGGTAATTTGACCAGCACATCAGGCGGGAGGAGGTTTGAGTCGCTTTCTAAGCTAGCTGTGTCGGACTTTTGTAAATCCCGCCGTCTATGAGCCCCATCCAGGGGTGTTACTTCACAGACTAATTAGCTGGACTCGAACAAGTAGAAGCGACGAATAAACTGACAAAGCAATCCTCACCTTCGGCGTCCGTCATGGCGCCTCGAAGGACATTCGGTCAATAAAATTGTGGAGTACTTAGCATCCCTGAACAAGAATCAAACATGGAGGACCAACATTTAGCTTTATACTTTACAAATCTAGAACAGGCTTAGAAAATACTATCTATTTAGCAACCATGAACAAGAATCAAACATGGAGGACCAACATTTAGCTTTATACTTTACAAATCTAGAACAGGCTTAGAAAATACTATCTATTTAGCAACCATGAACAAGAATCAAACATGGAGGACCAACATTTAGCTTTATACTTTACAAATCTAGAACAGGCTTAGAAAATACTATCTACTTAGCAACCATGAACAAGAATTAAACATGGAGGACCAACATTTAGCTTTATACTTTACAAATCTAGAACAGGCTTAGAAAATACTATTTACTTAGCAACCATGAACAAGAATCAAACATGGAGGACCAACATTTAGCTTTATACTTTACAAATCTAGAACAGGCTTAGAAAATACTATCTACTTAGCAACCATGAACAAGAATTAAACATGGAGGACCAACATTTAGCTTTATACTTTACAAATCTAGAACAGGCTTAGAAAATACTATTTACATAGCAACCATGAACAAGAATCAAACATGGAGGACCAACATTTAGCTTTATACTTTACAAATCTAGAACAGGCTTAGAAAATACTATCTACTTAGCAACCATGAACAAGAATTAAACATGGAGGACCAACATTTAGCTTTATACTGTACTTTACAAATCTAGAACAGGCTTAGAAAATACTATTTACTTAGCAACCATGAACAAGAATCAAACATGGAGGACCAACATTTAGCTTTATACTTTACAAATCTAGAACAGGCTTAGAAAATACTATCTACTTAGCAACCATGAACAAGAATCAAACATGGAGGACCAACATTTAGCTTTATACTTTACAAATTAGAAAATACTATCTACTTAGCAACCATGAACAAGAATTAAACATGGAGGACCAACATTTAGCTTTATACTTTACAAATCTAGAACAGCTTAGAAAATACTATTTACTTAGCAACCATGAACAAGAATCAAACATGGAGGACCAACATTTAGCTTTATACTTTACAAATCTAGAACAGGCTTAGAAAATACTATCTACTTAGCAACCATGAACAAGAATCAAACATGGAGGACCAACATTTAGCTTTATACTTTACAAATCTAGAACAGACTTAGAAAATACTATCTACTTAGCAACCATGAACAAGAATCAAACATGGAGGACCAACATTTAGCTTTATACTTTACAAATCTAGAACAGGCTTAGAAAATACTATCTACTTAGCAACCATGAACAAGAATTAAACATGGAGGACCAACATTTAGCTTTATACTTTACAAATCTAGAACAGGCTTAGAAAATACTATTTACTTAGCAACCATGAACAAGAATCAAACATGGAGGACCAACATTTAGCTTTATACTTTACAAATCTAGAACAGGCTTAGAAAATACTATCTACTTAGCAACCATGAACAAGAATCAAACATGGAGGACCAACATTTAGCTTTATACTTTACTAATCTAGAACAAACTTAGAAAATACTATCTACTTAGCAACCCTTAACAACTGGAACATTTTAAAGTCTAGCTTTTCTCTTGCTTTGCTTGTTATTGTGCTTGTGTTGTTTTTCTTCTAATTCACGTAAAGCACTTTGAACTGCCTTGAAGTGCTATATAAAAAGTACTATGTAAATAAAACTCCTCCATCTTCTAAGTGCTAGGTAGTAATAATTGTAATAAAAACACTTTTCACCTAATATGTGATAAAAAAAGTCTTATATTTTAAGGCTTTTTACAAATACTACCAGGAGTGCCAATAATTGTAACCGTGACTGTTTTTATGATCATGAATGGACATGTACTGTGTGTTTTTTTCCCCAACATGTAGCCCATGTTGGTTGCCCTAGCAACAGCTCCTCCAAGCTCATGAGACAGCATGGGATTGAAGACTAGCCCCTTTCCCTCAATAATCCCTACTTTCTCTTTCCGAGCAGCTGAAATGGGGGGAGGGTCGCTACTTTGACGGGTGGAAGGATAGCAAGTATTATAGGCTCAGTGGGTCTGTAGTGGAGCTTCAGGTTTCAAACATGAATGAAGGATGTAGGTTGTAGGAAAAGACGACTAACAAGTGCAGATGCGTGTTTAGGAGTGTGTGTGAGAGGGAGAGAGAGAGAGAGAGAGAGAGGGTTGTGAGTGGGAGGGTTGAGAGGAAAGGAGGAGAGTAAGGGAGGATGCTGGCTGGGAGTATATTGCAGTCTGAGGAGCTGAGAGTGAGGCCAGCAGGTGAGCGACGGATGAGGAGCGAGTGAGTGAGCTGAGCGGAGCAGCAGAGACAGAGAGGATCACCGAGCTCAGGCAGGAGGAGGGGGAGCCTCAGACGGTGAGTCATCGGTCCAGAGTGCGGGTCGCTGTCCGGACTTCCCGGGGAGCGCCTGGCTTTCTGCAGCCACTCTCTCGCTCTGTGTCAGTAAGTTTGCAGCTCTGCTCTGAGCTGGACGTCAGGCTGTCCCCGGGATTCTCCGGACGGTTTTCGTGCTGCTCCCGTTAACCAGCTGGGGTGTGTTATGTAATTTGAAGTGGTGTTTGTGCGGCGAACCGATCTGGGCTCTTATGGTGCAGTTCACGTTTATGAAGAGGGAGTTTGAAGTTGAGATTTTTAACTCTCGTTTCGATCTTAATCTTTCTAACAATTTGTTTTCTCCAGTTTGTCTCATTTTATGAGTGCAAGTTTGCACCAACATTTCCTACACAGCATATTCTTTAAATTGACTTCCAGTCATAAATTTGCCCCTAACGTGTTCTTGCACACATTAGTGTCTCTGTGTTCTCCATCGATCTGCGGAGGATCAGTGAGAATGAAGAGTTCAGGGCAGCTGATGCCCGGTCTTATTGACCTCCCGCGGGGAGAGCTGCTCGGAAAAGATGTGGTTTCTTGTTATCTTGAGAACCGGATCATGTTCAGAATTGTTCCCATTTCATTTGGGTGCTTTCTTGATTGCAGAGTCGCTCGTTGTGTAATAGCTTTGAGGCAGCGCTGGATGTTAATGATTCATGCTCTGTTTTCTTCACCTACATTTGAATCTGAGTGCACTCAACAAATGTGAGCCCAGATTTAAATCACTGTTTGTCTTTTCCACAACCTCTACAGCAGCTCCAAGCATTCCCTCTGCCGTACCGTCATTGTAATCTTGAAGAATTAATCACTTTTGGCTCAAAAGCGTTAATTTCTCAAGAGGTTGTGCTCTGAATATTACTTTTTCTGGAGTGCACAGCACCTTCTACATGCAGGGAAAATTATATATTTTTCACTGCCAGGGATTCAGCTTTCTTTCATCATCAAAGATAGCAATATTTAGATTCCGTTTCTATTATTAATACATCAGGATAATTTCAGGTTGTGTTTCATGCTTTTTTAAACTGACTTAATTCATTAAACAAACTTCAGCAGAAAGTTGCCCCCTGTCAGTGAACATTCATCAAAGTTGTGTAGAAAAAGCCAACCTGGTTAAGTTTAGAACAAAGGATGCGTGAAAACAGCTTTGCCATCAGCAATTTGCAACTTGAATGAATTAGAGAAGAGAGAAAACGTTTGAATAAATATGAAGCTTTTCATGTTGTGTTCCCTTGGTAGGTGAACTATTTTTATTTGCAGCTCTTTAAAAGAAAGATGGATAAAAACACCCAGAAATGTTTAGTCTTTTAATTATTAGCAAAAAAAAATGCGTGTTAATATTAGAGTAACATAAATACATGTTATTTAGTCACAAAGGTAAAAGATTAAAATTTAAATAAGAATTCTGTGGAGGATTTCTGAAATGTAATTTTTACTCAATCTTTGTTGTGCTTGGATTTTAGCTGATGATAATTTCTCTTTAGAAAACATTTGTAATAAAAATATTCTTTGGTCATCTATGCCTTGAGCAGTTGTTAAATATGTTTGTTAGGAGCAGAGGCAATGTGACTCCACATTGTGGGAGAGCAGTTGGTGTTGCTGTTTTATTTTAAAACAAGGACAACTGGCTCTAGTATATGACATTGCTGATTAGCGCGCTTAGCACTGCGTGTCTAGTTAGAGTGGTTACAGTGGCTGGCAAGGAAAAAAGATACTATTTTTTATCCTCCTTGTACTTCAATGACAGTGGGAGATATGCTGCCTTAGATAAATGGAGCTACAGCATTAACTTACTAACCATTTGCACCAACTACTTCAAGCTGCAACAGTTTTTTAAAAATCCATCCATCCATCCATCCATCCATCCATTTTCTTCCGCTTATCCGGGTCGGGTCGCGGGGGCAGCAGCTTCAGAAGGGAGGCCCAGACTTCCCTCTCCCCAGCCACTTCTTCCAGCTCCTCCGGGGGAACCCCAAGGCGTTCCCAGGCCAGCCGAGAGACATAGTCCCTCCAGCGTGTCCTGGATCTTCCTCGGGGCCCTCCTCCCGGTGGGACGTGCCCGGAACACCTCACCAGGGAGGCGTCCAGGAGGCATCCTGACCAGATGCCCGAGCCACCTCAACTGGCTCCTCTCGACGTGGAGGAGCAGCGGCTCTACTTTGAGTCCCTCCCGGATGACCGAGCTTCTCACCCTATCTCTAAGGGAGAGCCTGGCCACCCTGCGGAGGAAACCCATTTCGGCCGCTTGTATCCGTGATCTCGTTCTTTCGGTCATGACCCAAAGCTCATGACCATAGATGAGGGTGGGAACGTAGATCGACCGGTAAATCGAGAGTTTCGCCTTTTGACTCAGCTCTCTCTTCACCACGACGGACCGGTACAGCGCCCGCTTCACGGCAGACGCCGCCCCAATCCGCCTGTCGATCTCCCACTCCCTTCTTCCCTCATTCGTGAACAAGATCCCCAGATACTTAAACTCCTCCACTTGAGGCAGGACGACCCCCCTGACCCGGAGAAGGCACTCTACCCTTTTCCGGCTCAAGACCATGGCCTCGGATTTGGAGGCACTGAGCCTCATCCCGGCTGCTTCACACTCGGCCGCGAACCGCTCCAGCGAGAGCCGCAGATCACGATCTGATGAAGACATCAGGACCACATCATCCACAAAAAGCAGAGATGCGATCCTAAGGCCACCAAAGCGGATCCCCTCAACACCTCGGCTGCGCCTAGAAATTCTGTCCATGAAAGTAATGAACAGAATCGGTGACAAAGGGCAGCCTTGGCGGAGTCCAACTCTCACCGGAAACGAGCCCGACTTACTGCCGGCAATGCGGACCAGACTCTGACACCGGTCATACAGGGACCTGACAGCCCGTATCAAAGGGCCCGGTACCCCATACTCCCAGAGAGCCCCCCGTAAGGCCCCTCTGGGGACACGGTCGAACGCCTTCTCCAAGTCCACAAAACACATGTAGACTGGTTGGGCGAACTCCCAGAACCCTCCAGGACCTGCTGAGGGTGTAGAGCTGGTCCAGTGTTCCACGACCAGGACGAAAACCACACTGCTCTTCCTGAATCCGAGGTTCGACTATCCGACGGACCCTCCTCTCCAGGACCCCTGAATAGACCTTTCCAGGGAGGCTTAAGAGTGTGACCCCTCTGTAATTGGAGCACACCCTCCGGTCCCCCTTTTTAAACAGGGGGTCCACCACCCCGGTCTGCCAATCCAGAGGAACTGCCCCCGATGTCCATGCGATATTGCAGAGTCGCGTAAGCCAACACAACCCTACAACATCCAGAGCCTTAAGGAACTCCGGGCGGATCTCATCCACCCCCGGGGCCCTGCCACCGAGTAGTTTTTTGACCACCTCGGCGACTTCGTCCCCAGAGATTGGAGAGCCCAACCCAGAGTCCACAGGCTCAGCTTCTTCAACAGAAGGCATGTTGGTGGGATTGAGGAGGTCTTCGAAGTATTCCGCCCACCGACCCACAACATCCCCAGTCGAGGTCAGCAGCTCACCATCCCCACTGTAAACAGTGTTGGTGCTGCACTGCTTCCCCCTCCTGAGACGCCGGATGGTGGACCAGAATCGCCTCGAAGCCGTACGGAAGTCTTTCTCCATGGCCTCTCCAAACTCCTCCCACGCCCGAGTTTTGGCCTCAGCGACCACCCGAGCCGCATGCCGCTTCGCCCGCCGGTACCCATCAGCTGCTTCTGGAGTCCCACAGGCCAAAAAGACCCCATAGGACTCCTTCTTCAGCTTGACAGCATCCCTCACTACTGTAAAACTGATGTACTGTAAAACTGATGTTTTACTGATGTAAAAACATCAGTAAAAATGTTTTCACTTTTGTTGCTTTCATCCACCAAACTTCACTATTGCAGCAAAGATAACATTATATAATCACATAATTTCTCCCAACATTGTGCAAACACTCTGTTTGTGCTGAGGAAGGTTCACTCACTTTGGGATTCTCAAAAATAAAAGTGAAACTGGTGGCATGACCTACTTTTTGATTCATTTAGCAAATAATTATCTGAGTTCTTGAAACTGAATTCGCTGGTGCTCAGTTAATGATATATAAAATACAACAAGAGAGTTATGTTACAGCAAAATTATTGAACCATGTTCTGACATTACTATACACTGTGAATTGATCCCAACTATTTAAATGAGGAGTTCATCAAAACACACATACCAAAATTTAATGTTTCACCAAAACTGCTTCACTTCCTAACATATCGACCAATATAACTTTGATATGTCAACATACATTGACAAGATAGGAAAAAGAAAGGCAGTACCTTAAGCCTAAGTTTAAGACTTACGATATCTAATTCAGGCATATGCTGTGGCAGATGTTTAAGGCACAAAAGGATAAAATAAAAGCAACTTTGCAGTATTTGATTCTGCCTCTCTACTTTCTGATGAAAATCTCATTCTGTTGCAAACTGAACAAACTACAGATCTCTACATGTTTTACTATATATGACTTTATTTTCTAAACCTCACTAATACTGAAAATAGCTATGTTTGGGTCTTCCTCACTGAGTATCAGTCAAATTAAGTCAAGTCATTTCAGCAACAAAGCAGTTATAATAACGTCAGAAAGTCACCAAAACATACAGTAAGCATCACATTTCCTCAAATGCCGCTATCTAAATAATCAATACACACCAAATGTGTTGATCTGTGTTTGATTTTCTACTAATGTGACTTCTAGAATCGTTTAAAGATGGTTACAAGGTCAGTCTTCTATCGCCTGAATAACATTTCCAGGATTAAAGAACTAATGTCCCAACAAGATCTAGAGAAACTTGTATAATACATGTGTTTATCTTTAGCGTGTTGATTTTTTGATTCTCCATGCTTGGTTCTGGTTCTGGTTCTGCAGAGCAGTCTCTACAGCAACTTGGTGGTGCTTAGCTCGGTGCTGTCACTGATCAGAAAAAGAACAGACATTTAAATTTACGACAGGACGGTTATCCATCAGGGTTAATCCAATAAAAAAATTGCCAAGTTCCAGCCACCAGACTGTTTCTTATGGTATATCTTGTTAAAAATAAATAAAAATGTTCAAAAATAAAACATTTAAAATACATCGAATCAACATAAAAAGGTTTAGATAACTGTGGTCCGTAAATTAATGATTCGGGATCTACACTGACATGAAATGTATAGTTTCTGACTTTCATTACAAATTCAATTCCAATTTTCAGTTTGTCTAAATTAAAGAAGAAAGCCTCCAGCCAGAGCAGTGTTCCAAACACAAGTGCCTGTTCTGGTAACCTTCCCCGTGACATTACCTTTCGCTGTTCGATCTCTGACTAAGTGACCTTTTCTGACCAAATCTTTTTCTTGCATCTGTCTGATTGTAGGAAACAAGATGGGGCTGACCCCCAAATTTCTGCACCAATAGAGCCCCAGCTGTTGCAGCCTGATCTGACACACAGCACCTCACCTCTCCACAAGGTAGGGAGGAGGGACCCAGGGGCAGTAAGTCTGAACTGTGACCCCCTGACCTTATCTGTGTGACCTCCTCTGTCTGTGATCCTTTGTTATTATCAGTCTCTTCACATTCTGTCTTGTGTTCTTTTGTCTGACATGCTTTTTAGTCCTGCCTTCTTTTGTATAACTTGTGTAATTAAAGCACACAAAGCTCTGTGGCTGCAATTATTATGTTTGACTGACTCAATTAATAAAGGCCTATTTTTAGCAGGAAATAGTCAGCCTCACGCTGACGAATTTTCACTCCAAGCTGAACAAGCATGACTCCATCAAAGCCCACAAGTCACAGCCCATAACAGGACTTGTCTTTTTTTTCATTTCAAAAGACATTGTCACCCATAACATCATCAGTCATGTGAGACTAAAATAGATTGCAGCTGAGGCGGATTCGGTTTAGAGTTTAGCTGATTGTCGGTCCTAAAAATATATCACGGGGCCGGATGTATTTGTTGGCACCGCTTGTAATGATGGATAGAAGCCTAAAAATTGATTTGGTTTTCATCTCAGAAGATTTCACAAAAATCCAACCTTTAATTTGGCCATATATATAGTTAAATACTCATTAAAATGTAGAAATAGAGTAATCCTTTTGCCATGTGATCAGTATCAACAGATAATACGTCTGATAGGATATGCAATAATTTCAGTGAACTTTGATCCCGGACCACACGGCATTCTGGGGGAGGTAGGCAGAGGAATGACTTTAACCACTCAACCTATTCACGGCTAGCTAAGCAAGCTTGATGACATCAACTCACTCTCTCGCTCTTTGGTTACCTAGCAACGACCTGTTGAGTAACAGTTTTCATGCCTCATGACTGCTTTATGGAGTAGTGAAAACTGTGGACGAAATAGGATAGGTTTTGTTTTAAGTAATCCAGATAATTAAAACTAAAAAAACGAATAAATAATTATTATGGTGACAAATTTTTCAGCCATATTGTCCAGCCCTTCATCAAAGCTGTCAAGGACAAAGCAGACTTTATTCTTTGAGCTGTTAAGATTACGTGTGAGCTGTTAAGATTATAATCTTAACAGCTCACACGTAAACATTTTAAATAAAAATTTGTTGCCTCAGCGTAAAAAATGACAAAACAATGAAATTAAAGTAAGTGGGCCTTTTAGGATAACGAGTCACAACATAAACACTAACAATTGCCCAATATGCAGCAAAATGAACAAAAAATGCATTTTACATATCTTTTTACACAGCAGTGCTAATAAACTTATTGTATTGTAAAATGTTGACCTTTTGTGTATCCACTCAAGTTATTATTAAGCCCAGTTTTGAGTTTGAAACAGTCAAATACGTAATTTTTGTTTTAAAACAAAACACAGAAGGAAGTCCTACATTTCTGACTGCAGAGGATTTATATTTATTTATGAGAATCAACATGATTTTGGAACAAATCAGGGAAAATTTATTCATTTTCACCTTCACAGCTTCAAGCAGATCCACCAAACCGCTGAAGCCTTCAGACTTACCTTTTCCACGTTGAATAAATTAGATGTGGAGAGAAAAACCTGCCAGGGTATTTTGTGAAAATAAAAATTAGATGGAGCTACACTGTGTTGGTGATCGTAAGCGGATAACATCTCAGTTATGTCAAATTGGTTTTCTAAAGGATTTTCACACTATCCAACATTTCTCACAACCTGACTTAATCTGTGCATAGCATGAGGAGTGGGAGAAAAAGGGATTAGGAATGGGAGGAATTCGAAACTGGGTTGTTGAACAGTCACTCTTGATCCCTGCAGCACTCTGAAGGTATCTCACACCTGCTAGTCTCGTTATGTAACGAGGAAGGATATTTAAAATCTAATTTTTTGGCATGTTTTCGATAGCAAAGCAGTAGAGAATATAGTTTAAATTCATTTATTCTATTTATAAATTACCTCAGTTTTTTTTTTTAAAGAAAATTAAAGGAAAGCATTGGAATGTGGAATACACATGAACGCAATAGGGCAAGTCTCAGAGAAATTGTATCAGTTTAATCAGAGCCCTGCAAAAAAAACACACACAAAAAAAACAGGTCAATCAGCAATTAACCCCATCAGGTCTTACATAGTTGAACTAGTGCTATACTTTGTTTCATGAAGACAAACAAAGCCATCTGCATTCTTTTAAAGTTTTTATTTTTCATGTCAAAAGCTTTGAATGTCATGAAAATAATTACCTGTTTTACATCAACCTCAGTCGTTAACCTCTGCTTTGCTTTTCGAGACCGTTTTATGATTCAACCCTCCTTCATTCAATCGTCTATATCAGTTTTTATTTAAGCAAATAGCAGTAATTCCACCAAATATATTTTGCTTCAAAGAAAAGTATTTCAGCTGGATCCGCTTCGGGATCCAGCTGAAATACTAATGATCTAATGATCTAATGATCATCTAATGATCTCTGTGAGGCTGCAGAGAGATGCAGCTGAAACATCAGGAGGGTAGAGGTGGCGTTGTGTGTGTAATCTGTGCGTTGTCATAATGACGATCCTATTAGCTCTCATAATGAAAGGTTTCAGCTCTCACACCTGCTGTCTATGCTGGTCCGACTCCCCAGAGATCCTCCCCCACTTCCTCTTCTGTGTCCATCGCTGCAAAATGACGCGGCTGCTGCCGTCGCCTTGCTATTCAACATGTTTATACATACAGCACCTTGCAAAAGTATGCACACCCTCACATTTTGTCACATTATTTTTATTTATTTATTTATTTCAAACAGGTTTTTTTTTAAATAAAGACAACAAGTAGCCAATAGGACAAGAGACATCTGGCATACATAACCAATAACAAAAATAATTTACTTATCACTACTTTTCTGTTTAAAAAGGAATAGGAAGAAGTTATTTATTTAACTCAATTTCGTGAAATATTTCACTTACCAACTCAATAATTATCAAAGGTTTGTATATTAAAAACATGATTTGGTATTAATTTGCCTGTTCGATTTACTGTGCTAAAGAACCTACAAATAAGCTATATTACATAAAACACAGAAAACCTGTTGTGGTTTTCTGTGTTTAGTGTGTGGAAGTTCCTTTTTGACCCTGACCAAGTATGTGGAAATATTACAGGGTATCTATACTAGATTCTCACCAGTTTAGTCATTTGTTGCCACATTTTCCTTTTCTGTGTTGTTAAATCTTGCTATCCTTTTGTTGGTTAGTTAGTTAGTTAGTTAGTTACAACCGTTTATGACAGCAGAGACGTTGGACTCCACCTCCAGCTGTCAGTCAGGATGCACCTAGTGATTAACGAGAGGCGGATGACATGATCTTGATTTCATCCTGTAACTCTCCAAAGGGTTGAAGACTAGAGAAGACACCTCTAACTTCACACTGAGGATCGCTTATCTAGATTTCAGGCTTTACACTGCAAGCCGGTTGATGACACAGCGCGTATCTGCCTGAGGATCTTGCCTCTGGGTTTTAGTCATCAGGGATGTAGCTTTAGTTCAGGATGCAGTTACCTGTCTGAGTTTGCAGAGAAGCTAAGTAGTCGTGACAAGTTGAAATCCGACGTCCTAAAATAAGTGACAGTGAAGTGTTTCGAAGCTGCAGGATTTTAGTTTTCAGTGAGGCGAACAGAAACGATGGCGGAAAACCATCGCAGTCGCCAGCATCTGACGGTGACAAAGACACACTGGAGGAATCCCAGCAGTGTAAGTGATTTTATTTTGAAAACACTGCAAATCTTCAACAGAAGTTAAATGGAACAGAATGAAAATTAAGTCCAAAGCCATTCACCTTATGCTAAATATTAATTTATTTTTTTGTGTGTGTGTGTGTGTGTGTGTGTGTGTGTGTGTGTGTGTGTGTGTGTGTGTGTGTGTGTGTGTGAAAAATGTTAAAGTTCTCTAACGTTTTAGTGAAAAGCCAGGAATCGTGCAAAAGCTCGGAGCGTTTCTGCTCCTAATCTCTGGTTACAGCCAGAATTGTTTACTTTCAGGGTTTGTGGCAGACTATTGTTTGCACATGGTGGAGGACTTTACTCAAACTCACACAAAGCTAAGACATGATTGCTCTGTGCGCAGTGTATTTGTGTCGGGCTTTGCGAGTCGTAGCGTTCAGCCATCTCTTAACTACAGTGGGTCAGATTGGTGCTGCTCATTCTCAGCTGTTTCAGGAATGTTTTGCATGTGAAAACACAATAATACTACAAGGCGTTGCAAGGGAGAGTTGTTCAGATGATTTGCATGGAGCATGTGGGGTGAGGCAATTACAAGTAGAACTAAAGAAAATTTTTAGTAAAAAGGTAAAATGTTTGGACGATGTGAAAAGCAATTACAGCTATAAATACTAATCAGGTGATTTCAGAAGGCAGTAAAACTAACTATTCTGTCATACATAATCCTGAAAGAGACACTACTTGGGATTTAAAGGTAATTGGATGAACTGAATTTTATTCTAGGGTGTCAGAATAAAATCCTCAGAGGTCTATTTGTTAAAACTGTTTTGGAAAACCAATATCATTTTCTTACTTCCTTTTTTCAATCATGTGGTTTCTGTTGATTTGTCACATAAAATCCCAACATGTTGAATTTTGTTGTTTGGATAGTAGTAGTGTAAATACAGTACTTTTACAAGGTACTGCATTCACCTAATACTTAAACCTTAAAATAGTCTGTTGCAGAAAACTAAAAGGTATTAATACCGTCTGGCTATTTGCTAAAATACACAGATTTGACCAATTCCTTGTATTCAGAAGTTTATTTGCTAAAATTATTTTGAAAACAAATATTTTCTTCCTTCTTTTTTCCTTTTAATCTTGCTTTCTGTTGATTTGTCAAAATGAAAAATTTTGCTGTAGTTTGTTGCAGAAAACTGAAAGTTATTACCGTATGTATTTGCTAAAATACTGCAGAACTGATGTTATATGATTACCAAATAAAAAGCCATTCTCTCAAGAATCAGTTAAGCTTCTTTAAAGTAAACATTCACGCCTGTCAGATGAACTCAGACATGTCATCTCCTCTTCTCAGACCACAGATTTATTTGAAATGATTGAAAAGATGCAGGTAAGATGATGCACAGATCTGTGCATTTCCGTCTCGCCTCACTAAGCTGAAAACACTAACCAGCTGGTCTGTCTCTTTCTAATTCTGCTGCATCTCTTCCTGGCGATGACACTCTTTATCTTTTTCTGTTTGTTTTTTTTGTTGTTACTGAATTGAATCTTGAGTCTTGCTGGCTTCACACCAGCTGCTTTTCCTCAGCGTCTCCACCAACGTTCTGGTTGAGACATTGGCTGACAGAGCTATAAGCTTATTATCTCACTTCAAACACTATCTCCTGGTTTTCTGAAGCTTTTGGAAGGATGTTTTAATAAGTCATGAAATCCCACACATAAGAGGCTAAACAGTTCTATGATGGAGCTTATCAAAAGGCGCAGTGTTTCTGTGTGTTTGCAGTTTATGCTCCAGTGATGGCGTATTCACATTAGTCATCATTTTCAAAAATATCAAAAGCACTGCAGACAAGAAAGCTTCCAGAAGCTTTCACGTATTTCATGTCTTGCAGTTGCTTTTTGTGCAAACAAACATATGTCTTTCAATGGAAACAGAGCTGCATAATATATATTTACCTTAATAAAGTCTAGCGTTGTCATGACTGCAAATCCATTTCTGCATCTTCTCTCCACGTTCTCTGTCACACACATACCTGAGTGAGAATGGCTGTGAAGTATTTCCACCCAACTTTGCGTTTTTGTAAGCCTCCAGGGTCTAATTCCCACACTTCTGCAGTTTGTTTACTACTTTGCTTCCTCTCCCCACCCTATGCTGTCCTCTAGTCTTTCAGTATCCCTTCCCCGTCTATGAAACGTATCTGTTTCAGTTTTTTTCCATCTGTCCCTCTTTGACGCTGCTTTGCTTTCTGCCTCACGTCTCCTGGGAGAAGTCTGCCGTTATATAACAAGTTTGATCCTTTTCTCTCAGTTTGTTGCATTTTATTTTTAGACTATGATTATTACACTGCTCTGTGAACATTGTTTTTTTGTGTGTGTGTTTGTACTGGGACGTTTTTTTTTGTGTGATTTTCTTCTTTTATTGTCTTCTACCTACCTGCGACAGGGCAACAGGATGGATGAGCAGAGATGCGCCTTTCCTCCCCCTCTGAAGGTACGACTTCACTTTTACAGGCTCCTTATTTTTAGTAATATGTAATCCAAACTGAAATATCTGTGTAACATTGTAGTACTGCTGAATTATTCAATGAAAGATTTGACCAAAACTTTGAATGGATTCTTTCATAAAGGGATTAATAATAGAAAATAAGAAAGATTACTTAACAGCTATATCACTACTCTGTCGCTGTATATGTAGAATATATTTTTGTTAATTTTTTTCAGACTGAAGAGGATTACATTCCATACCCAAGTGTTCATGAGGTGGGAAAAATTAATTTTCTATTTACAACTGGGGAAAAATGTGATCGCCTGCTGATTCTATGTGTTGTTTCACTTACAAAGAAATGAAGTTTCTAATTTTTAGTGCTTACTCCATCTTTATTAAAGAAAGACAGATCAGTCGCAGAAAATCAAGAAAAAATACATTACATAATAGTCTAAAAGTTAAGAAAATGTGTATTTAACCCTTTAGTAGGACATTGCTTAGTATTTGGCGGAGAAGCAAATATGTTACATCCATCAATAATTAAGATATTTCTTGTAGACAGTTATCCACTTATGCACACAAAAGTGTGACTTTTGGTGCATTTCCCCTTATAGAAACTTTATACTTGCTCGTGGTCATTTTGCCTCAAACTACTTCAATTTGTAACAATAAACAAACAACTTTGTGCAGATTTTCTAAGTCATTTAGCATTAAGTTGTTTTTCGTAATCGTTAAATGTTTTGACGAGATTAATCAAAATTCTGCACTATTTTCATTAGAAGCATCACCATCTTTTTAATTTGCATGGATTTCTAGATAGATGTGTTTTGATTTTATTCTAAATTTATCTTCTGGTTTCAGTTTTTTTTTTTTTTTTTTTTACCATGTGCTTCTTGCAGTTCTCCTCTGACAGCCTTTTGGTCTTGGCCAAGGGTACAGAGAGGTAGAAAAGAAAGATATTGATTTTGTGAACTGGCGCACATTATATCGTGACAAATAGGGATCACTGATCAGGAGTGATTAGCTCATTAATCTGGAGGTTAAATGGCTGTGTAGCAAATCTGAGGAAGCCAGAATTAAGGCTGGGTCTTAGATCATCAAATATTTTTCACTTAATATCATCTAGTGCATTTTTCACCTTCTTCATGGATTTTCTTTCTCCGCATTTAAGAGAAACGAGAGAAAAAAGCTGCAAGATCAGCAGGGAATCAAATTGCTCTCTCTCTCTTTCTCTCTCTCTCAAGTTTTTGCAGTGCTGATTGTTCACCCATATTTTGAACAGGTGTTGGGAAGAAAAAGCCCCTTTCCTCTCATCCTGCTGCCACAGTTTGGTGGTTACTGGATTGAGGGAACCAACCATGAGCTGAGTGAAGCTGGGGACCCGGAGCGGCAACGACCGCCGTCACCCAGCAGCCGCACTAAACTGGAATGTAACACAACGGCCACACTGTACAGGAAACACTTCCTGGGCAAGGTGAGCTGCATAACATGCTAAGTTACAATTCCAATACAGCCTCTTCTCTTTTGATCTGAACTTTATCAAAAATGATGAAAAACACTTAGATTGCTGTAGAAAACCCAGACTTTGCGTTTGCAAGCCACGTCATCAATGCATGGAAGTCATACAGTCACTGACTGACAATAGGTGTCATTTTTGTCATAAAAACACAAACAAAACCTTTGTGAGCTTAGTATTTATTTCTTTACATGAAGAGAAGATCCCTGGAGTCCGGTACTTCTTTTGCTCCATCCTCAGACTGACAGCTGTTTCTTTCTTTACTGGTTGCCGTTACATCACTTGCTTCTCCTGAGGAAGGAAACATTTGCTGCTCGACTTAAACTTAAAATATCCTGCCTGGACTGTTGCTCTTGATCATTTTCTTGAAAGCAGTAAGAGTATGCGCATCATTTCGCTTTGGAAAAACAGACCAAAAGAGACATTAAGCTTCTTTGTTTAATGTTTTATATGCAACTACTTTTTAGTGGTTTGATTTTGTTTCACTGTTGTTTTAGTGTGTTGTGTTTCTTGATTGCTAAATGGTACTTTGGTTCTACTTATGAAGATTTTTGGCATTTATAGAAATCATTAACTATATCAAATATAACAATTGTTTTATTTTAGATTATACAAAACACAGAAAAACAATCTTCTTATATAAACTACCTCTACAAACTTAAGGAAATGTTATGTTTGTTTTTTTATTCATCCGATGCTTACATCTTGTTGGTTCTTGAATAAATACATTTGTACTATATTTACATTCAGTCATCCAAACTTAAAGTTGAAACTTTATTGTTGGATATTACAGTAATATTTGTTGAAACATCTTATTCATCTTTCTTTTTCTTTTTTTTTATAATCTCACAACTTTCAGTGAAATTCAGGCCAGTTTATGTAAAATATATCTCTTTCCTGTGGAGCGTAAATGGAAAACATTTTAAATAAAAGCAGCGTCCAAGCAGTCCTTTCAAAATGTAAAACTGCAGTAATGATTGTGATTCAATATTTAGGGCACCTCAGTTAAAACTGAACAATAAAAAAATGGAGATAGCATGGTTTTTAGTTTCCTCTGCTGTATTTTGGCATCTCTAAAAGATTGAATAGAAAGTATTAAGTACAGATTGTATTTATCACGGATTAGAGAAGCACAATCTCATGTGGGCCTCCTAATCTCAAGTTACTGCACACAGAGGGCTTCATCAACAATGCTCCAAATGTCACACAAGGACCAGGAACACATAAATGTAAAAGCTGTCACATAACAAGTCCAGCCTTTGTGTGCGCAGCAAATGAATTGAACCATTTACAAATAGGATGATGCTGAAAAAAACGGCACTAAGGCCATAAAAGTTGAAGGGTGTTCCTGTTTGCTTGTGAGATTCTGTGTTTTATGTTCGTGCGCTTCAGTGTGAAGATTCAGCTGTTTGAAACAGACTCGCAAACTGACCTCCACTTCTGTTTTTAGGAGGATGTTTTGAATTTACCAGAGTGTTACTTTAGGAAACATAAAGGAGTTGGCTTTACAGCGTGCCAAAATAAGCCACAGGTTAATAAATAAATCAGTCATTAAATGTTTTTAGATGTAATTGATACAAAATGTAAAAATAAATGAATTAATGTCAGTGATGAGATAAAAATATTTGAAATTTATTAATTTAAAGTTATTGTTTTGGACAAAATGAAGAGACCACCTTACCTCCTGGTTTTCCCACAAGATATTGATTTCTGAACTCTTCCTGAGTTAAAACATCAGTATTATTGTTCCTAAATGACTATGAACTTGTTTTATTAGCATTATTTGACGTCTGAAAGCTCTGCATCTTTTTTGTTATTTTGACTTTTTTTCATTTTCTGCAACTAAATACTACATTAGTTCATAGCATAAAAGAACAATGTTCATTTTACTGAAACGTATACATGTAAAGAGTAAAATTTTAAATGATCTTTTACTTTTTCCCAGAGCTGAATATAAGACCATATACTTTAGTATTTAATTATTTGTGCTGCAGCTCATCAAATAGACTCTTAATATTTAAATGGTAAACCTGCACAGCCACTCAGTGTCAGATGAGTTTTATTATTAAGAGCAGAAGAAGTCGAGCCCTTTTACTGAGATGTTTCAGGCTGGAAGATAACATGAATTTATGATGCGTTGCATTGTGCAATGAATTATTCTACAGGCTTGAAGGGAAACGATTATTAAGTAAAATAATTAAATATGTTTTCAGTGAATAAACATCCATTTTTGGTTGTGAAATACTTGCTTTATTGTATAGTTTATAAATAATCTGTTGGTTTTCAGTTTTTAATCATTTAAGTACTTAATAGGGGAACATTTAAACCTCCAAAGTTAGTTGGTAATGATAAACCTGGTGTTTAACATTCTTAAAGTGTTTTTTCTGTGTGTAAAGTCTTAGTTGAAAGTGTAAGTAGGTTAAAATATAAAATGCTTACTCACTAATTTGCATTTGCAGGTTCTTCCACTGATAATTTCATTATTTTTCCACCCAGGCTGTAAATGTGCTCAGGTGTTAATCTGAGTCGGAGGAGGAGATAAAGCTTGTGCAATTAAACTCAGATGTGTCTTAAGATGTCTTAGAGATGCTAACAACTTTCTCTGTGTTTGTCTGGTGGAAGTACTGCAGCAAAAGGACATTGATTATGCATTGATTATCTGGGTTTGTTTTTGATGAATACTAATGGCCCTGCGCTAACTCTGTGCCCTCAGGAGCACTTTAATTACTATTCACTGGACAGTTCCCTCGGACATCTGGTGTTCTCCATAAAATATGATGAGATTGGTGACCAGGAACATCTCCGCCTCATGCTCAGGTAACACTCAGTATGTATGTGTGTGTGTGTGTGCAGCCTGTGCGATTCTCAGCTTTACAAAGAACTATTGTACAGGCTAGAAGGGAACGTTCACCACTTTCAGCAGCTGAAGAGCTTCAGCAAATGCGGCGTAATAATTTTTCATCCCCAGTGTGGTGATAATGTGTGACCGGATAGACGCGTCGTCCTGCTGTTACAGCAGCCGCCATAAAGCTAAAGAGAGTGTCAACAGAGCTGTCACTTCCAACGCCGGAATAACAGATGGACTATTTAGGCCAGCGAGTGGGTGTGATAGAAGGAGGGACAGAAGGCAAAGAGAGGGGAAGTTTGACGATTGGTTTTTGTTCTGTGGCATCTGATGGATGAATTATTGCTTTATAACTTCAACAGAACCAAGCTGAAAACCTACCAAGATGTGATCCCCATTTCCTGCCTAACAGAGTTTCCTAACGTGGTCCAAATGGCCAAGGTGAGCAGAGATGTGTTTCTGTGAACAATAACCGATCAGTCGGCTCATCCTGACTTTTTCTTTGCTCTGAACATTTAAACCCAAGCTCGTCTGTGAGGAGGTCAACGTGGACCGCTTTTACCCTGTCCTCTACCCAAAAGTAAGTTGGCACCACCAGTTTTGCATTTGTCTCGCTCAATAATTTTAATTTTTCAAGAGTTTGACAAGCAGTAGTGGGCATTGTGGCAGTGTCAAGGTATATATACTGATTTAACTATTCCACACACCAAGAGGAAGAAGAACCCATTAGCATTTCCTCTTCTCAGACAAAACCAAGTTTGGACATTTTGGTTTTCTTGCAAAGTTCCATCTATAGCAGAAATAAAACGCTGCACAGTAGCCTTGACACATTTTCAGAGTTAAACATGGTAGTAGCAGCATCATGCTGTGGAGATGCTAGTGTTAAGCATGGGCAGAAATGCTTGTCAGAGTTGATAGGAGGAGGGATGGAGCTAAAAGCCGGACAAAATAGGAAGAAAGCCCGTCAGAGGCTGAGATGTGACTTAAAAACTTCAAAAAAACTACAGACCCAACCTGACATAAGTTGAGCCACTTTGATTATTATTTCCAGCAGATTCAGTTTCTAGACGTCCAACGCTGACAGAGTCATAATCTAAAGAGCCTCAATCTGTAACTACAAATCCATAAATCTACTCCATAAGTCTGAATAAAATGCATAAAACGCTTTCTAATTTTTTGTTTCTAAAGTAATTAAGACATCCATATCACTTCATCACCAATTTGTTCTTTTACCTCCAAATTTTTTAAAACCAAACTACTGAGACTAATTATTCAGAACTGACTGACTAAAAACTCAACGTATCAACTAAAAATAAGTCTCACGCCGAATTTATTGAATGAAATTTTGCAGTCCGTTGGCATACCTGCACAGAAAAGAACCAAAAGGAAAGCGAAGTTCAAAAAATATCTTTTGTTTGTTTTTCTTTAGGCTTCTAGACTCATCGTCACATTTGACGAACATGTGATCAGCAACAACTTCAAGTTCGGGGTCATCTACCAACGGTTCGGACAGGTGAGTGAGGAATGCCTGGAACCTGCCGTTCGTGTTCCTCCCATGAACAATGAGCATTCATATTCAATACAATTTCTTATTTTCCTGAAGGAAGCTGATTATGCTCAGTCCGTCTTGTAGTAATTATGTCTTTCTGTCAAAGCCAGTCGTTGTTGCTGCCTTCAGCTCACCTTCTCATTTTCTGAGCCAATCAGTTCCTTTGTGTCAGGGAGCAGGGCTGGAAGGACGAAACGGCAACTCAAAGCTATTTCAAGAAAAGCTGCAGGTTCTGATAGGCACGTGTTGATAAGACCTCAAAGTCAGCGCTTTTACTTTTAACAAAGACTCTCTGGTTCGGGCGACTTTCAGGAACTTAGGAGATTATAAACAAAGGCAGCTTCTTCCTTCTTTAGTGTGCCTGTTAAAAGGTAATAACTCCTCTTCTCACTGTCAGTTGATAATCACATTTTAAGCTAAGAGGATTTTAACCACAAGCTCCCTCATCTCTGAAGGTTCTGTCTAATTTGGCTGCCATATTGAAATTATCACAGCACAATATGCGCATCTTTATTTTTTGTGCTTGTGCCATAACGGCTGCTCTGCCAAACAAATGTTCTCTGCTGCTCCTTCTACTTGATATTATTAAACTAGACTTGGAAAGTACTATTGGAATTCATTCACCTTTTCAAAAAACCATTTTTCACTTTAAAACCATAAACTCTAAGGTATTTTCTTGGAATTGCAGACAATCGATAAAAGCTGTAGGATTTTTTTTTAAGAAGTAAAGCCTATAAATTTGTCATTTACATTTACGAGTATATTTATCCACATTTGCTTTCATAAACTTAAATAATGTGCAGCCAGATTACCTTTAGAACTTCCTAGCTGTACAGTAAATCCCTCAGAAGTTTTTTGTAGAGAACAAAAGTGAAATAAATTGTATTAAAATCAACAAGAAATACAGCAGAAAGGTCAGTGAGGTCAGGGATGGGATTTGAACATCTCACAGTCAGTTGTTCATTGGTTTACATGCAAAACCCCATGTGTGAGCCCTGTTCCCTCATTCTATGAGATGCTTTTTCTTAAGGATCTGCAGAAAAGATCAGCGCATATATAAATGCTAGAATGGCCCAGTTAAAGTCCAGACCTAAATGCATTTTAACACCTGCGAATAGACTGTCTGCCGCTGCAATCGCAGCTAAAATTTGTTCTGCAACGTGGGAGAGCTGAATGCAAATGTATATCATGTTTTATAAATTTTTGTTCAACTTCACAATTATGCAGCCGAGGGTAGAGTACCCAAAACATTTCTTTTCAAGTAAGAGTGGCACTACTACTATGTTTGCAAGAATTTTCATTTTTCTATTTGCTTCCCCGGATTCAGACGTCAGAAGAGGAGCTGTTTGGTAACAGTGAAGAAAGTCCTGCCTTTGTAGAGTTCCTGGAGTTTCTGGGAGAAAAGATTGAGCTGCATAATTTCAAAGGGTAAGAGCCAAACAATAGATGTCAAGGCTCTAAACGAACTCCTCCACCCTACTCCTATTTGCATCCCATCATGCACGCTGCAGGAGTAAATGGTCACGCTTTCTGCAGTGATGGTGGAATATCCTGTTAGACATGCTTCTGTTTACTTGCAGTTTCCGCGGAGGGTTAGATGTGACTCATGGGCAGACTGGCACCGAATCCATCTACTGCAACTACCGCAACAAAGAGGTCATGTTCCATGTGTCCACAAAGCTGCCTTACACAGAGGGGGACACGCAGCAGGTAATGCAACACCATGGGACGCTGACACACCTTTCGAGATTCATATCAAGCAGTCAGACAAGTTCCCCTCTGAGAATAACAGTACACCATTTCCCTGTTTACCCTCGCTGAGTCAGAAAACAGAAGTGCATACAATGCATACATGATCTATTGCCGTTTGCACATGTGAGCTGATTTTTCAGTTCTCGTGTATCTTTTTTCTTTTTTTTTTATTTCTCCCCACACAAATACTGATTAGTAAATGCTAGTTTACACACTCCTGCATGTCACATTTTGTACAGACAGAGATGGGAATGTCTGTGTTCACATGCTCAGCCTCCCAGCCAGCAGTAGTGGGTGTTATATATATATGCCTTGCTGACCTAAAACAGTGAACTACTCTGGCTGACTTCAAGAGAAACAGCGCCTCTCTGTGGTGGTTTGCCAATTTACATGCTGGCAACTAAAACGTCTTCATGGAGGGTATTCATCTGATAAAGGAAATGCAGAACTACATCCTTTACACCTACTGTGTTTTATTTATAGAATTTCAAATGTGCAAATTTTACAAGCTTAATGTCATAGATAATGAAGACGTTCTTGATTATGTTCCCAGAACACTTGAGAACTGATTAGCAGTGGAGTCTGTTATTTGGCTTTGAAGTTAAACTTTAGGCGCTACACATTTTTAGTATTTCTGTTAGTTTCCGTCCACATTGGACTGTGTGCTCCGTATGACTTGCCGGAAACTGCAGGTTGGACTCTGCAGTGGTTTCCTTTTGTCCACTCATCTGTAAAAGCCTGATTTGTAGAGGTCATGTCTGCTGGTCGAACTGCTAAGATTTTCCCCCCTGAGCTGCAGTTGTCTGCTGCTCCTCCAGAGTTAACATGGTCTTTCTACTTCTCTTTTATTTCTGTTTTTTGGTCTTTATTTTGCTGTTTGTTCGTTGATGTTCTCTTGACAACCCTGTGAGACTTTCACAGAATAATTTAAGTTATACTGACATAAAATTACACCTACTTGTGCTTTTTATTAGTTACGTCTGAAGTTAATTGCAATAAATTTAACTTAGGCGTGTCAGAGTAAAGGAGGTTGTATACCTTCTAGTTTTAAGACATCTGTTGGTGGAAACCATTGTTTTCTGTCTGTTACATAACTTTGTGGTTTTAAGATAAAAAGAAAAGTGATCACAAAGTTGAAACATTTGCAGATCTCATGTTAAATATAACCACAAGCTTGTCCTGGGGATTTTTTGCTGCAGTTGCAGAGAAAACGGCACATAGGCAATGACATTGTGGCCATCGTGTTCCAAGAGGAGAACACGCCCTTTGTGCCGGACATGATCGCCTCCAACTTCCTTCACGCTTACGTCGTGGTCCAGGTGGTCAACCCCTGCTCTGACAACGTTGTCTACAAGGTGAACTCGCCTCACTTTCCTTCTTTCTGCTTCTTCAAGATAGTCGATGCGAGTGATTATTCTTCTGGCTTGATATTTGTTCCCAGGTTTCAGTCACGGCTCGGGATGATGTTCCTTTCTTTGGCCCAGCTCTCCCAAACCCGGCCATGTTTAAAAAAGTAAGAGAATCACAAAGCTTAAGAATCAGTCTTGTCGTCATATTTTGATTTCAAAATGCTTTCCTCTCTCTGCTTTGCTTTTGTTTAGGGCCCTGAATTTCACGAGTTTCTGTTTACAAAGCTAATTAATGCAGAATATGCGTGCTACAAAGCTGAAAAGTTTGCAAAGTTAGAGGTGAGTTTCTGAACATTTTTCGTCAAACATGAAAAAAATCTGTACGTTCAGTTTGTTTTTTCATTTTCTGTTTTGCATTTGCGTGTTTCGGTTTCAGGAGCGAACACGATCGGCTCTGCTTGAAACCCTGTATGAGGAGCTCCATGTGAACAGCCAGGCCATCATGGGAGTTGGAGGGAGGACGACAAGCTGGAAAATGGGAATGCAGGAGGAGGGGGATTCTTTGAATCCTTTAAGGTAAACAGAGTCAGCTGCACAAACTGCACTGCCATAAGACGCATGTCAAAGCAAAGTCCTGTTTGAAAATGTGCAAATCTTTTATCCAGGTCCAACATACTTTAGCGTGACTTGGGATTACATTTTGCATGTTTTGAGTGTTTCCTCAGACATTTGAATGGCTAATGTAACAGGAATTTGCACCATTCTTGTTGTATTGATCTGCAACCTTTAGAGGTGCTGCTGCTGCAATTAGTTATTTGGAGACAGCCCCGTGTTTCCTGGCTTCTTTAAGCCTGAATAACCTGCCGCCGTCTGTAACTTTATCAAGCAGACAGAATTGAGCAAGATATTGATTTTCTCCATAATTCACTGCACAAAAGAAAATATTTGTATTTTCAAAAATGTCAGCCTATCCATACAGCTGATATTGCTTTTGCTGGTATTATAAGATGATAAAGATCAATGTTACAACACTGAAGCATTGACTTTTTGTGACCTTTGTTTTTTAATACCTGTCGTTGGATTTTTCTTATGGCTTTTCTCTGGCAGCTCAGGCTCTTGGCACTTGTACACAAGCTGGGCTGTAAGAGCTTTATCACTGCCTCCCAGTTGGTGTTAAATTTGAATGAAGTGGATTTCTGCAGCTCTTTGCTCCTCTTTGCTTCCCAGCTTTTCTTCCTTGTGCATCCCGGCAGTAACTTGACGCTGCTCTCTCTGCATGCCGCTGTGCTGCCACACTTTTTCACGACGCTGTCACCAATTCAGAGCGAATGGGCGGATTTCGGATTGTTCTGCTTCTCCGCTGTGTTACATCCAGCTGGATTTAACTACTTTTAGCAGCTTGGTGGTTTGACATCTGCTTACTCTTTCTTTCTCGTCCTGCCATCTACCTAAATATAATATCTCATCAGCAGAGCTGTCTGCTTCTTCCTTTTCTGTCAGTGGTAGTCAAAGACGTGATCCCGGTTCCCATAGGGGACAAATATCGGTGCCATCTGAATGTATCTCCTCCTCCTCATCTCTTTCCGTAGCGGGTGATTCGCAGTAGGAGCCAGTCAATGGATGCCATGAGTCTAACTTTAAAGAAGCCATATCCAGTCTCCAATAACCTGAGCAGCCACAGTCCTGCAGAGAGCCCTAAATTCCCTGGGATAGTAAGTACAGTGCCTCTCTTCGCCTCAGCTAAGGCGAACCTCGCTACCTCTGCCTCCTCCAGCACCTCTACTAGCGTATCGCCTCTTCCTCACACGCTTGCCGCATTAACTTCTCACACCGACGCACCTTTCCCTCAGCCGAGGGGATCAATAACAGACTGCTTTGGTCTGGAAGCTGACTCTCTTGTTGCAATTAGTTGTAAACTGTCTGCAAGATGGAGTGAGAGGAAGCTGAGTGGATGTCAGGCTCGTGGTGATGGTTTGGGGTTAAAGCTGTTCTTTTTACATCCTAAAACATCTGCATTCTTCACTGCAAAAGCACAAAATCTTACCAAGTGGTTTTGGTTTAGTTTGTAGTACAAATATCTTACTTGAAATCAGACAAAACTATTTTACAAGTAACCTTTTCAAGTACTTGTTCTAGTTTGTCTTCACCAATATTAAGGAATTAAAACAAACATCTCACTGATAAGTTTTGTTTTATTTCAAATATCTTCACTAGAAACCAAACCAAAATTGCTTGATAAGATTATGTGTTTTTGCATTGTAATACAAGCATAATAAATCTCTAATGTGTTCCAGTATTTTGCTAACAATGTGTCTGCTATTATGTGCACAAATATGTTAAGCATGGGTTCGACTGATAAGCACAGGAATGAAGAGTTGAATGAAGAAAAGGATGAAAACCTTGTAACTTTGCCTTATTTCAGGATGTTTGTAAGCTAAATGAACTAATTCACAGCATCATTGTTGCTTCAGCTTTTTAATCTAGCAATAGTACGGTTCTAATCTGAGCTGTTTACAAGGTTTTTATCCGATGTTACCGGTGCATTCAGTTTGCATCCACCCATCATGGGCATTACTGTCCTAATAATGTCATTTATGTTGTTAGATGTATTTGGAGACCCGACTTCTATCTGTACGAGTTTCCTTTCCAAAACAAGTTAGGATGTGTTTTTGGGACCATTTTTAGTCACAACACACTAGAAATTACAGTTCAAATTCATAGTTTAAAAACCTCAAATTATTTTTATATTCATGCCCATGATAGCTGCACAGAAACCTCTGAACATACGGCTCTGGAAAAAATTAATGGACCACCTAAAATGATCAGTTTCTCTGATTGTCCTCTTTATATGTATATATTTGAGTAAAATATACATTATTCTTTTAATCTATGAACTACTGACAACATGTCTCTGAAATTACATGTAAATATTTTGTATTTATTAGCAGAAAATGAGAAACGGTCAACATAACAAACAAGGTGCAGAGCTTTCAGATGCCAAATGATGCAAATAAAACAAGTTCATATTCATTTAGAAACAGCAATACTAATGTTTTAAGCAATACTAATGTCCAGAAATCAATATTTGGAGGAACAACCAGGAGGTTTTCAGTCGGATTCACTGCAGTGGGCTCTTAGTTTTCTCCAGAGCTGAACAATGGGAGAAAAAGAAAGATGCATTGAACAGGATTTATTGTTGCTACCGTCAGTAAAAACAATTGTTTTCTTTTTGAGAAGATGCTCTCTAATGGTGTTTAGCACATTATGATGACACCTAAAGAATACTTTGTCGTCCGCTCCTCTCTGCTGCTTTTTTTAATCTCTTCTTCATCATCTTCCTCACAGGCATATGTGGCTTACATAAGCGGTTCATCATGACTCTCTCCCATTCAGCTGCCTGTGTTGCCCTCGGAGCCAGACTGTCTCCATTTGTATTCTCTAGTTAACTTATGTTTGACTGACATGACTTACTGCATGAAATCTCATATATATTTGTATAAATCTCATGTTTTCTCTCCTCCTCATCTCTCTTTTTTGTGTCATCACCATCCTCTCCTCCTCCTCTCTCTGTTTCCTCTCTTCCTGTCTGCCTCAGTCATTGCTTGTCCCAGGCAAAAGTCCCAGTAAATATGGACGCCGTGGCAGTGCCATAGGGATAGGAACAATAGAAGAGGTTCATGTCTAATTACTAACTACCTTCTAACTTATGTCTGCTGCTTTCTGTTGCTGTTATTTGTCTGCATGGCTCCACCTCATCAAGGCCGAACATGATTCCCAGCACATTCCAGCTCCTCTTAACTCCTTTTGGAAATCCAATCATTTGAATTGATTCGTTTTAAAAATTATCCAGAGAATTAAGAAATTGACAGAAAAAGCTCATTTTAAAACTGACGCACTTTTTCTCGTTTTACTGTTTTCTGCTTTGCTGCAGTAGGTGCTGCCTTTCTACAGTGTTTCTCTACTTTGTTTATGTCCAATTAGCTAATTCAAATAATTCAGTAAGCCCCCCTTACAGAGGTTTCACAAAGAAAATTGCCTTGCTGCTCTCTGAAGCTGCAAGAAATTAAAATCTTTTTTTAAGTCCCTAATTTGAGACCTTTAACATGGAGACTGGATGAACAAAGTGGCTGCTGAGGAAGCATATTTACAGGCACCCTTTAAACCCACCTTTTATCTCCCACTTCAGCGCGCTGCGCTCTGACAGGGGGGACTTTCACCTGCTCTTGGCATGAAACGCATATTTATCCCTATTTTTCCTCGTCTTTGTAGCACCTGAAAAGCCACATATAACCCTGATAAATCAGAATGACGTGTTTTTGGAATTGGCCTTCCTTTTAAATTAAATTTAGACTGTGTTGTGGATCGCAGTAGAACTTTGGAAAGTTTTCCCACAGTTTGACTCTTGATTTTCTGCTCTCCCTGCCAGTCTCTGATCATCCCGGGAAAAAGCCCAACGAGGAAGAAGTCGGGTCCTTTCAGCTCCAGGCGAAGCAGCGCCATTGGAATCGAAAACATCCAAGAAGTCCAGGAGAGAAGGTGGATGAAGACTGTTGCTTATTATTACTGTGCTTTGAACCTTTTCTCAGTTTGTCACACTACAACAACAAACGTCAACACATTTATTGGGAGTTTATGTTGTCAACTAACACAGAGTAGTGCGTATTTGTGAAGAGGAAGGAGAATGATATATATTGTCAACTTCCTCCTAAAATACTGAATGAAGTCATGTTTTGCCAAAAACTAAAAAAATAATAAAACATCACCACCTCTTATTATTAAAAGATAAAAGGCAAAAAAGCCCCTCACTAATAAGCCATTATTTTAGGAATATATTGAAAATTATGATATATATTTGTATTATTTCCTTCTGCTCTGATGCCTTTGATCTGCATTAATCTCCATCTATGCATTATTTCATCTCAGTAAAAGACCAGCTGTTCTGTGAATGCCTCTGTGGTTTACTAGTGAATAAACAGCATCAAATATCTGAATAAACTTCAAATAAGACAAAGCTAACATACAAGTAACTCTTCAGCAAGATATAAGAGCTTGTTTTAAGTCAGTATTTCTTATTATTCATTTTAAAAAGCACTTTTGCATTGGAAAATGTCTTTTATAAGTAAGACAATCTGCCAATGGAACTACAACACGTGTCAAACTCGAGGCCCGAGGGCCACATTTGGCCCACTGCAGCTTTTTATGTGGCCCTCTAGACTCCAGATTACATTAATAAGTTCATCCAGTTTTTTACAAATCTGCAAAATTCGCTCAAATCTCCACATTTTTTCTGCCTTACCTGATGTCAGGTTGTAGTCTGTAATTGATACGACGATGAATAAAAAGTCACATTTAATATCGCAAAACTTCCTTAAAAACATTTTTAACTTGGCACCACAAAATCTGTAATTTTGATTGCAATAAAACACTAAAACAAACTCCTGGAGAAACGGCTATTTATTGGTACATTAATTGGCTTTATCAATACATTATGGCACAACTGGCCCTTTAAGAACATTCAGAGTTTTGATATGACCCAGAATGGAAATGAGTTTCACAGCCATAACAGATTATTCCACAATTTGAACATCCTGCAAAGTAGTGATTACCCACCATCTAATGTTGGGAATAGAATTGGCACAATCTAGACCAATGTTTACCAAACTGACCGACCTGCGTTTGAATCAGTGCAGTAGCCAGGTGACTCTGGAGGAGCTGCAGAGATCCACAATGATTACCTGCGTCACTCTCGGTTGCTCTGTTGGTCATTTTAAACAATAGGGTTTTTTTTTTAAAGCTTTGTTGAAAACATTTTTTTGTATTTCCTGTAGCAGTAGAGACACATCTCCAAACACTCAGAAGACTCCTGACAGTGGCCACGTTTCTCAAGACCCAAAATCCGACAACTCAGACCAGAGCTCTCCTGAGGTCCTCACAACCACCAAGAACAGGTGAGCATGACAGACTGCAGCAGCGTAGCATGATGCGTGGCCTTGCATGAGCATGGCACCATGTTGTTTCTGTGTGCTGGTGGGATCAGAGAGTGGTAACCCAGGGTGCAGCTCTTATCTCTGTGGCAGGACCCCTTCCATCCCTGAGGGCAACGACCTCTCCCGTTCCTCGTCCAACGCCAGCAGCTTTGCCAGTGTGGTAGAGGAGAACGAAGCCGAGGCAGCTGAGGACTACGACACAGGCATGGTGAGTGGGAAACTCTGTAGTATGTAACTTTAATTAAAAATATATGCTTTTTACTTGTTTGTTAAAACTGTCTCCACGTTGTGACAGTTTTAACAAACCTCTTCCTCCCTGTCCTACTGTTGTCCTTCTGAAGAAATGCACCGCTCCTGACCAAAAACAACCAATCAGAACCAGGAGGAGGGTCTTAGTGCTGTCGATTAACCTAAAAAGTACTAATGGCAGAGATTCAGCTAACCATTACAGGAAAACTGCTTATCCACCATCATCAGTGGCTATGCTAATTAGCCTGAGCATTCATAACAGGCTATGCTAGCTGCAATGTAGCAGTAAGGAAGGGGGAGCACGTGGAGGGGGTGATTGACAGCACTAAGACCCTCCTCCTGGTTCTGATTGGTTGTTTTGTTTTGGTCGGGAGCGGTGCATTTCTTCAGAAGGACAACAGTAGGACAGGGAGGAAGAGGTTTTGTTAAAACTGTCACTACGTGGAGACGGTTTCAACAAATATGTAAAACACATATTTTTTTTTAAATAAAAGTTTATAAATATGTAAAAGACACCTAAAAAACTTTAAGTCTCTTGTGACACCCAGGAGAGTCTGTCATCAGCCGGGACGCCTCATAAGCGAGACTCCCTCACCTACAGCACCTGGTTGGAGGATAGCATCAGCTGCACCAGCAGCAACAGTCGTGGCAGCTCTCCAGGTTAGTGGATGAAATGCCAGGAAAACGTTTGTAGTCTATTATAAATAACATAAGAGCGATCGGTTTTAGACACCATGCAACACTATAATAAATAATAGTCAGTTCATTTTACTACTCAATGTTATCATTAGGTCAGCAAACGTCCCCATTTCTGATAACGATAGTGAACTCCAAAGATAAAGTTACAAAGAGATTTTTCATGTGAAACAGAAAAAAGAGACAGTCCCTCTTATGGCAACATTATGAGATCTTTGCAGGTTGCAGATTCATCATTATAATGAGATTTTCTGGAGCCTTCGGGAAAAACAACTAACCCCAATTTCTTTTTCTGAAACTGCAGAGAAAATATCCTGCTAAGAAAAATACTTTTTAAAGTAAAAATATGATGTACATGTCAGTTTTTGTGACAAGTAGTTCCTAAGGTTTACCTAGTAAAAAAATATATGCTTCACCCTCGAAACTTTTCACATGACTACAAATTTTAATGTCTTTTATTGGGATGTAATGTGACAGACTAATACGAAGCAAAGCAAAAGGTGTGGCATTTTACTATGAATTAATTAGACATGTTTTTAACGCTTACATGCATAGTGGTCACTGCAGCGGACAGCTATGGTGGATTTTTGTGTGATAAATGCACACAGACCACACAGACAAAGGTCATCATACAGTACACTATCAACTACTGGCCATCCACTGCAAGTGCAAGAAAATTTTTGTTAAATCCAATATGGCCGACAGAGAAAAAAGCAACTCAGGACTATCCAGTTCCGCCTTCTACTGTAGACGACTCTTACATATGACAAAAAATATATGGTGACATCAAGTAACCCCCAAAAGACTAATATTACGGATGTATTTCCAAATAACACCTTTGTATTTGGAGAAAATTACAATCAATCAATCAATCAATCAAATTTTATTTGTATAGCACATTTCAGCAGCAAGGCATTTCAAAGTGCTTTACATAATTAAAATAAAAACAGCTTGTGACAGTGAATAAACAGTTAGAAAGACGGATAATTTTGTACTAAAAAGAAAAAAGGTTAAAAAAGATAAAAACATTAAAACCCACACCCCTTGTAGGACTTCAGTTAAACGTCTCACACCTCAGAGTTTTAGTTAAAACGCCATTTAACAGGGAGTCTTAGTTAAAACACATTGATTCGTTTAACTGGGATGTTTTCCGGGGGGCTTTACATAGACAGTGTGAAAGAGACATAAAAATAAGTTAATAAATAGATGAAAAGTAAAGATAAAATCATTAAAAACATTGAAGACATCAAAACTGCCTCAATACAATTTAATAAGCAACTCTAAACAGGTGGGTTTTAAGTTTAGATTTAAAGGCACTCAGTGTTTCAGCTGTTTTACAGTTTTCTGGAAGTTTGTTCCAAATTTGTGGTGCATAGAAGCTGAATGCTGCTTCTCCTCGTCTGGTTCTGGTTCTGGGGATGCAGAGCAGAACCAGAACCAGAAGATCTGTGAGTGAGTTTCCAAAGGCATCTGATCTGTTTCTTACTCATTTTGCAGCTTGTGGCGCTTGTTGCATCGGATCCTTCAGATCCTTCAGACTTAAATAACATATAAAGCGGAAATATTTAATTATTTATTACGCGGCTCGGTACCAATTGGTCCACAGGCCGGTACCGGTCCACGGACCGGGGGTTGGGGACCACTGGTCTAGACGGCTGGTACAGCAGTAACAGATCTTTAAGGTATTGTGGTGCTAAACCGTTCAGTGATTTATAAACTAACAACAGTATTTTAAAGGCTATTCTTTGAGCTACAGGGAGCCAGTGGAGAGACTTTAAAACTGGTGTTATGTCTCTATCTTCCTGGTTTTAGTGAGAACGCGAGGGGCAGCATTCTCAATCAGCTGCTTTAATTGATTAATTTAATTAATCAATTAATTTAATTGATTTGTTTGCATATCTACTTTTACTCTGATTCCGCTTAGTTAATTACCAACCAATAGTCACTGGCATCTGATGAAGCACTGTTCGATTCATCAGCCGTGGCCCAACTGGAAACCCAATCAGAACCTATTGGCTGGATACATCTAGGCCTGTCGCGATAAGGCATTCGTAGTAGCCGCTCTGATCTAAATCAGGGATTTTCCCCGACTTGGAGCTTAACCCTGAATGTAACAGGCAGCCAATCAGAAAGCGCGGATTCTCCTCCTGTTTTCTGACGGGAAATTACCGAGGGGAATCCCAAACAGCTGAAACGGAGCATTTCAACACTTTATCGCGATAATTAAAATTATCGCGATAAGTTTTATTATCGCACGATTAATCGATTTATTGTTTATCGCGACAGGCCTAGATACATCACTATACTTCATTTTCCACCTTGTATTGGCCTGTCGCATAAAACTTCAATGTTAAAGTTTGTTGTTGCATTGTGACAAAAAGCAGTCTCTAAGGTTGATTTTACTTCCTCTGCTGTCTTGTTCCTCAGGGCACGGTAAATCTGATCGAGGGAAAGCCGCCGACATTCGGATCAAACTGGAACGATCACATGACCATCAGTCGTCAGTGAGTCACCTGCAGTTATTTTATGTTTTCCATCTCCAAATTTCAGCATGTTTCTTTTATATTTCTTAGTCTTTTATTTGATTATTTGTGCTTCTCTTTGTGCAGAACTGTTAGCCCTGCCCACCTGATTATATCCTGAATCTCCATCTTCAGGTTGGACTTATTTCACTCAACACCCTTTACTATGACCAAATGGAAAAGACATTGTGTATTAAAATAAAAGTGGTCAAATGTTGCTACTTGTGAGTTGTAACCCTGTTTTCTCCCAGAAGCAGTCCCATATGTCTCACTCCTTCTGAGAACCATGCATTTGACATGACGGGTGAAGAGAAGGAGAACAATGATGAAGATGAGGGAGGACTATCAGCCGGAGCCTGCAGTTGGCTGCTCAGGGAGGACATGCATCCAGAAACCCAGAGGACACTAAGAAGGGTTACGCACAAAAAGGGGCCACATTTTTACATCCTTTGTTTCCTTCCACTCATCTCTTTGCCTGTTCCCACTTCCGTTGCCTGGTTGTACTTTTTTTTTTCCTGGCCTTTGTTGTAGAAGTGCACATTTGATCTGCAAATGTAAATGTTTTATCTGTGAAAATGTCACTTTTGTTTAGTTGTCTTGTTGAAGTCATGGCGTTCTGGCTGTAAAAAGTACAGACTGTGCTCTGAGGAAACCTGCAGTCTAAAGATGAAGACAGTTTAAAGGGCATGTATCATCATATTTAAAATTTCACCTCTTAAAATTAGACGTTTTGTTTCACACTGTCAATAGATTCATTTCCATTTTGGAAGTGGAGCAACATGTAAAGATTTGAAAAAAGGAAAATGATAACCAAGAATGCAAGTTGCAAAAGAGTGATGACATTATGTGTTCGACTATGAACACAACGGACACAATAACAAGTTTTTCTAGACGAATAAATTGTCCCAGATGTTATTGCGATAAACGATTATATTGTTTTACAGATAATAAAGAAAATGATAATAATGCAAATTTGCCCTCATAGAAGTCAATAAGCTTTGATTTTGATCAGAACACTTCACACTGGAACACAATATTAAATATCCAAAATTAAACACAACTGAAAACAATAAGACACAAATAAAAACCACACACAACCAAAACTACAAATAAGCATATTTTCATCACAATGGCAATTATTCAGCTCATTTTTATTATTTAAATTATATTGAGAAATCTACTGAATAGACAATTGTTTTGCAAAATATTAGTTCTTGTCTCATTGTTTCCACCAATTTGTGTAAAAGAATATAAGTGCAAATTGTATTTATTTATTTATGCTTTTCTGGTGTTGGAGGATGATGACATTTGCCCGTTAAGGTTTTTAGCTTAATAATGATCTCTAATATAAATTCTGAAGGATTTAGCACATAATGTGCATCAGAAAAGTTTCCTTGTGTGAAATCCAAAGAGAAGAACATGATTGCTGCACTGAGACACTTTCTATCTACTTTCTCCAAATTAAGCACATTTAACAAACGATGAAGGTTTACTGGAAAGAAGAATCTCCACTGATACTCTTAAAGTTTTCTTGGCCTTATGTTACCTCAATGTTTGCCACGTTCTCATCTACCAAACTCGGTCAGTTGTATTAGATTAAATAATAATCAAACTTGAGTCAAGGAACTGAAGAATTGGTTGCATTGCTTGTAGTAATAAGTCCCCGCCTGTATGGTCAGCCGATGTACCGATGTAGTTAGAGTCATGTTCTTTTCTTACTCCTGTCTTTCTCTAATCATGTTTTTATTTTGTCCTCGGTTCCTGGTGAAGTGTTCGGTACACGGTTCCTCTCTGGTGATAACACTCAGCGTCTTGTCATTCAGCTTGTAAATGTTGCTTTGGTGTAATTGTAGTCTTTACCTGTGACGCCTGGCTTGTTTCAGGGCTCTAACCTTGTTCAGTGCAGTAAGTTTGCAATGCAAATATGATCAAACCATGTATATTTATTTGCTTTAAAAGTGACTAAATCCAAACTAAGCTACTGGTTTTGTGTACATATATATAAATTTAACAGGCGTACATATATTTATAGCCGGTGGATTTTAAATTGGGAGGAGCAACACTATACGTTTACTGCCAAGTTGAATATTTACTGTTGTTTTATGTCATGTATTCTTGATTTCAGATTTTATTTTGACAGTTTTGTAGATTTTTAAAGGTTTTCAGACTGTAAAAGGGAAAATGTCTCCCTGTGTACATCCCATTGACCATTTCAGTTGCCTTATATCATACAATGACAGTGTAAGTAAAGCCAGTGAAGGCAATAGTTAAGTAATCAGGATTTCCAATGAAATGAATGTTTTGTTTTTGCTTGTTTTTACTGTAAATAAATACCCCAAGAAGTTTAGAGTTTGCTGGACATTGTTTTTACAAACACACACACATGCACACACAGTCTTAATGAAACACATGCACACACAGTCTTAATGAAAACTAGGAGAAACTTCTTTAATTAAATGATCCAATGGGAATTTTATTCCCCAGAATAAAATTGGAGGATCCTGACAGTCCACGTTTCACATGTGGAACCAAATAGGGGAAGCAGACGACTTCAGACATGAGTCAAATAGCCACAAAGAAACTTAATGTAATCGTGATTAAAAATAAATCTGCTGATGGAACAAATGATTCAGTGGAAACATGTTTCCATGGAGGTTCACAATAATGCAAATTCACAAATAAATACAAAATATGGACATATACAGATTGATGTCACGTCATACACATACCAGCTGAGGAACGAAAATACTTATGATCGTAAATCCTTTTCCTTAAACGTTTTTTCTAATGGGCTTATAGTAATTTAATGTAATTCGGTACTGTCCTACATTGTGCTATTTTTATTTAATATTTAAGATGTTTTGATTAAAGTGGAATTACATATTTTATATTTTATGTATTTTTTTCACATGCACTTCCGTATCTTAAAATCCGTGCTGTTTAGACAGTACTAATCACATAAACATGTCATTGTGTAGGATAAATATCTGTTTTTTGTCCTCAATGCTCTATTTATTTTGGAGGAAGAACTTTTTAAAACTACAATTTAACTCATTCTCCGTTTAAACGTGGTGATGGATTTGTGTTTCTTCCCGAGACTCTTGATCTCCCTCAGATCCACAAAATAATTGTCTAAATCAAGAGGTGGTTCATTTCCAGACACACCACTTCCACAGCCATCTTACATTCCAGATTCAAATACTATAGATATGGAATACAAAAATATTTTAAAACAAAAACGAAACGAAAAAAGGTTTGTACTTAATATTCTAGACACGTATAAGTGACAAGATAGTCGATTAGATTATTAAGGCTTGGCAGCGGACTGCGTAATGCAATATATCTAAAAAAAATTCATATTCTTTTTAAAATGTTATGTTTTTCTGTTTCCCCTAAAACCACAAAAATGGAAATGAGCTATCGGTCATTATTTTCACTATAATTACAACCCATTTTCGAAGGTTTATCACTAATCAGTCATTTTTCAGACTCGGGCAGAGTCTGAAGATGTCGATAATTTATTTTTTCAGCTGTGCCCTCCATTCATTCATGTCCAAATTCAGTCCATCTTCAATCGGTTCTCGCGGAACCATTGTTCTGAAGTCGAAACAGGAAACGTCGTAAACACATGTCGCACCTACCGGAAGTTGAATTCCTAAGTCACATTGACAAGAAAACCCGGTCACAAAAATATTTGGTAATGTAAATTTTTTTTTAATTTCATATATTGTCAGTAATTGTGTTGTCGTTGTTTTTAAAATGAGAATTTATTACTCTTACTGAGCAACATTCCGTAACGTAACGATTTATAAATCCTTATCTACGGTTAGCTGCATAGCTAGTAGCAAAGCATCCTTTCAAATACGAAATAAGTCGTTATTGCTATGATTTCTTGGCTTGGAAGTTAGTGAATACACTGTGGTTCTACTTCCAATTTATTTTATCCTGTTCTTTGATCATCTTTACATAACTGTCTATGCATACTTTAAATTTTATTTAGCTAATTTTGTGTCACTGTGAAATATATTGTCCGCAATCTGGATTATTTTACGCAACATTCCCTGATCTACAAAACCATCTGTAAATAACTCTTGCATTGTTTTAAGACAGTATAGTTTGCTTAAATTTGAGAGCTGGAAACAAAATATTCTTGCCTTTATTTAGTAAACGTCCCTTCATAAACTAGGTTGCTTTCTCAATCAACTTATGATGCAGCTGGGACACAACTAAGACTGATAATTGTATTATTGTTTTTATTACCTCCGTTTAACCGTCTTTATCCTTTAATTTTGCTATCCAATTGTGACTAATTCAGCTCTATCTTCTTGTTTGCAGGACCTCTGATGAAACACCCGACTACTGATGAATGTATTTAGTTGATCATTGATGATGTTTGCCTTGAGAGTTGTCCCACGATTATTAAGTAGAACAACCTGTAAGTATCAACAGAAAAGCTAAAAAGTTTTACTGTTATTCTACATTTTTTGCGACCATCTTAAATGACTCTTTCTCTTTTAATTCCCAGATGGAGCTCAAGTTCATGGAGGGATTCTGAACACTTTCCCTCCGTCTTCCTGCTCATCGCTACAGCAGAAACTAAGGAATTACTCGACAGCAGCAGACAACATGCGTCCTCTGCGATGGGTCCAGCTTGAGCCGGAGCTGGAAGAGGCTCTGGTGCCGCGGAAGCTTTCGGTGAGTCCGCTGGAAAGCTGGCTAACTCTCCGCTACTCCCTGCCGCCGCTGCTGGAGTCGGCGCCGCCGCAGGAAGACGTAGAGCTGCTGCAAGAGAAGTTGCTGCCACCGATCTCTGTGCCCGTTTTGGAGGACGGGGAAGGCTCTGCGACACCCATGAGATGTAAGAATGTTTTAGAGATCCGGCGGAGAAAGATTAACCGACATAAGTACAAGAAGCTGCAAAAACGGACTAAATTCTTGAAGAGGAAAGTTTTGGAGGGCAGGGGGAGAAGAAAGCAGGTGAGGAGCAAAGGGTAACCCTGCTATTCTCTTAATCTATATGTCTGCTCTTGTCAAATAAGCTTGGTTATTTATGTTGTGTGCAGAAAAGATTTGAGGAGGATCTGGAGAGGATATGGAGGAGAGCTGGACTGAAGAAAGCTCCGGACGGCTGGGCCACACCCAAGATCTTTATTAAACAACAAGGAAACAAAAGGAACTGAGAAACACTGAAAACAAATGTTTAGTCTGTGTTACATCATTCCCACCGGCTGACCCTGAACACAGAGCTCTCTTCATCGCCAGGTCAAAAGGTCACAATCGCTGTGGGTACAGTTAAGTTCTGCAAATACGTCGTCTAAATAAAGATCTCACTCTCATTCTCTATATCCAGTACTTTTAATAATTATTTAGAATCCTTCGACTTATTCACATTTTGTCACATTACAGCCAGAAATGACAAACGGATAATGGTGGCATGGGAGAAAAACTTTAAATATTTTACTGATCCCAAAGGGAGATGAAATGTTGTTGTAACTCATATTAACTCAATTTTCTTCAAAGTTATTGTAGACGGTGATGGCTGTGGGCACAACAAATGTACTGTAGCAGTCTGTATTACAGTGAATTTGGAAAGGCCTCCGACTAAAGACACTGTTTTTCTTAGACTCATGAAGAGTATGGTCAGGGTTATTTTCTAATTCTATTGATCTCATGCTAAATCATTGTTTTGCACCATCATCTCTAATTGCTCCACAGTGATCCCCAGAACAGAACCTGGTGCGATTGATAGTTTTTACAAATAATTCTACAAATAAAAAGTCTGAAATGTCCGGCATGCATTAATGTTCATCTGGAACGAGTCAATCCCGTGTTTCTACCAGCTTTACCAACTTTTCTTTGCAAAAAAAAAAAAAGGTCAGATTTGGGAGAATCAATGAAACTGATTTAATAAAGAAGTCGATTCTTAACTTCTTAACCTCAAACAGGTTTTCTTCCTGGACTTTTTGATCTCCATCCATATTAATATTAACTCTGAACATCCTCTCTGTCCCTGCTGAAGATGAAGATGATGATGCTTCATGTTTCACCTTTAGGGCAGTGGTAGGTTTCTGCCACATTCCCATAATGCATTGCATGTTGTTGGCCAGAAGATTTAGTTTAGCTCTCAGCCAACCAGAGCATCTTTTATTTTCCCAAGGTTGCTACAAAAGGGACTGCCTTCTTTCAGCATTGGATTTCCATTTTCCACTCAACCATAAAGATCAGGTAAGTAACCATTGGTCTAATTAATCGGTTTCCATGATGCTGTAAATTTTTTAGGCCTTCATGGATCAGCTATATTTGTTCAGAGGTTTTAAAAATGAAGCGACTCTTATTTATGGGTATTCGATTATATGGAAGCAATTACAAATCTTTCATTAAAGACTTGGAAAACCCGTGTCACTTTCCTTCCACTGTAATTATGAGCTATTTTGTGTATATTAATTAAACCGCAAATCGAATATGATGCAGTCCGCGGTTTGGGTTCAAAGGTTGTGATTTCTGTTAGTGCCATACACTAGATGGCGGTATTGCGCCTTTACATAAAATAAGTGAACGTGACATAATTTGGCTTTGAGTGGTTCGGTCTAAAAGGCATTTTGATTATCCTTTAATAATGGGTTTATGAGTTTGGAAAAATCTTCTAAGATTCTTCTGGACTTATACGAGCGAGTTTTGTTTAACCTAAAAAAAGAACGAGGAGAAGTTTTTCCTTGTGGGAAAAACTGTATAATGGAAAAATATGCGCGAAAAGAAACCAGAGTCCAAACAACAAGCTGTAAAACTTCGGGGGCAAATGTTTCAACAGCCTCCATGAGGGGACTTTGGAAAGAAACACATTTTCTGGAAAAAGATTTTGTATAGAGTGTAAAAGAAAAAAAAGTGAGATGTAAGAATAAATGTGTTTGCAAGTCTTTAAAATGGGGATTAAAACACATATTTGCACATTTTCTTTGTTTTCATGACCTTTTTTTAAAAGTTGGTGTGTGTGTGTGTAGTAGTGTTGAATTTCATGGCCTGGTGAAGGTGGAGCTTGTGGAGCTTCCAGCCTGCAGGAACACAACAGAAACCAGCTGCTGCAGCTTCGCAAAATCTTTAGTGTTTTAACAACTGATGTGCACAACAACACCACCTCTGACCGAGCCACATCTGCTGCAAGCGCCGAGGAGAAGATGCGCCTAGATATGAATCTCCTGCAGAGTAAGTCCCTTGTTTTATTATTATTATTTTTTTTTATCATTCTTACTCTTGAAGAACTTGAAAAAAGCCTCAAAGGAATGTTTGCTGTAATTGAATCCATGCTATGAAGAAAAGAAAAAGCAGATCTAGCTGCCTGATATCTGTCCACTTAAACCTAAACAACAGAGATTAAGTCGTAAAATCTGATGATAAGTGGGTAGTCACACTGATGACAGCAACAACACAGAGGGCCACATGTTAACTTGCATTTTGTGGTTAACAATATGCTGGTTAGGGCAGCAGAAAATGATACACTGAGGTGTTTTTCTCCCAGGAGGGTCAGATCAACTCATAGAAAACCATATTTTACTGTGTTCATCCTGAAACCTGTCATGTTTTATGCTTGCATGGTGACTGTAATAAAATAAAACCCTCACAAGCAATGACTCCCCCACCCCAGATAAAGATCTATTGTTAAACTGTCAGCCTTAGTACTTTGTAGATACACTTAGTTTTAATGCAAGCTTCTTTTTTTTTAGGTTTGAACAATAGTTGCCTTTTCCCCCCTTTTGTTGCAGTTGTGCTGGTGGCATTATTTTTTGTTGCTTTTGCTGTTTCTCTAGCAGAGAAATTAGGGAGTTTTTACAGTGAGAAAAGCCCATAATGCATGATAGAAATTAAACAAAATCAAAATGCTTTTTCTGTATGATTCATTATAAACAAACTGGGTTTTTAACTTAGGTGCCACCTACTGTAACCTCATGACGTATTAAGACGTTTACTGTATTTTGTGTGTAAAAAGAGAGCTGAAAAGGACCACTTTAATTTGAGAAATATGTAATAAAACATTATTAACTTATTATAATAGTTCCTACGTTATTTAGTTAACTTACTGTTTTTTTATATAGATATTAAATGTCTGAAATGTAACTTTCTGAAATGTGCAGACACTCTAAAGTATGTGTTTATGTCTCAGGAAACAAACTCTTCATATTTTCTGTTCTGAATATAAAAGGTTTGAGTTTTTTTACTCATAAAACCTAAACTTCAGCCTTCAGTGCGGCTGTTCGGCTGCGACTGGCTCCGTCCTGCTTTTGCACTTTTGCAGTGATCTGAATGTTTTTTCGTTTTATGGATTCAGCCCAATGTGTTTCCAGTTAACTGCGGTCTGAGAGCAGGAGTCAGCACAATCCAGCAGCCAGTCATTATACGTGTCAGTAATGAGTGTTTTCACCACGAGTGGGTCGTTTTTGGGTCCGGGGCGACGTGGAGCAGGAGGAGGGGGATTCATCCGCAGCATGTTTATGATGGTCGGGTCTGTTTTAATGATTGGCCACAAACAGCAGAGCGGCATGGAAAAGATGAGAACTGTTGTTTTGATTTGGAGCGTAGCTGCAAGCAGCCGGTCATTGGAGGCAGCAAATGACAGGGACAGAGGAATAAGTGTGTTTAGACTCTGAGGAGGCCAGTCACCCTTCGTCCCACTCGGTCCAGCTTGCAGTGGTCCACACATCACATCACATCGTAAGGAAGTGGTACAGTGTCATCAAATAGTGCATTTATTTCTATAGATTCAAATGTTGCACCTTATGAAAAACAACATTCTTAACGTCACACAAGACCACTAAAATATTTTTAAGTTCAATAAAGTAGAATATTATTGAAAAGTTCATTTATTTGAGCAACTTTATCACAAAGATAAACACGTTATATTGATTAATAACAGAGAATTAAACATTTAAAAGCCTTTGTTTTGTTAGTTGTGATTATTTTCCGCTTACAGCTAAAGGAAATATGACTTTTAAAAATTAAAACATTACATTAGACCAATAAAAAAAATATATTTAAAAAAAATAAATGTGGACTTTATGAAAAGTATATTAAATACCCGATTTAAGGTAGATTAGTATTTAATCTGACAAACGAGACTCATTGGGACATAAAATTAAGATACTGCTTAAAATGATCTGTTACTATGATTTCACTTTTTATAGGTATGTGTTTTAGTAAAATGAACATTGTTCTTTTATTTGATGTTTTATTTTATTAGTATTTATTTGCAGAAAATGAGAAATGAGCAAAACAAGGAAAAATATGCAGAGCTTTCAGACCTCAAATAATTATTAATTTAGAAACATCAATACTGATGTTTTAACTCAGGAAGAGTTCAGAAATCAATACTTGATGGAATAACCAGAAGATTTCTTGTAAAATTTATTGAATGTGACCGTATTGTGTTATGGCATACACAGTAATGTGAAGGCTTCTGACTTGACGGTTGTTCATCAGACAGAAAGAAAAAAGAGTCATTCCATAAGAAGTTGCCTGTTCACAAAGCACATTGATGTAAAGTTGAGTGGAAGAAAAAAGTTCACCAGCAACACAGATAACTGCAGCCTTGAGAGATTTCTGAAGCAAAGACAATTCAAGAGTTACATGGAGAATGGAAAAATATGCTTTATTGTTTTAACTGAATATTGTAATTATCAGAGAAACTGAATCGACAGTAGCTATCAGGCATAATTACGAAAGTAAACACCTGAAATATGTCACTCTGCGTGTAATTAATCTGTATAACATGAATTTCTAAAACTCATCTGTGTCCTCAGTTCACTCACCGTGTCTCAGTTTGTGTCTGAACGTTTAGCTGAGTCTGCAGACAAACATTTGTCACGCTTAGACTGTGACTGCGTGATGAGTAACCCACACACTCACACAACTCAAGAATTACAACATTTTCTGCTTACAGATCAAATTTATTTTTACAACTTCACTTTTCTTTACCTTACAGGATTCTCCTTCTTCTTCGTGCGGTTCGAGTGACGGCAGCCATTTGCTAAATATCTGTTATTATGTCTGGTAATGCAGTAGCACATAGTTAAGCCCTAAAACAGTCTGATGAGTCAATGCCAGTGTTTTATAAGAGACAATTACAGGGACTGAGGCACTTTTGTTTCAACGTCTGCATTGCACGCTTCGGTGGAAGAAAATAAGTCAGTAAAGTTTTCCAGAATGGGGTGTTTTATGTGGGGTCGGTGCGACTTCCAATGATTCACTTCCTGCTAAAGCGCCCCCTGGTGGTTGAAGAAAAATACACAGAAAAGCCGCACAGGGCTTTAAGCCGCATGTTCAAAGCATGGGGAAAAAGTAGCGGCTTTTAGTACGAAAAATATGGTACTTTGGCAAAGAACTAAAAATCAACCGCTGGCCTAATTTGCTCTCTAGTGAAAAATAGGTTTGACTGACAGACCGTCCCACCAGGTCATGTCTGCAAGATTACAGTTAAAAATTGTCACCCCACTGTTGCCAATTCAGCAACTTTCTTGCTATAACGAGCAAAATTTCAGATGAAATAAAATCGGTATTGTCTAAAATCAGAATTGGCAGGTTAGGCTTTTTAAAAGATCAGTAATCGGCGATCAATGCAATATAAATACATGCTTTGACATGCTATATAAATACATGTCAAATGTATTTATATACATTTGACATGTATTTATATAGCATGTCAAATGTATATAAATATACATTTATATATAAATGTATATTTATATACATTTATATATAAATGTATATTTATATATAAATGTATATGTATATTTATACATTTGACATGTATTTATATACATGTCAAATGTATTTATATAGCACTTTAAAAACAAGTTTGAAACTGCACCAAAGTGCTGTACAAAAATGATAATAGAATAAGTTGATGAAAAGAAAAAGAAAAATAATACGAGAAAAAATATAAGTCCCATTTTAAAATAATAAAAGTAATAATAAGTAAAAACACACACACAAAAAGAAAAACACTGAAACCAGATCGGCCAGAAAACTGCAATTGGTGCAAACCTACTGCAAAATTCAAACAGTTTTCTATGAAAATAACAAAAATTAAAGTAAACTTTAGGCTTTAAATACAATTAAAAAATGAACATTTTTAGTTTAAAGTGCAAAACATGTAATACTTTACTGAAATCCCTGTAACTGCTAAAATGTTACAAAATATTGATTTTTATACTTACAATGCACTTTGTTTTTCTTTTCCTGACTTTTAAAAAAATCTGGTTGCCACTTTCATATGTTCTACCCCAAAATGAAAATCTAACATTAGTCAGACTAGATTTAAGATAAGATAAGATATTCCTTTATTAATCCCGCAGTGGGGAAATTTACATTGCTACAGCAGAATAAAGTATAAAAACTCACATCATGACTGTTTTTGTATTCATTCTCCAGAAATCTTTCTTTCCAAATAGTAAAATGCATTTTTCTTGTAAGTTAGAGGAAAATAGCAACCAGTTGACAGGAAGTGGGAGAGGTGCATGTGTCACTGTATGCATCATTCAGCCAGCTAAGAACTCTGGGATTGTTTTCCTAGCCACTCATTAAAAATAGTCTATGTTGTAGAAGTTGTAGAAACAAATGGGTCAGAGGTTTTTATCAGACTGATTCTCTGTTTTGTCCCTGTTTAGATTACAACGCAACAGATTCTGTCATTTTTTCCAAAACATCTTCAACTGTTGTAAAATATAAACACAATAGAGTTTGAACAGTCAAACCATTAAAAGTTTATTTCCTCTTGCTGTTTACCCACTGAACAATTTAGACGCTCCGTAGAACTCAATCTGTTTTTTTTTATTCTTCTTCTTCATGTCCAACAAGAACATTCAACACAAACTGTGAAACAGCCCTTGGGTTTTTATGGCTTGGTGTTTGCGCTGGAGGTCCAGAGGAAACACAGGTGTTTGGTCAGGTTCCTGGATGTCGGAGAACAGGCTGTGGGTTGAATTAGAGCCTCTGCAGGATCACGGCCCTGCAGAGAGCCATCAGCTGCCACCATGAATAGAGGCTCTGTGTGCTCTGGCAGCATCCACCTCCACTGGCCTTTCAGTAAACATTCAGCCAAAAAGCACCGAGTGATTAGAAATAGCAAGTGAGTCGTAGGAAAGTCACCAGAAGAAGAAAAGACAAACAAGAAAATGTTCCAGGGTATATTGTATGTATTTAGGGATGTTTTTCTGAGTGTCTCCACTTTGGGATTTTAGTTTCACCCTGTTGTTTTTTATATTTTCTCTTCTATGACTTTGAACTGAACCCACATCTGCTGAATCTGAACGTTTTTACTGTCTTGGTCCAAAAGCAGTACTGCAGCTTTAAGAATAAAAGAGCCTGATAAAGTGGTGAAAAAGTGTTTGCTCCCTTAAAATGTTCTTTGTTTTTGGATCATAAATTCTAATATCAGTCAAAGATAAGTTGAGTAAGCACAAAAATCAGTGGTCAAATATAGTTTTTATTTATTAGTTTCTTACGGTATCCCGTGGAAAACATAATACAAACTTTTTTTTGTGATTTTCACATGTATTAGAGAGCAGGATTTAGATTTATCTGCAACTCTGTGGCCTGAATTCAACATGACGGAGGCTAAAATGTGTCAAACAACACATTTTACCCCAAACTAAAGAAATTCAAGGACAGATGAGAAACAAAGGTGGGTTAATTTGCCCTTCTCAGAGCCTGACAGGCGGGCCGTCGCTGGTAGATGTTGGTCTGTTTTGCCCTGTGTATTGTCTTGAAGGCGTAACGCTAGGTTAAACAATGGAACAATTAGTTTCCTCCACACTAACAGAAGTTTGTGAAGCTTTATTATGTGTTTTATTCAATGTGATAACTTATATTTTGTCAAGAGTGTTCATTTTTAGTGTTCAAGGTTAGTTACACTTAGTTTTCTATTTTTCCAACAGAATTAGGACTATTTTGGTCAGGTTTTTATTCTAATTTGATTTAAAGAACTCCAGTCTTCTGACTAAATTGATTACTTTTTTGTGACTTTATCACAGTGTATTAATTAAATGTTACAAACTTATGTGAGATATGCATTTTAATGCTCATGTTCAGTGTAATGACCTGATTGAGCAAAACCAATTTGGATTCAAATAATCAAAATTACCCTTAAACGATTGAGAAAGCTCAATTTTTGGTTGCTGACCAGTGTTATTTAAGTTAAAATTTGAAGATTAGTTTGTTTATCCCCAGAGTGAAACTAAAACCAAGATTGAAATATCGTTAATATTGAGTACAATCCAAGTCTACTGTCGTGTAAGAACATAACAGTAGACTCCATATATATTCAGTGTTTGACTGATATTAAAGCTCTATTGGAGAAAATGTGTATGTTGTAAACAGGTTTATTTGAAGATACTGGAATGTATTTTAAAGCACTCATGTTTTGGTTATTAGAGACTGAAGTATAGGAATTGAAGGTGGTTTGCCCAGGCGCCAAACAGGCTAGGGCTGCCTCTGTTGCTAAGGTCCTGTTGCTCCAGGAAACCACTCTGAGAGCAGTGGCCGACCCAAAAGAACCCAGAACAACATATAAATTAACCGCATCAAAATCTAACCACCTTGTCTTTTTTTCCCCAGTTCTTGCTGTGCTCTTTCTGCCACAAGGTAAAACATTCATCCTTCTGCGCAATGTCTTCATAAAAGACGAATTTCTGTTTAATTTATAAAAATGTGTTGATGCGTTGTGTCAGCTTGGGGTCAAAGCAGCAGCAGCAGCAGCATCAGACCTGCTGTGGTGGAGGCCAAGAACATCACCCTCCCTGCAGGCTCCAAGGCCGTCCTGCCCTGCCACAGCTCCCGCATGGTGTGGACCCAGGACCGGCTGAAGGACCGTCAGAGGGTGGTCCACTGGGACGTCGTCCACAGCAACCCGGAACAATCGGTGGAGCGGGTTTTGGACATGTCGCCTGGAGCTCGGCAGAGGGTTTACAACGGCTTCAATAAGGGACGTGTCTCCATCCCGGACTCGGCTTTCACCGACGGAAACTTCTCGCTCGTCATCAACAGTGAGGCTCTTTTGCTTTTCTGTAGAGCCACAGTGTCTTGTAAAAGTATTAACAACCATTTAAGTTTGTTATGTTTACAGTCATAAACGTCAGTGTGAAACGTGGAAAATTGCTGTATTTTTTTATTATCTTAAAAACTGTGTTTTGGGTTACATCTCAACCAACTTCGCAGCAAACATACAACATTTTACCAAGTATTTTTGGTCTAGTTTCTAGTGCAAATATCTTAGAACCCTTCACATGATCTAACTTATAAGTACATTTTTAGCAAGCTATAGAGGCTTGTTTTATGTCAATGATTCCTTATTATTGATGTTCCATTGTCAGATTATGTGACTGGTAACAAGACATTTTCCCCATGTTATAACTTAATTTATCTGCCAATATCAATATTAAGAATTACTTAAAATAAGTGCATATTTCTTGGTGAAAAGTTGCATTTATTTGGTTTGTATTAAGATATTTGCACTAGAAACTAGACAAAATTACTTGGTAAGATTTTGTGTTTTTGCAGTGCACAATTTTCAGTTTATTCAGTCAGTATTTAATATATCAGACACAAAATAATGCTAAAACTGAATGATGTATATATTTTTTTAATTCAGCATATTATGAAGAGTTTAGCCTTTTATGATATGGAAAGACAGTTTGGCCTCTTTATACAGGAGAAAACTGAGGTTTTTAAGAAAATAGCCCCTTATCAATTAATCATTAGTCAATCAATAAGATCAACCAACTCTATATTAACTCGTTAATCGATAACTTTCAGCCCAACTTGCAAACATTTATAATAATTGTTGAGCAGGGTAAAACTAGCTAAGCCTGGTGGTAGGGGGCGCTGTAGGGCTGTCATCCAGCAGCCTACCATGTTATAAATAAAAATGTTTAAAGTTGCCAGGAAATTTGGAAAATATCACTAGATAATTAGGTTATTGACTTCAACAATACCTAAACACCAACTATAAAGTGTTAAGAGAGGCAAACGTTAAGAAACCTAAATTAAATAATCAATGCTTAGCCTGGTGGGTTTGCAAGTAAAGCCTGGTGGCCCGCCAGGCTTATAATAGAGGGAAACCTTGGTTGAGTTTTTTTTTTTTCGTCTTTCAGATGTTATAAACACAGACAAAGGAGTTTATACTTGCAACTTGCACCACCATTACTGTGAGATTCACGAGTCCATTCAGATCCAGCTCAACGTCACCAAGTCAGGTGAGGCCATCCGGCGGCGCAGCAGAATAATTAAAATTTATCAGCTGAGATTCACAACTGAGATGTGGTTCTTCCAGCTCGGAAAGAGAAGCGCTACTGGGACGGAGAGAAGACGGTGTTGGTGGTGCTGCTGGGCAGCTCCATTGTGCTGCCCTGCATGAACCGCCGGGCCCTTTGGAGAGACGGCCTCCAGGAGGACCAGCAGCAGGTGGCGCACTGGGACTTCCAGCCTCCCGGGGTGCGTCCCAACAAGGCTGACCGACTGGTGGACCTCTACGCCTCCGGAGAGCGGCGGGATTACGGGCCTTTGTTTGCCCAGAGCAAGATGAGCGTGGCAGAGGACGCGTTCACGTACGGCGACTTCTCGCTGTCCATCTCTGACCTGGCGCCTGAGGACAAAGGCCTGTACTCCTGCCACCTGCACCACCACTACTGCGGTCTGCATGAGAGGCGCATCTTCAGGCTGACCGTGGGACCTTCACTACCGCGCGAACCCACAACGCCTCCGAGAATCTTCTTGAACGATGAGCTGGAGCCAAGTAAGTGAGTCAGGCTTAAGAGAGTTTGACCAGATATTTGTTTTTCGGACATCTACTGCTCCTGCTTTCCTCTCTTGGCTTCCTGGGACGAGTGTGGACAGAGGGAGTTGATTGCTCTGGGTGTTTTTCATATTTACAGGCATAGTTGGTCAGTTAACTCAGACTCTGCTCCTGCCAAGTTTCTCCTCAGTCCTCCCTGTTTTTCTGCTTGAGCTAAAGAGGGAGGAGGTTCTATTGAAGGAATGTAGAGACCAGTCGAGTGAGAAAGAAAAGGAGGTGAAAGGAAAAGGAGGCAAATCTTTCTGTAGCTTGATGACCACTAATGTGGGACTTTTTAAATCAGTTTCTTTTGCCTTTCTTTCTTCAGAAGCTTTAAACCGCCTGCAGTGGAAGTTTTGTAAATTTCCCCACCAACTGTTTTATATTTTACAACGCTTTGTGTAGCTTCACACATTTTAACTGCGCTTACTTGAAGGAGCAGACCAAGCAAAGTGCTGTAATTTTGGTGTTAGGGTGGGGAAATCTTGCCTTTTTGTTCTCCTTTAGCCTAATTTTCCAGAAAGTCCCGGCCCTCTGTCTAGACCAGTGCGGTATCGGCTCTGCTGTTTATTCTTTCTCAAGCAGCCTCTGCTGATGTGTATCGGCGTCTGGCAGGGCCATGTTTACTCGCAGTCAGAGGAAGTCCATCTACATCTGTTCAACATCTGGGCCAGCTGTTACATGAAAGAACCAGGCGAGGCTGAATGCATGTCAGACTACAGGTTTTTCCTCCCCTCTTCAATAGCTGCCAGCCGTTTAATAACGCTGTAAATTACGCTGAAAAAAGAAAAGAAATCACACGTGGAGCCGTGGGATCCAAATTTCTACAAGGTGTTCAGCCTCTCTTCCCACACTGTCGATCTAATCTCCGACCGGTTTGCTCTCTCCCAGGTTTCCGAGCGTCTTTATCAGAAGCGACAAATGTCAGGAGAGCTTTTCTTTTTCACGCTGCAATCGCTCACGTCGAGTACAAACCGACCGCGTCCTCCTCATCACAAAGAAAACATTTTGCAAGCTGTCAACAATTCAGCTCAAATCTCAGTCTTTGAAAGTGAAGATGCTTTTCTTCAGTTCATTGACTTGCAAATGATTCATGGCCCGCTGAGCAAAAGAAAACAGCATAAGAGACAAAAGAGAGCGCGAGTTTCTGCGAACAGCATATGTGAAACAGCCTTTGACGCCAACAGACTCGTCTGATCTGTCAGGGTGATGTTAATGGGCGGCTCCGACTCTCTGCAGGTCAGTTGTTCTCCGGAGAGGCACTGACCTCAGACTTGTCTCCATTTGCATGCATATTAGGTACATTATACAGTGACAGCTGATAATTAGCTCCAACAGTGGGTGGTGAAGGTGTTTTATTTTTTTCTTCACGTTTGGCTGGTTTTGAAAGCCAGAGGTTTCCTAATCAGTCGTCTTCCTACCTTCAAGGAAAGAACAAAAAAAAACAAACCCTCTCTTCTCCACCTGTACGATTTGCTTTCATCAGAAAAACAAAGTCGTCTTCATCCTGTTGCCTGTTTACTGCCCAGCATTGAGCTGAATGATTTGTTTTCCACTCACGCAGCAGCTGGATTTCTGGCTGTTTGCGAGAAGACTTAAAAATCGCTGTGAATGGAAAACTAATGCAGACATGCAGGCCGACCACATTACTGAAATTGCCTCGGCTTCCTCACATTTCTCCACTTTTCTGGTCAGTCTGTGTTTTTACTGAGGAGAAGAAAAAAATAGCAGCTGCATGACACCGGGCCTGGAAGCCATTACGCCGTTCTGACATTTAACTCCCTGCTTTCCCTCTTCTCCCTGGAGGGAACAAAAACTATTCAGTGTGTTTTCTTTCCAGAGGTATTCAGACCCTTTAAGCCTTTTTACCTTTAAGTGTTCAGTAATTCTGAGTAAATATTTCAAAGAGTCACATTTAGCTTTTGTTACAGCCGCACGTTTTTCAGGGTGTCTTTACAAGCTTTGCACATCTGAACTGGAATATTTGCTCATTTTTCTTTGTACAATAGCTAAACCTAAATCTTATGGATGGAAATATCTTATCTTATCCATATCTTATGGAAATCTTCTTGGATTTAGCTCTGTGTTGACCGAGCCTAACACCTGAATATGCTTTGATTGTAAAGTATTTCATCATAGAACTTGCTGTATGTTAAGAGTCTTGATCTCTGCTTCAGTCTCCAGTTTTTTTTTAATTATTTTGTATTTAGCTTCATCCATTTTCCATCAGCTCTGAACAGCTTCCCTTCCCCTGCTGGAGAAAAACATTCCCCAAGCATAATGCTACTTCCCACCATGTTTGAATGTTATGCTCATGATAATGACCAGCTCTATAGTTTCTGTCACAAATAACATTTTGCACATATTTCACTTTTGGTATCATCTGGGTAGAGCCCTTTCTTCTCCATCCCATGTTAACTGTATTTATTAATTAGGTGGCTTTTAAAGGAAATTTTATTTATGTGCATCAGAATATAAAGGCATGCTGCAGATTTCAGAATTTTGTTGGCTAAAAATCTTTTCAAATCATTTTTATGCACTGATTTGTTTTGTCAAAAAAAATCCTGATGAATACATTAGAGTTTGAGCTATCTAACAGTAAATGATCATTTAAACTGTTATCTCTTCACTTAAAGTTGCATCACTTGTTTGATTTCCCCCCCATTTTTCTGCCTCCAGACACGGAGGAGGTTTCAGAGGACAGCCCCCGCGTGGTGAACGTCTTCCTCCCTGAACAACGGGGTTATTTCGTGCAGCACCTGGGCTACTTCCTGGCCACCTTCCTGCTGCTGGCTTTCATTGCAATCGCTGTTATCGTGTTGACTAGGCGACGGAAAAAGAGAGGTAATCTGTTTGTGTTTTAGCTGCAGTCCTTCATTCTGTTTTAATGTTTTATCTGAATATTTTATGCATTTTCTTTCTCATCACTGGTTGCTTGTTTCAGGGTTGGAGTACGAAATGGGTAGATCTGTTGGGTAAGATATGATTCTTTACTAAATACTAAAATATTCTCTTTTTTTACATTAGGTTAATGAGAGTGCTTATGTAGTACTGGAGTACTCACTTTTAACCCAGAAAAGGAATTAGATTGGTCACTCTTTAGCCTTTTTTTTTTAGAAACTGTAGAGTACTCGCTATTTAGACCAATATTCTACTTCTTGGATTAATCTTGTTATGCAGAGAGATTCCTGTTATTGCAACCTAGAAAAGAAATTAGAGCTAACTTAGAATCCAGAAAAAATATTATTCCAGAACAACATTTAGTTAGAAGTACTCATTACTTTTACCAATTTAGAGCACACTTAGAAAGTCCAGATAATGCTTACTTACACTTATTTAGTACCCCAGAACAAGGATTAAAACAGAATCCAGAATCCAGAAAAACTATGTTAGCAACTGCATTTTAGACTCCTGTTCTTCCAAACCAGAAAAGGAATTAGACCAGAGGATACTTACTTGTACTTATCTAGCAACTCTGAATAGGAGTACCGTATTTTCCAGACTATAGCGCGCACCTCACTATAAGCTGCACCTACACATTTTTTTTGAAAAAAACAAAAAACTGGAAACCTATATATACATATAAGCCTCTCCGCCGCTCTTGGTTTTCTCAAGGATGCAGCAGATGGCTGGATCCTTAATAAACCTGCTGGATTTATTAAGGAAGCAGCCGTGTGTCTCCATTGCCGAACCATGGATTCGTTCACGCCGAGTTTATATGCGGCGGCTCCATTTTCCTCCTGTACTGCCAGATCGATAGCCCTCAACTTAAAAGCGTCATCTTTTTCTTCGTGTTCTTTCCATGACGAGGTGGTAGGAGTTTGAAGAAATTTCTCCGTCGTGCCTGCTAAAGGAAAATCAGCGCTTTCTAAATGAAAATCAGCGCTTTCTTCTTTGATTTCCAATTTTGACTTCCAATGATTCTCTTCCTGCTAAAGCACCTCCTGGTGGTTGAAGAAAAATCCACAGACAAGCCGCACCGTGCTACAAGCCGCATGTTTCAAAGCGTGGGGAAAAAGTAGCGGCTTATAGTTCGAATAATACAATATCTAGTTCATATACTTTCAACATTATTAGACATTATTAGGTCTAACATTATTAGACCACTTTTTAGACTCCTGTTCTTCCAACCCAGAAATGGAATTAGATCAGGATACTTAGCAACCCTGAACAGGAGTTTACATACTTTAGATCAACATTAGATTTCTTTTCTTCTTTTGCTTTTTCTTTTGGTTTGAGATTTTGTTTGTATTTCCTTTTAATTCCTGTAAAGCACTTTGTATATCCTTGTTGCTGAAAATGCCCTACCTTATATGTGTGCAGGGGGACTATGATCAGTGAAGGTGAGATAGCATTAGACTGCACAGAGATGAGGACTTACAACCAAGACCCCTTGAATTCAGGTACACCCACCTAATTTATCCTCAAGCAACAAACACACTTGGCTTCTTCTGGTTACTAATCTGCTCTTTTTTTGTCTGGTTATCCTTGTGTTTTCTCCCAACTCCACAGAATTCAAAAACAACCTACTGAAAGAAAGAGATATGGTGAAAGAGTGCAATAAGGGTGAGGCATTCTTCAATGCAAGTGCAGGAAAACACAACCAGGCACAGAAAGCTGAAGGCAGCCCTCTTTCTCTTGCAGAATTCGATGGGAAGATGTGGAAGTGAGCAAGGCATTTCTAAGATGCGCTGGCAGGTCCAGGGCAAACACCGGCAGAGCAAAGAACGACAGAGGAAGAAGGAAAAAATAAAATATAATGACACAGGAAATCCAGGAGAAAAACACAGGAGGATTACTCCCTCTGCTGTAACAAGAGCAAACAAAGCTTTTCCACTTTTTAAGGCTTTACTCTTCACTTTTTACCCCTTTTTTCTCATATATGTACAGCTTGCAATTTGATCAACGAAACTATATGGTTAGTTAGATTTTGTCCACATTTTTTTCTTCAGTTATTGTTGTTTAAAAGCATTCAGTTTGTTGCGATATGTGCTATGCATGCTCTCACATCACTCTTTTATTATTTTCTAACTTTTTTTTTGCTTTCAATCTTTTGCAGAAATTCAGTTGTATTGCAATATGTAAACTATACAATACAAAACAATTCAGTCTTGTTTATAAAGCACTTTAAAATAACACTCTTGGCAAAAGTGCTAAAATAAAACAGACATAAAAACAAATAAACAATTAAAACATTAAAGCTAACACCTCAAGCTGAGTCAAAATCCAAAAAGCTATTATAAAAATAAACTATAAGGTCAGTTTATGATTGAGACACGTAAAAGTGATTAACCTTAATATGGGCAGAGTGGTTCTCAGCCCAGGGTGGTATCTAGTTGGGAGTTTTTAAAGCTTATATGCTTGTCCAGTCCACTGGGGAGTGAGCGCCCCCCTGTGTTAGGAAGGTAAAAAACGTTCAACTCTAGAAGTGTAAGTGAACCACATCACATATTTCTTCCAAACGCAGCAGTTTACTTTCCTTAATGTGCTCATCTAGTTTCACATCTGACTTTTTTAATTGTTATAATTCACAAATATGTGCAGCATCAGGGTGAATTAGCTCAGTTCTGACTCTGACATGGCAACGTTCTGAGATTGAAGTGCAGAATATGGGCTGTAATCTCATTTTGTGGAGGGTGAAAAATATTAGCTGCTAAAACTTGGAGGTTACTGGGTGGATTATAGTGAAAAAACTCAAGACCCAGGGGGCAAATCTGGGCCACTGTAGCTTTTAATATGGCTTTCCTGACTCCAAATTATTTTATTTTAATTTTTTTACAAATCAGAAATATTTACTGAAAATCTACAGATTTCCACATTTTTACTGCATATTTTCTTCAAAAATGGCTAAAAACATTGGGTTTAAGTCACTGCTACCTCAGCCGATGTCAAGTTGCAGTCCATGACTGATGAGGTGAGTAAGAAAAAGTCATATTTGAATTAGCGCTACAAAATCACAGATTTTGATTGCAAAATTACACAAAAACAATCACAAAATCCTGAAAGGACAGCTAATTATTAATATTTTAACAGTTTAATGGGTTTTATCAGTACATTCTGGCACAAACATTCAACTTTAATTTTGAAACGACTCAAAATGGAAGTTTGTAGAGGGTTTGTGTGTGCATGGGGAAGATCATCCAGGTATTTGTATTTCTTTTAATGAACAAATAAAGAACCCCAACTTATTTTCTTCCTCAAACTTCCCATTTAAAAGTTTTTCCTCAAAAGAAAAAGTAATTTTCTAACTAACAGTGGTCCGAACTGAGGGCTCAGTCAGTGGAAACTCAGGAAATATCTGAATATTCCAGTAAAGGATTAAATTGTACTTGTTTGTCTCAAGTATATAGAATGTCATGACCTGGTTAGTACATCACTGATTTTATTACGGTAACCTACATGAACTGTGCAGGTATTTGTGTCTTGTGTTATTGTAAATCACAAGCGAAAGCCCTGTCTGTCGATTACTAGCCCACCTCAGTGCCTGTTTCTCTGAAATAAAGATTTTTCTCTCATTACAAATATTTTCTTCGGATTAATTAATGGAGCTTGGAAAAAGATGCAAGAAAAATGATAAAATCTAGCTCTTTGGTCACTGAAATGTATTCAAAATGTCAAGTAATCTAGTTAAAAAAATACAATATTATGTTTATGACCTACATCGATAAAATTCCAAATTAAATTTTCTCTGAAATTTCTACATTTTTTTCCTTACTACAAAAAATTTAATCAAAAATTTTAATTTTAATTTTAATTAATAATTTTAGTTTTAATAAAATGTAATTAAATGTTAATTAATTTTAATAAAAAATTCAATTAAAATCAAAATAAAAAATTACATTTTTTAATTTTTATTATTATAATTATTTTTTACATAAACTAATGATAATACTGACTTTTAAATTAAGAAACGTGATGCTATGGACTACATAATCATGGGAAGACTACTAGTCCAGCAGCTACTGTCAAAAAAAGATAAGCAGCAAAAATTGAAAGTTGAGTGGAAGAAAAAAAGTGAGGTGGATAAAAACTCATAAGCAAAAGCAAAGCCCATCTGCTGAATCTGAAGAAGATTGTGACCTGTGACCAGAGTCGATTCTTCCAGAGAATTGATTTGGACTTGAATGGTGCATTCATTGAGCTGCTGCTGAATCAGAAACAATGTTGGAACCGTCTTACCTGGACTACGGAGATAAAAGACGAAGGACTTTTAGATTAAAGGGAATTTCTCATTTCATTTGTAACATGAGTTGACAGAGTTTAAGTTTGGGAGCCGTGTGAGTTCAGCTGTTGACCACTGAGTTTTATCGAGCCCAAGGTCAACACTGTTATCGACTAGAACATTTTAGACAGGAAAGCTTCGTGGAGATTCTGATTCCAGTTTCCATGACGGCTTGGTACTCTAAAAACTACCAGTAACTGGTTTGACTGGGTAAACTGGCCTGAGTCCCACAGAGAACCTATAGCATAGGGTCCAGAGGAAGACAGTCTGAGCTACACTAATATAGATCATTTATACACAGACGGATGCTTCTAAACCTTTATTTTTGTTAATTGAATGAAAACATGACTTTTGAAATTAGAAAATGATATAACACCAATAAAAAAATTATAAATAAATAAAAATGAAAAGCATGTTTAATTTTAGTGTTGACTCATGCTCAGAATATATATTCAAGTTTGTTAAATAGAATATTTTATAGAAGAAACTTTAAGCAGAAATGTTTTTGATAATGAGTATGTTTTGTTTTTTGAACTGCTGAAGGTGGATGTTTTAGAAGTATTTGTTTGGTCATATAAAATATTTAGATTTTCTCAGAAACTGGATTTTTGGTTTAGCTGTAAGCCATAATAATCTGGATCAACAGTTTCAAACTTTTTGAAACAGGGGCTAAAACTGTATCTGTCTTATTATATATAAAGCAAAAACAATTATTTTGTAAAATCAAACTAAGTACACAGTAGCTTAAAGAAATGTACTAGCCTCATTTCTTTACAGAAATCATCTTTAAATCGTTTTAGATGTGTTCTAAGCTACAAGAACATGATATGAATGAGTCCCTCCTTAAAAAACAAACAAAAAAAATATTTAGCTTATATTTAATACTTTTGAGTAAACATTACTGTATTTTTTAGATGTTATGTACATAAAATTAAAAGAAAAATAGTCTGTGTTGGTAAAGATTTCTAGTTTAAGATTATTCTAATTTTATCAGTGAAAATTTAACTTTAATTTGCTTTAAGCCTGGTGAAATAAACCTGCAATAAATATCTCCTAATCTAAATTAACTGGAATAAAATCACTTTTTACCCTTTCAGTTTGACTAAAATCACTAAAATCAAACTCATTTATAAGACATATTATTTATTGCGATGCATCTTTATTTTTCATGTAAAAAATAAAAACATAAGACTTTAGCTTATTAGCGCTTTATTAGACCGGTTTCTTTGTTTCCTGTACAGTGGGGTGAGGGGGTTGTATAAGACGCAGCCGAGACTCGCCACTAGATGGCAGCACGGTCTAACCAATTAGACAAATAGCAATATTCCCAACTCTATATCGCAAGGATGTGGACTGTCCCTTCCTGTTTTAGTGCCGAGAGAGCCACCGTAGCGCCTCAGACAGTAGCAGGAATACAGGCGCCCACAACGCGATTATGTCCGGATTTGCGCCGCGTTCGTCGGGCACACGGAGCCGCACTACGCGCCGCGGGCTGCGCCGCTTTCGCTGTTAGGGGACGCGGTTATGCTGTTCTCCCGGTAGCTGGTAACATAGCAGGCCTGTTTATTGCGCTGCCAACCCTTGTTCCTTTCCTGTGTCAATGATTGTCCTCCCCTCAGTCTCTCATGGCGGAGACTAAAATAATATATCACATAGACGAGGAGGAGACTCCTTATCTGGTCAAGCTGTCTGTTCCTCCGGAGAAAGTCACTTTAGCGGATTTTAAAAATGTCCTCAACAACCGACCCGTCAATAGCTACAAATTCTTCTTTAAATCCATGGACCAGGATTTTGGGTGAGTGGCCGGTTGTTATTGTTATAATTTGATTTTTTTCCCCCTTCATTATTAGCCAGCTCGGGTTGCGGGTTTTCAGGGTTTTCAGGGCCCAGATAGATGGAACATCAGTCGAGTCGGGCTGCAGCCTTGTTACCTGCGTGTGAATTGTAGTTGCATGTCTGTCTCCAAAGCTCCTGGCACCTGCTCATTATTCCAGGCTGCCCTGCGCTCAGCCCAGGAGCCACGCGAGTTGTTTGAAGTGATACCAGATCCGTCCGGAGCCCTAATGACGCAGCTCTGCACGGATTACACACGCAGACCAGACCAGAACCCTCTGCTCCTCATATTAGGGACAATATCCCACCCAGCTGCAGCAGCGTGAGGGTCTGACAAAAAGGTTCATGCCCAAGTTCTCAGGTTTCAAAATATTTGGCCTTTCTTTCACTTTCCCCCTCCGCGGTTTAGTCACAGCATGTGTAGTTTCTTTTTCCAGAGGTCTGCTGAACTCATTAGGGATTTCATATCATAATGTGTACAGCAGGTGAATCCTGTGAATAATAACCCTCAGATATTCAACTTCTTCAAGCCTTCTTCTAAATAAAACAATGGATATAAATGAGTAATGCCCGGATTAAGCTTGGCTGAACCGATTCCCAGTTTTCCTTGAGGACTCACTTTTCAATTCTTCATCGATTCTTCTCATACCTGGAGCTCTATTGCATTCAGTTAGTATTTTCTTTTTAGAAAAGTAGATTTAAAAAAAAAATCTAAGACATTTTAATGTAAATCCGATTTCTAAGTATAAAAACAAAAACAGTGGCAATTGGAAACTCTTTCTAAGCCATCATCTTTATTGTATGAGCTTCAGAACCGCACAATTTATGATGTGCAAACACTACATAAGCCCAGGAACGTCATGTGTTCCAGTTATTGCTTTATTGCCTTTGCTGTTTAGCTAATAACTTTTAAAAATTAATCCAACTTTGTTTCTTTCTCGTCTACTTCTGAAAAACCTTTCCTGTGATGGAAAAAACTTTTTGATCTTAGAAACTTTGTGGTTAGGATTATTATTATTCCACAGTTTTTTGCACGAGGATATATATATATAAAAATTCCCTTCTCACCCTCTGCGGGTGGTCTCTTTTCATCCTCTGAACTCGGGTCCTCTACCAGAGGCCTGGGAGCTTGAGGGTTCTGCGCAGTATCTTGGCTGTGCCTAGTACTGCACATTTCTGGACTGAGATGTCTGATGTTGTTCCTGGGATCTGTTTTAGCCACTGCTCCAGTTTGGGGGTGACTGCCCCGAGGGCCCCGATGACCACAGGCACCACTGTGGTCTTCACCTTCCAGTTCTTTTCCAGTTCCTCCCTGAGGCCCTGGTATTTCTCCAGTTTCTCATGCTCCTTTTTCCTGATGTTGTAGTCACTTGGTATAGCTACATCCACCACAACGGCTTTCCTCTGTTTTTTATCCACCACCACAATGTCCGGTTGGTTCGCCATTACCATCTTGTCTGTCTGGATCTGGAAGTCCCACAGGATCTTAGCTCGGTCATTCTCCACCACCTTTGGGGGTGTTTCCCACTTCGATCTCGGGGCTTCCAGTCCATATTCTGCACAGATGTTCCTGTACACTATGCCCGCCACCTGGTTATGTCGTTCCATGTACGCTTTCCCTGCCAGCATCTTGCACCCTGCCGTTATGTGCTGGACTGTCTCAGGGGCCTCCTTGCACAACCTACACCTTGGGTCTTGTCTGGTGTGGTAGATCTGAGCCTCTATTGCTCTGGTGTTTAGGGCCTGTTCCTGTGCAGCCAGGATGAGAGCCTCTGTGCTGTCCTTGAGTCCAGCTTTGTCCAGCCATTGGTAGGATTTCCTGATATCAGCCACTTCAGTTATTTGTCGGTGGTACATCCCATGTAGGGGCTTGTTCTCCCATGATGGAACCTCTAGCCCCTCATCCTCTGTTCCCCATTGCCTGAGACATTCGCTGAGCATATCATCCGTTGAGGCTTTGTCCTTGATGTATTTATGGATCTTGGATGTTTCATCCTGGACAGTGGCTCTCACACTCACTAGTCCTCTGCCTCCTTCCTTACGGTTTGTGTACAGTCTCAGGGTGCTGGATTTGGGGTGGAACCCTCCATGCATGGTTAGTAACTTCCGAGTCTTAACATCCGTGGCCTTTATCTCTTCCATTGGCCAGCTGATTATTCCGGCAGGGTATCTGATTACTGGTAATGCATAGCTGTTTATTGCACGGATCTTGTTCTTGCCATTGAGCTGGCTTCTCAGGACTTGCCTTATTCGTTGGAGGTATTTGGCTGTGGCTCCCTTCCTTGTGACCTCATCCAGGTTGCCATTTGTTTGTGGTATTCCCAGGTACTTGTAACTGTGCTCTATGTCAGCTATTGTTCCTTCTGGGAGTGAGACCCCTTCTGTGCGAACGACCTTCCCTCTCTTTGTAACCATCCGACCACACTTTTCTAGTCCGAATGACATCCCAATGTCAGTGCTGTATATCCTGGTGGTGTGGATCAGTGAGTCGATGTCTCGCTCACTCTTAGCGTACAGCTTGATGTCATCCATGTAGAGGAGGTGACTGATTGTGGCCCCATTCTTCAGTCGGTATCCGTAGCCAGTCTTGTTGATGATTTGGCTGAGGGGGTTCAGGCCTATGCAGAACAGCAGTGGGGACAGAGCATCTCCTTGGTATATGCCACATTTGATGGACACTTGTGCAAGTGGTTTGCAGTTGGCTTCAAGGGTGGTTTTCCACAGCCCCATCGAGTTTGCAATGAAGGCTCTTAGAGTCCTATTGATGTTGTACATCTCTAAGCATTCAATGATCCAAGTATGTGGCATTGAGTCATAGGCTTTCTTGTAGTCTATCCAAGCGGTGCACAGGTTGGTGTGTCGGGTTTTGCAGTCTCGGGCGACTGTGTGGTCTACAAGGAGTTGGTGTTTGGCTCCTCTGCTATTTAAGCCGATGCCCTTCTGTGCCGTACTCATGTATTTATTCATGTGACCACTTATCTTAGCCGCTATGATGCCTGATATGAGCTTCCATGTTGTAGAGAGACAGGTTATTGGCCGATAGTTGGATGGGATTGAACCCTTTGAGGGATCCTTCTGTATCAGGATTGTGCGACCTTCAGTTAACCATTCAGGGTGAGTCCCATTTTTTTGTAGCAGCTGGTTCATTTGAGCTGCCAGTCGCTCATGGAGGGCAGTGAGTTTCTTTAGCCAGTAGGCATGGATCATGTCAGGTCCTGGTGCTGTCCAGTTTTTCATACCCGAGACTCTTTCTTGGACATCTGCCACAGTGATGGTTACTGGGGCTTGTTCAGGGAGGTTGCTGTGTTCCTCTCGTAGAGAGGTCAGCCACTTTGCATTGCTGTTGTGGGTCGCCTCCCTTTCCCATATGCCTTTCCAGTATTGTTCAGTCTCCAGCCTTGGTGGGTCTGCTCTGTTGTTAGTACCCTGCCATTGAGAGTACACTTTAGCTGGTTGGGTGTGGAAGAGCCGGTTAATCCTCCTGGCTTCATTCTCTCTTGTGTATCTCTTCAGGCGGCTGGCCAAGGCTTGGAGCCTTTGTTTGGCAGTTTCGAGTGCTTCAGGTATGGACATCTGGCTGTACTTCTTGTGTACTGATCTTTTCATTGCACCCCTTTGGAGCTCTGACAGTTGGCTCACTTCCCTCCTTGTTATCTTGATCTTAGCCTCTAACCGTCTTTTCCATGGTGGGTATTGGGTCTCATGATTGCTCTTATAGCCAAGCATCTCAAGGATCACTGATGCTGAGATGTATATGAGCTCATTGGTTTCTGTTATGGTGTTGGTAGGGATCGTTCTCAATGCCGCATTCACATCTTCAATTAGACTTTCTGGTGGTGCTTCACTCAGCCGTTGTAATTGGCGTCGGGGTTGTCTGGTGTTCATTACGGCCACGATTCTCTCTCTCAGGTCAGTTGCTGCCTCGTTCAGCTCTGATGGTTCGTTCATTACTGGGGCTACATACCCAGTCTCTGGGTGGGTAGTTAACTCCCCGCTGACCTGGCGTTCTGGCTCCTCCCCTTTGCCATAGCATTTGTGTTGTACCTCATCAATCTCAAGTTGTGAGAGCAGTTGCCGTTTGCGGATGTTGGAACACTGAGCCACTAGTTGCTTAGCAGTTAGTGTTGACTGGGGATGTCGAAGTAACCATTCCTCCCACAGTCTTCGCATGTAGCCCCTCTGACTAGGGTTACTTGAGTAGTAGCATTCCAACAGATCCATGTTTTCACCTCTCGCCCATTTCCGTCTTGTTCCAGTAGCCCATTTTTCATCTAGGTGCTCTGGTTCCCCAGCACCTGACGCAGACCTTGTTTGGCCGGGCGACGTCTGAGCCGGCATGTCGTGCTTATCATTGTCTCTCATGTTATGAGGTAGGCTATATAGCTCCAAGGGTCTTGCCTAAGGACCCACACTGACAGCTCAATTGACTGTTGTAACTTCAGCCCCAGCCTGGATTCGAACCCTGGTCTCCCGGGTGGTAGACTGGTGACTTACCCATTGAGCTATTCAGTCATGATTGACTTATATATATATATATATATATATATATATATATATATATATATATATATATATATATATATATATATATATATATATATATATATATATATATATATATATATGAGGCTGCACAGTGGCGCAGTTGGTAGAGCTGTTGCCTTGCAGCAAGAAGGCTCTCGGTTCAATTCCCGGCCCCGGCCTTTCTGCATGGAGCTTGCATGTTCTCCCTGTGCATGGTGGGTTTTCTCCGGGTACTCCAGTTTCCTCCCACAGTCCAAAAACATGACCGTCAGGTTAATTGGTCTGTCCAAATTGCCCCTAGGTGTGAGTGTGTGTGTGCATGGTTGTTTGTCCTGTGTGTGTCTCTGTGTTGCCCTGCGACAGACTGGCGACCTGTCCAGGGCGTACCCCGCCCCTCGCCCAGAACGCCAGCTGGAGATAGGCACCAGCACCCCCCAACCCCATCAAGGGACAAGGGTGTAGGAAAATGGATGGATGGATATATATAAATTCAAATTTCTAATGCTCTGCTTACATTTCAATATGAGATGAAATTAATTTATTGTGCAACATTTAGCAGAAGCAATGCCCTGTTTGGGTCATGTATCTTTTTGATAATGAGTGTGTTTTATTTTTAGAACAGCTGAAGCTCTAACTATATGTAGCGAAACATTAATATTACAGAAAGATTGTGATGAATTTTATCATCACATTTTCCTAATTCTAGGTAAAACTAATAGTTACCTTATTCTGATTTCTAGAAGTTTTTGATACATGATTATCCCCATTTATTCATCAATGTTTACATATTATCTCACTTTTAGTAAACTTAATGTGTTTATTGGTTTGATGCATTTATTAAATAGGAAGAATCAATGTAAAATCTAAGTATTTGAGCTGCTGATTATCAATTAGAACTGACTGGAAAACATACAAATACTTGTTTGTTCTTTCCAAGGTAAAACAAAACATTGCTTTACTTGCTTAATGGTGGTTAAATTACACTTAAATTACCATAATGAATACAAAGTGTTGCATTTAATTACACATAACATGTTTAAATAAGTTCACTTTTAAAAGAAATAGCGCGTGTAGGATAGGAATGTTGGCAAAGAATCACACCAAATTCAAATTTCCATTTGTTTTGTTCAACAGCTAACATGTCGTTTGTAATTGGTATTTACGAATTAAATGATTAGGAAATAAAAGAACAGAAGTAAAATATATCAAGCCTTTTTGAGATTGTTCATTTGTTGTTTGAATAACAACTATTGAACGCTAAGATTAGCATCTTTTATTTAGCAATTATCTAAGGTAGCCTTAACGGCTAACTTCGTTCCAATGCTCACTGTTGCTCTTTTCAAATTGTTTCTAAGCTTTTCTGCTTTGCTGACTTTTTTAGAAAACCTCACTAATACTGAAAGTGGATTCATTGGTCTTTCTTGGCAGAGAAAGGTTGGATATTTTAGTCCGCTGACATCCGATCAAATTGAATAGTGGGTGGATTTTTTATTTTGAATTTCGTTAAAGCACGTGAGCTTCACGTTTCTTGTCCTCACCTTGTAACTTTGTCCTGGCTTTCAGGAATCCCAGCGGGTCTCCAGTTTGCTCAGTCAGCCAGCGGATGAAGTGTGTGTCATATGTGGGCACGGGTCACATTAATATGCCGTGCTGTAATCGTGAGCACAGTTGAAGGAAGTGATTCCACAGAGCCAAACGTCACTTATTTCCACTGCGTTCTGGCCTGACGAGGGAAACTGGCTCTTCCTGGTCGGCCGAGTGCTTTGTCCCCGGCTCTGGCTTCCTGCCTTCTCGCTGCAGGCCGGGCTTCTCGCTGGGCCTCAGGTGATCGACAAGCAGATTATGGAAACAAACAAAGCATATTTGCTCACTCCACATGGAGACATGACTCCATTTTCCTGAGCACTTTGCTATAAATGCCAGACGTTCTTGCATGATTGTGCACTGAAAAAAAAAAGGCATCTCGACATTCACTGCAAGCTTTGAGTTGAGGGTAAACATCCAGGCACTCTGGGTGCCTTATGGTACTGGCACAGTAAAGAAGTGAAGCCAGTCAAAGGTTGAAAAACGGCGCTTTGTGGCAGCCATACTGGCTGTGCTGCATCCAGACAGACGGTATGGCTGCCGGAGAATTAGCAACCACGGAATAAGAGTGCAGCGCAGAGAGGGAAAACATCAAATCCCCTTGCAGTTATATTCAGTGTTTGAAATGTAAATGAGCAGTCAGTGCTTGGTCCTCTGTAGTAGACCCCCTGTTGTGCAGAAGGGGGGGGGGAAAAGCCAATTTCTTCAAGGATTTCTGGACTACGTTTATGCTTGCCATATCAGCTCTTAAAGCGACGGCCACACAGATTTGGTAAACGTTTTGCACCCTGAGCGTATGTGAGCTCAACACAGAGAACATGGCATTTCAGGTTCCCCAGAATGCATTTCACCACCAGCTACAGCTTTTGTAATCCACACATCAGAGAACAGCAACATGAACAGTGCATTTTGCACAGATTTATGCTTAATTTATTTAGATTTTTCACGTTTTCTACAGTCACAATCCTCTGTTTGTCAGGACGGATAAAGCAGAAAGGAATCACGTTTGGGTTTGTAGTGACACAACCCACTCGCCTTTTCTTTTCGGAAACTTGAAGGTGACGTTGCGGAGCTTCACCGTCGCCGGCGGCGGTGGTGAGTGGGTTCGAGACCTCACTATAATTCAAGTCACAGAGACTCTCTGGTACTGAGGATGCAGCCAAGCTGAAGGCCTGAAAGAAACAGGCTTGTTTGTGACTCAGAAAATAGAGGGGCTGGCAGGGGGATCTTTCTTTTGCAGAGATTGTGATGCAGAGCTTCTGTAGTTGAAAGGATGAAATTCTGCAGCTCTTTGCTCAGATGTACTCCTTTATCTCCTCACGTACTTTTGTGAGCTAAATATTGCGACAAATTTGAAGGCTGTGCTGCAGTTTGTTGTAAACAGCAACACTTCCACTGTGGTAATGAATTCATGATGGCGACATGTGAGGAGGAAATGTAAACATCACTAATGGTGTTAGTGATGTTATTATAATTAAATCTATACAATATAAATGTGAAAAAAGATCGAGGTAGTTCTTAAACAAATGGATTTATTAGTCCTGTATATTTATCAGATCTGCTTTTCATTTTGACAAAAAATGTAAACTTTAGTTTCATCCACATTCCTCAGGTCTTCTGGAAAATGTGTTCAGATAAAACCCAAAGTAAGAACAAAAACCCACAAGCTGAACTGTAACAGTCTTACTGAAGACTTGAAGACAGCAGAGACTATTGTTGTATTTAATAGGAAACTTAAGATTAATCCTTTTAGCTTGGCTTTTGGCTAAGCTTTGGTTATTAGGATTAATTATTTATTATCAAGTCTCATGCGAAGTTAATCATTTGCTTCATTTTTTTGTGTTATATTGCCGTGATTAATACAATTTATTCCCGTTGTTTGAATTAAATGTATCTACTTAAATGCCGATGGAGAAAGAATGGTCAGATTATAATCTCTTTGCTCGTCTATCGATGCAGATAAACCCAAAATTATTCACGCCCCTGGTAAGTTTAGGTTTGAAAATTATTTTCTTTCTACCATAAAGTTATTCTCCAACAGAAAATGACATAATTTAAGCATCCTTTAAAAGAGAGTAGATCAATCATTTTGGAATAATTTTTCAGTTTTTAATTACTTTTTCCATCAAAATGGCATGCTGAGGTTGGAAGGCCTCTTTACCGTCACCCTAATTTTAACTTCCTCCACATTTTTTTTCATCAGATCCACGGTCAAACTAAAGGATTGTTTTAAACTTTATTCTGCTGTGTTTCTCCTCAAAATGGTAATATAAATGGAGATACATTTATAATTTAGTACAAAAGTCTGAAACTTTTACAATCCAAAGAGCAATTTTTGCTTATTTAGAGCTACAAATATTTTTTGAACTTTAAAAAAATGCAATTTAAATTTACAGATAAGTATCTACTACTTGTAAATTTGTTGTAATTTTTAAAGAACCACAATTTTCTGTCTGTTTAGACTTTTAGATAAAGAAAAATTGAGGTTTGTAAAAAAGTGGATTGATGTATTTACGATGTTGTGTTTGGTTTTATAATTTAAAAAAGCACATAACCTCCAACCTCATGACAAGAAAAAAAGAAGATCTACAGAATCTACTTGTGCTTTTACTGCTGTGCTGTTGTGGAAATCCAGTTTATTTATTCCATGAAAAAAAGTGCATTTATTTTGATATTTCTATTTAAAAACATGAGTTGCTTCTTTATCATTTTTAGACAAAAATTGAGAGCTGCAGCGGGAAGTTCAAAGAGCCACTTAAAGCTGCAGAGCCGCGTGCAACAAACTCCTTATCTACTGAGGCTGTTTCTAATCCTTCTACCTACAAATATTCAGCTTTCCTGTTTCTGCCCACCTCAGTCTGCTGCTGTGTGCTGATTTTTACCTCCTCCTGCCTTTTGGTTCAGGCTCAAAGTTTCCCACCGCGTTCTCCTTTCAAATCCCAAACAAACACGCCTTGATCGTCTACAGCTAGACAAATATCTGCTGCACAATATTCCATGATTGTCAGGGTATAGCTTGATGCCATTAACCTGTAAAATCTGCTGAAGCAGTAATAACCGAGAGCAGTGGCAGCTTCGCACCAGTCTGCATGTCTGTCCACACGTGGTTTGTTTGTGTAACATTTTTAGTGCCTGAGCATGTTAGCCGTTCAAGAGGGCAACGCAAACCGGTCCTGATATCAGATGGAAGCTGTTAAAAATGTGATCTGGTACAGATTGAAAATCCAGCAGCTCCATCCTGATAAACAGAAGGAAGAAGCAGGGCTGCTGTGTTATTTACACAGACCACTCCCACTTCCTCTCAAGTCACCTTACAGCTGTGGAGAAGAGGATGCAAACACTTCCTAGCTAGCGAGCAGCCGGCCCGGGACGGCCGGGTTTTCGTCTCCCTCCCGTTTCCTCCCTGAGGTGGAACAGAGCCGTCGCTCTGCGGTTTCCAGCCACAAGGCTGCGTTATCTCTGGCCACCACTCCCAGCTATACAGCTCCCACAGCATCGCACACACATGTAAAAAAAAAACAAAAAAACATCTACTTGGCTAATCATTTCAGTTAGCGGGGAAATTCTGGCAAACATGAAGTGCTGGAGAAAAAAAGGAAGCTGTAAAGTTGCTGCCAAAGACACTCCTGCGTAAAATCTTCTTAGGATTTTCTGCCGCTCTCAAGTCGTGCCTCTCCCTTTTTCTAAATCCTGTTCAAAGCCAAGGAGCTAATGTGAGCTCTCCACAGAGTTTTAGAAACACTTGGTTGCAACAAATCAGGGAAAATCCCAAGAAATAAAACCACATAAAGACATGCAGGAGAGCAATAAGCTGAGAATTGGCAAATATGTCACCGTAAGCCACTTTGTGCACTTTCCCCTGCGCTACAGACCAAGCAGCTGTGGAGTCGACTCGCTGCTGATCCGTGTCCCAGCAGGTCAAAGGGCAACTGTCAGGTATTTTTGTTGGTAATTTACTGCTGAACGCAGTGAGGGAGCCTCTCACACCGGATGGCTCTATTAATACACAGTGCAGCGCCCTGACGCGCTGTCACCATCGCTCTGGCTCATCCATCTGTTCATTCATCCATCCATCCTGCAACTGTTGAATAATTATGCAGCAGGAATTTACAAACAGCAACTGATTGATTATTTATTAGGGATTTCCTCCAATTTTATTTGAAAAAGACATAACTCATATTTTTTCGCACTGTCTGACATTGATTCAGACTCTACTGTTCCTGTTGTAGCTGTGATTTTAATTAGGATCCCATAAATCTGATCTATTTGCTAAATAAATGCCAGAATGATGATGGAGTAGCTTTTTTAAAAAAAATAATTGAAATTTTGAAAATCACACGTGTTTCATTAGTACAGGGGTGTCAAACTCATTTTAGTTTTGGATCAAATCAAAATCATGCATGCTCTTAAAGAGCTGGTTGTGCCAGAATGTATTAATAAAACCTGTTCACAAACTGTTAAAATATCAATAAATTCTTAAAATTAAATATTATTGAACATATTTTCAGTCCCTCCAGGTTTTCACGACTCTTCTTGTGAGTTTTTGCAATAAAAATACTCGTACTAGTACTAAAAGTACTAATCTGGAAATATTTCCGATAATTTGCGCTTATTTATTGATTTGCTCATTGATTTGATTGATAACATAATATTTAAGTATACTTAGTGATGGTCTAGAATATAGAGGGCCACATAAAATGCTACGGCGGGTTGGATTTGGCCCACGGGCCTCAAGTTTGACACGTGCATTAGTATTTAATCAAATTGCTTTTTAATTAGCATGACGTTTTGGGTATCCCATCCTATAGACTAAAGCAGTAATATGTTTATTTAAAAAAACAATTTTTTTTACATATTTATTAAAACTGCCACCATGTTGTGACAGTGTAATATGACATATAATCTGTGAAAAAAAATCAATCTCCTACATCTGACCACGCACAACCAAAATCGACCAATCAGAGCCAGGAGGCGTGTCTTAGTACTGTCAATCAACCTTTCTAATGCTTTTCAATGGGTTAATTAATGGTGGATAAACATGCTACCGTTACAGGAAAACCATTTATACACCATTATCAGTGGCTATGCTAACAGGAAGACGCTGTAGTGTAGCAAAGAGGATGAGGAGGCACACACGAGGGTGATTGACAACACCAAGACCTGCCTCTTAGTTCTGATTGGTTCCTTCTAGTTAGCAACCTGAGCTTGAATTTTTTTATATTTTTTTTTTACAGATTATCCATCTCATACTATGCTGTCACAACATTTCCAACAAATGTGTAAAACATATATATTTTAAATTACATACTGCAGCTTTAACTAGTGTTGGAGTGAAATAACCGTCTCAAATGCTTGGTGAGTGACTTGGGCTCATCTTCAGAGTTTCCCTCAGTGTATCATAAGCCTGGCAGGCCACCAGGCTTTACTTGTGCTCCCACCAGGCTTGGCATTGTTAACTTATCTTAGTTTTTTTTAATTATTGCCTTTTTTAAGACTTTATAGTTGGTGTTTAGGTATTAATCTTCCAGTCTTCCAATAACACATAATTATCAAGTGATATTTTCAAATTTCCTATCAACTTTAAATATTTTTTAACTCAAAATCATTGCGGCCAGCTGGATGACTGCCCTAGCACCCAGAGCACCGGGCTTAGCAAGTTTTCTGGGGGAAACCCTGATCTTGTTGACTACATTTATCCAAATCTTAGCTGCGTCTGTGTGTATCTTGAGCTGTCCAGCCCTTGAAGCTCATTGTGAATCATGAAAAGCTTCGCCGGTTATCATTTCTGATTTATGTCTTTTCAAACGTGATACGTCAACTCACCTCGTTGTGCCCGGTGCAACCGGGCGAGCAAACTTGGATGTCCAAGTGTTACTGATACGGACTCAAAGTGGCACCAGTGCTGCTCTTTACAGCTCACCGTGACTTAAAGCTGTCAGAGCCATTTTGAAAAATATGACTTTCAAAGTGTGAATGTGGCTCTGTGCTTGCCAGCACCGTGTGAAAAGTGGAGCGCTTCCTGGTTATCTCCAGGTGATTCCGTCTCTCTGCCTCCTGTCGCTTATGTGTCGTCTCTCTCCACAGGGTCGTCAAAGAGGAGATTTCCGACGACAACGCCAAGCTGCCGTGCTTCAACGGGAGGGTGGTGTCCTGGGTAAGAGAGACGGGCGCTGCGGCCTCGCTCTTCCCTTTCTGCCTCGGCTGCATGTGAAACGCAGATCATTCAGTTGTAGAAATGTTGCACCTCCTTAGAGACTCTTAAAAATTTGGCCTCGACACTCAGCCGAAGCGTAGAGGTGTAAGTGGCGCCATTAGATATTAACACTCTCCTCTTCTGCATTGAATACTGTTACTCTAATCTTATCAGCTAATGCACTGTTGAATTAAGTAACCCTGTAGCGTTTGTGGCGCTAGACCATAAACATGAACTAAAGCTTCCCTTTGGGAACAAGAAAAAGGTTTGTGGTATCGGTGAGAGGAGGATTTACATCTTCATCTTTGTTTTGCCCCACAGGACACGATATTTCAGTTAAAGCTTTTAACATTGATCTAAAACTAAAGTATACGATGTATAATTTAGTTTGACAGGCCACTTATCCAATCAGCTTCATAGATCTTTTGTGTTGCTGCTCCGTTTTATTTTATTTGGTTACTTTCTTTTATTGATCTCTGCGTGCGGAAAGTCATTATTCTGCTAGCCTGCTTCCATGGGAGGTCAGAGGTCAAAATTAACCACACTGTGTTGGATGTGCACTTGTTAGAGACTGCCATACTCAATAAGAGTTAATTAGCATAGACTGTCACTGACAGCAGGACCTAAGGTATTGACAAACGCCTGAATCTGTGCAACTTTACGACACAGCTCATTTATTTACTTGTCTTTATTTATGACGGGGGACAATGCTAAAATTAAAACAAAGTAATTGCTGCTTCGCACATCGGCTCTCTAGCCAGTGGCTAATATGCAGATCGGTCCCTGATTGGTCATCACAAGCCATGAAGTTAAATCAAGATCAAACAACTACCTGCTTAAAACAACATACAAATAAAATTAACACTGTTTAAAAAATACCCATAGGCGTTGAGATTCTATGGTAACTTTAAGTAATAATACACATTTAACACACACAAAAAAAAACACGGGACATATGTTTTTTTTTCTGAAATGGCCGTAGTAATGATCGCTACAGTTTGCTTGTTGTTTGGTTTTTAAATCTTTATGTTCTAAATTTAAAATCTCCGCCTGGATATTTTTTGCTTATTTTAATTGTAGGCAGTTCTTTAAATGTGCATTTTAACCACAACAACTGGAACTTTCAACATCTAGCAAGTTATTTTCGCCCTTCAGATTAATTTCACTTCCTGCTACTGTGGGGGTGAAATTACCGCAATAACCCGATATTGGCTGGAAAGCGCAACATCTCCGCTTTCAGAAACCGCTGGAATTTTTCAGATTGCGCAAAGTGTGGTGGAATTACAGTACTGCTAACTTGGCTGGATCGTTGGCGCTACGTTTAGGACTAATAAGGGTTAATAGGATCAATAATTACACATTAGGAAGATGTAGACTAAACGACCATTAAATCTAGTAGTTTTTAGTTTCTTGTTGAGCGGAAAATAATACAGTATTACAAAATGATACGTATTAATTAGCTGACTTATTTGCGTAATTAGCTAGTTAGCATGCAGTGAGCTTCTTTACAAATATTTCGCCCAACTGTAATTTTAAAACAGTGATATCTTCAAAAAGTAATTTGTGGCGCTTTTTTAGTTGTTAGTTGTTATTGACCTATCTTTTAAAAAATAGCTTAAAGGTTTCAGCATTCTATATTATTATTATTATTATATTATTATTATTATTTTTATTATTATAATTATTATTCTGTAACTAGTGTGTGAAGTGTCTTCAATAGTTCACTCAAAGTTTAACAGATATTTATAACTCTTAGTTATAATTTCTCACGTCTCCTTTACGTCATATAAATTATACTTAAAGCAGAACGTTTGCTGCTAAACCATAAATATTTTTCTTAATACAAAGTTTCTTGTCTTCTGCGTATTATTTGATTGATTTTATCTGATACACTAAACTTAAGTACTGTATTTTCTCTTTTTCTGAGCTGTAGTGTAATCATTTTTGTTGCTTGTATCATCCCATTTTTGGAGACAATTCTTTAAAACTTTACACAGAGGAACTGCAGAACAATTCCTCTGTGTAAAGGAAGTATTTTGTGGGGTTTTGTTTGCAAATACAGAATTTACTTGTACTGCAACCAGATACGTACTAATTTGACTGAAATGTGAATATCTGATTTGACTGAAGCAAACCGTACTATTACATTAGGATCCGAATCGTTTACAGCCTGAACTAATTTGTAAACAGTGGAGTAAAATAGTAATTACAGCCAGATTGTCATCAAATGTAGTAAAAAAAAGATAGTTTATGACTACATAGTTGATCTTTCTTAGGAAATAGTTGCAGTTTTAATCTGAATCAATGTGAGTTGCAGTTCAGTTTTAGTTCTGCAAGTCAGAAATGTTTTTCTAAGCCCTCGTATTTAAGGCTGTTTGTCCCTCAGACGTTTGCTGTTCTGCTTGTGACTTTGTCTCACGGTGATTTAAAAAGGAGGAAAAACACTGAATGCATGAAGGTATTTGCAGCATGAAATAGGAGGAGGTCTCTGATTTGTCTGAAGGTATGCAAGTTTTCCGAATTTGCTTAACATCTTGAGATGCTTCTCAAACTTTAGAGAGTTTAAAAGAGAATATGTAATTTTTTTATCGTTATTTGAAACATGACTTTTGAAGCTGATGCCGATGCAGACTCTAACTCTAGAAAGAGGTTTTGATCGTACTAAATTGAGAACAACTAAATGCAAAGCTGTTTTATCCCCATACATCTGGAAACCTGCACTGGTGTTTGAGTTGGCAAATTAGGAGTTTGTTACCTAAAATGAAGAGAATCAAGAAGTGAACTTTAATTTTCCAAAACAAAACAAGCAGCTCTTAAACATGGTTTCCATTTAGCCCACATTTCTTTATTAAAATAGTTTTTTTTATTAGTCTGATGTTAAATGTTGTAGGTTTTTTTTATGAATATTTGGTGAATCGATCTGTTCCATTAAGCACCCGTGATAAATTGTATAAGATTTCTTGTGACCCATTTCATCAGTGATAACATGTGATTCTCATGTGAATCTGACTCCAAAAATGTTTTTATGTTTGTCAGATTTTCAGTTCACCACAGAAAGTCATTGGAAGTCAATTTTTATTCATCCACTTAATTTAAAGAAATGTCTAATTTCACATGCTGTAAAAAAGTTGTACTGCATTCAAGCACAGTAAAGTGTATTATTGCTATTCTGGTTGTGTTCTCGGGAAAAGACCAAACAACACGGCAGGAACTGATAATGTTGCAGATTTTTTGAAAATTTTAATTCTTAAAAAGTGGATGAAGACTTCTCCTCTGCTTTTGTGGGAATGTGCTCACACCAAAATGACTCCTTGCATAAAAATAATGGCACAGAGCAAAGGGACACAGAGGGAATAAGCTTAATTCTGTTAGACGTTACATTTGATAAACCTTGTTTTTTTCTGTTTCTTTTTGTCTGTTTTTTAAACAAAATAAAAATAATATACATAAAAACAAAAGCAATATAATGTAATTATGTTATTGTAATATAAAAAAAGAGCAATAATTGTCCCTGCAGCTGCTAATCTGTGCATGATCTCTGCTACAACCTTCACTGCTCTGGTTCAGATGAACCACAGTAAAAGCATTTTGAGACTATAGCTTTAAAGCATTTTCCTGTTTTCACTGCTAACCACTGCAAGTATCATCATTTTCTCCTAATAGATTTTACCTCTCACTGCCCTTCTGCAAATCAGAAATAACTCTGATCATTTTCCCTCCTGCTCCCTCTCAGCTGGTCCTGGCAGAGAGCGCTCACTCTGATGGAGGGTCTCAGTGCACGGAGAGCCACCCGGAGCTTCCCCCTCCCCTCGAGAGAACGGGGGGCATCGGAGACTCGCGACCCCCCTCCTTCCAGTAAGTAGGCTGTCTGCCGCATGTCATGCATGCATGCAGACAGGCTTGTTGGCAGATGTTTCCATGTGCCGCCCGGGCCGTTTCTGCAGCAGCCGCTCCATATGCGCTAATTAAAAGTCATCATCGTCGTCGACTCGTATGGGAAGTGTAGGTGGCCGCTTACGCTGAGGTTGTGATTATATAGCATGAAAAAACGTCCTGGAGTGTTGGAGCAGGCACGGGTGTGAGAATCTCTCCCACCCACGCAGCCATGAAGCGGCGAGTCGCTCCAGCCATCTATGTAAACATGATGCGCTCGCCGTCAGGGCTGCTGATGCTTGAAATAGCCTCTGCAGCGTAAACATCTTCAGGCAAATACTTGCTCTCAGTGAGACCCATTGTGTTCAGTCACTCAGAGCATTCATCCGTTGCACGGCTAATAAAGACGCGCAGGCCCCCAAAAACACATCAGAGGTCAGAAAGGGAGCCGGGCGCGGCCGCCTCGGCCCAGACTTTACTGAAACCTGGATGATTATAAAACATCACACCGGTCGCCAAGTGGCTGCTAAATTTAGCTGGCGGGGCAGCAGAGGCTGTCACAACGCTGCAGCAATAAGACTGAGGCTCTATATTGAGAACATGCAATCTGTCATGTCTCAGTCTGTCTCTTTATCCACTGTTTGACATCTCAGCTCGCTTTTGCCCTCTATGGACCGCTCCCCGCAGCCTGGCTGTCAGCCTGGCTGATGATTTTATTGTTCCCAGCCAGATTTTACTGCTGCCACCTTGTGGCATTATTGGTAACGCAGCCCTTCCTCGCAGTGCCTCATTTCCCTCCACCCCTCTTCCTCCTGCGCTCGCTCTTTCTCTTTCTCTTTACCGGCAGGCCTTTCCCTCAAAGCAGCCTTACCTTTGCTTATCCAGCCGTTTCTACCTCTCTTGAATATTATTACCACTCCATTTCTTCTTTGTCTTTTATTCATGCATTTCACGTGTTTGTCCGCATGAATAGCTTTATTTGAAAAATAGGTGTTTGGAGCTGAGAAAGGGACACACAACCGATGTGGCTGTGCTTGCTAATCCGGATTAAAGCACGCATCTCTATTTCCCAAGAGAGGGGCAGCGACGACTGGGGGAGAACGAAAGGGGGGCGTATATTGAAAGAGGGGCAGCATTTGTTCACCGCTGTATCTGAGATAATCTCCCCCCGGATCAGCGGCCATCGACACCTCTCACTGCCGCCTAATCTGCGCCGCTGTTCGTATTTGCATGCGTGTGCTGACCTGCGCCAGGTGCACCCATTAGCTCTTTGCAGCAGAAGCGTGCGAGCACGCCCCATTGAGCTCTTCATCCCGCTGAGTGAACACGGCAGACGCAGAGTCCTGTCTGCTCTGTTATGTTTAATTTGCATGGATTATCCACACACACCGCCGCTGAGCTATGAGAGGTGATTGTTTTTAAACAAGGCTGGGTGTTGTTTGAAAAGAAGAGATGTCATTTGAGGTTGTTTTCACACCTGATCGTCCGTGGACTCGGTTCAATTGGGGAGCAAAATTGCAACATTTGTTACATTGTCCGCTTTCACACTGATGTGGGACAAACTAGACTATTCTCCACTTCGCCTGTTGGTGGAGCTCCAACTTGAATCACATAAGGAAATGACGGGAAAATCTCCAAAGAAGACATAAGCGCAACTTTCTTCTTCACAAAACGTAAAGAGAAACGGAGTGGCGTCAGATTTTAGTGATCTCTTTGTCTTTGGTAAAAGTCCAAGAGCCGTTTCTCCTACTAGCAATAGACTCTTGCGTTTGTTTTGATTGAATTTACCCAGAATGCACTGTACTATAGTTCCGGCTTTTTTAATAGTTCATTTCAATCAAACTCAGACCTAATTTTTGGTCCACATCAGTTTGATTTTGCATTCACACCTCCTCAAACGAACCGGACTTTCTAGATAAACAAACTGGAGTTTGATTAGAGTAAACTAAACATGGCTCCCAGGGTGCAGACGCACACATTCTACCTGTGATTGTTCATGCAGGTGCTTCTCACCTGTCTAAGTGTGTGTGACAGACAGTTGAGTTCTCACCAGCTTCAGGTTTCCAAGGAGCCCAGTGGCGGTTTGAGTCCCTTAACCCCCCGTGCCTGAGGCCGCCATGTTTCCAGCCCACCGACTGAATAACAATCCACACTCCTCCCAGACCTGAAGTACACAGGCCGGCCCGATGCTTTGCCCACACCTGATCTACCACTTCTCACTTTTTACGTGATCTGTCACTCTTCCCCATCCGTCTCTCCCCAAATCACGCTCCAGGCACCATCTGGGCTTTTCAATAGGTCTCATTAATACCAGCATTGTCTGGAACGGCTCCCTCTCAGGCTATGTGGTCATTAATGACACTTAGTGTGAAACACATCACATACCGCAGAACAATGCATCTGCTACTTTGGCCCCAGAGGGAGTGAATTTGAAACAGAGTGGCGATACGAGCAGCATATCCCCCTGCGGCCGAATGGCACAGGAACTGATATTGTAGCAGACAGAAGGATGCAGTAGCTGGAGGTTTTGCTTAGGAGTGCCTGGTCGACTGGAGAGTTACTTCAAAACGCTCCGCGTGGCAGCGCTGTTTGAAAAAACAAACAAACAAAAACTGAAGTGTCCTGGTGTGTGTGTGTTGTAGTGCCAACGCAGTGAGCAGCCGCGACGGCCTGGACACGGAGACGGGGACGGAGTCTCTGCTGAGCCACCGCAGGGAGCGAGAGAGAGAGCGCGCACGCAGGAGAGCGAGAGAGACTGAGCGTGAGTATTATCAGACAGACGCAGATCGATGTGGAAAAAACGTCTCATTATCTCGTTGCCATTTTTTTTGGTGTTATTACATTTCAGTATTCCCTGCTGTAATTTGTAAACCAGGGGTGTCCGAAGTCCAACCTCAATTCTGGAATTGAGCCAGTCTGGTCTGCAAACGTAGTTTGTTTATGGAGATGTACACTTTTTTTTTTTATCTTTTAGGGCTTTTTTATTTATTTTTTTTTACAGAAATACAGTTCAGGAAAAATTTAAGAGCCCACTGCACTGAACCCCGTTGAAAACCTCCTGGTTTTTCCACCAAATATTGATTCCTGAACTCTACCTGAGTTAAAACATTCATATTGTTGTTTCTAAATGAATGTCAACTTTTTTGTTTTGCATTATCTGAGGTCTGAAAGTGCTGCATCTTTTTTGTTATTTTGACCGTTTCTTATTTTATGCAAATAAATTCTCCATTTTTGCTTCCAATTTCAGAGACATGCTGTCAGTAGTTTATGGAATAAAAGAATAATGTTCATTTTACTCAAACATAAGCCTATAAAGAGTGAAATCAGAGAAGATGGTCATTTTAAGTGGCTTCTTAATTTTTTTCCAGAGCTGTATAACATATTATTACTTACACATTTTTTGTTTTCACCTTAATTTCAAAGTCTACAACTATTGACCTACATTTACTCAAAAGTAAATCTTAAAGCCCAAATAAGAAAACAAAAAACCCCCCCAAACTTTGAAACTGTAGGCCTGTCTTCATTTCATACTCTTCCTTAAGTTCTGTATTGGTCAATGATTTACTGATCCTTTTCCTGTATTTCAATAAAAATGTACATTTTAGTTTATTACTGAGTGGAAGCAGGAGTACCTGGTGAAAAAAACACACATGCACGACGACACTGTGCTGGGATTTGAACCAGGGACCTTTTTGCTGAAAGGCTATGGTCAGTAGTAAAGGTTAATAAAAGCTTCACTGCAATTGGTTTCAGTAAATTTGATTAAACCAGATCAAAACAAATGAAAGCAATTTCATATTTTACATGGAGACCATCTGGTTTCCACTTTACAGCAGCCAACTGTACAGGGTATCTGCCTCATAAAATGGTGATTGTGGTCATAATGTGAAAAAAGTGACCAAGTTCAAGACACAGCGTATTTCTGCAGAAGCCCCTCGAGTTGTAGCGGTACGACTCGTTCTATAACCGCTTCACATTCTCAGGAGGAAGAAAATAAGAAGCAAATTAGTTCACTGTGGGTTAAAGTTTCTGGGATTTACTATCTTGCCCAATAATCATCTGCTTTCCACATCTCAGGATTCTGATTTCCTCCTGCCAGTCATACTGCAGTCTGAATGATGGTTAGATCTGGTCATAAGTTTGCTTTTTATGAAATACTGGGGGGAGGGGGGTCTGCAGGAGTTGTTTCTGAAATACAAACCTCTCTGACATGGTCAGTCTGGAAATGAAGTACTTGACTACAGAGAAGATTTAGGTAAAACATTAGTCACAGATTGGGCTGCTTGCTCTCTGCTCTTGCTGTTTACAGCTGAACTGGATTTCGCTCTCCCTCTGTGCGTCTCCCCCCGTCCTCCTCGCAGCGAGCCAGGCTCCGAACATCCTGCGCCGCTGGCTCATTAACCCAATACTCATTAATTTATGTGGTGCAATTAGGATGACAGATCAGCATCAGTTTGGGGTTGTAGGAAGGGCTCTCACATGCTGGAACCACATTAAACCGTATTATTAATGCAACTGCTTGAATTAAGCCTCATAAAACTGATCACGCTGCTTGAACTTTTCCATATTTTGCTGCGTTTTAGCCACAAAGTTGAGCACAAAACAGAGTAGAATAAACTGCATTTCATTCAACTTTTCTCTAATACCCCTGAATAAAATCAAATGCATTCAGAAGACTCCTCATTTATAGAGTTAATAGGCATGTATTGTAATTCTCTGTATAACCCATCTGTTCTCTCCCAACCTCAGAGATTTGTCGGAAAATATAAATGAACAAACGGCATCAGATGGATCATGGGTTAAAGATGTGGAGGCGTTTAAAACGGGAACAAGTCATACAACAACTCTTTTATCCAAAAATAGATTGGCACAGAAAGAGCTGGCCACTTAGCTGATAGAGAGGGAGCCTGAAGTCTGAAGAAGCTCAGTTTTGAGATTTAAGTTGACAAGATAATTATTATTCCTGCATTCTCCAAATCTGGAAGAAGAAAAACACTCAGAAAATATGTGGAATAAAATGTTCTGGTCAGATGAGACCAATGTTTATCTTTTTGTGCCTCACTATAAACACACCATCTGCAGTGAAACACGGTGATGGCAGCATTATGCTGCGGGAATGCTGCTCTGCAGCAGGAGCAAGTGAAACTGATGAGAGTTGATGGGAAGATGATGGAGCTAAAAATACACAACAACTGAGCAATGCTTCTTCTCTCTCCTTCTCTAATATGCCGACTATTTTCTTTGGTTTTGTTGTCCTTCAGTTCTTGTGAAATGTTTGTTATTTGGTAATAAGTGGGAAGCTACGTAGCATTTACCTGCTAGAAATAAGTAACAAAAAGAATCCCAACAATATGCATACAGCCGGAGTTTTAACAAATAGTTTAGCTCTAAGCACATTCATCTGTTAGAATGTCAGATTGAAAATCGGTTTAAAATTCTAAGTTATCCTGCTTATTATTTGGTTATTTTTATAGAAGGACGGGAAAAAATGTCCATCTATAGATGTGTAAAAATAAAACTTACTGATGCACCAAATACAGACTCAGGAGGTGACATCGATATAAATACAAGCCACATTTTTCAGATTTTTTTCCCCAGCTGTACCAGTATGTGCTATTTTCTGCTGGTCTGCCCCATAAAGTCCCAGTGGAGCAGCCTGAAGTTTGAGCTTCAGCTCGTGTAAATTCCTCTCTGTCTCTCTCTGCATTCCCAGAGATTTATCTTCTAATACTCTGCTGGATTTTGTTGGGATCTTGATTTGGCAACAGATTCCTTCTCACTGCTGTTACAAGCAAACCGAACATCTGCTGTTTTGGCTTTGTTTTCGGGTGAGATGTAACCCAGACCAACAAACTGGGCATCTTCCTGCATCCTCCTCTCCAATTTCTGGTTACAACATCCTACGCGACTCTTCAGCGAAACCCAACCCTTCTTCCCCTTATTGCCTGTGTGTTTGTTAGAGCTAATTAAATGAAACCACCAGAGGGAGCCAAGATGGCCCCTGAGGGTTCACCAGCAGCTCAGCAGCTCATAAATCTGGCAAGCAGGGCCTGGTGAAATGTAATTCTGTTTGGCTGAGTGTGGAGAGCTGGATGTGAGGACATATGAAGCAGGAAGTGGCAGCGGCGCCCCACCTTACTGCCTCGCTGCCGGCAGCATCATGATGAGCAGCAGGAATTTCCCCGACACCTTATCCACACGCTTTAGGTGATTCCTGCTTAGTGTGAGAACGATCGCTGCTGCACCGTGATGAGGCGTTTGTCGCTCCACCAAACTCACCCCGTCTTGTTTGGTGATTTAAAGAAAAGAATGAAGCCGTTGGATATTTTACAGATCTCAAAGGATGTGGACTTTGCTATTTTTCAGGTGTGCAAATGTAAAGAAAAAGAAAATAAGAGTCTGGAAAAAAATAGTGCTTATTAATTTTAGTAAACATTAACGCGGTGCCCTCCCCTCCATTTTGTTTTCCTTCCTTCCCTCCGTCATACTTGTTTCTCTAATTGTTTTCTTGAGTCCTACCTTCTTTCCTTACTTCCTCCCTTTATGTCCTTAACTTTTATTCCTCATTGTTCCTTCCTTCATTCTTACTTTCTTCATCCTCATATCCTTCCTTCCTAAACTAGTGAGCTTTAATATCTTGGACATAAACACAGATGCACATAAATGTTTGGAAACATTTTTACATTAAAATGTTAAGAAGCCAATTTTTGATCCAAATAGCATCATGGAATCTGGGAAAAAAACCCTAATTTCAATGCATTTTTTCTAATAAAAAGAGAAAAACGTATTGAGAGTGCTGCTTTTACATTAATTGTAATGATGTTCCCTGCTGTCTGGATTGAGGTCAAAGAAAATACAGCTAAGCCAAAGCACTTTTGCCAGTATTAAAGTATTAACAGAGAGCAGAAAGGAAAAGCAGCTTCTGAAATCAAACCGCTCTCTTTTCATTTTAAATGAGTCTTGCATTTCTTTTAATGATATAAGTGGTGTGTTATTATTTAAGCTTAAATAAAGTCGTTTTTACCTGGCTGCAGGTCGCCTATAATCCCAAAACCAGTGTTGTCTGTTGGAATCCTGTCGTCTGATTGGTCGGGGGCAGATTAATGTGAGGGTCTACTGTATAGCTGCGTGCCATAAGAGGAGTGAGCGAGGGAGGGAAGGAGGGAGCAGGAAATACTTTCTCTTCACTCTTTACTCACTTTGTCACTTTGGGATGGACTTTCAGCTGAGGTGAGGTGACGTTAAATAACGATTCAGGATTCATTTATCGGAAATCTTCTGTCAAAACATCGTAATGATTATTTGGTTACATTTCTTCACTTCCTATCAGTGTGTTATGAGTGATGTGATATCTATAATTAATTTATTAACAGGTTAGTTGAGCTGACTGTCTTAGAGGTAAAATGCTCACTTGATTTTGAGGATTTCTGCTTATTCTCTGTTGTAGATGAGCTGTGAGCAGCCAGCTGGTGGCTGAGGCTTAGAAAGCGACTGGCATCACAAAGACGCACATTTTCAGTCTGGCTCCGTGAACCTGCACATTTGTTTTTCTTTTTTTTTTTTTTTTGCTCTGTTTTGTTGTCATATTGCGGGGGAAGAAATATGCCTGGGTGAGAATCCTGACCCGTTCATGTGCAGTAGCTCAGCTTTCGTCAGGGCCATGGAAACCCCGGCGTGGCTGGAATGTTTTACTCGCTCCAGGCGAAAACACGGGCGGCCACGCCTTTTTCGCCTCTTGACACCTTTCCAGCAAGTCCGCTGTTACCCCGAGACAGCGCCGCCTCAAAGGCAATGTACGTACGGACCTGGGCGAGAATTTCACCAAACTTTAGGAGCTGCACTTCCAGTTGTTTCCACTCTTAAAAACCTCTCCTGTGTATGTTTATGTTACTCCCTGACTCCTGTTTTTCCCTCTCATTCTGATCCAAGCCTGCGATGATCAACATGACCTCAGACTCTGACTCACAGCGCTTCTTCTGCTGTTTTTCTCTGCAGTCCCTCGCATCAACGGTCACTCTAAATCTGAGCGCACCGCTAGGGACTCGGCCATGGGTTACGACAGCGCCTCGGTAATGAGCAGCGAGCTGGACTCCAGCTCATTTGTTGACAGCGAGGAGGATGAGGATGCCAGCAGGTAACGCGCCACCTCACATCGTAAGATGAGATAATGATTCACACAAGTCGTGGTGGATCACATATAGTTCTGTTAAAATGGCCAAAATCTCAGATATCAAACAAATGTTACTATCAGATAAAGAAACACTCAAATATATTTTTAAAAATAATTTAAAAATAATTTAATGTAGGGTAAAGAAGCTAACCAAACTGACCTTGTCCAGTTTGAAAAATAATTGTTTCCTAAAACTAATAAGTTGTTTTATTGTAATAATTGTTTTTGCAATAATCAGAGTTGGAGTTTTCCATTCTTCTTTGCAGATTTTTTAAAATTAAGGTGCACTGAAGAGTTTTAGATCTAGAGTTAAGTCTAGACTTTGAGTAGGCCACTCTAGGCGAGTTTGGTCATGTGACAGTGATGGTGATGCAGCAGGAAGCAGAGAAACAGTGAAGTCAGTGAATTATATATGTACCGTATTTTCTGCACTATAAGAAGCACCTAAAAACCTTCAATTTCCTCAAAAGCCGACAGTGCGCCTTATAATCCAGTGCGCCTTATATGTGGACCAATCTTGAGCCACAGCAGGTCTAGCAACTACGGTAAGCAGCCACCGACTTCATTTTCGCCTATAGAAGAAGAAGCGCGCTGTGCATGCTGGGATAGTTGTCAAAAACTGGTTTGTTAATAAAGTCACGTTCTCCACGAACATGCTGTGCGCGAACGGAGAAGGGTGACCATCGTCCGGCCCAGATGCCCCATTCCAGTCGCTCTCCAGGTTCTCCTCGCCGACCGGAATCGGACTGTTTTGTTGACATTCTTTATGTCAACAAAGTAGCTTTAGACATTTATCCGGGGAGCTTCGGCTAGAGTTACCAAGGTACCAGCACCTATACATTTAAGGCCAGGGAGGGAGCAGGGGTCAGGGGACACCCACACTGTGAGTGAAACAATGACTGGGGCAGCCTACTATATAAATTACTCAGGGACCATTTCTTTATTATTACACATCCACATTTGTGGAGAATGGAACAAATGTCCCGTATATGGGACGGGTGGTAATCGTAGCGTCTATTCTATGCGCCTTATATATGAAAAAGTTTTAAAATAGGCCATTCATTGAAGGTGCGCCTTATAATCCGGTGCGCCTTATAGAGTGGAAAGTATGGTGATATATATTGGTAAATAATATGGTAAATAATGTGGTGGCGCAGAGGTTAAGCACAACCCACGATGTCCTCGATGCGATAATCCTCGATGCGGCCATTGCAGGTTCGAGTCCCGACCTTGTGACCTTTGATGCACGTCTTCCCCTTTCTCTCATTACCCATTTTCCTGTCAAATAAAGGCCACTAGAGCCAACAAAACCTTTAAAAAATCATCAATATTGCATATGGGTCATACAAGCAATTGGATATCAGCATCCACCCAAATTTTCATATTTGTGCATCCCTAAAACAAACATCTGTTTACAAGATGCTTTAACAGAATATGCTTTTCGTTACAGTTTTAAAATTCTACAATTGTCTAATTTTAATAATATATGATTAATTACATAATTATTGCTATATAATAAAATAGAAACTACAAATGACGGACTTCCTCTTTTGTTTTGACTTTTGGTTGTCTTGTTTCTCTCTGTGCTGCCTTGTGATGGATAGAAACGAATCAATCCATGTTCTTTTACTTCCAATATGATACAGATATCTGATTTAGTATCAGCTGATACCGATCTGGTACAGCAAAACACCATTGAAATGACTTAAAATATTTATTTTTTTAAAACAGACATAAATGTACTGATTTACAAATGTATTTGATAACTGCATCAGTGCAGCACATTTAAATACACCAGTAGCTTCACTAGCTTGATCAAACATTTAAAAACAACTTTAATTTGTTCAGTCAATAACAGCCACTGTAATATAAATAATAAAGAAACTGACTAAAGCAATAGGTTGACCGCATGAAAAAATAAACTGCAACAAACATAATGTTAAATAAATAGTAAAGCATAGAATTACACTGAATAGATCTGCCTTTATCGATCAAGCTCATTCTCACCAAAACCCAATCTAAGATTTTTTTCAATATCAGGACCGATACAGATATAAATATTCAATTGGTTTGCCTCTGTTGATGGACTGTAAATGTAAAATAATCCAAGTTTATTGTTTTTCTGTGGTTGCCTGCAAGCAAAACATTACGTTTCTCCACTCAACCTCGACTCTCCCACGTATTTAATTATCCATGCCAACTGAAGTTGGCTCCCAAAAGACAAACAGCTCAGGGAGAGGAGCGGTCTTAGGTCAGCTTGCGTTCATCAACTTGGCCTTTTAATTTCCTGCGTCTCATTTTTCCTCTCATTCTGTTTCTGGAACACCATTTTCCCTCTCTGTGTTTCAGGCTCAGCAGCTCCACAGAACAAAGTTCTTCTTCGCAGCTCATGCGCAGACACAAGCGGCGCAGACGGAGACACAAAATGGCCAAGATAGACCGGGTACGCACTTCTAAGCCCCGTCACCGCCAGAGCACAAATGAACGCTGACGCCGAGCAGCGGAAAGCGATGAGAGAGCTGATTGATATGGACTCCGTGTCACTTTTTATTTACCTCTTTCTCCCTTTATAGTCCTCATCTTTCAGCAGCATCACCGACTCCACCATGAGCCTCAACATCATCACCGTCACACTCAACATGGGTAAATGAGATGTGCACTTTGCATTTTTGTTTTTTCTTCATTTCTTACTCCTCACACTTTCTTTCCCCTTTGCTTTTGTCAGAGAAATACAACTTCCTGGGCATCAGTATTGTAGGTCAGAGTAACGACCGGGGAGACGGCGGCATTTACATCGGCTCCATCATGAAGGGAGGAGCCGTGGCTGCTGACGGCAGAATAGAACCAGGAGACATGCTCCTGCAGGTACACCTCCACTTTAACAAATGCTTTGTGATGAATTGAAAAATCATGATAAGTATCTGTCTTCTTCATGTGCACCAGTGACTCGTTAGCCGCCACAGTCAATGCGTCACAGATGAGGCGAAAAGACATGAATGTGTCTACGTCTGTGGGTTTTAAAGCATATCAATAACCACATCTTGTTCACTTCCGTAACAGGGCTTTTATGTTGCTGTTTTCCTTTGTGCGGTTGCCGTCTTGTGATCTCTGTACGTCAACAGTTTTGTTGTTACGCATCGTCTGAAGCACGTGAAGGCTGATTGTATTTTCTGTGATCGCTGCATTTTATGTACAGTTTAGGATTTTTGTGAATCTGAAGGCCTTAAAGCTCTTAAGACACCATTATAAACAAAAACATCCAAGCTTCCTCTCTCACCAAATGTTCAAAATGATATTTAGGTCCTAAAAGCTGCACAGTGAAACCTGACCATAATGTTTTGTATGTGAACCAGGTGAATGATGTGAATTTTGAGAACATGAGCAACGATGACGCTGTGAGGATCCTGAGAGAAATCGTTTCTAAGACTGGGTAAGAGCGTAAAACTCACTCAGTTACTGTTAGAGAACATCATCGATTCATACAAAACTCTCTGATGGTGCTGTGTAAAAAATATTCACACTCCAGAAAACTTGCTAAGCCCAGGGGTTGGGTGTTAGACCAGTCATTCATCCAGCAGTCCGTCGTATTTTTGAGTTAAAAAATATTTACAGTTCACAGAAAATTTGAAAATATCACTTGATAATTATGTGTTGTTGAAAGACTGGAAGTTTAATACCTGAACACCAACTATAAAGTCTAAAAAGACTTAAATAAAAAAGCCATAGTGAGCCTGGTGGGAGCACAAGTAAAGCCTGGTGGCCCGCCAGGCTTATAATACACTGGGGGAAACCCTGCTTTAATTTGGTCAAAAGGTTGGATTTATATTACCACAAAGTCATTTTTAAAAGATCGCATATTTCCCTTACAACTTTAGGCTGCACACATGCAATCCATATTTACCGTCACCCTCGTTAAGATTTGCTAAACAAAACAAGCAAAAAACTCCACTTTCTACTGAAGTGGTTTAATATAATCTGTGTTTCCTATTTTTAAATTAGATGACAGAAGTACATCTGTGTCAAATAATATAAATACTGATTAAAGGTTCATTGTTCAACAAAAAAGTAAAATGTAAATATTTTAAAAAGCTTCAGTTATAGGAATTGCTCTGGGTTTTTTCTAAATGTTACAACAGACTTTTCCCACAAATGCACTAAAATTAAATAGTGGATTTTTTTTCTAAATATTTCAGTGTGAAATTATGCTACAGCAATAAAAGATTCCCTTATTTTAATTTCTTGGCACATTTTTCACACAGATTTGAATAAATATGAAGGCAGCTGTCAGTTTATGACCCATCGAGGTTTCCATAGTAACACCCAAACCTACTAACGTACAGTATAATATTCATATACAGCGGCGTCAACGATTTGTACTGTTTTTCAACTTATTATTATTTAAGCGTAATTAAATACTATTTCATAAATCTGATAATGTGTACCTAAAGAGGAACGACAATTTTAATTTTCACACTTTGTCTTTTATTTTTTAATGTGCCTCTCCACTCTTATCAGTTTATACCAGATGTTTTTTCTCCGTTTACTTATTTTTAAATTCTTCCTTTTTAGCCCTATTAGTCTCACTGTTGCCAAATGTTGGGATCCGTCTCCGCGGAGTTACTTCACCATCCCTCGAGGTAAGATCTTCCTCAGTCACCTATGGAGAGATGACGCTCTAAAAAGTATTCAGACCCCTTGGACTTGCTCACATCACCACCACAAACTTCAGAGTACTTCAGCATGTTTAGCAAAAACACAAAGTAATGCGTAACGGAAACATTTTCTGTGCATTTGTATGCGTCCCCCTGCATACGCCCTTACCGGGCGTTTGGCCGTCTCTGTTAAAAGAAAGTGTAGCCACAGCATGACGCTGCAGCTTTTGTTTTCTGAAAGTTTGCATGAAACTTCCGTTTTCTTCTCAATTAATCGTCGTTTTCTGCGTCTTTACATGGCCTGTGGCTTCAACCAGAACTTCCTCTGGCTTCTTTAAGACAGTGGCTTTCTGGTTGCTTCTCTTACATAATCATCCTCCTGTTTGTCGTCAGATTAAACACATATGATCTTAACAGATTAATGTACTAATTAGGTGACTTTTGATTTTATTTAGACCTAAATAAAATCCACAAATGTTTCTTTTACATCTTAATTACCCTGCTTCATGTTGGTCTGTCACATAAAATCCCAAGAAAAGGCTCTTAAATTTGTGGTTGCAGTGAGATAAAATTAAACAAGGGTGTAAATATTTTTGCAAAGCAAAATGTCAAGTTAGTTACCTGAGCTTTTTTGCTGAATTCGCTCAGCGGAGCCAGTGAGACCCATCGACCCTGCAGCCTGGATTTCTCACACCACAGCCCTGACAGGACCTTATCCACATTACGGTAAAGACAACCAGAGTCTTCTTTATTACTTTGAGTAATAATTCAGATTCTGATAAATACCTATGTATTTTTCCCCATTCTTTCTTTATCTCAGAATTTGATGACCTGCCTCTGTCGGTCGGTAAGACAGACATGGCAACCATTGTGAAGGTGATGCAGCTGCCTGACTCTGGCCTGGAGATTCGCGACAGGATGTGGCTGAAGATCACCATCGCCAATGCCGTCATAGGTGAGAAGAGCAGAGCAAAACGTTAGAAGCACATGCATTCTGTGGTTTCAAAGCCAATTTACTGTAAGTCGCACAGAACAGAACAGAAACTACAAAAGATATTCAATACACACAACGCTGTGAGCTGTGATGGTATCAAAATTACTAGTGCTTGCACATTGTAGTCTCTGGGGTCACTTTGTTGTGTCAGCAGCATTTCCAGCGTGTGTGTCGCAGCTGGAGCCACCATGTCTGCGTGTTTGTGTGTGTGTGTGCCGCTGCGTTTAGGTGCTGATGTGGTGGACTGGCTTTACTCCAGAGTGGAAGGCTTCAAGGACCGGCGAGATGCAAGGAAGTACGCGAGCAGTCTGCTGAAACACGGCTACCTGAGACACACTGTCAACAAAATCACCTTCTCCGAACAGTGCTACTACACATTTGGGGACCTCTGCCAAAGTACAGACGCTTATTCCTTCATAACTGAGCCCCTTTGTTGCTTCTTTATGCTTTACTCGATCCTTCTCTCCCGCTTTAAGACATGGCGTCACTCAATCTGAATGAGGGATCCAGCGGTGGAGGCTCTGAGCAGGACACGTTGGCGCCGCTACCTCCCACCACCAACCCCTGGCCTCTTGGCGGGCAGCCGTTCCCTTACCCTCCGTTTGCGTCGGCGCCCCCCTGCTTCCCGCCGGGATACTCCGACCCGTGCCACAGTTTCCACAGCGGGAGCGCCGGCAGCCAGCACAGTGAGGGTGAGCAGCGACGAAGGCGCAAGACCTTCGCCCCCTTGGTTTTCCATCAGTAAATCATTAATTAATGTAATCTGACTCAAACTGTCTGTGTCACATGACGCCCATGTTAGCAAGCGTGTGACTCATGCTTAACGCTAGGCGCGCTGGCCCGTTGCTGTTGGATTGCCTTCTCCATCGTTCAGTCTGTGTTTTCTAAAACGCGTCCTGTTGTCGTCAAGGTCAGTCATGAGCGCGTTGAGTCACGCAGCGGACAGCTCTGCAGTACTGGGTGTGTACAAAACGCTAAAAGACATCTGATCAGCCGGGTGATCCCGAATCACAAGCAAATCCCATCTGTTTCGCCATGAGTTCTCAGATGATCTTTTGTCTAAATGTGCTGGTGATGCATGATTTTTTTTTCTTTTTTTTTCTTTTGCATTGAAAGAGCAGAGAGAGCCCGAGGGATTTGGGGGGGATGGAGTGGGAATGTTAAACTGATCAATTCAGCTAAGCTATCGGTTTGTTTTTCATCATTGTCAGTGATTCATCTAAGCATGGCCATATCTTGCTTTCAGCCATTCTTTTTACCCGTCTTTGCAAGAACGGAGAAAACAAACCTAAGAGAAAGGAGGGATTGCCGCTAAGCTGCAAAAACACTAAAAACCTACCAAACAATTTCAGTGTAGTTTCTAGAGCAAATATCTTTGTACATTTGAAATAAGATAAATTTAACTCACAATTAACTTTTAGGCAAGATGTAAAGGCTCGTTTTTAAATCAGTAATACTGGAAGATTCATGGGGAAAGTGGCAAATTATTTCACTTCACTAAACTATTATTCCCTCATATAAGTGAAATAATCTGCCAGTGGAGCTAATACTTTTTCATCAATATTAAGGAATTATTGACTGAAAATAAGCTCCTATATCTTGCTGAAAAGTTACTCATGTTAGTTTTGTCTTATTTAAAGTGTACTAAGATATTTGCACTAGTAACCAGACCTAAACTACTTGGTTTTTTTGCATTATATTTATCCTGGAACATAATTTGTTTAGTCATATGCATGTGTTTGTTCTCATTGGATTATAAGGCAGGGACAGGAAAGCAGCAGGAAGCAGTTAGTTGAAAGGCAGTGGAGCAGGTTTAGGATGGGGACGTCTGGCCGGTGAGGTGTGTATAATCCTGTTGTTCCCTCTGTTTCTGCTGGGCTACGGTAGACTGAAGGAGGAGGTAGTCCCAGGACACTGGGGGAACCGGTAAGCCTGCTAACCCCCTCCCCCCCTCCTCCTCCTCCTCCTCTCTCCTCCTCCTCCTCTCTCCTCCTCATATTCCTCCTCTGCTGCTCTTCTCACTCACCATCCAGTCTCGCTCTCCCTCCGTCCTCTCATCTTTTTCTCCCACACTCAGCATTCTCCACCTATCATACCGCAGCTTTAAGGTTTTCTCCTTCTTCTCTTCTCCCCCCGTCCTTTGCCAGCTCCGTGATTTTTTCTGTTCCTGTGTATCCTTTGTTGTGACTCTCCTGACAGCCGATTCCTCCCTCTCTGCACCTTTGGGCATGCGTTTGTTCTGTGCGCTGGGAGGTGCATGATGCAGGATGATCAATCTTGAGGCTTGTGCTGCTAGGGGACAATCATGCACCACTTTATCCAGTACTGTTGGGCTCATTGCAGAAGTTGAAATGTTGTTTTTGCAACGTGTGGTACACCTCCATCAGTGTAAGCAGCACAGCTGCTCTAAACCGCCTTTTTTGAGGTGAATTTGATGATCTGCATAGTAAGTTAGTGAAACCAGTTGTGCTTTTTCTGATGCTGGTGTGTCACTGGTGTGTATGTGCAGTGCCTTGCAGACATGTTCAAGCCACTTGACCATTTTCATGGTGCATTTCAACCACAAATACTGTATTTATTGAGATTTTATCTTATGAACTATGAATAGTAGAGCATTGTGGTGGATGACTGGTTTCAGGTTTTTAGGTGTATTTACATCTGAATGACTACCAGCTTCATGGAGACTATTTTTCTGAAACTGGCTGCAGGTTTTTAATTGAATTGTGGGGTAGAGACTTTGACTAGGCCATTCAAACACATAAAAATGCTTAGATAACATCATTCTTTTGTAGATATGGGTGTGTTTTGGGTTGTCTCATGTTTTTTTTACCCCTGTAACATGGTTTTACCCTGAATCCATCTACCCATATAATCTGATCCCCATCATTCTTTCCGCCCCCACAGCATTATGCTGCCACAACAGAGTTTCACTGTGGGGATGGTGTGTTGATGGAGATGTGCATGTAGCATCTACTTGTTGGCCAAAACATTAATTTTCCGTTCCATGTGCCTCAAATGGCTCTTTTGTAGTAAAAATGTGATACTAATGTGATATGATTGTGGTTTGTGATGGAATAATTTCACTAAATATCCACAAACGATGACTCAAAAACAACCAGTAATATTTTTCATGTCTTTAAAAAAAAAACAACAAAAAAAAACATTTGCTTTTTCAGAATCAGCTGTATAGTCCAAGGCTCTGAACCCAAAGATAACGGTTGACTTTGATTTCAATTGAAATTGCAAAACTATTTAATTTCTTATCATAAATAGAGTTTTCTGGTTGCAATGTAACAATTTGTTAAAGAAATAAAAATTCAAGTGGTGTGAATGTTTTTCCAAAGCGCTGCTGTCACTGTGAATGTTTCAGAGTCTTTAGAAACAGCAGCTGCAGGATGATCTAGTTGTGGTGGATCTTTAAGCTCAAACCTTTGACTTATTCATGTTTGCTCTTGACTGGTGACTCTTTCCTAGACAGGCTTAAAAAAATGTCACATCTTAAACAATAAGCTTTAACGTACATTATCTGGTTTACAGTTTCAGCTGACAAAATCTCCTCTAAGCTGTTGTTTAATGTGTGACCTTTTACTATTTTCCCCCTATGAGTTTCTGGTTCTGAGTCAGCTCCACCTGAACCGGTGTAGCTGCCACTCAGTGTGTTTTGGGCCGTTTTCTGCAAATGTTGCAAAAGGCCTGCTTGAAACATCTTTTTTTTCTCTTCTTCTTCTTCCTCGTTTTTTTTTTTGTCAACAGGAAGTCGAAGCAGTGGATCGAACCCCAGCGCAGGCAAAGACAGACGCTCCCCGCAGGAGAAGGCTCAGAGGACGACGTGCTGCGAGTCGGAGCCGGGCGTCCGCGGAGCGAGGCGGGGCGACCGCTCCGCCAGCCAGATGAGCCACCACAGCCACGCCAGGTCGAGTCTGAGCCACAGCCACTCGCACAGGAGCCACCCGCTGTCCCAGAGCAACCACCCCTCCTTCGGCTACAGCCACACCCCCTTCACCCAGCCGGGGCCGGGCTCCTGCGCGCAGAGCGAGCGGAGCCACGCCTCCTCCTACGGCCCCCCAGGCTTGCCTCCCCCTTACTGCCTAGCCCGCCTCCCCCCAAGCCCTCGGTGAGCAGCGGCACGCCCCCCGGAGCGCCGCCGGGGAGGGAGCTGGCGTCCGTCCCCCCGGAGCTCACCGCCAGCCGCCAGTCGTTCCAGCACGCCATGGGCAACCCCTGTGAGTTCTTTGTGGACATCATGTGACAGGACAGTGCCTTCAGGAACAAAACAAAAACACAGTGAGCACAAAACAATCCTCCCTGAACTCACTTGCGTGTTTTTCTTTTTTCTCCTCAGTCAATTGAGCGCCCTTAAAGCTGCGGTGTGTAACTTTTATAAAAGACGTTCGTTGTTATTTTATTCCTTAAAACTGTCAGTGTGTCACGACGGTACAGAATGAGACAGATAAAATGTGAAATATTCAACTTCTTCTATCTTTTCCCAGATCTAACTGCAGAAATACACAGTTCAGTCAGAAACAACCAATCAGTGCCAGGAGGAGGGACTTAGCGCTGCCCATCATGCTCATGTACCAACTTCTCACACTGTCCTCCTTGCGCAGCTATGAATATTTAGTTTAATTAGCAAAATCAATATACAGATAAAATATTAAATGCACCAACCAATCGGCCCAGGTTTCCTTCATGTTGGGATCGGCTGAATGTGAAGCCGTCTGGAAATGAACCGCTGAGGCAAAAACCCTATAAGCTTATATAATATCACCACCTAAACATTACAGAGAAAAATATAATCCAATAATACAATCCCTCATCAATCGATCACAAATTTATTAAATACAATCATAATGAAAAAAAAATCATCTGTAAAGCATTAATGAACATTTTAATAAAATATGTGGTAATAAAAAAGCTACACAACTTAATGGACTTTCACAGAATGCTAAGGCTAGTTAGCATGTCCGCCTGTGATGAACAGTTTTCCTTTAACTTACGTTTTTTGAGCAGCACGTGGCCGAGCATAATTGACAGCACCGAGACCTTCCTCCTGGCTCTGATTGGTTGTTTTTGGGAGTGGTGCATTTCTTTAGACAGCAATAGCAACACTAGGAGGAGGTAGAGGTCTCATATTAGCCGGTCACAACATGGTGACAGTTTTAGTAAATGTATAAAGAACAGATTTATTTTTTAATAAAAGTTACGTGCTGCAGCTTTACGTTCAGAATGTAGATACCACCCGGGCCCCTCCGGCGCCCCCTCAGCTTCCCGATGTTCCGCAGACAGGAACGAGCTGCGTTAGCACAAAGGAAGGATTCCTCTCGCTATAAGCACAGGTGCTCCTCCTGGACCCCTCCAGACCCCCACGCCCCTTTTTCTACAGACATGTACAGTTTGTGAAACGTTAGTTCTGTTCGGTGTGGTGACGTCTTTGAAGCTGCCACACAGACAATCTGGGGTAAAACCTCGGACGTCGTCTGTTCAGCGAGACCTTTACCTTGGCTGGAACTGGATCTCAATCCCCCAGACCCAAAACTCCGGACTCACGTCTGTTTGTGTCTCCGCCGTTTCTGGGGCTTCGTCGCCAGCAGCTTGCCTGAGCTCCGACTTGCCAACATTAACCGTGATCTGTGGACCCAACAACCGGCTGCCAGTTTGACCAAGGCTGCGTCCTGCATGTCTGAACTGCTTTAAAGAAATTTTATGAATTCGTTTTGTTTGAAGTATTAACTAAGCTGGAGGGAAGGAGGTTCCCTCTTGTTCTAAAGGATGAATCTGTACACTGGAAGATTTTGTGATGTTATTTATGTGGTCATGTTGCGTTGATGATGTTGTTGCAGTTTGTCTCCTCTAAGCTTCCTGACAGACAATCAGACATCACCCTTTGTGAGTCAGAGGCCACTTTCCGCTTTCTCAGCCGTTCGCTGTCAAACATGCAACAGATGTCAAAAGTCTACACACCTCGTAACTGCAAAAGGTTCTAAATAAACCATTTTTACAACCTTTCCCACCTTTAATGTAAAAATATTTTCTCTATTATTCACCTGGAAAACAAATAAATCTGTCAGAAGGTAAAATATACTAAACATAAACACAGCAATAACCCGGTTGCATAAGTTTCCACAACATTAAATGATTCAGTCTTCTTGAGTTCATGTCTGACATGAATTATAGAGAATTTCATGAATGTCAAATCAATTCCAGCTGTGCCAGAAGGATTTTCCTCACATTATCCAGCTAAAGCAGAAGCTGTCACTGTACAGAGGTACTTTTTCAGAAGAAAAGTACCAAACAATAACAGCTTTATATTTACATAAGCATAAATCAGTAGTAAGAGAAAACATAAAACACTTGTATTGTTTTTTTTACATGACCAAAAGTTGATGTGGTCCAGCAACAACCTGAATTAAAGCTCCAAAAATCCTGTGGACAAACAAACTCACAAAATGCAAATCATGATGAAAAACACAACAGTCCCCAAACGGGAAACTGCACAGTAAAAATGCCAGTGTTGAATTAACACCCAAAAGGGTTTATATGTGTCCAAGTCAGCTGGTGTTAAAATAAACAACACAGTGTCACATTAACATTTACAACGGTGTTGGTGTTAAAATATATTAAAAGTAACACCAGTGTTGTGTTGATCACAAAACACAATGTGGTGTTAAAAATGTAAATAATTGACCCCACAAAGTGTCAATATCAATCAAATCCAGTGGAAAATATTCAAACAATACACAGAAATGGAAAGTTTAACTTTTCTTGAACCCATTTTAGCATTGCAGACCAATGTTAATTTAACAAAAAAAAAATGGGTGTCAATCTTTTAACAGTTTCAAAAGTGCTGCTTTTGACACCTGCTGACTTGGACACATATAGAGACTTATGGGTGTTAATTCAACACTGGCCTATACTGTGAAAAAAACCCCAACAAACATTAAAGGTGGAAAAAGTTCTGAAATAATTGATCAAATTGTCACATTTTCACGTCACGAAAGTCTTTCATTTCACCAGGAGTGTGTGGACGTTTTACATCCTCTGCATCGTTAATCCCATCAGGTGAGGCGACTGAACCTGGACATTTCTAACACTTTGATTAAAGCACCAGCAACATCAGCAGAAATGTGAGCACAACTATCGAACTGCCAAACCAGTTAGCTGATTTAGCGTCGTAAAAAGCCGGTGAGAGAAGCCGGCGCCTCGCGTTACGTGGTGAATCGTTCTTTCTTATGTCAGAGCTGTTTATGTTGCCAATTTTCTGTTTGTTTGTGATTCTCATCATTTCACATGAGTTTAAAGTGACTTCAAGGGGAATCCTGGCCAACAGAATAACCGATCCCCTTGCAAAACAACGGCAAACCCCTGTCACATCTACCTAATGAATATCTACGACAGGGAAATAACATCTAGTTTTATGAGCACTTTTTCATTTTGTCTCTCCCTTTAAGTATGAAACACTGTTTGCAATCAAAGCTTTCTCTTTCATTTTGTTTCGTTACAAAAGAAGAATAAAATGTACATAGAAATTTATTATATATAAGAATTAAAAATATATCTGTTCAACTTTTTGTCTTTATTGTCGGACATTGAACTTAAACATCCTTTTCTAATCTTGCACGTGATAAATCATGGGAATGATACAAACACACTTTGTGTTGCTCAATTGTTCACGCCCCAAATAATTGGTCACAGATGAAGAAAGAAACAAATTTCCTCAGCAAAATCAAATTATTTTTTTGAAGATTTAATGAGTTTAGGGGAATTCAGAACCCTGTTTGATAGTTCCATGTTTTTTGAAAGCACCAGAACGTTTTGTTTAATAACTTTTAAAGTTTTTCAGTAATTAAGTGAAGCCTTCCTTCAGTGTTTGAGGGTCCAGGAGGAGGAAACCTTGGCGATCCGTCCCTCTAGCACTTTCCAGCTGGTTCTGGAGCGAGGAAAGGGAAACCTTTTTCCAACCTCTATTCCAAACTCCTCCCATAACAGAGCTCCTAAATACTAAGACTATTAGCTTAGCTGCTCTTTAGTGGAACCCAATGCCAGCTGTTTGGTATTCAAGATCTAGATCAACATCAACTATTGGTGAGGTTAAAAACAGATCCAAAACGGAGAGATTGGCTCTTTCTTTGGCGCATCACTGCAGGTGAGGCACCAATCCGCTTCCTGTTGTAACCTGAATGTGCAGTTAAGCTGCATTTTAAGCTGATTGGGGTTAAGGTTAGGAAAGTTGACAGATTTCTTAGACAACCGGGCCAGAACATGTTCAAAACTGCAGCTCTGTTTATATATATATATATATATATATATATATATATATATATATATATATTAAAAACTGGTTCAAGGAAGGTGCAGTCTTAAGGTCATGTGGTCTGATCCAAAAGATGACTGACTGTAGCTCAGGTTGCTAGAGATGCAAATTCTGGTTTTGATAGAAAACGATCATAAATGAATGCAGGTCTACTGAGAACCACGGTCCAGGCTGCGCTGACCCCTGTCCACCATCCAGCTCCACAACTTCTGCTTTACCATCCTGTCGGATTTTACTTTCACATTAAACCCCAAAACCTCATCTGGAAAGCTTTAGTAGCCTTACCTACTAAAATTAATTGAAGACTCCTTCAATTAATCAAGATTGAAGTGTCAACTGCATTAACGCCACAAGATGGAGACACTCTGCACTAACAGTGAAACAAAGGTTTAATTTCTCACTAGAAAATGTAATTTGAACTTAATATTTTGGCATCAAATAGGTGGATACAACGATGCTCCAATGGGAAGAAAATGGTGGTAAAAATACTAAAAAAGAAAAATAAAATAATAATACCAAAAACGCGCCACACGAAACGTGACATAATCTCATCTGCGTTGACAGTTCATGTTAACACCCCCCTGCGTGGAAACTCCGAGCTGCGTGTACTTTCCCAGTGGGTAGACGTTACTTTCACAATGTTCAGACACCAAACGGCAGCGCGAGAGACCACCAGTTGGCTGAGCCCACCAACCACACACACACACACACACACACACACACACACACACACACACACACACACACACACACACACACACACACACCACACAGACAGAGCGCGCGCGCGCGCGCGTCAGAAAAGCAACTCCACGCTCCCACGCACGAGAGGGGCGTCAGTGGTCAGGAAGGAAGTGACATCACTCAGCTGCAGAGGCAGATTAAACGGCGCGTCGAAATATCAGAAGCGACCTGTTTGAAAACGTGTTTTTAAAATTAAAAGCGCAAATAAAAATAAGTTGTCCTTTATTTCTGTCGGAGCTGACGCGACTGTCACCGAACCTACATGTCAGCCTACATGCAACGACATGCAGTCATTTACCAGCAGGATGAATGTTGCTGCTGCTTACCGAACGATTTAGGAGTATTTCCCAAGTCAGTATGTTAATCGGAGGGGGGGGAGTTTACACTGGCTGACAGCGGGCAGGGGGCAAGGGGGCGTTTAGGGGTAAGAGTGGGAAGTGTTTCTCAGACAAGTGTCAGAAGAGGTGTTCACTTTTGACATCATACTTGTGCGATCTGTACATAGAAGGAGGTGAATCAAAACTTGTGTGTTTCTTTAGAAGGTCAAAGATCATCTTTTATACACAGTCCAGTCACATTAATGTGACCATCTGTCAAAAGCCAGAATAACCACCTTTCGCAGAGCGAACTGCTACGAGACGTGCAGGAAGAGAGTCACTTAGGTCCCTGAAGGTCTTCTCTGGGATGTTGAGCCATGCCGACTCTAATGCCGTGGCCAGCTGCGCTAGATTACGCGGTTGAGGATCCATGGCGCGAACAACTCGATCGAGATGGTCCCACAGATGCTCGATTGGGTTTAAGTCAGGTGAGTTTGCTGGCCAGGGGAGGACGGTAAACTCATCCTGGTGCTCTTCGAACCACGCACGTACACTGGCAGCTGTATGGCACCTCGCATTGTCCTGCTGGAAGATGCCATCATCCTGAGGAAAAACAATGCGCATGTAGGGGTGGACATGGTCCGCAAGGACAGATGCGTACTTGTATTGATCCATCGTGCCTTCCACAATAATCAGTGAACCCAGAGAATGCCAGGAAAACATTCCCCAGACCATAATGCTCCCGCCTCCAGCTTGGACCGTTCCTGCAATGGTTGCAGGGTGGTTCCTTTCAGAGGTTTCACGCCTTATACGCCAACGTCCATCTGTCCGATGGAGCATAAAACGCGATTCATCTGAAAACGCTACCTGTCGCCACTCAGTGGACGTCCAGCTGCTGTACTGGCGTGCAAATTCTAGCCTTCGTCGTCGATGAACACCAGTCAGCATAGGTGCACGAACCAGGCGTCCGCTTCGGAGGCCCAGACGCAGCAATGTTCGCTGAATAGTGGTTTGGGAGACACTTGTGGTAGCCCCTTGGTTCATTTTAGTGGTCAGTTGCTCAACGGTAGCCCGTCTATCTGCCCGAACGCATCTCCGCAACCGTCGTTCGCCTCTGTCATCTATGGCCCGTGGTGCACCACATTTGCCACGTCGTTGATTTTGGACAGTCCCATTTTGCCATGCACGGTACACTTTTACCACGGCGGCACGCGAACAGTTCACAAACTCAGCCGTTTCGGAAATGCTTTCACCCTTGGCCCGAAAGCCAATGATCATGCCCTTTTGGACGTCGGATAAATCGCTTCGTTTCTGCATTACGCCAACGATTGAAATGTTTTCCGAAGCCCACACACACCCTTTATATACGCTCAACTGCACTGTGCTGCCACCTGCCTTCTGTGATTGGTTATTTAACTCTGAAGTGGAAAGTACGTGGTGGTCACATTAATGTGACTGGACTGTGTATGTCAGGGGGTGATTTGGCAATGATGTTTGCATTGTTTGTAGCTTATCACCTGATTATGAATGCTGGGATGAGCCGATGGCATGTCATCTTCATAAATTTCCCCACATTTAAGATACTTACTGGAAGGAAACAGTTTTTTCTTCAGAGGAAATAGACAATTGTTGATTTTAGGTTGATTTATTTTCATGTTAAAACAAAAGGGACTCACATTGTGCTTTTATTTTCAGTTTTACTATCTCAAAACAATGTGTATGATTTAGCCTGTAAACCTGGAATTTTTTAAACTTCAGGCTTAATCAGAGTCACATGGTGTGAAGAGATCATAAGTTGTATTTCACATAATTCATCATGATGCGTGCTTGACTCAATCTGTTTTTAAATACACTGAATCTATTGTGTGGCACAGTTTAGGGTTTTTTTTGTGTTTTCTGTTTTGATAGTTGTGGACTCAACGAGTGAAAACTGGAAACTGTTGTAAAAAAAAAAAAAAAAAAAAAAGCCACACCATGAATGATTGGTATCTAGGCCCATGGAATCAGCATTTCTGATCAGGTCTGGCTTGTAAGTGTAATCTTTCTTGACAAGAATTCTCCGCATGGCTGTTCATGCTGAAGGGAGAATAATGAAGACTAATCTGTTTTCTGGAACAAAAAGATCCAGATCCAGGAGTTAAAACGGTTTCCGGACATGGCGAGAGCAAAAATAATAACGCAAATGACGATGATGATTTTCCCTTTCTATAAATTCATCACGTACCAATATGAATCTATGAATCTAGAAAAGTGCCAGGCACATACAATCTGTTTTATGTTGGTTGTGCAAAGTGCTGAAGACAGGTTTGTTATGAATTATGACTGACCGTGTTTAAGGGAACGTTTTTTCCCACGCCTGGGACTTCCAGGCCATGTTTTGTTCCCGCTGAAAAAAACCTGCCAGGACCGGAGATTTAAAATTCAGATAAATGTTTGACCTCATTTTCCAGCTGTAACAGGGAATGGAGTGAAATAATATTTGTCTCAGACAGATGGAAGCAGAAGGAACTTAATTGATCCAAGTTGTCACAAAAAATTGAGTAAAGCATCCACACACATACGACACATTTTATGTTTTTTGTTCTGCTTTTCAAGCTGCAGCACATTTCCACTTCTTTACATCATTTATTGTGCCTAACTTTCACTGAAATAAATGTTTTTTCTCTCTTTTTAAAGTGATAAACTTGTGTTATGAAGCCACAAGCTATGAAGCCCCGCCCCCTTAGATACGCCCCACTTAGACATAAAAGGGAGCCCAGCTGGTGGTGGGCTGAGTCTGAGCACAGAGAGGCTTACAAGCCAGAGCTTCAGCTGGATACAACTTCATCTCAGTGAAGCTGATAGATTCTAGATTTAACAAACCAGAAAAAGCATTTATTTTCTTGGATTATTGCTGAGTTTTTTGAGCCGACACTTCATAATGGCCGGGTTCTTCTGGATGCTGGGTCTCGCTCTTCTCGCTCAGGGCTTCCTGTGTATCCTTGGAGACGTTGAAGTTGGCTGCAAGAAATGGGTTCCAGACACAGAGAACAAGGGCTCCGTTAAGTGTGTTGAATGTCATCCTGGTGAGTGGAAAATCAAAGAATGAAACTATATTTTGTCAGTTTTATGCATGTTTTAAATGACTGTGTAGTTAGAAGGAATGTAACAAGAATTAAACCTTAAAAATGCAGTTCATATTTATGATGTTTGACATGTTTGATTAAAAAAAAGGCACAAGTTCTCAAATTTGCTCGAATTGTTCTGTAATCTTTAAACAGACAAATGAAAATGGAAAGAAAACAATAGTAGCATTCCTTGTTCGGGGAGTTCCTCTGTGGTGGCTGCATGTGACCAAATATAGTTTCAGTGGTTTTTCACCTAATCCCACAACACACACTTTGCTGATACAACTGATTAATCCAGTCTGGGATTCCTCTGAGTAACAGGATTCACACAGATGTTTTACGGCTGTGATTCACAGTTATTAAGAGTTTTGATTTGCCGGGGCAGGTAACCATGTACATGTATGATAAGGTGCAAATATTCAGAGCTGTTGGTGTCTGATTCGTCATTTTGCTTGTGTGGATTTCTTTGCAGGGAATCGGTTGGTCAACCTGTCTGGAACAAATCCTCAAAAGCTTTGCACTCCGTGTGAAGATGGAACTTATACACATCAGTCTTTGAGTTATGAATGTTCGCCATGCATCCAGTGTGTTGGTATGTTACCTCATTAAGGAGAAAAATACATTTCCATTGAAGCTCCATCTCAGTCTGATTTCTTATCTCCATCTTTTGCAGGTGCTCTTGTCCATTTCAAAGATTGTACCCCCAGAAGTAACACACAGTGCAGGTGTAAGGAAGGTCTTCGCTGTGGAGACGCAGGATGTACCTTCTGTGTGGACGAGTGTGGAAAAGGAGAGGAACCTACGAGAAAGCGTATGTATATCTGCAAATACTGGGTTGTGACCATTGAGCAAACTTGATGTTTCTAGCTTAAAAACAAACAAACTGTCTTTTACAGGTGATTGCAGGCCTTGTCCTAAAGGAAAATTTAATGACCAAATTCACCAGGACTGTAAATTCTTCAGTACCAGGTGAGTGACCCTTATCCCTTAAATTTTTTTTTTTGGCTTCTGAAGTGCTGATTTGACAGAAACAAATTAAACTAACTGGGATTCTTTGCCCAAAGGTGTCCAGATCCAACTCATATAATTGTATTCCAAGGAAATGCATCTTCTGACATCATATGTGAACAACCTCAACCTCCGACAATTCTACCTGTAACCAATCCAGAGAAACCTGGTAAGAGAGGATCCAGTAGCATCTCTGTTGAGCTTTTCTGCTTATTTTCAGTGAGGGTAAAATGTATCTTCTTGCTTTGAAGATGGGAACAAAGAACAGCCATGGCCGATGGAGTCGTTTGCGGTCATTGGGGTCCTGATGATGTGTCTCATCCTCTTTATCATCCTTGTGTCGGCGCTGATCCACTGCAAAGGCAAAAAGGAAAAGACACAAAGAAGAACCCCCTCAAAAACACCCATTGTTATTAGTAGCCCTTCAGGTAACGATCATTTATGTTTAAACCACTTTAAGGAGGTAGTATCCAAACGCAGAGTATTAACTTTGCCATATTTGTTCCCCTTGTTACTTAGATGAGCCAAGGACGTTGATTGCTATTGAATGCAGCTTTCATGAAGCCCAGCAGGAGCAGGGAAACAGCACAGAATCACTCATATCCAAGGACTCGGATCAGGAAACTGTGTGAATGGAAGCAAAGTGGCATCTACAGCTGAGGAAAACATTTTAATCCTAAACAAGATGGGATTCGCCAAACTTAGCCATAAGTTTGAAGGACTTTAAAGGAGCAGCGCTGAAATGACAGAACGATGATGAGGTCCCTCTACTGGTTGTTTACTATTTATTCTTTGACTGTAAATACAAACACAAGAGGAAGGGGATTTCTGAGATGGGGGGGGGGGGGGGGGGAAATCCAAGTGGACTTTAACTGTGACTTTCTTTATGTAAATGACAGAAAGCCACCCTGTTCTTCCCCTACTGGAGGACAAAGCAGCTTTATTTAGTGTTTAAAACACTGCACTGTACCTGACATTTAAGTGTTAAAGAAGATTATTCGTAATGTATAGGTATAGTGACCCTGGTGACTGTTTAAGCTACTATTTCTGTGGAAAAGAGAGTTGTATGGTGCATGCTACAGTATTGTTCAATTTGAAAGTACAGTGCAAGTGGGCGTTCAGCTTTTAGTCATTTGTCATACCGAGCCCACGTACGCCTCCCTGGTGCAAATGTTAGCCTTTACCTTTGTTCCATTGATCAACCTAGTTACCTACTGTTTTTTTTAGTTGTTGTCTTTTCTGCTGAGTGTGTTGCACGTATCGTCTGGTTATTAATAGTGCAAGTGCATAAATGAGGCCAAGTGACGACGGCGTCGTTTTTGATCAGCTGAAACCACAGATTTACATGCACGCTATAAAAAGACAAAACCATTTCCGCCAATGAATCAAACATTTACTTTGGTTCAGTTAGTTACCAGCAGTCGTTATATTTGCTAAATTGTTAATGAATACACCAAGGCTTCAGTGTTTTTAAACAACTTGGGCAAACCAAGTTTGCTTCGTCAGCTTCTGATAGGTTGACTCAGAATATTTCACTTGAATGGATATATATACCTGTGAGCGTAAACCTCAGACTACTGTACTTGCAAAAACGGGTTTTCGAGGAGGTCAAAAACTTCTACATTAGTTTCGACCGACTCGGTTCCACCTGAAGCTTATGGAAGCAGATCTTTTGACCGAAGTGATGCATCTTAGTGCAATTCTACTAAATATGAGTAAATGTACATAGATCTAGCAATTGTTAAATAAAATGTGTATTGTAAAAAAGGATTGTATGCTAATATCTGGTTTGAACTGTAAAACTTGAACTATTTCACCTCCACGTAGCTCTGAATATGGTTAATCTTAGCCAGCTGGTTGGCTGGCTATAGAGTTTGATAACAAAAACTTCCTGGGCTTTCCAGCTGTTGCTTAATTGCTAATCAGAAAAGTCCAGAAGGGGTTTTCCCCATGTTGTCCTTAAGCTTCAACCTTGAGGGATTTAAGAAAACCTCAGGAGAAGCACAGGCAAGCTGACTCATGCCTCTTGCACAACGGGGATCACAAGTAACCTTTAATGTCATTCATTAGTCATGGCTTGAATCATTTCAGTGTCATATCGAGGTGATATAAACTTGGCAGCTTTAACTTCAATTATAGGTCATATCAAGGCTTCAGGGTCAAGTGGAAACCCCCCACTGCTGTTCTGTTTTCTGTGAAACTCCTCTACTTGAACTAAGTAGGTGGCCGGGGAGATAAGACCAACAGGAAGTGTTGGTTGGTTTTTTTTAAGTCATATTTCTGGCTTGATCTGTAGCAGGCGTTATTTCTTAACAAAATGGAACAAAAAAATATCGTGTGTGTGTGTATGTGTGTGGGCTTCTGTTGGAAACAAAGTAATTCATCACATAGTGTGTAGACTATGAGTCACTATTCTCAGCCGGGCGGCGTTGGTCTAAGACCTCAGAATCCACCAGCGCCGTCCTGAGAAGAGCAAACACATACGCTGACTGTAGCACTTTACTTAGATTGTCATCTGCTACCTGAGGCGAATGACGCAGTCCTAAAGTATCCTTTCCACCATTTCGTTGAAGTCAGAAAATGGTTTCATTCTGTGTTGTATTTAAAGTTTTACATTGTACTTTTATCACATTTTTCAAACACCAAATAAATGATATATTTTTTATTTGTTGTGCTTTTATACAGAACAGCTGAAACAAAAAAACATACTCTCCAGCAAAGAAGTGGCCACATATATAAGGAAAAGAAGAGGAGGAAGTAAAACAAAGAATTCAATTCAGATCAAACGGAACAAAAGCAAAAAAAAAAACGAAACAAAAAATCCCAAAGTTTTTAATCATCAGGATGAATAATTAGTATGAGGTAATTTCCCACAAAGCGAGTTCCGACAGACTCTTTGGTTTCCTTTGCGCCTGGCAAGTAAAGGGTTAATTTAGTGTAGAAATCTGAAAAGTGTGGCATTTGTGTAACTGCGACAAGCGGTTCATTTGTAAACATCGACAATTAGACAATGTAGATTTTTTTTTTACCTGCAAAGACTTTTTAAAACTGTCATGAAAAGCCAATAAAATACTCTGCTCTGAGGTTTAAACGTGACAAAAAAAAAACTTTAGGAGGCATGAATACTTCTTTTCAGCATTGAATAAAAAAAAAAAAAAAACCCAAAACCTTCTCATGTTGATCAGTTTATCAGTTCTCAGGTTAGTTCATTTGATTGTCACTGTACAGCTGTAAACAATAACACCTGAAAACAAACACAAAGGTTGCGCACACATGCAAGCGCAGGGGATTAAAACCAAGTTCACGTGTCATCAATCTCACTTCTTTTTCGGCCTTCGGAGTAAACAGTTTGTGGTTAAACCAAACTGGAGGGTTTTGTTTGGAGCCAGGAAACGTACAACGAATCGTATCTGAGCTGAAGTCAGGTGAAAACCGAAAGGGTTGAGCGGTAAAAAAAACATTTGGCTACTGATAAAAAAAAAGCAAACATTAATGCTATTATTGTTAAATTAAACACTAAATATACACATTTTTAAAAGTACTTCAACAAATTAAACATTTCCCTTTTGGTTCTAGTGTCCAAAATGCGATAATAATGCGTCCTTGCTTTACTAACCTAAAGTGCTTGTCTTGGTTTTTCTTTCAGTTTTTGATGATAAAGCAATAAACAATGAGAACCCTTTGTTAGATTAAAATTATCTTATTTAAAAAAAACATTTCCCATCAGCACAATCTGCTTATTGTTGCTTGCATCCTTCCCTTTTCTCTTTGGGTTTACTCCGTCCAGATTTATCCACCTGTCGTTTTGTCGGTGGTATGAACGTCGGTTCCTCAAGGGTTGGGTCCTGGGAGCCAGACTGGGCGGTGGGAAGCGCCTCACTGGTCTGACCTGTAATTGAAGCAAACAATGTGAATGGAAAGCCGTTTTTTCAACGACGAGACTCATTCATCCTGTTTGGTACCAGTTTGTCCTGCTTGGAAGCTCTCTGGGACTCGCACTTGGCCCTGGAAGGTCGGGTCCAGCTCCTCTGCTATGTTTCTCATCTGCTGGGCTTTTCTGCAACGGCAGCATTATTAGATGCGTAACACGGAATCGATGCAGTAATGGTACAGATGCTTTATTTCCTCACGGTAGGGCGTGAATGGGGCTGGGTGGCTGGTTCTCCGGTGAGCAGTCTTCAGTCGGAGAGGGGAGACCCTCCGAGTCGAGTCTTTCTCGATACACCTAAAGAAGAAGACGAAGTCTCTTATTGATCCTGTTATTTATAAAACTAATTAAACCTTTATTTCCTGGTACCTGTCTTTCTCTAGCAGTTTGCCTATCGTAGTGATTCATCATTGCTCTGTGTTCGTGCCAGGATCCTGGCCCTTCCAGTTCACGAGATCTTCGCTTTGCCTTAATTTCCTGCTTCTGCATAAATCGTGCAATTTCCTACAGCAAAACAAAACAAAACAAAAATAAACAAATCAAGGTAGGATATTTCACAAGAATGAACAAAACACAGGAATTCACCACTGTACCTCATCTTGTGCAACCTGAGCTACCCTGAAGTCCCCCTCTGGATAGGAACTGCGTAAAGACGCCTGCAAAGAAAGAAAAGAGGATTATTTATTTTTATTGTCCTCCTGTAACAAAATCTTCACCTTCAGCACCACATTTCTCATGTTAGATCCACAAACGTCAATGTCTTATTGGGGTTTTAAGTAGTAGACCAACACAAACGAGTGCAGGATTCTAGTGGAAGGATTCTGATGCTTGTTTTTCCCTTTCAAATAATCTGAAAAGTGTGGCCTGCATTGGTATTTTTCCCATCCTGATTCAATGCAGTTACAGCTGGTAGTCCTTTGAGGAAAGTCTGTAACAGCTTTGCACATCTTGAGACAAATGTTTGCTGTGTTTTCCTCTCAAGATACGTCTGGCTTAGTCAGATTTGATGGGATTTGTCTGAAAACAAAGCATCAATTCTCAATTAGATTTAGGTCTGGACTTTAATTAGGCCATTCAAAACACTCAAATATGCTTTGATCTGTAGGTTGTAGTTCTGGCTGTACGTTTCAGATCGTCGAATCTTGACTTGTTTTCAGTCCATTCACCATCAAATAAACTCCGACCATCTTCCCTGTCCTTCGCCACAGCAAGACGCCATCAGCTACATTTTTCTCAGTGGTGATTATGTGTTCACTGTTAATCTGCCATTGCTACTGTTTGTAGGTCAAAATGCTTCATTTTAAAATCATCCAAACATAAACATCCATCCGCATGTTTCTGAGCCTTCTAGAAGGCGTGTGGTAAATTTTAAACATAATTTTGTATGGTTTCGTTTCAGCACACTCTTCTTTAAAGATCCGATTTATGCAGTGTGTGCCAGAACATTTTATTGTAAAGTGATATCTAGACTCTGAACTCTCATCTAGCGAACTTGTCTGGGCTCCACACCCAGGATCAGATGTTATTCAACAGCAGCTGGGAAACCAGACTGTCTCCTCAGGTGTGAACTCTGTCCTTCCCAGGACTTGCTCTGACTTGTTCATGACTGTCTGATCTCATGGCCTCATCATCCGCATGGTGCCAAATAAATCTGGCAGGAATTTTGTTGTGGAAAAAAACCCAACTATTACCAAACACTGTCAGGTGAAATCACTCAATCAGGTTTATTCATATATTGTGCACAATACAGAGAGCTTGTAGGTCAATCAATAATGAAGCAGTTCTGGGTGAAAAACTCTCCAGAAAGAGACGATACATGAGTTTTCCACCAAGGATAAGGGATCCTAAACAAGGGGCGAGACGGTGTGGTTCTGATGCAGCTGTAGAAAACAACTCCCAAGCTTGTACATGTAACCCAAACAGCTTTATTCGGTGGAAACGTGCAAGAAATTAGAATAAACCCAGCGTAATTTAACTAGCAGATATTACCTTATAATAATTTTCTACTACAGATTTTTACCTACAAGTGTTTGGGAATCGATTGTTTTTACGACAACTGGAAACAGTCAAAAAACCTGTTTTTTTAATGACTATAAAAAAACTAGGTTTTTTTACGACCGTTTCCAGTAACGCTCCAGAGTTACGATGGCTTCCCGTCTTTATCCTGCCTGTTAATTTGTGTCGACAATAAAGGCTTCCTTAGATTTGCACATGTGTCGCATTCTTTCCATTTTAAGATTGAAAATTTTTTCATAACCAAACTTCTCCACAACTTTATTCCAGTAATATCTGCTTTGTTCTTTGGCCTCCATTAATTGTTCACTAATGCTCTGTAGAAAATGTTTGAGGTTCACATGACTGCTGGATTTATAACGGGTACGACTGCAATGATTTCTCGAATGATTCAAGTTCCTCGATTATTAAAATTCCTCATGGAAAATTACCTGCCCCGAAGCTTTGTTAAACGAGGTTTTATTAGTTAGTGCATCGTGTTCCGGCCGGGTGATTATTTCTGTTGCGCAACGCTCTCACTTTTGCAAATTACCCGTTTACGAAAGCTAAGCACTAGTAGTATAAAGTTCTGGGGTATTTCATTGAGTGATGATAATGTCTGGGTTTGTATCTTTTTTTGGGGGGATATATAAGCATCCGTAAATTGACTGGCATGATGCCTGGAGTACAGCAGCCTCTCTCCTCCCCGAGCTGCTGCCTGGTGGCCATGAAGAGCGAACAGCAGTGAGCGGATAGACTCAGTACAGCGGGTGACTATGCTGTGCTGTAGTTGATGCTTACTGCAAGTGTAGCTTTAAGAACAAAAGGGAAAATAAATTCCCAATCATCCTGGTCACAAAAATGGGCGACAGAGTGCATTGTGGCGGTACACAGCGGGTAGATGTGTTTCAGTCGCTCATATGGACATAGAAGCCACAAATGGTTGGGCAAAGTGAGAGTTCACCTATTAAATGGACTGAAGATGAATACATGAACTAAAGACTGGAGTATAGACAGTTTTAGGAGTGTCTTTGTGAGCCTGCCTCTTTATTATTAAGTTGAATATTTCAGATTTTCATATATTTTTTTTCCAGGTCAATTTCTCTAAACTACATAAAAACAATCGTATAGAGTCACAAATACAAAATACAAAAATTTGAGCCGATGTTTTTATCCGATAGTAATACTGGTGTTATGGTTGAATTTACCAATATTTTATTTTATCAAATTTTATTTGATTACTCGATTAATCATCAGAATAATTGATCGAATATTTGATTACTAAAATTTACAACAGCCCTAATACAGAGAGTAAATTAAGTTTAACGAAAGTGGCCTCTCTTTCCTGACGGAATGACTAAATAATTTCATTTAGGAGTGAAAGAAATACCTTTTTTTTTGTGAAAAGCACTTTTAAAAAATAAATAAATTTAAATTTCTCAAAACCACATATCCTTTCCTTTTGTGCTAAAAAAATGCTTTTTTTTGTTTGTTTGTCTATATTCCAAAATTCCAATAGCACAGTTAATGGTTTTCCAAAGGAATTTTCATAATCTGTAAAACGTCTTTGATCCCTTACCCTCCTCAGCTGCTTGTCTTCCTCCTCCTGAAGCTTGCGGGCCAGTTCTTCATCTTGTAGGACCTGATGCAAGTCTCCCAGATCCAGGCCTGCCTCACTTGGCTCTGGTTGCAGAGAAGCCCCTAAGGGAGAAAATTCACTGTGAATACAGTAAAACATATTGCCAGATTGATCAAATAAATAAATGACTCAAAGCCCAAGGTTATTTGGAATCACACCAAGAAATGAGAGGATGGAGTTGGAGAAGTCACTATGCAGATCAAGACTTGATTGGTAAAAATGCAGACACTGAAGAGATGTAAAGTTTCTAGACTGAAAACAGAAAATAAATTTCCACGTCAGACACCAGAGCCACAGGTGAAGCCCACTCCCACAGCAACGATTGAGTAAAGAGTGAGAGATCAGATGGGAAGAACACATTGGAAGTGTTCCCCTGTGCAGACTCAGAGCTGGCTGCAGGTCGGGGTGTTACCTGCTGCTACGTGCCTCGACCTGTGTCTGCTCGAAGCCCTGCTGCTGCTGAAGCTTTGGCTACGATGCAGCGCTCTTCGCCTTGGACGCTCCAGTCTTCTCTCCGCCTCCTGCTCCTCATCTGAGCTTAACGTTTCTTCTGTGATCTCATGCCAATGCCTGCGTTCGCTCGTCACCCTCTTTACTCTGGTCTGATTCGCTTTTCTCTCTCTGTTATTGTCAATGTTTACGTATTTGTGTTCGCTCCAACTTGCGCCTCTGTCAAAGACATGAGGTTCTCCACTACTGCGGTCATAAACCTCTCTGTTATAATTACGCCTGTCTTGGTCTGCTCTGTGATCTCTCCCAAAGCTTTCGCCGCGCGACGATCTCCTCCTCTGCCTGATATCTCCATGGAAACTGTGCCTGGTGGCGGCGGCTCGTTGGAAGGCTCTCTGATGTGGCTGGGAGTCACCATAGGAGACCTCACTCCCATAAAGCGCCTGGCTGTCTCTGCTTTGAGTCCTTATCTGCAGCGGCGCCCCGCTGCCACCAACCTTCACAGGCACGCCCCTCTCCTGCAGGAGGTGGCCGAGCATCTCCCACACCTTCAGGCTGTCGTCCTGCTTCCTGACCGGACCTCTCTGATCGTCCTGGAAGCGGACGCGTTTATCGGGGTTCTCCTTGCAGCTCCAGGTTCTCGCCAGGTCTCTGTTTCTGTGTCTGCTTCGGTCGGGTACGCTCACCGATTCGCTGCGGTGACATCGCCTTTCGCAGGCCTCGGCAGGCGTACTGTCTGCTTCCTGAGGCCTGCCTTCATGTTCATCGCTGTCATAATCCACATTCCTAGATATTCTCCATTGCACGTTATCGTTTTCGTAATAGTCTTCATCACAGTTTTCGCGCTCCTCCTCCCTGCCAGCTAAGACCTTTGTGAAGCTGCTGCGAGTGCACAGACTCCTGTAATTCCTCTCTTGTGGGGATCTTAAAGAAGCCTGTCGTTGACGAGGCGCCGTATTTGCCCCGTCATACAGGCGCCGGGCCCAAAAGGAGAGCTGTTCAGTAAAAACAGTATCCGAGTCTTCTGACTCCTCATCTATAGGCTCTCTGAGCTCAGGCCTTATTTGCCTGCTTGTCTCTACATGTCCTTGATTTGACCATGAAGTTGTGCTGCTCAGAGATGCTGCTCTCCTGGGAGAACAAGTCTGAGGCCCAGTTAACCCTGAACCACGATGAGAGGTAGAATGCTGCCACCTGCTGGTGACAGGCGAGAACTGCTGCTGTCCTGGGTGAGAGCTGCTGAGTGTGTGGTGGTGAGAGGATGGCAGCGCAGGACCACTGGTGCTGCCTTTACCATTGATAAACATGCAAACAAAAGCAATAAGGATGATAGAGTCTGTTAGTGGATGGTGAAAGACAAGTGCAGTTAATAACAACCTTAAGCTGCATTAAAAAAAGCTGCAAGTAGCTTTACACATTTAACAGAAATGTTTTCCGTTTACAGACAACAATGTGAAGCATGCTTAAAAACACAACATGCGACGCAGATAACAGATTTAGAGCAAAATATATGGCTTCAAATCTGTTTTGAGACAAAGGACATGCTTCAAAAAATACCAAAGTGATATTACACTTTGATTCACATTTTTCATATACAAACAAACACAAAATATTGTATTTCATTTGTAATTAAGACAATACACCAGAGCCAATCCAATATATGCCTAACTGGACCGTCTATCATCTCTAACCCAGAAATCAGACTCAATGTCACTGGGGCTACGTCCAGAAAAACGTCTAAAGAGGCAATAAAAACAAAACCTAGCTATACAAAAAACAATCAATCAATCAATCAAAATGGTCATCAATTTGTCAAAATGAAAAAATGTACCTTCATGAAAATCCTCCTGGTCTTGACTTCTCCTGACCTGCTGCTCCTCCTCTTCCTGCAGCTGTTTAGCTATTTCCTGTGAAAACACATTCATACGTAGAACTGTATAAAATCAGTCTGAATGCATTTTAAATCAGTTAGAATTACCACAATATTTCCATTTGTTAAATGGCAGAATAACTAATCAATCATCGCCTGATGACTTTGCACCATCATCCTTTGGAAGATCAAGGGAGAAATTCATTACCCCCCATAGAACAAGGTTAGTACCAACATGGGCTGAAAAGCCACGTAGGTAGGAAGAAGACAACAAAAAGAGTCAGAGTCATGGATACACCATGTGGTCAGGTGAAACTAAAACTGAAGTGCCAGGCCATAAAGACTATTGTTAAATTCAGAGGAAAAAGGAATAAGCTTCAAGCTCTGTGGTGTGGGGGAGTTTTGAAGCAGGAGGAAGTTGGTCTCTAAATAGATTAGATGAAATAATAAGGTAAAAACATTATGTAGAAGTATTAAACCACCACCTCCAGACAGAGAAGTTATAGCTTGGCTACATTATTATTGTTATTAAAAAATTATTATTAAAAAATAGTTATCTAATTTAACGCCAGACAGTGACAAATAAAAAGGTTGCGCATTTTGTCCGTACAAAGATTTGTAAGTATCTGGTTGCAACTGTATGGTCACGCTTAATTTGGAGTAAAGTTTTCAGTAGTGAATAATAATCAACATCTTGCATTGGATTACATTTTAAAATAGTTTCTCAATACCATCTATTAGGCACTGAAAAGCTTCTCAGACACATGAAAGGAAGGAACAGAATTATCTGAAAAATACAAATGTCAGCAGAGACACTAAAAACGATGCAAAGTGAAGAGACCAACAATGAGGATCTTCTCAGTCTACTGTTCTACCTTCATTAGTTCTCAAACTACACACTAAAATCTTACAGTTTTTATGACGTGGTATGAATCATCTCTCATCTGTGGGTGTTTTCCATCTGAATTAATCAGCAAACCTCTTTTCCTCTAGTTGTTTTAAACAAGCAGCCAGGTCTGACATGAACACCAATAAAAAGAAATGCATATATAAAACAGCTGATATGTAACACTGTCTGTTGGGATTGCTACAGACTATCATTTCTACTAAAACTTGTGACAGGAAAGAGAATTCAAAGCAACTTTGATTCTTGATGCACTGTTACTTTCAGCCAGCAGGTGGCAGTGTTGCACAGACTGAAACAAGACAGAAAAACAACAGTAACTTCTTTACAAAACATTCAAAAAAGAATCCTTTTTACCGCTTTGTTTTGGATTATAATTTTACTTTTACCTCTTAATTTATTTATTCCTGGGAAACTGTTTCAGACTAAAAGTGACAAAAAACAAAATTAATCATACTAACAGGAGGAGCTGATCTTTCATTCCTGACCGGTACAGGTCAGTGGGACACTTGTACTCTAAGTGATATTTTGTGATCAGGGGTTAAAAAAACCCACCACTTGGTCTCTGTCCTCTCTCAGGTGGAGGTCGTGTCACACCTGGGTGCTGCTTTCTAAGAAAAGCAACTAATTTCGTTCTCCAAAGATCAGCAAATTCTCCTTGAGTATTTCATGAAATCTCTCTCTACAGGCTTCTTTTGCAATATAAATCAAAACAAACAGCAAGCACAGCTCCTTTTTGTCTGCAGCAGGGGCCACTTTGCCAACATCAGCACATAATTAGCAGCTTGCCATGACAGGTTAGGTATTTAGAGCCACAGGGATCTGGCATTTAAAACTGCACACCCCAACGCCTTCTGTTTCTTAATTAAAGACAACCTAATGGGAGGCAAATGTTTATCAACCACTTTGGATTGGCCAGTTATTAAATAAGGTATTAACAGACCTCAGCACAAGGGCTGATGGTTTGTTTAATTTCAAAGTAAACATTTACATCGATGCATACGCAAGAGGTAGACAGACCTAAAGAAAACGTGAAAAAAAACTTCAAATACTGCAAGCTGTTTCTCTATAAATTAAAATATTTTGCTTTAAAAAAACTAACACCTGTTTCTTCTTAACATTTGGTCAATTGCAGGTCAGTTATGATTACCAAAATGATTTCTATATGCTAAATGCTTCCTTGTGATTCACAAGTTTACATGAACGTCCTTTGTATTTGGTAGAACTGCTTTTGTAAAGTATTTTGGGTATCTTTCCACAAGCTTCTCACATAGTGTGTTGTTCACACACACACCTCTCCAGCTCCCCCTAAAAGATTTCCATAGGCCTGAAATAAAGGCTTTCTCATGGCCACTTCAAAACAGTGACTTTGTTTCCACTTTGTAACTAATTTTCCTGTACGATTGGGGTTATTGCTCATTTGGGAGACTCATTTTTGGCTGTATTCTTCTCAGCTGTTTTTCCAATATTTATATGTAATCATATGTTTATTTGGTGAAGTGTGCCAGCAAAACACAGCAATCACATGATGCTGCCACCACAGCACCTCACAGTTGGGATGGTGCTGTCAGGCTTCCACATTTCCCCTCCACATCATGACTATTGCAAAAGATTCAACTATACAAGAGCGCCACAGCGCTCAGAAAACCCAGACTATGACACAATCGCTGTCACTCTTTCCTCAGGAAACTGAGTCAGCTTTATTAAAGCAGCTTTGTCTCTTTCAATATTCAACTAAGCGTATAAACATGAATTTAAACCCGACCTTTTCAGCAAAGATGAATGGCACTCCCTGTCTTTTAAGAATGTTCTTTTATACGCAGGCTCGTCTAGAAAAAGGAAACTGCCGCGTAAAGAAAAATATTATGGTGGAGCAGCCTTGAGGCACAGAGTGCTGGACCAGATGGGGAGTTTTACTGCAGAGCACTGTTTTTTTCTTTGCCGTATGCAGCGTAGCTGTTTGTTTCTAATGATTTAACGTAACCCAGGGTGAAGTTTTAGGATTGGCCATCAGGGGAAGATGAAAACAAGCGAGAAGTGATTGATGCTTGCCATCTGGCCCCACCATCATGTCCAGACAACATTCTGTTCCTTATAGCAGCTTTTCCTTTTTTTTTAGAGTAATAAAACAAACTGTTCAATTGCAAAAACAACAAGCATTAAGAATAACATTAGATCACTAGTTAGTTAGGTAAAACCCTGTCAAGATTAGAAAATACATAGGAAAATCCAGATAATTTCCCTCCAATGCACTGCAAAAACACTTACCAGTTTCTAGTGCAAATATCTTGGTATGCTTTAAATAAGACAAAACTAACTTACACGTAAATTTTCAGCAAATATAGGAGCTTGTTTAGGTCAATTCCTTAATATTGATGAAAATGTACTAGTTCCACTGGCAGATTATTTCACTTATTAAAAGATATTTTCCCTTGTTATAAGTGAAATAATCTGCCAGTGGATCTAGTACTGTTTTGTCACTAATAATGAATTATTTACTTAAAACAAGCTCCTATATCTGCTGAAAAGTTAACAGTAAGTTAGTTGTGTCTTTTTTCAAGGGTACTAAAATATTCACACTAGAAACTAGACAAAAACATAAGATTTTGTGTTTTGCAATTAACTGAAAATCTTGTAAAACTAACTGAGAATACTAAAGTGGTTAAATGTAGAATCAGCCACCAGAGAAATTGCTACAGGAATCATCCAGATGAGCAGCTGACAGGTTGGGTTTCTGGTTAACAGCTGGCTTGTCTCCTGCAACCCTCTGGAGGGACAGGGATTCATCCCAGACCCACTTTTCTGGCAATTACTGACTCAGTTAATTATGAGAGCGAAAGCAAAGTTGAGCATATTTCACTCCCTGCTCTGCTCTTGACAGGCAAATGTCCAGAGCGTCATACTTTTTTTAGTTCCTATGGAGACATGTGATCTTCTAATTAATTCACCGAACATGTTTTACTTTTAGTCTAATGTCTGAAAGCGATTCAGTTCACCCTTTTAGACCGAATGTAGCTGTGATGATCCTGCCAAATTGCAGTACCATAATTCCACCACACTTGGCGCTATCTGGAAAATTCCAACAGTTTCTGAAAGACGTTGCACTTTCCAGCCAATATCAGGTTATTACGGTAATTTCACCAGCAGTAGCAGGAAGTGAAATTAATCTGAGTGGAGCTCTTTTAGCAGACGGTAAATTACGAAAATTACTGCTAGATATTGAAAGTTTTAGTTGTTATGGATAAATTGGTAAATATATTTACTGGAAGGACATTTAAAGAACTGTGTACAATTAAAATAACTAGACGGACATTTGAAACATAAGACTCAAAGGACTAAGTTATGATTAATTAGCATTAGCTTTTTTTCTTATTTTAATAACTAGACCACTCAATCACTGCTGTCTGAATAAAGTGTCATTTTCTTCTTTCAGTCCGCTGTGCTCTAAAACTGTGGCTCAAAAAGGAGCTACAGTTAAAGTCAAAATTTTAAACTTTCTTGTTTTTGGTTTTTCCAAATACTTGTTTGGCCTCACAAACAAGGAATTGTAAATGACCAGCAATAACATGAGAAAGTCTTGGCATTTTTACATAAGTGCTTATTGTGCAGCAATAATCAAAAGTTTGTCTTTATAATGTAGATTGACTTTATCAAGCTTTTCCCAGTGTTGGTTCAGTACAGCGTGGCAGAGGTTTAAGATATTGCTAACATAATTGGCACCTCGTCAATTCGTTTATTAGCCCCTTGCTGTTCCAACGGTAGGCTGCCAGCTGGTAACTACACCCTTTGCCTCGTAAACAAAAGGTATAAGCATGACTCAAAGTCCTTATATTGCTCCAAAGTTGATGTTCTTGGGATTAATGGCAACATTTATCCTTCTGTGTCACCTGGACACAGAAGGATCCGTGTTTTCCTTACTACTAAACTTCCAAACATTCCAGTTCAATAAAATGTTCCAGAGCGAACGGCTAAGTCATTTCAATGTAACCAGCAGCTGTGGAGAGCCGATTATGTATTACTCTACCTCACCTCACAAGTGTTGTTTACATGTAAACACAAAAAGCCAGCATCCTTCACCTGAGACTGAACCTGAATCCTATTAGTACCTCCATGTTGTGTTCACACCATATGTGAAGACTGACGCTCATATACTGTATATTGACTCTTTTTATAAAGAAAAGACATGAAACATCTTAGAGACAAGTTGTGCAAGCTATTCATGGCGCTATTAAGGTTGGTAAGATATCAGGATCTGTGTTGTGTTATCCTGCTACTCTATGTGCATTCCTGACTTTTTTCCGAAATTAAATTTTTATTGCCATATTAAAAACAGGAACAAACACTAAAACATCTGCAATTTGCATATGATGGAGGTTTTCCTAACATATAAAGGAACATTGTTACTTTAAAATGTTTTTTTAAAGTATAAAATTTATACCTCATCATCCTGCTCCCTCCTGTGTGCCTCCTCAGCACGTCGCTGGAGCTCTTCTTGAATCACCCGAGCGTATTCAAAGTCCTCCTCTTCCCTGTGCAACAGGAAAGGAAATGGCTTCTTATGCTGATGATTTACTAAAACAAATAATCTGATCTCAGAGCAAACACACTGCATGTGGGAAATTCCCCACAATCCCTTTTTGGAGCATCAGAGTGAGTTGAGAGAGAAGCTGGAGAGACTTACATTTGTCTGGAAACCTGTCTGAAGAGGGCGCTCTGCTGGGCCCGCTGCTGCTCCTCCTCATGCTGCAGCCTCCGGGCTACCCGGATGTCATTTTGCACCAGTTGGTTCTTCTGGATATTGGTGGTGTAGTATTGCTCAACTAAAGGCAAAGAACAAAATTTATACCGATATAGATTGGATCTGTGTTGATTTGGACTTTAAATGTATCCTACAAGAGTGCTGTGCAACGATTCATGCAAACAATGACTGTTAAGTAATAGTACACAACTATTGAATCATAGTTCAATGCAGTCAAGCAGCTCAGTTACTTGGTATTGTGAGGTTTGGCTATGATTTATTTTATACTTACTCTCCTGCTCTTGCAGGCTGTGTGCCAACACTCCATCCTCGAGCACAGCAAAGGTCTGGCAAACTGAAACAACAGACACCGGCAGCACTTCAGTGTCCAATCAACAGTTGTTAAATATTTAGCAGCAATAAAAGATGAATTGTTAATATAAAATGTAACTAAACCAAATGCACAACCATGTGGGACACCAGTGAAAGAGCATATTTGGATTTACAACTTTCTATTTGACTAAATCAACAAACTACAGAAAACTGATGAGAGGTAGTTTATCTAATGCCATGGTAACTGGACATTGTTTTCATATTTCAAGGAACATAACACAATGATCCATTGAATTAGGTATGAATGATATATCGGCATCAACAGTGATAGTCAATTTTTAACACTTCAGTACTGACAATTACATTTGTGCAGATTTTAAAAACTGATTTTATTCCCATTTTACTGTTGTCAGCATTATGTGGTTGTTTCTTCGTGAAATGGTCAGAAATAGATCAGTAAATATAGACGATAGCAGAAATATTCATACTGGCCCAGATTTCAAGTTGTCTAAAGCACTTTGAAATACCTTGCTGCTGAAATGTGCTATACAAATAAAATTTGATTGATTGATTTTGATTGATTTTCACATCGGTGCATCCTTATGTTGAACCTTATGATCTCAAGCCTGAGACTAAAATGTATTGGATTTAGCAAGAACAATGTAATAGTTGATTAATAGTTGATCTAATAGTTGATTAGCAACAGATTTTTCCAACACTTTAGACATTTACAAATATGATCGATACATTTTAACATAATTAAATCAGGTTTCAGTGCACCGGCTCCTTTTTAAACACAACCAACTCGTGAAGTTTTCAACAATCTATTCTGCTTCACATACTGATTATAGCAAATATATAGTCTATTTTTTATTTGCTAGTACCTTGTTGACATTTTTAGCATTGAAAGGGAAAAATAAACTCTCCAAGACTCTGAGTCGCTTCAGGATGCCTTGAGAACAGCTTTTTATTTTAATAACTGCTTTTCACACAACGGCTAAACAGCGCAGCTATCATTTTTACATAAATTACAGTCTAAGTAAATTTCAGTGTCCCTGAAATCTAGATTTTAACAAGACACAGACTTTTAATCAAAGCATGCATGTGGTTAAAATTAGCCCTCATCACTTATTTCATAAAGATGTGTGTGCACAGCTGTTTCTCAATTTAAAACAAGAATGTTTTGCTGAAAAACTCTTAAGATTGAAGTGATTGGTAGCAGCAGTGGACATAAACAAATGAGCATGCAAAGCTTGTGAACTATAACCTGCTGCCTCTGAAACAGAAAGTGTTCTGGTTCAACATTTAAGACGCTGAGGCAAACAGAGTTTAAATCTTATTTTATGAAACCAATATCTGCTGCTTGTGTTGTAAATCATAATTTATCAGCCATTATATTTGTTTTTCCCCCTCATGCACAGAAAGACATGACAGAAACTAAAACACAATTTTAGACAGCCTGAGTGTTTACACATCTGTCAAACAAACTGAAGAGTAACTCAAATAAACACACAGCACCATTGTTGCGTTTCCTTCCTCTCAATTTCTAAAGCTCAACAACTTTCAGTGATCAGATAACAAACAAGCTACCAGGTTTCGAAAAAAGTAAAAACCTTTTATTTACAATAAAGGCTTTCAAATACAAAGCAAGTAGCAAATGACACGACTCAATGTGAGGGTAATATACTGAGGTCATTATGCGCAGACAGCAGGAGCCATCTGTTCAGCTCGCTCACGACTGAAACATTCAAGAATTTGACTCCTTCCACACTTGAAGACTGCTTCACTGCATTTATATTTCTGTGCGCTCCTCAAACTGCCTGCTGCGTTTTTAAACTCGACATATTGACAACTACAGTGGCCCAAAAATGTTCCTATAATTCAGAAAACCAGACACATAAAACCCCAAAATTACAGACCATACATGCACTAGTAACAAAGCATAACGGGGAAAAAACAACTAGAATTTCTAAAAAAAAAAAAAAAAAAAAAAACTTATTCAAAATTGTGCATTTTCTTGCAGTTTTCTCATACTTTTAAGGCTAAGCTTTTAGGAATTCACTGGTTCTGTTTTTGTTTATCTTTTGTTTGGTGTTTTGGTTCCATAAGTGTTTTAATTGCCTTCAGATTTTTTCCCACTTTAGCAACTACTAAGTTTCTACATCTGTTTAAGATCAACATGCCATATTTCAAATGTCTCCAGGTTTAATGTCCAATGTTTGACTCCTACAGTCAGACGTTTGTTCAAATAACAGCAGATAAGTTTAATGATCCAGTTTGCATGCATGTCATTGCTTGTTTGAGATTTTATTTGTCTTCTTATATGATTAAGGGAGTGAAACATGGAGTAAAATGTGAAAATGTGAATGTTTTGTCAAACTATTTATTTTCTTCCTAACTTTTTCAGATTTAGTAAACCTCAGAAGGAGATTTACTTGTACAGATTTTTAAATACCACAGAGGAACTCTGTGAACCAGATCAAATCAGGATTTTATTATTCATCAAACAACAAAGAACTGCTCTGGAGTTAATAACCAGCACAGCTGCCTAACAAATCATTTTGTCATCGTTCTAACGGTTGTTCTCACAAAGGGCTGTTAGGAATGCCATATTTTTTACCATTACATTCCAGGTGTCATGTTTTCACTGCGTCATTTTTTCTTGCCTAATAATGTCCTGACCATCTACAGAAAGCAGTTAAATGCTCTAAACATATTATTTCCTATTAGTCAAAAAATTATTAGCCGACTCAATCAGAAAATGGATGAGAGTTTCCTTCTATCGGAGCCACTTCAAAACATTTTGAATAACAGATTTTTCTATTCACTGCTGTGACATTTGACCAGCGTGAGAGCGTTGACGCTTGTTATACCAGACATCCTTTATGTTGTTAGCACAAACTTTTTTGTCATGTCCAAAAGTCTGTGGAAGCCTGTTTTATTCTTTAGGATTATCAGATAGATAAAAAGGTCACAAGGGAGTGTTATTTACTTGAAGTAAATATCCTCTAATGCCCCCCAAAGGCAGGAGAATGTAAATTATTCACCCTATTATATGGAGCATTGCAATAGTTGATGTTTCAAACCTAGCCAAGATGTTCAGAAATCACTGAAAACAAATTAGAAAGATGGGAGTGAGGAAAACATGGATTCATCACAACTCTCATTTTAGTTTAATAGTGCAGTTTGATGATCATTTGTGCAACACTATGTACGATCAAATGCTATTGAATACACAAAGCAAAACTGATTCTCTTCTTTTTTTTTTTTGCTGCAGACTAGAAGGAAGTTATATTTTTGTAGAGTACCAGCCCAGACACCACTAAGCCCTGAAGGGGTCAGTTTACGCCAAAAATGAAGCCCATTTGCCCCTGGAAGCGTCAAACTATTCCAACGAAGACATTCATTGCCACTTACACCTGTTGTGGAGCTTAGGGGAATATCCGCTAAATGGATCTTCAACCTGCATGTCGGCGAGGGAGGGGCTGAATCCAAATCCCGACCTCATCCGGCAGGGCAAAGTGACGGATCGGAACAGTTCCCTTTTAATTCCAGTATAGACAGAAGAGCTAGCAGATGTAGAGACAGGGGGGAAAAAATGGCGCGTCTTGTCTGGCATGAGCCTAAATGAGGGTGCGGTTGTGTCTGAAATGTAGTTTAACTTGTTTTTCCTAACTCCTTTAAAGTGTGGTCACATTACGAATTGTGTGCAACAATGACAGCTGAACAGGTTTAGAGAAAGGAAGTGAGGCATTCAGGCCTGATGGTAAAAGAAAAAAAAACATATGTTCAGAGCAAATCCAGGGGCGACTACCGTAAGCTTCTTAACAACGGCTTCTAACAAGCCTGTCTGCTTTCTAAGAGGATAGTAAATCAGAAAGCACACATTAGGTTGCAATGTTTATACACAAGAGGGTAAATGTTAGGCACTCTACTGTTGGATAATTACTGAACAGGAAACTATGACCTGCATGATTTGTGATGGACAGCTTCAGCCTACTGAGGAGAGCTGACAGGAAATCATTCAGGACAAAATTATGCAGATTATGATGGGCATGCAGCTCCAGGGAGCAACACTTCACACACACACACAGACTTCTTCCATCTCCATTGCTACTTGGGTAGCTGCAGCAGTGAGAGCCTGCCAACAAAGAAAGCAGCAAAAGGAGAAAATGACAAGGGTTCTATTTTCAGCCAAAATGTCCCACTGACCGCCCACACACACTCTCTCTCTCCACCTCTCTGGACCGCTCCGTTTCTCTCCGCTTTTTCCTTTTTCTGCACAAGTTTTACCCACAGACAGCTCAAAGCGTCTTGTGGAGAAATGCTCCTGGAGCAGCTCCAGAGGAGGACCATGCTGTCGTTGAGAACAAAGGGAGGTGAGGGGGGTAATGGAACAGGAGGGGTCAGCTGGAGAGAGTGAAATTAGGAATGAGTGGGAGGTGGGGGAATTCCAGTGGGAGCTGTGTTCCCAAAGCACATCAGGGCTGTGTCAAGAGGAGCCAGAGGAGAGCCAAAACAGGAACAGATAAGAGGGGGGCAACGAAAACAAAGAGAGCTGACTTAGCCAAGACACTTCTAGTAAAAAAAAACCAAAACACAATGTAGGTGAAAAGGGACAAGGCTCTTGGGAATTCCAGCAACATCGAGATGTTAACCAAACAAGCCCAGTGCTAGCAAGTTCAGGAGATCTGCCTGGTCAAAGTGGAAAATAACATGCAGGGTGAGGGGGGGCGAATTATCCTGAACAGACATACTGATTTACATGCAGCTATTGTTCCGCTGACAAGTTTATAGATGCTATTACATGCTTTGTTTGTGCGTTTCCCTCGGCTCGATTAAGCATGAAAACTGCAGAGCTGCACAGAGTGGCCTTTGTGTTTGGAAACAAGAGTGGAGTGCTGAATTATCTCCCCTGATAAAAGACATGCAGACCTATTCCTAACCCATTCATTAGTGTGGACATGCCAAAGACAGAGCCAACCATCTACAGCCAAGCCACAGCTCAGAAATTCCTAACCACTGAGTGTTTTCCTATTCATAAGCAAGCAAGGGCAGCATTTTTTGGTCTGCAATGTATTTTTCAATACTTTTGCAGCAGTATTAAGTGACGCGACTTAAAAAAAAAAACAACAACAAAAAGACATTTTATTTCTCTGTGATTTGTGGTTTGTAATTGTGAAGTGGATGGAATCCGATGCATGACCATAGACATATTTTAAAACTAAAATCTGAAACGTTTTTCGCACATTTGTATTCTGCCCCCCCCTCTACTGAATACTTTATAAAACCACATATCAATGCAATTAGAGCAAGTTTTTTCACAGCCGCAGACCAAAATGTTGGCTCATTCCTAACTAAATTAGTTATCTATCAAGTCTTACCACAGATTCTTAATTTAATTTGTTTGATTGGGGACTTAATTACAAATTATGGATATTTTGAATGCATCAAATCTGACCAGCTTCTTTGTCCCCACTGAGGAAAAGCATCCTCAAAGCACATCACACATTTTGCATGCAGGTCAGAAAGTTTATTTTGTTTGATCTCACCAGATCCTCAATTGCTTGTGACAAACTGCAAGCTGAACTTTTTCTTGCTTTCTTTAAACACGGCTTTAGTTTGCAACTCTACAACGGTCAACAGACATTTTCACCTGAGCTGTGGATCTCTGCAGCTTTCAGATTCAAGAGTTAGCAGTTCAGTTAAGACAGACGTCCATGACTTGATACGTGTGCATCTGTGCCATACTTCTTCCATTTATAGATGATGCAAGTTGTTCTAAACGTGTCATATTGGTCTATAACAAAGCCCTTTCGTAAATTTCACCACAACTCTGGGTTTTATTTATGGGCGATAGATCAATTTAATCAATCAATCAATCAAATTTTTTAAGATTTAAGATTCAGAAATTGGATGAAAATTGGTATAAAAAAACCTGAGCTCTTATTTCAAGGCATATCACATGCCTACATGACACATTTCTTTTTGTCATTATGCACAACGTTTTGTTAGTCTATTGTACAAAATCCCTATAAGATACATCGAATTGTGTGGTGGTGACACAGCAAAATGTGAAAATAGGTCAAATTGAAAAGCTACGTTTCCAAGCCAACATGTATCAGTAAAGATAACTTAAATAACTAGGACACATGAGGATCCTTGTGTATTTTGCATTCAAAGCCTCAAGTTTTTCAGTCATTTCCTAATGCTTATCTGCCCTCAGCATACCAGCGATGTCAACGACAAATCCAGTTGTGTGCAGCAGAATCAGTGAACCTTTGTGTGGAAAATTCCCTCCTACTCTAAACCACTGGTATCATCTTCTTCCTGCATAGATGGAGCCACAGACTCAACCCACAGGAAATCTACAGTGCTCACTGAAATGAGTCAAAACACGGCGTTATCAGGAACACTGAGATTTTTCTAATGAACTTGACCTTTGGGCTGAATAAAAAGACTATAACAAGTCAATTAATTGACATTTAACAGCTACAACCGTTTATGTGTTTGCAAAAGATAGTTGTTGAATGTTTCTTCCAAGGATTTGTAGAATAAAAAAATTATTGTTTTTTGTGATTTTAGGTCACAATTTAGGGACAAAACGTAGAATTGTGTCTTTCAAAATGCTGAAACTTTTAATTCCATGAAATTGATGTCATTCAATAGTTATTTCAATAACTTTTCAGGCAAGCAGCTGTTTTGTGATACAAACAAATTCTGCTGACATACCTGCCAATTTATTAGGCACATCTAATAAACGGTTTTGTTTTGACAAATAGCAAGTCACCCAGTCACATGGCAACAACTTAATGTGTGTTGAGCATCATAATAGTCAAGGAAATGATTTAAGTGACTTTGCACGTGGCATGGGTGTTTTTGGTTTGAACATTTTAAAAACCGATGATCTACTGGAAGCTTCACACACAACCGTCTCTCAGCTAAAATATTTTAGGACAATTGTGGATGGAAATATGGCACAACAGTTGAGTTGAAAGGAAATCCGGTGGACTGGCTGAAGATGATAGAAAAGGTTTGCTGTGGCTCAAATAACGACTCATTACAACCAAAGTATGTGGAGCAGCAACTCTGAAAACACAACGTGTTGAACTTTGAAACAGCTGGGCGACAGCAGCTCGGCTCCACATCTAGAGCTACTTCTGTCAGCGACGAACAGGAAACCGAGGCAACGATCGGAGAACATGGAACAATCCAATGAGTCTTTATCTCTGAGTTTGGATTGGACGCTTCCTGCTTTGGATCAATTTTCAGGCTGTTGGGGGTTGTAATAGTTTGGGGGATGTTTTCTTTGCACCTTGATGCCAAATGAACATCCTTGAAACACAATCTGAGCATCAATACTGTCAGAGTACAGATCTCCATATAGCTACTTCCAATAGGACAATGCAACATTTACTCCATGTCATGAACAATTAAGACAGTTTTGACAGTAGAAGTGTGTCCTAGCGAGAAATGAAATAGACTACAGTTTAGTAACAGAGGCTGGTTTCTTACCACATCGATTTCTTTCCAAGACATACTTTCCATGCACTTGTGGCTCTATCAAGGCTGGAATTATATATTTCAGTGTTGTGTGTGTGTGTGTGTGTGGTTTACCTTCTTGGACACGTGGAAGGTTGGACTGGTCGATCTCCAGCTCTGCCATCTCTGCCCCCACTTCTCACTCCTTCATGGTGTTTTAGAAGACCCTGACACATCGCAGAGGAGGGAGTATTGTGTGAAATAATGAAACGAGGCTTGTGGCAAAGCAGAGAAGTGAAACATTATAATAATAATAATAATAATAATAATACATTTTATTTCAAAGGCGCCTTTCTGGCACTCAAGGACACCGTACAAAGAGTAAAAAAAACCAGTAACAGAAACAAATAAAATGTAACAATTAAAAATAGATAAAAATAAATAAAACAAAACAATGTATCTATATAAAATCTATGTAAAATCAGGCAAACCAATTGTGTCATGTGTTTATGAAAACACTTGAGTATTTGAATATGTAACTGAGACAACATGAAAGGTGTGGAGACAAGAGTACAAAGACAAAAACAAGTTTAAAAAGCAACAACGATTTTATCTAAGGCATGCTGGTCAATAAGGTTTTAAAAATAAGCCAGTGCCACACTGAAAAATGCTTCTTAATACTTGTATGTTTGAGGGAATACATCAGGTTTTGGTTAAATGAGTTGGATAAAGAATAAGAAGTGTAAACACTGCTGTAACTAGCTGGTCATCGTCATGAATGGAGCCCGTACTTTCGGGCCGGTTTCAGGTTTGCAAAAGTGTAAACAAATATGTCGGCATCGTAACAAGCCAATAATCGATACAGGTAAAAATGATAATAAACCTACCAGCTTCCAGCTCGCTGCCCACAAAGGCCGCAAAGTGTCGTGTCTGTGTTGTACACGCAGCTTATTCAACAAGTGCCCAACATAACAACGAAGTGTCAACTTCTCCGAGCTCCGTCCAGTCGCACCTTCCTGCTTCTCCCTCCTTTCCTCTTTTGTGGATCTCAGCAAAAATGATCGGAGCCGTTACCAGCGCGCCGGACCGTCTCCAGCGCCTGTGGCTTCGGCGTGAAGCCCTCGGGGGAAAGCGGACGGCACTTGACCCCGACAGGAACGAAGAGGCGTCGGCGCGGTGAGGGAAACCAGAGGGGACAAAGTTTGTTCCAGCAGCAACAGTCCGACAGTCCGGCTGCTGGGGCTGTTCCTTCACAGCTCCTGTTCGGCGGCGGGGGCGGTCATTCAATGCTGCCTTCACGAACACCTCCAGCATCCGAATCTTCATTATCCACGTTTAATCAGCTGGACCAGCGTTTGGAAACAACACTGCCTGTTTTTATTAATAAACACCAGTGAATGTTAGATTGAAAAAAAAAAAAAAAAAAAAAAAAAAAAAAAAGGTGAAATATGTTGACTAAACAAGCTTATTCGACAGAAACAAGTGAATCAATCACCGTGGGTTTGTTTGGTTCCGACACGCACAGCAATGAAGTTTTTAATTGTTTTACTTTCAGTTTATAGATGCATTTCTCCCGGCCGTCATCACCTTTCAGATGGTTGCCACTTAGTTATCAACTAATTAATCCAAATGATCCATTCACTCAAGTTTCCTTGGAAGAAGTCTAAAAGTTGAGACGTTAAAAACCTTTTTTTTCACTTTTTTGTTTAATCTTTATATGTTATTGTGAAACTTTTCATCATCAAACAGAACTTATCTAAAGCCAAACAGTGCCATGTTAGAGATATGTTTTATCTGGGAGCTGGTTAAGCATAAACTAATCTCACATTTGATGCAGAAGTTTTAGAAATGCACAAAAAAATGGGTTACACTTCTTTTCATCCGTGCTATTCGGTGCTACACCACGGATTATTTAAAGCCTGTGAGGTTTCAGGCCATGTCTCTGGTCTCACACTGGGATATTAAAGGATCAAAGTAGAAGAGCGTCAGTAGAAATGTCAGCTTTACCCACAAGAACAATATCTTGTCTAGTTATTACCTTCCTAAAGAAAACGTTGCCCTCTAGTGGTTGTTGTAAGATCAACAACCGTGGAAACGACTAGTCACATGAAACAATCAATAATCTTACGTGGAAGTTCTCCATCGAGAAAATAAGAGTCATCTGTTTCCTAAACAAATTAATAAATAAAACGATTTAAGTATTATGCTATATTGTGCTGCAATGACTCACAATAGTATATAGTATTTCTAATGTAATGTCATATATAATTTCTGACTGAATAGAGTAACACCAAAGAAAGTGATATAGGCAAAGCGCTCCTTATAAATTCAGCGTTTGGAAAAAACATTTAATTATTCAACACTAAATAACAGAATTTTAATTTAAAAAGGGAACGATTTTTTTCTTTTTCTTTTTGTCTTCCTTTCTTTTCTGTTTTTTTTTCTTTTTACAAGATACACAACACCTTTTTTCAAATCATACAGAATTTAACATCAACAATATAATTCAAAGTATTTGAGAGCTGTTGTAAGGACATAACAAACCATTTATCATAAGGTAAAACAACTGGAACTGCCTGAGTACATGTACATAATAATAACTAGCAGTCAAAGCAAAAAAACAAAAAAAAACATGGATATGATCCTATTTGTATTTATCAGTATTTTCAGGGAATTAATAGTACAATAGCTGCTCCTTTTGCTACACATTCTGTGTATGTTTGCAAAACTACATCTTCATATTTAATATACAGGAATTTGTTGAAAACAAGTGTAAAATTAAATTTTTTTGACCTGCCATTTTATGTCAAAAATGCCCTAAAATTGTAATTTTAAGGCCATTTTAGGGTCTATGGTAACCATAGGTTACCTTCACAGGTAGGTAATAAAGTTGGTTACCAACTTGTGTCTGTACAGTTTTGCTCCACAAAATGGGATTTGGAGACACTCCTTCTACTACACAAATAATTTCATAAATGATAAAGTCTGTGTCTGGCATCCAAGTAAACAGAGAAAAATACAAAATATGTGTCCAAGCAAAACAAGACAAAAAAAAATCATAATTAATGACCTTTGGAACACAAAGTTGATGGATTATGGAGCTCAGAGGCAACAGCAGTTTAAGGAAAAACAGAAATTAAATTAATTTCATTCTCCAGTCTCCGTTCTTAGCATCATTTTTATCAATTTGTGTTGGGCTCTTCCGACATTTACTGTTTCTCAACTAACTGTTTTGTAGAGCATTCAGCTTTATATGAAGTTCAAATGTCAGAATTAAAAACAAATTAAGTTTGAACATCCACAGACACACATGAATATAATATCAAATTTTCAACCAAGAAACAAAGCTACAACTTTAAGTTTTGATGAAGAGCTATATCTATAAAATTTATTATCTTAGGAAAATCTAGATTGGTGAGATGCTTGCTATGGGAGTTGAAATGTCACCAGTAAAAACTAATTGTATTTAACTTCCCAAGCATAAAATGTAATGTTGCCTCTTCAGCTGCCCACAAAACCAGAAGTGTTTGAATATTTAAGTCATGCCTCCAGTAAATACGGAAATTGCAACCCCAATGGACAATGTAACTTTTTAAGTAGCTGTCTTTCATCGTTTTGAGCAGTAATAAAGCTGCTATTACACTATCCAACCACACTGGATACGCTCATAAAGGTTTGGTTTACTGCATGACTAAGAAGAGGAGAAAGCAGAGACCCAGCGTCACACAGCCTTACCAAGCTTCTAAATATTGTGCATTAATCAGGCTGAATTAAGTGACCTGTGGAAAATCTCCTGCTGCCTTGAATTGATTTAAAATGTCAGACAGCTCATAGAAAAAAGGGTTATGAACACTTAAACCTGCACTGAACTTCTGATGAAGTAATTACTTTGGTTTATTAGGATCTCTCTCTACTTCGTGTGCAACAAGGTTTTAGGAGTCAGATGACCTAAGACTTGAACAAAGCGGTAACATAAAGGTGGAAGTGATTCATCTGCGCCTTTTGTGTGCCACCTGCTCCCCAGTGCGGGTGTTGACATGACAATCTACGCACCTGCTTTAATAGCATTTATAAACTCAGTGAAATTGGTTAATCAAGCAAAAGAGCTGGTAAAAAAAAAAAAAAAAAAGACCGGTGTCTCTGGAAGACGGGACAGTGCGGCGTCTTCTTATTGAGTCCATAATTCACCTGCGTGTCCCTGTTGATTTATGCCAGCGAGAGCGGATGTGACTCTGCATGTAGCCGACGGCTGTGGCAGCAAACAAAAGCTTGTGTGCGTGTGCCGTGCCAGTCAGGAGTAGACCCAGCTGGAAGTATATAAAACAACTGGGGACACGGCGCATGCAGAAGTCTTCACCAGAGGACCTGCGTGCAAATCAGAGCCACTTCCCACAACAGCATCAGACAGTAATGAAGTGCAGCCATCTCTTCTCCTGGGCCTTTCTGCTTGTGGCCTCTGGCACCCTGCTGGCCCACCCTATCACGGAATCGGCCGAGATATCCTATCCAGGACCAGGTGAGCAAAGGATAATGCCTCTATTATGGCTTTTATGAAAAATAATCCATCAATTAAGATGGGTAATTAGCATTTTCAGTCGTACAATTTAATTTTCAGAGATTAATGACAGCAGAGTCTTAACCTGAGGCCATAAAATAATTACCTGAGTGCTGCAATGCTCAGCAGTGATTTTTCTGCCAAAGTTCAGCTAGTAGGCAAAAGGAATGTGAGTGGTTCTATTCATGCAGTCAATTTTCTGTTTATTAGAAGTGACTATAAGTGCTACTTTGGATTAGAAAACATTCAGTGTTTAAACATTTTTGATGTGCTTTTTTTTATTTATGTTTGACCTTAGCGTCAGTGGAGGATCACCTTATCGGATCGCTGGATGACGAGTCTCTTCCTGAGCAAACGTTTATTCCTCAGGACGGTGCAGCTCTCCGATATTCCCCTTTTATATCTGGAGACGTTAACAGAGATGGTAAGAGACACTTTCAAGAACAAATTTGAAGCCATTTTTCTACATTGTTCATCTACTTGAAGTATGGCCTGAAGGGAAACATTGCAAAGACAAGGTGCTAGACAATGGATATCTCGAATTGTTTCGAATCCCTCGTGTTCTTATCCCTCAGGTGTCAGGACGACAAATCTGGTGCCAAGAGGAGTCAAGAGAGAGGTGTGTGACTTCAAACATTTACATCCTGAAAATGGGAAAGAGAAATCTTAGCCACAGAACCTTTAAACAATATCTCTTGAAAAATTACAAACTAAACTGCATTTTGGACTGATTTTATGACAGACGAAGGTAAAGTGCATAATTATGCAGCTGAAGGAAAATGAATAGCATTATGAGGAGATGAAAAGTGTGGAAAGCATTAATTACTTTTCATTTCTGCAGGTGAGGGTCTGCCAGCATCACACAAATGGGGCAACCTCGTCTTTCTCCCTTGCAAAATAACATTGAATTGATGGTGTAAAGACTTTGATGTGACAATTCTCTGATCCTAAATGAATGCATTCCCTCACCATGATGCCTCCACCACCACCTCTCATCAAAGGGATGATGTGTCAGATTTTTCTTTGTAAAAATCATTTGTAAAGCATATACTTTCCCCCATGAACAATTCGCTTGTATTAGACTATCACATGAAATTTCAGTAAAATTAATTCAGGTTTCTGATTAATTTACACTTTTGAATACTTTTAAAAGGAACTGACCTGTATTTCTAACTGAAACTGTAGACTCTAATGTTACACATGGTGCTACAGATATCTAACTACTATATTCTCTCTTCCAGGTCTTGCTAGAGAAACAAAGTCTTCTGAAACCGTACAGCCGCTTGCTGGCCATCCGTAAGCAGTTAAGGAAGAGAAATGGAAATTCTGAGTGTTTCTGGAAGTACTGTGTCTAAAAACCCAGCTAATGGATATCTGCCTTACAAGAAGCAGTGCTTAATCCAGACGGAAACATATGCTTGATACACTTTTAAAGAGCAGACAAAGCCAACATCAAACTCCATGCATGCATACGTTACATGTTTCCAAGGCTCAAACCTTTACTTTCAGTTGATTTACTTTTAAACTGTGGAAAGTCATGTTAAGATCTTTGTATGTATTCAAAGTTATTCGAGATTTAAAAATCAAATGCTACAAGAAACAAAAATAAAAGAAAAGTATCAAACATGCTATTTCTCTGCAGTTGTTTTTAACTGGGATGTACTGGTAGGAAAGTGAGAGAATAACAATAAAAGTAAAGGACGAAGCAAAAAGACATGGCAGAATAGGTTCTCAAGTTTTCTTCATTTTCTCCTTTTTTTATTATTTTACAGCAGAAAGAATATAAAGCATTCAGAAAACATCTTCCATATTTTAAGGGCAATTCAAAATGTTTTGCATGGCTTCAGCAGCAGAAATCTCTTTTTTTTTTTAAACATATCCATTGAGTCAGTGACGCTTGTACATGCACAATTACAAAAATAAAACTTACAAACAAGAAAAGGGAAGAAAAAGGAGGAAAGCATAACACATTAGGAGAACCGAGAGGAGATGGACATTTTTTCTAAGGGCGGGGAGCGGAGAAAACTCGGGTCACATAACAGGGAAAGACAGAGAGAAAGACAGCTATAGAGGAGAGGAAAAGAGATCTAACACTAGTTCACATGCAAAGTGTCGAGAACCCATGACTTTCTATCAAAGCAGGGCCATTTATTCTTCTCTTCAGTTTGGAATTGATGAAAACGTGCAATTCGGTAAAGGGTGCCATATAATTGCTGTCAATAAACTACTGAATGCTTGTCTTGCAATACTGGCATTTGCATAAAGAGTAAGTCGACTACACGTGTCCAGTCATTTTTAAACTTTGCTAGGCCTGGTAGGGCTCCACAAAATAATTTCTTTATTGCTCTGTGTCAACACGTGGATCATACTGCGGAACTGGTTTCTGTTCTGTTGCCCTGATGCGCCTACCTTTCTGCGGTTTGGGTGCTTCGGAAAAAGGAAGAGGAGGAAAGGCAGATTCTCAGGTCAATTTGCAGAACATCTTAAAACTGATAAACGCTGTGTGCTAAACAAGTGTGCCTGTCACCCCACCCTCAAGAAATGGCAGTAAAAAACAAGATTTGTAGTTGCAGTTTTCATAGAACTACACCTAATCTTAAATACCCTCTACGGTTTGACACCTAAATAAATTACAGGCCTAAAGAGTAACGCAGGTCTTCAGAAAAGTCATTCGTCTCCAAGAGCTACATATGGTTGGAGTCCACTTCAAGGCTCCACCTGTTCAAGGTTAGTAAGAGGACATTTATTGTATTAATTTACTTTAAACATTGTCCAATGAAACCTTCACTTCCATATTGTTTTAACCATTTATGTTTTCGGGTTTTAGCTTCCTCTGATGTGAAATGATGTCCTGCTCTGTTTCCTCCTCCCCATTTTGGCACCCTGAGTAAAATACAAAAGGGAGGTTAACCAACGCTAAATGCTTATGTGTCCATCTGTCCTAAAAGTGAGTTTGGTGGTACACTGACTGAGTCTAAATGAACAATAAAAAGCAAAGAAAAAAGAAAAAGATCCCATCTAAGAAACCTGTTGTGGAATACAAGTCTGTCCTCATGCTCTGCCATGAAAACATCCGTAGCTACCAAGTACTGGTCATTGGCTTCGTTTGCAGGTTTTGTCTCCCCTACAATCACGTTTCTCCTCTCTATGATACACCAAACCAGCTGCTTACTGTTTTGCAAACATTATGTCTTAATCAAGTCTATCTGACTACCAGTCCAAAGAAAATAAGCATGCTATAGGTGCAGCTCAGTCACCCAGTTAACTAGTTTACCATGCAAGCATTATAAATCCTTCTCCCACTTTTTCCCCCCCAAAACATTGCATTGGCTATGCATTCTGACCACAAACCGGAGGATGAGCGCAAGGCAGCAAACTCCGGTCGTGGCGTTTCTAAAAAAGTCAAGCTGTTCCAGTAGAAAATGGAAGAGGCAGAAAAACGGAAATGAAGCTGGAGCGCTCTACTTCTACTGTGCAGTGGAGCGAGTGTAATGGTGCGATGGTGGTTGATTGTGTAATTAATGTTCTCCCTCAAGATCAGGTACACTGAATGCATTCTGCAACTGGTGTTATGAGGACATGAATAGGCACTTTCTACATAAACATTGCAAATAAAGTTTACACATCAGGTGATTTGGAAAACAGCACGACAATAACCAGTTGTTCCAGAACATCAGAGAAATATCTATAGATCCTAATGACGTTAGAAATAAACAAATGAAAATCAAGTTTTTCAGTGGCACTTGGCTGAATTTTCACATGTTTTGGATACAGAGTACACTTTCTGGCAGAGTAAGAATTAGACAGCAGCCAATAGGCACCTAAAAGGCTCTAATTATTTTTCTAAGCATCCTATGTTGTTTTGATATTGTCCAGTGTGTCACAAGAGAGGCTAGAGCTATAATCTACACATAAGTATATTACAGTCTTATTAGCTTATTGGCTTTCAATGGACACGTCTGAGATCATCCAGTGTTTCCTAGAATCACATGAGCATCGTTGACAGTTTATTTTGCAGTTTTTCCAACTCCAGTTTTTGTTTAACACAGCCTTCTCATGAAAAGTCACTCAACCTTGTTTAAAAGCCATGTCAGTGTGATGTAAAAAAAAATAAAATTAGATCATGCTGCATATTTTTAAACTTTCCCATCCTCTAATGTAACCCATCTCTTGTGAAATTCAATTGAAAAACTATTTTGTTACGTAATTGTCAAAAAAATCCCATCATAACCGGGTTTCATGAGTGTTTCCTTAAACTAAGACTTTCTCCAAGCACCTTTTGATTTTACATCAAAACTTCCTGCCACAAGAAAAAAATAAAAAATTGTTAAACAATTTTCAGAATAACTGTGTAAAGACTAGTTTGCTATGAGGGCAGTGATCAGTAACTGAAGAAAATATATGAAGTAATGCCACAAAAACTGGATTTGTGTTCAAGGCTCCAAATAAGAGACTGACAGGAGCGCAGGAAACATTTTCAGGAATTTCAAACAGGTGCTGCTGAAAGCTACTAGATTCTTTTATATTGTGGACTGAGGTGTAGAGTTGGTAAACTGTACCGGTTTCTGTCGAATTAAACATCCAGTCCTGGTTAAAAACGTCCTAAAAACCTTCTGTGAGATTATTTATTCGCGCAAAGAACAAAAAATAAACTTCTGTGCCACAATTCCAAAAAGTTTGGAAGGTATAAAAAGAACATTACACGACCCCAAAAGTATCCCACGGTAAAATATGGGGCTGGCAGCATCATGACGCGGGGTTTCTTTTCTTCAGATAGTTTTGAAACGGAGTCCTGAATTAAACCCGGCAGAAAAATCTGTGGGTTCATCTGATGAGGACTATGGAAAAGATAAGTCCATACATTTAGAGATCTGGAGTGGGAAAATATTAAGTCAAGATGTTGAACCAACTTTTGATTCAGTTTCATCACTTAAAAAAAAAGTCTTTGTTTTTCAGTTGAATTCTACATAGCTTATAATTCTGATGGGAAGTTTAAAAATTATTTATCATGGCTCTATTTTTTCTTATTTCACAAGACAAAGACCAAGACAACACTGCAGGATTCATCTGCCTTTGGCAACGGCTACTGGAAACATTTCTTAAAAAAAATAAAAAAACACACGCATGCTGTGCAAAAAAGGTCAAACCGCCGAAGTTTATCATTTTACAAACCTCAATTTATGAATGGTAAATCAAAGCTCGGTGCGTCAGGTTGCACAGCTGAGGTGATGAATTCAGTCTGTTTCAGTGACAAGAACAGCAACACGTGTGTTTGCTTTGTCGGGGTCCAAATGGGAAAGGCATCCGTTTACAATCTTTGAGTTCAGACAAGATACCTCTGTGATCGTCACAATCCACTTTTCCTGACAACAAAAATCAAGCACATATCTGATGTGGTATATTAGGAGATGAACAATGCTCTACGACGCATCTGGATGGCGGAAATATGATGGACTTACACTAAAATGCCCTTCGTTTGAAAATGAGTCCCTTTACATTTATGTTTTCTTCAATCCTCAGCCAGTCGGGATGTTATGGTTTTCGTTCCTTAGCGTGTATTTCACTGCATGATTATCTGTTCTGCAAAAATGGACTTAAATAAATTCTTAAGCTTCATAGCAATCGTATACCTTGGCACCATTGGCAAAAGTTTCTTGGGAGCCCAAACCAAACAGATAATGACAAAATATGAAAGTAACTATAGTGAATTTAAGATAATTTTTAAAGACCTCTCCTAACACTAAATACATTATTTTTTTTTACTTTTTCATATGCAATAATATCATGCTTTAGCAAAATGTTTGTCTCCAGAACAATCAAAATAAAGTAAAATACTCTAATAGTGAAATATTTTTTAATTTTACAGCATAGCCACTACTGCTTTAGTTTTTTCCCCCCCTTTTTAACTCTGTTCATACTTTTCATGCACTTAGCTCATCTTTATCCCAGATATTTACACTATGTACAAACAATAGAACCATACTTCTTAAGCATTCAAACAAAACTATACAAATATTCTGTTTTTGTCTTGTACCTGTTTTCGACCCATTTTTAATGAATAAAATAATATATTTCTAAAATACAATCCCTGTAAGGGAACATGTTCATTTTTTCCCCTACATAACTTGCAGCCTTCTTTTATATACAGAAATCACTCAATTGTCAAAAAATATGGATTTGTCAAACCCCTATTTTGGGACAAGCTTAGGGACCCCACAAAGAATCTCTAAGACGTCAAGGCAATGTATGTGATTTTCCCCTCAAAAGCCTGCAGAGGCTCCGGAGTTCAACTCAAAAGAACAATAACAACCTGCATGACTACAAGAGTTACAACACAAAAAAGGGACATTTTGCTCCCCTCTGGGAGGGGAACCAAGTCGGAAACAAAATAACTGGGAGAACACAGATATTAGCTTAATTACAGAAATAATAACAGCTCTTATGAAGAGAAATGTGGAAATAAAATGAAAATCAGAAGAAAGACCGAAGGGCTAGACCATAAACACACAAGCAAAGACTTTTTCTGTCTAGAAGTCATGCATTTTTTTTCTCTTGGTAGGATTTAACAACATATAGCCTGATACAGCTCACCAATACATTGGACATGATGGAAGGAGTACATTGGACAATATGAAACAATTTCAAGTAATAAAGGGACTATATATATACAATAAAGCATAGTATCTTTTTAAAAGAAAATGTTTTATCCCCAATTTGCTTCAGCATGAATGTTTGAACCCCACTACATTCATTTGTAGCCCCACCCAGACAGGCGGACCGGTGGGGTCGAGCAAAGTAGAACTGGAAAGAATACCAAGTTTAAATGGATACCGTTAAATCACCAGCATTGGGTGTAAAGTGGGGTATATGTGGGTGTTAAAAAAAAGAAAAATCTGTCTTTGAGTGAATTTATTGGTCTTAAAAAGTAACCATAAAATACAATGAGAGCCCAGAGTGTGTCTGCATGGTCTCCTTGTCCATTGAGATTTTCTGCAACAGCCCTAACTTCCATCTCTCGAGATCCTCATGTTTGACCGACCGCCTGTCCTCCGTCGTCTCTCATCACTGTCCAAAACCTCTTCGTAGCTAAAAAAGAAATAAAAATAAAAAGCAGTCCATGAAAAAGTGCAAAAGATGCCATGAAGCCAATGTTCTGCACCCGTTGCCCCGGTTCTTTGAGTTCATAATGCTGTTGAAGTCACCAAGTCAGTGGAAAGAATAAACATGTAAAAAAACAAAGTAGTTGTCATACAACGTAATAGTAGTTGAACCAGTAACACTGCTCTAGTAGTAGTAATAATAGCAGTGCTTGAACCGATGTTTTTTCTTTTTGTTCTGTTCTCTTGCAAAATGTCTCAGGTACAAACAAAAAAGAAAAGAGGAGTCAGGAGAGTGATGTCACATCGCAAGGGGGCTCTTCTGAGGGGTCTCATGTTCCCTGGCCCTTTTCAATTCTTTCACCCTGGAACACAGAGACAGACGACAATTCGTTAATGGAACAGGAAGTCAGCTGCACAGGAAATGACACACACCAACACAGTCCTAACGCTACCAAGCAGGACTAAAACAAACATGAACTCAGGTCAGCAGGAGCTACGTCTTTTCTGGGAAAAGATAAAGAAATCCTTACAAAGAGATATATACACAATTAGTCATTTACAACAGCTTGAAAATCATTACTAAGAATTACATAGATTATGCGTTTACATTGAATAAAAAATATCAGCTTGAAACACTCAACAAATTACAGATTATCTAACTTTACCAGTCGACCAATCTTCTAATAAATTTTTGTAAACATATATTATTTCTCTTTTCCTGCATTTCAAACATGGTGTATTTTTTGGGGATTTTATTTGACAGAAAAACACACAGAGTGTCTGTGAAAAGCATCTAAATTCAATTTAGATCCGTGACTGATCCATTCAGTCACACTGCTATGCTTTTATCCAAACCATTACTTTGTATCTCCAGCTTTATGTTCAAAGCTGAAAGGGAAAGGCTTTCACAGCTTTGTCTACGATAAAGCTTAGAGTTTCCCACCTGAGCTGCAGCTCTTTGCAGTTGCAACAAGCCTTTAGCAATCGCTCTGAAAAATGCTGCTGTTGCTGTTTACGGATCGTCTTATAACCTAAACCTGCTTCTAACTTTATCTCTGACCTGCGAGGTGGGATACTTGATCTTTATGATGCGGTTCACTGATGTTCTCTAACAAATCTCTGAGGCCTTCACGGAAAAACTGGATTCACACAGAGATGAAGTCACACACATCTAATATTAAAGAGCTACTTGGTGTGTGTGAGGGCAATTAATTGCACTGGGCTTTAATCAGGTGTGTCACAGTAATTAGGGGACTGAAAATAAATCCTGAATACGATTTAGTTTTTGCATGTGAAACGTCAGTAAACAACGCATCGTTTCCACTTCATTGTTCTGGTCTAGCAAACAAAATCCCAAAAAACACCTTCAGAGTCAAGACTGTAACATGACAGAACATATACAAAACTACATACACATACATATATATAGATATATATGTAGTTTTTGATTCAAGGAATGTTTGTGGAGTATAAAGACATCCCCCAGTATAATTTGATGGAGTTCATCCTGCTTGATTACCGTACAAAAAGCAAGCGCTGCAACATACAGAAGAGGTCACACAGAAACTGGGATCTTGTGTGTGAAATCATTGAAACACAAAAAATAGTTTATCCTCTGATCCCAACAAGAGGACTGATGCCACAACATTACATTTAGCAGAAGGACCTATTGCTCTAAGATCAGGCTAGCTTTGTTCTTATTAAAGGAAACCTTAAAATACAGCTAGTTGTTTTTAAAGTTATGAATCCCACAGAGCTGCTTCACAGAGATTAGTAAGCAGAAATTGAAGGGATGATGTTTCCCTTCGCAGTCAATCGAGTGGCTTGAAATAGAGCATACAGTCAGCCAGCCAGAAAGACAGCTACTAGAGGAACAGCAGGTTCATAGCATGCCTAAAAGTAGAAGAGCAAGACCCAAAGTCGTCACCACTTGACATGCAGCAGGATAAAAGAGTTAAGAAAAAGCTTCCCGCACTGTAAAACTGGCAATTTGCAAAACCACAGAAAGCTAAAGGAAATAAAAAAGAAAAAAAGTGCAATTTTCAAGAAGAGAAAGAGAAATAAAGAGAATCAGAAAAGTCTCTGGTAAGTGTTGCAGTGACATTGTCATTCATAAGCATTTTGTTAGTTAAGGAAGGCTCTGATCTAAATCTGAGCGTCTCAGTCCACCTGTGGCTCCAGTCAGCAGCCTTCATGCAAGCAGGCATCAAGCAACAGTGATGGAAAATGAGAAGGACTGGGAGGGAAGAGAGGAGAACATGAGGAAGGAGAAAAAGGGATAAACCGCCATGGATAAAACTTCAGAAGGCGATAAGAGCTTTATTAAAGAGCAACGGTAAAACATGAGAGAGGTTTGGGAAGAGAAACAGATGAAGGAGAGAGAGCGAGACAGAGAGAGAGAGAGAGAAAGAAAGAGAGGAAGGGAGTCACGAACTGAGTTGCTGAGGCTGCACTCACCCGCTTGAACAGTCTATGGTCCATCAAGGGGCTTGGCATAAACAGCAAAACAATACCAGACAGCTATTAGCACACAGTAGGCACTGTGAAGGAGGGACAGGGGCGGCTGGGGGCGGAAGGTGGAGCTTAGGGGTGGGGGTATCTCTAACTACGGATTATTTTCAAGAAGATGAAAAATAAATAAATCTAACACACCAAGCAAAAGAAAAGAGATGGACAAAATTATCTGGTTAGAGTAGCATACAATGGAAGAAAGAACACCACTGTGCAATATCACCACGGTGGGAAAAGATTGAACGTTAAGCGGTATTAGACAGGGGTGTACTTGCTGCTGTTACTCTTATCTTGGCTTATTGATTATTTAAATGGAAACTACACGTCTGTGCAGAAACGGATAAGTTTATCCGGAGTGCCTTGCAAAAGGATTGACATCCCTTCAAACTTTTCCGCAGTTTGACCCGTGAAAACCACAAACGTCAGTGTATTTATTGGGACTTGATGCGACAGGCTGACACGAAGCAGCAAACTGGATGGACTTTGAAGGAAACGTTTTGTCCAGTATCATCGTCCTGTTGGAAGGTGACGCCTCTGTTCCTTTGTACGGACACAGTTTTTCTCTTAATTGTTCTGAATTCAGCTCCATCTACATTCCTGTCACCTCAAAACAGGTTTTCTGTCCCTGCTGAGGAAACGTGATGCGGCTATCACAGTTTTTCATGTTGGAAAGTTTTTTTAGGCTGTTGCATGTCACATAAAGTTTGTCATGAAGGCCATTTAGTTTTATTTTGGTGTGTCCTCAAGTTGCTTGCTGTAAACTATAAGCTGGACATTTTGTGGCCTGTTAGTTTTGTCTTCAGGTGATTGACTGTTCAGTATTGCTTGGTTTCTCATGATGCTTCTCATTTAATAGCATTAGCTCTGTTTCCATTATAAATATGTGCAAAACTTTGTCAATATTCCGCTAATTTCACAAATATGATGTTTCCATTAAATAAGAAATGCAATTAGAATCACAGGTCAATAAGTCATTAAAAAACATGGCACACTGTAATCTTCTGAATGAATCTATTTGTGGTTTGCGCCAGTGACAACATCCAGTTGTTGATCATGTAACTGGTGTGGTGGAAAAAAAAAATGTTTCCATTGCAGTTTTGTGAAATAAATCAATTTTGATACACTCATCCTTGCACCAAAGCTTTTAAATGGGAGTTTTTTTCGAAATATCAAATTACCCAATTATTTGGTCACTGCTTCTTAGGCCTTCACAGAACATTTGTATTCCCCCTAAGACTCAGCCATGCAGGTCGAGTTTATTTGAAGTGGACTTTATTTAGGGTTGGCAGAGAAGAAGGGGGTTGACTACAAATGTCCACTATAGACAACTACACTTAGTGTAACACATAAAATCCCAATAAAACACATTGAAGTTTATTGTTGCAACTTGAAAAGTTATGAAAGGGTTGAATACTTTTGAAAAGCCCTTTTATTCAGAATGCTGGCTCTGGTCGCCGTTTGGACCTACCTGTGGCGGCAGCGTCGCAGGAACCTCATGATCTTCCTGGCAGCCTGATCCTGCCTCTTCGAGAGCAGACTCCCTCTGTGAGACAGCAGAAACACTTTGACTTAACTTTATCACTCAGCAAAAAAAAAAGAAAAAAACAATCCAAGTCACAATGTACTTAATAGGCAAAAATAGATTACACACCATCTCTCAAACTTATTTTTGCTAATGATTTTGTTGATAAATGACTCGAGACATTAAGCATTTTTCAGCCCTACAGACAAGCCTCATAATTTAACTGTCACTTTATCATTATGTAGCAAGATGAAGTGGTTCTTGCCGCATCCTGCAGTCTACGGCAGAGCGAATACACCCTGTTACTTGGTGTTTACCTCAGTTTGTGCTGCACCAGGGCGGCGGCGGCCCCGCGGTGATGGGGCTTCAGCTTCCCGAACTCCTTATAGCTGCGGTAGTATTGCTGAATGAGCACAGCCGCCCTCCTGCTCTGCTGGAACTTCTTCTGCTCATGGTAGCTGCGAAATTTACTCTGGATAAGGATGGCGGCCTGCGTCATCTTCTTATAAAGTGCATACTGAGGACAAGAACAACATCGACGCGTCAGGAGTCGCTTGGTGAATGTCATGCTGTGGCTTCATGCTGGGATATGACCAACAAGTTACCTTTAGGGCTATCCATGTTAGCTTGTAAATGAGGGGGAAAAAAGACGCGTTTCGAATGTTTGCTCTTTAAACGTATTCAGACATGGATGCAATTTCGCGGCGTTCGTTGCCTACCTGCTTGTATTTCTTGTAGCAACGTTGTATAACAGCGGCAGCTACTTCCTGTTGCTCCCGGAGAGGCCGCCCCTGTCGGAAAGTAGAGTGGGACAGGTAAGAAGTTACAATAGGAGCTCCTTTCTGCCACAAAGGATATGTGTAGCTTGCCGAGGTGTTGTCATGGTTAGCGCATGACCGCCTCAGATAAAGAGCACACTTTGTGGGCAGACCACCTGTCAAACAGTGGAGGAAGTGAGCTGCTGCCCAACAGAGAGTCACCTCAGAATCAGCTGGCAGATGGGCTAAAGACAACTGTGAACGACAGTGAACAATTTGTGATAATAAGACTTATTGAAAGTATCTCATGGGTAGGTGGGGGAGTTCAGGAATGGGACTGGGCAACGAGGGGGGAAAAAAAAGACAAAGACAAAGTGGGGAGCTCATTGCTTAATAAATGTGTCTAAGTAATGCAGGGATACGGGGTCAGTGCAGCTCCCCTAAGCAAGGCCATGCTCTGCTCAAGCCACCTTTTCCATGCTGGAACCACAGGGACAGATTTGTGTTTCCTCTTAACATTAAGATACAGTTAAAAATAGACATACAGAGAATTAGACAAATATAGAGACTGAAATCAATCAGTTGAAACCATGGTTAGAAACAGTACAACACAAGACAAAATAGGTAATAAGCCACGTTACATATGCTGAACTTCAATCCATAGCCAGATTAAAGGGAATCCTTCATCCCTAAAATCCAAAAACAGATCCACCCAGTTACACCAATCCTCAGCCTGCAGCTCTTTGAGTCTGGTCTACAGCATACACAGCTTTCAGGGCCTGAACACCGGGACTGTACCTTGTACTTGCGGAAGGCAGTTTGGACCAATCGGGCAGCCTCGTACAGCTCTCTCTGCTCTGGGTCTGACAGAGTCAGCTGGGCCAGGTCTCGCTCCACTTTGCTGTTGGAGGCGTTGATGAACTCACTCCAGTCGGACGGGGAGGGAACCGCGGTCCGCTCCAACGGGCCCTCTCTGAGCGGAGACCCCCGAGGACTCAGGTTAGGGTTAGGTGATGGTGTCAGGGGCTCATTGTACAGAGATCTACCCAAAAAAAACACAGTTTATCTTTTTGTAATTTACCCTTTTAAGCTACTTTAGTTTTCTCTGTATATTATTTTCTAGAAATCTGCATTGACATTATAAGATGAAATCAGAAAAAACATACTTCAGCTGCTAAGATGTTTAAATTTAACCCTGCATTCTTTAAGTTTGATTTTGCCCGCCAACTGATTATATTTCGTCTCAAAAATTGATAATTCAATAGATACATTTTCAGACTAAATTTATTGGCTTCTGCTAATAATGCAAAGTTTACACTCTTTTGTATTTGTTGGATTAAATTACAATCCTGTGAAATAAACCTTTTGCATCCTTACAGATTGACAGAGATGGACACGAATATGAAGGAGTTCTCATGAATGTTTATGACTGCGGTCATGAAGTGTCATTCTGTAAAAAAAATGTCACTTTTAATCCAAAGTGGACTCCTAATGCAAACTTTAACTTGAATTAAAATGGTCATTATTGACAGAATAATGCAAAGTTTACACTTTTAATTGACTTTTAATCCACCTGTTAGTGCAACTTTGCATTAACTGTGTAATTATTTACTGGGTTACACCTCATGACAACAGTTGTAAGCATTCATACAGACTATTTCATCGACATAACAGGTGTTATGTCAGTGTCATGCACACCCCTTCAAATGAAGTGTTACCCAGATCGCTTCTTTTATTGCTTTTGATGGTCTGAAATATATTAATGCTCCAGATTATAACCTCAAAAACTGACTTTGAAAAGCAGGTAGTGGGGTTGAATTAAATGTAACAATTTAGGTTTACTTTGTCACAGATTGGTTTGGAAATAAATTTTGAATTGACAGATTTTGCCTTTGTCTGAAATTAAAGTAAGTTGGATGATCTGAAATATTTAAGTTTGATAAATAAACAGAAGAAATCTCTAGGGGGGCAAAAACTTTTTCACAAGCGCCATTCTTGTATGGATTTGTCAAAAAAAAGTGTTTCTTTTTGTTTCTCACTTCAACATTGTGTCTTTTTTCTTTAAAATTGTAAAGAAAGTAAACTTTTTGACGACATTCAAAAGAGTTTTGAAATACAAGCCTTTTTTTTTTAATTTCCATTTCCTTGTATTTGAGCAAATGAAACAACATCTCAGTTTTTACTCAGATATGCAAACTTTAATATATCTTTTAGTTTTCTTATGACATCTACAAATCAAAGGTTGTATTTAAAAGCGTACAGACCCATGGCGAGTTTTTGTGATATAAAAATAAATATATGAAAAAAATAATCAAAATCTCATGTTTTGACATACAAAAAACTTGTTTTATGCATATATCACAGCAGCATGAAGCCCGTTGAGACCCGTGTGTCTCCCCTTTTCCACGGTCCTCCTTACCGCAGGTGTATGATGCTTGGCAGCTGCTCTACGTCTCCCAGGTAGCTGGCTAGCCAGTTCATGGTGGTGCTGACCGCCGATGTGTCTAAAGGCCCAGAGTCTGCAGCGCTGAAGTTCTCCCTTTTGATTCTTTCTGGTGTTGCTTCAATGATTTGTTCTGCCAGAGTCATCATGTTTACCTGATGTTTTGAGAAAAACAAAGATGACTATTGTCAGCACCCAGCTGGTAAATTTTCATCACTATAACATATGTATACTTGTTTAATGCTTTTGGCCCTGAGACAATAGTTTGGGATTTTAATGACAGGACCGGAGATAATAATAATAAAAGTGAAATTGCTAGAGGTTAGAAATACTTAATCCAGCACTTCATCTGTTGGAGGAGTAATTAGACTGATATGGATGTCTGTGAGGATTTCTTGGCTGTTGAAGACAATCAATAAGTAGAGTTTATTATGCAGTGATGATCACTGACAGGGTGCCAAGCTGCTTTGTTGTATTTTACCTACCAAACGCAGGAAGTGCTAATATTGTGCATGCATACAGCACCCTACCTCTGATAGCACACTAACTTTGGATAAAATCAATTCAGGTCTGCACATTTTCACTACATTTTAAGAAATATTGACAAATATGTTGCTACCACTTGATAAAATAGAAGAATTTAGTTTGAACGATACACTTTTTTGCTCAGCAGCAGAGACAGTAAATGTAGATGAACTTTTTAAAATTTAAATTGGAGCCTTTTTGCTAACTAAATCTTTTTAATATGGACAGTGTTAGGTACAAGACAACATATTTCGCTTTTATCAATTAGCCTTTTGCTTTTAGTCAAATTTTATAAATATATAACACCACAAACACCTCGTGGTTTTAACTGAAAAGGACACATGAGCATATTAGTCCGTGATACTTGGCTATTTCGTAAAGAGTGTCCAAATCAAGTTCTTGTTCTAGACCAAGCAACAGAAAACTATTCAACCTGGAAACTGTGGGTCGTTGTAGAACTTTCTACTAATCAAGCCAAAGTTGGGGTCAACAAAGTTGGACTCAAATATGTCTTTCCACCATGCAGAGTGATCAAAATTTCAATTTCCTCCAAGCTCACAATTAGAGACCTGAAGCAAATAGTGTGGCAACTGGAGGTCAAAAGGTCTCCATAATAAAGATCAGGCAATATTTACTTGTCAACCTGTTGGTTGTTTGAGAGGCATGTCAGGAAAAAGCCCTTTTGTCCTACATTCAGAGTTTGTACCAGCAGGATTTGGGGTGGAACAAGGGATGAAAATGTAGAAAAGAAGATTGTGCCTCATAATTTATGAGGCATGATGTTAGAGGGCATTGTATAATAAAGTCCTTAAAAATAACCGGAGAGTTTTAACAATAGTCTGGTGGACAGAAAATTGAGAATAGGTCATCAGCATGTCCTTCCAAAGGACAAAGAATGGAGATCTAAAGACAGAAGCTGTGACTCTGGACTATTTAGAGAGATTGTGCTAATAAGAATGGATAAAAATGAAGACTTTGTCCTGTTTGTCTGGCCAAAAATGGGTTGGTAGACCAGTCGGTTGACCAGTATTTGGAATACTGCCGAATAATTGTCAGTGTGCCAACAATGCTTTGGTTAAAAACTATTTCTTAACATGCTTTTTTGAGTTCTGAAATTAAAATATAAATTTTAGCGATAGATTAAGATGGCATTTTTTTCTTTTCTTTATCAGGGTTACCAATAAATACAGCCCAGATGCTACAAAAATACAAAATCTTACCAAGTATTTTTGATCTAGTTTCTAGTGTAAATATCTTAATATATCAGATTTTTTTATTTTTGTTGTGTCTTTGCAGTCTACTGCAAGTGTTATCTCAGTTACTGTACAAGGCTGCACATCATATCTGAAATAAAGTTGTCCAGATGTAGGTTCATCTATTAAATTTATCCTTCTGCTGCACTATATTCTCACTCCTTTCTGCTTACCTGCAGGTCATCCATTTGCGTGAGACAGTCCTGGTTCTCCAGATCCTCTCGATACGACAGCAGTTCTGAATCTGCCATGTCTCTGTCCGCCATAACCAGCATGCCCAGCTGCTCCCGCTGCCGCAGTCGGTTGACCAGCTTCTCCTTTCCTAAGCTGCTGCCTCCACTGATGCCCAGCGCTTTCTTCCCCATGCTGCTGTGGGAGAAACTCTCTCTGGAGCTCCACCTGGTTGTCCCGGCGCTGCCTCCTGTTGGTAGACTTTTGTCAGCGCTCAGGCCCTCCGCGGACATGCTCTTGGTGCTGGAGGACAGTTTGTGGAGCTGCTGCTGCTCCAGGCTCAGAGGAACAGACATGGGCTTGTCGGGTCGATTATGAAATAACTCCGGGTTAGGTTTATGTTTTTTAGCCAATGGGAGATCTCTCTGGCCCTCGCTGCTGTAGCAGTTAGAAGGTTCTGATCTTGGCCTTCTTAAATCTGCAAAATAAAAACAAGATAAGGTGACACCATTAGCTGAAGACTCCATTAGCACTTTTAAGTCGAGACTACAGACTTCCAAAACGTCAATGTACTCCACTGGATTTCATCTGACTTCATTGTGCTCTGATCAAAACCAGTTGATTGTAGCTCTGGCTGCGTGTTTCAGGCTCAGATTTCAGATTGAGATTTTCTACATGGGTTTGCTCTGTATTTAACTCTGTCCACCTTTTTTATAGAAGCATCTTAGTACACTTGAGAATGAAGATAACATTAACTTACAAGCAGCTTTTCAGCAAGATATAGGAATCTGTTTGAAGTCCATTATTAAATATTGATAAAAAGTACAAACTCCACTGGCAGATCTTTTCACTTAAAAATGTTAAATAAAAAAAAAAAATCTCCCAGAGGAACTAGTACTTTTTGTCAATATACAAGAATTACTGACTTAAAAAGAGTTCCTATATATATTCAAAAGTGTATTAGTAATTTTGTTTTGTCTTATTAAGTATCTTAGTATACTGAGATATCTTCATGAGAAACTAGACAAAAAATCTGTAAAATTTGGTTTTGCAGTATATGCGACCTTCACAGCTAGTCGGCTGCACTGGTTTTTGATTTGGGTATCAGAGTAAACGGCACACTCTTTACATTTTTATTTAAAACAAAGTGCATGAACCATAAATCATTGTGTTGTTAGTCCACATTCATGTCTTGGTTTATTAAATAAAATTCCAATGAAACACATTGAAGTTTGTCACTGTGACGTGGCAAAACTGAAAAAAGGTTAGCACTTCAAGTAGCGCACATCTTTCTGTAAACAGACTAACCTGGGTTGGGGCTGGTGGTGCTGGGTGTGGTTATTGTGTTAGCAGGACCTCCTTTCTTGCTGCCAGGTGCTACTATGCTGTCATTTGCCCAGCTGACCATCCAGCTGTCGGAGGTGGGCGCATCGGGGCTGGGGAGAAAGACATTGCGAGTCGTTGGCGGTAGAGAGGCGGGCGGCTGCTGCTCTTCCCTCTGCAGTTGCTCCAGACACTCAGCCAGCTTGGTGTGGCCACGAGAGCGAGCAATTGACAGGGGCAGGCGGCCCAAGGAGTCTGGGATGGCAAGGGCCCGCCTGTCCCATTTATACAGGACACTGCTGCCTCCAGATGACCAAGCGCACACGCCCACATCTGGATTGTGAACAGACAAAAGAACAGCAGCAAACAAGTCAGAAAAGTTGCAAACGTTTTCCTCAAAGGGAGAGCTTTGGTACTCACCAGAGGCGTGCAGGAAAAGTGATCAACATTTAGAGGGTCCACTTCCAGCTCCAAGTCAATACTATCAGCATGCTTAGTGCTGCATAAGAGAGAGAAAATGATATTTGTTGTGGTGCACTGTCATGATGAATTACAGTGGCAGTTACAGAGCATGCTGGATAATTTCATTCTCACCGCCATTTGATGAGAGTCTGAATGAGGGTGGCGTAGCCCTGGCCAGCAGCCAGGTGAAGGAGTGTCATCCCTCTGAAGGTCTTGGAGTGGATTAAATGTTTGGACTTGGCCCAGCAAGCTCTGCTCATCATCTTCTCACAGACCACTACAACACGGCTCTCAAAGGAGCTGCTGGCCTGCGTCTGGCCAGATGCACACTCAAAAACAAAACACAAACTGCTATTAAAAAAAACATTTCGTTTCATGCAGTATTTGTATCATAAGTGATAGAAAAGTTTATTGAAACAAACCACAAACTGCTGTTAAAAAAAACATTTCATTTCATGCAGTATTTGTATCAGTAAGTGATAGAAAAGTTTATTGAATGTGCTGGGTTCTGCCACGTGCAACAATAATCGTCCAGCATGATGAGGGTTTTTACCTGTGACTGACTGTTGTTCCCTCCTCCGGCTCCTCCTCCGCCGCCTCCTCCCACTCCTCCTCCACCTCCGCCTCCGCCTCCTCCTCCTGCTCCTCCTCCAGCGCCGCCACTCCCAGCACTGCTTGCCTGCTGGTGGCTGGCCATCTCCGCCATCCTCCTCTCCATCTGCTCCAAGCGCTCCAGGATTGACATTCTGAACTGGTTATCTGGGCAGAAAGTGGGAGACAGAAGAAGAACGGGTCAACATCAGCTGTGAGGAAACAAAAATGTCAGTCTGCTCATTCCAGCACAAAGAGGCTTTAATCCTGACAATGCACCACAAGTTGCACCACAAGTTTCAGCAATATGGTGCTTTGAGGAGTTCTGGGGATGTCACAGTGACAACAGGAGGCTTACAATCATCCATTTAGGAGCAAATGCCCAACTCCATTTTACAGATTAAGCAAAGTTCATTAACCTACTATACAATAATAATCATTTCATAAATAACCTGTCCAGTGAAAATGAAAAAAACTATCGATGAGAAACTTTAAAAGACAGAGCGCCCAGGTACATGAAAGAGCTGATCTTTCATGTACAACGGCTTAATAAAAATTTACAAAAACAGATGAATTTCCAAGTTTTTCTAAATGTGAACAATCAGAATATTTACTTTTAATCACTAGGGATGGATGATCAATCAATGACAATAGTATCACAATGACATGTGATCAATATCAACAGAAAGTACATCTGATAGAATGTTCAGTTAACTCACTCACTCTTTGGTTACCTAGCAACTCACTCACTCACTGGTTACCTAGCAACAACCTGTTGAGTAACTTGAGCAGCAACAGTTCCAGTTTTTGCCACTCTGCCTCATAGCTGCTTAAAAATGTAAACATAGCATTGAGTGAAAGAAGAAAATGAGTACAGCAGCGTGGACTTTAAACCAGAATCTAATAAATAATTATCAATATTGACTAAAATAAAATGTTTATATTTTGAAACGTTTTTCAGTCATATTGGCCAGTCCTAAGATACGCCAGTTATTATGTTGAACTAAAAATGTCTTTTTATTAAATTTTATAAAGATTCTTTTAATCAGATAAAAAAATGTTTGAACATTTAATTCCTAGTTTTAAAACTTCCTCATTTAGTCTACAATTGCAGAGTGGAATAAGCATTGTTTGTCATTATTGTTATTTATTATACTGTTACATTTGCTTGATGAAATCAGATGGCAGTAGACCTTTGATTAACAATTACTTTTAAAGTTTAATTTAATTTATTACTCTGTTAATTCTATAAAAGAAATACGGAATATATTAGTGTTGACTCTAAAAAATATTGAAATACTGAGAAGTACTGAGAAATCTCAGATTTTGCATAAATGGGAAAAATCACTTAAGGAAAAGAAAAAGAATAGAAAAGGGTAGATTACACAACTGATTAATTTCTGAACGTTAAAAAAATTTGACCAAAGTTAGTCACACTAGACATCCCATCAGTCAATTGTAAATGACTTTCTACATTTCACCTCTTTCACTGAGCTGTTAAGCTCCGGGGCACGCACAAAATCTGAAAGACAGCCCACTTCAGACAAGACTCTAGAGATACCATTCTACTGAAGGTCTTTTCCAGCTGATTAGATACAACCCATTATGGCCCTGTTCCCTGCACCTGTTTGGAAAAGAGATTAAGAAGCTGACAGGACAACATAAATCAAAACCGATGCAGCTATCCCAGGTCCTTGAAAAAACAACCTTTTCCCACATCAAGATGGATGGAGGTGCATTTGATGACAGGAATTGAATTTTACTAGAGGTCTGTGACAATGAGAGTGGTTCTACTGCCACAGATCTGACATCTGCGCAACAAAAAAAAGCTATATTCTTTTTAATACAAAATTTACAAGAAACTTGTCAAGAAATCTGATCACATATTGATTCTACAGTATATAAAAGTGAGAGATTTTAAGAACTAATGTTCTACCTAGATTTCCCCGCCATTGACTGCGTTGTCATTTTTCATCAGCCTTTACAAAGCCTTTTAAGCTTTCTTGGCTGTATATTCTCCTCAGGTATACCTTTCATGCTCTGTGTAGCTTCAAACTGGATTTCAGCCTCCTAGCACTACCATGGCCTCCTTACACAGCATCCCCTTAAACGGATGTTTCACATAATTGTGCCTTGATTGGTGGCTAAGATTAAAAATCATTTGGGTCCAATGAATTAAAGAGACCCAATTCCATAGGTGAATCTTAAATTACGTATATTTATTATTGTAATCTCATAATCTTTACTCTTCCTCTAACTGAATGAAACAAAAAATATTCACCACATATATACATCACTACTCTAAGATTTAGATAAATTATACTGCAATGTTGCAGCAACTAACACAGTAATATACAACATTTCATTCTAATCTGTACAAATACAAATTCACTCACTCCTGCATGCTAAATGCTTGAAGACATGCTAGCCTGACCTACTTTCTGATTATTTCAGCTAATAACTAACGACGGTATCTGAACACTTGGGGGCAGTTATAGAAGATGTCCGGTTGATTTCTACAGATAAAAAAATCCCAGAGTGAGAGAGTGATGTCATAGCATATGTAAAGCACTGTAAAGCACTTTTTACATTATTTTAATTGACATCAAACATGTTAAGATGGGAACTATATGACAACAGTTTAAAATTACAAAATGACATTTCTACTTTAACTTCTAAACAACATTGTGTAGCAAACTTCATGATCTTTGCTAAAGAGTTTGAGACTTAATTTGTCTTAGTAGACCCGACTTTTAGCTCAGATCTTTCGCCAGCAAAGTTATCAAACTATCCCACTAACAGAACGTTTAAATGGAATATGCTTTATAAAGACAAAAGCTTGGATTCTCATGAACAATACAGAAGTTTCTAGCAGGTGCAGAGCATGTTGCCACTTCAAAAATGGGTAAATTTCTAGCTTTCTGCTAAACAGCACTTTACATTTGGGTTGTTTAGCAGTTCACATAGTTTCCTGCTAATACGTAAGCCAGTTGGGAATAAAGCTAAAAAATTGCAGCTCATAGGTGGTCCGGTTGCACAAAACAAAAAAAAATGGGCACTTTATGAGCATCAGAGTGCATGTACACAGTCTTAAGGTATGCCATGTACAGACAGTGGATTGGGATGGGCACAGAGAGCCCACTGCAGCAGGGAGTATAGAAGACTGCATTAGCATTCCCCATTTAGCTGCTATGAGGCCGTTTCTGTGGCAACCTGCTGCCGAGTGGTAACTAGGCGACAAGAGCACGGCTGTGTGTGTATACCCTGCCTGTGTGCTATTGGCTTATTGATGAAGGGGAGGAGAAGGACCCAGTATACAAGACAAAAATGTAGATAGACAAACAATAAAAATTTAATTTAGAAATCTTTTCCTGCATGCCATTTTTCCCCAGCGCTGATGCATTAGGGACCCGATGACTCGAGGTGGGGAGCCCTCACAGCATGACCCGCTGACATTTGCGCTTTATAGTATCTTGGCACCCCCAGCTAACGGCTCCATAGAGAGCTAATGTCACAGTGAGACACAGTAAAGGAGGTCAAGTAGTTTCTATCATCAGGGAAAAAAAAGCATAATGCCACTGGCTGATAAATTGCTGCTCTCTGTGACAGTATGCTGCACTCTGAAAAATGGGCTGAAAGAACAACAATGAGGCCCCTGCCTTTAATTCCTGTGTGCTGTACACTGCCTAGGTGAGCATCCTGTCAGATTAGCACGTCATTTTCATAATAAACAGCAAACTCCTCAGAGTGTTTGTACAGCTTCCCATTAGGCCGTATTTATCTTTGCCCATCAACATATTGGCTTGTGGACGGTAGGGAGGTGAGGAATTGCCAGCCTACTCTGGTCTGAGTGCAGGAGTTGAGAGGGGAGTCAAAAGGTTGAGGCACATGCCTTCATACAAGGTTGTGCTCTCATTTAATCGGTGGGAAGAGATACAAACGCAGAGATGGAGGGAAAGAGTCAGGGATAGTTAGCAATAGGCTGACATGTCTTTGTTCAGACCCAGTGCTGCAGTGTGCTGCAGTGCAGATGATGTCATCTCCACCTGCTGCCTGCTGCTCCAAATGCGATGCACGTCCACTGCAGAGGGAGGATGGGGGTAGAGACGAGTGGGAGGAGACAGGGAAGGTGAACAGCCAAACGGTACTGTAACAACACTGTGACGCCATGAGGGCCCTCCCCCTCTCCGGTTCACTCCCTTGTGACAGTGCACGGTTGCAGACGTGGTCATTGTCACATATTCCGACCAGATTTTGACAAGGTGTTTTAAAGCAGCCCTGCCTGCAAAAAATTAACTAAAAACTCTCTGTAAGAAATTTAAAGGGTGCTTTTTCAGTCAAGTTGGATGTAAAGTTAGTGGGGCTTTTTTCTATAAAGTTTCTGTAGATGAATGTGGAGATCTGTTCTCATGCTTTTGATAGGAATGCCATAATCTCCTACCATAACCAGACAAACATTTACTCACATTTATTTTTAACATTGCATTAAAATAGAAATCACCTCACTACTTCACTGAATTAAATCCCAAACATTGCAATATGTCTCAACCCTCTGCAGACCTGAACTCATTCAACTGCAAGTTATGCAAAAACATAAATTTACTGAAAATTAACCTAATCAAAACTACAACCACAGCTAAGATTGAAAATATTTTTCTGTGTAAGTGAATACGAAATTGTAAATGATGACCCAATTATACTTTCCATGCTTTCCTATGTGTATGTATAGGTTTATTTCCTTGAGGCAATGTGGACTGATCTCAAAGATCAAAAACATAAAAATCCAGCAACTGAAATATGGGGCTGCTTGGGGGCGACTGCAAGGCTTTGGGCCCCCAGGGCTCTGGAAATCACACAGCATCAATTAAGAAATCTACAAGCTAAAACCCATTTAACAAGATCTTTTGTTTGATTTTCATGTTAATAACATCTAATAACTTAAACACTGCTAATTTAACACTTCCTGAGTCCGAGCTGCAGTGAGTTCATGGTCTAATTGTCAGATTTAAATTGTAGTATTGCAAATTTCCCTAGATATTTGGTCTAGTATCTACTGCAAATATTTTAGTGCATTTGAAATACGACAAAATTAACTTCAAGTAACTTTTCAGCAAGACACAGAAGTTCGTTTAAAGTAAGTAAATTATCGATTCAAAAATCACTAAGCATTGGTGCCAGATTATTTTATTTGAAGTGAAATAATTTGCCAGTGGAAATAGTATTTTTTTAAAATCAACATTAAGGAATTATTGATTTAAATCAAGCTTCTATATCTGTCTGAAAAGTGACTTGTAAGCTAGGTTTGTCTTATTTAAAATGTAGTAAGATCTTTGCTCTAGAAACTAGATCAAAAATATTTGGTAAGATTTTGTGTTTTTGCAATTTGAACTGTTCAGAAGCAGCTTCACTAAACAAAACTAGGCAAGTTAAATGCCTAGTTTTGCCTTAAATGTCACAGAAATTATGATATAACTCAAATTACCATTAGCAAAAATAATGTGCACTGCGATAAAAGAATGCAAAGTGCCTGCAAATGACAGACACTTTTTACGCAGGGGAGATAAATATCCCTAAATAAATAAATTTCAAATCAGCCTTTTACCCAAGAATTACATAATCTGTAAACAATGTGAAGTGATTGTTGAGCAAAACATCAAAAGTGACCTTTAAAAAAATGATGTTTACTCAAAAGTCTAGAGAAAGGAAATGAACTGATGTGACTCTGATAAATCTCCCAACAGGAGTTCACTCGCTTGTTCTGATTTGATCACAGGATCATACGTCACATGGCCTAAACAGAGAGCTGCTGGAACTGGTTTAATATTTACAAAAACATATTACATAAAATTAGCATCTTAATGATCTTTAACAGTACCTAAATAGAAATGAACTGACCCAAAATGATTTGTTATGGGGTAAAAACAATTAACAGGGGTGTAAAATTGAGGTAGGATTTGAGACGGAGTCATTTGGTAACGTTATCAAGATACTTTAAATTCACCCTGATTAGTATAGTAAAACTATCAACGAGCAACAAATGAAGTTCTGTTTCTAAATTACATTCTATTAAATTTTTGGTTAAGTTCTGTTTGTTTACACAGCACCAAGTTGCGGCAAATTTCAGCCAAAGTCGTTTTACAAGACAAACAGATCCAATTCATATCTAATGGCTCCATTTTAACAGGAGGAAACATTCAGCAGAAACTCAGTATGAGTGACCCTGTGATATAACCAACTATAGCAAAAGAGGAGAAACTGGAGAAAGTCACAATTTGTTTGAGGGAAATCTCTTTTATCAGTTTCTAAGTTTTGTAGTTTGAGGTGCTCTTTATGGGGTTTTATAATATTTGTGACAAGGCTTGACTGCTGTTTTCTTAACTCCAAGTTCTGTCAAAGGGCAGCGGAGCCCTGAAAGAGACGCAAGGATCAGAAGACTATGGTATAATCCACAGTGGTCTATGGTATCTGATCAATGACAGCTCTAGGACATGGCAGCAGCTTCTCATGAGACAGGTTGATATACTCAGGGATAAGGGAATGAAGGACAGCGCTGCTTATTAAGACCCAGCAGAGCTTGATGTCAGAGCAAAGGGGCCACAGGAAGAAAGAAGACAGCAGGGGAGGAGCGAGAGTAAACCTAACACCAGAGTGAAAGGAAAAGAGAACAGGACAAGAGACAAGAAGAGGTTCATGAAGAGGAATAGGGAAAGATAGGAAAGGGCAGAAATTACAGTGCATGACATGACAGGGTCTGCTAGTGAAGCAGGATGGAGAATTTAGTTGGCCCTACTTAGAAATGTCAAGGATGAGAGCAGGAGAACTATTAGCAGAGTGAACTACAACTGCTGGAGTGGAGCTGGAAAGTCTAAGCACAGATTTATGGACCTTACTATTGTACCATTTCAGCAGTAAATCACTGAAATTAACAAGTCTTTACCCCATAATGTCAATACACAGCACAGAACAAAAACCTCGACAAACAACCACATCAATCTGACTTTGGAATAAATTGCGTTTCCGCTTGCCCTACTTTGGGTTTGTTATTGAAGAAAGGCTGTCATCTTTCATCCTGAAAGCGCTCACTTCTGATTGACTATGACGGAACATCTTTAATCCTCACATCCCAACCTCTGGTCCTGTTCATGCCAATCAAGTTCAGAACTGAACCTCATTATCCTCCTGCAGCTACGCACATCCTCACATGTAAACCCTATGGAAGGACCAGAGGCCGGCCTCCCTCTGGGTCTTTGTGTGGGCTGATTGACAGGGGCTAGTATTTGTGACCATGGAGAGGAAGAGGCCACCCCATCTGTCAGCCGCCCTCGCAGCTGGAAGACATGGCCATGTGCGCATCAAAGACATACGATCCTCGCTTTAAGTTCCTCTAAGAACAGTGATTGAGTAAGATTTTAATTGCTCAAAGATCAAGACTGCATGTCGTGTAACTGAGATATCCATAATTTGTTTAGAATCTATTTGTCCAATCATCTGCTATTCGGTTTCTTTAACTCGTGGTCAGAGGTGGGACGGGACGCAGGGCACACCCTGAGCGGATCGTTCATCTGATGTTTTACAAGGTCTGGAGACAGACAAATGCAATAATATTCTTAAAGGTGTAGTTTTAGATCTCTCTGCCCTTGTAAATGGAGTCACAGCCCTGAAACTTTTACATATTTGTAATCTTATTACCCAAAAATCAGAAACTTGGTTCCAGCAAGTTAATACCTGATTAAAAGTAATTTAAATCTCATTCAATTTTCATTTTGCTCAAGTGATTTCAACGATGAAAACATCTAAAACATGCAGGAGACAAACTCCCCCCTAAGATACACCAACACAGAACAGCACATAATTGTAAAGTGGAAGGAAAATGGTTTTAAATTAAAAAAAAATTTCAACAAATACAAATCTTAAAAAGATTGGCAGGGATTTGAGTCTAGTCCTCGATACTTTAATATCCCTAAATGAAGTGGAAACTTGCATTTAGATGTGACATAATAAGTTCAGATTGGTCATATCAGGATAAATTAGCACCAACAAGACAAAGGAACACATCAAGGAGGTCAGAGATAAACAGACAAATTTTAAACATCTCAATGAGCGATATTAAATCCACAGATTCAAAAATGGAAAAAATATGGCTGAACTACAAGCCAAAGGAGCTCTGCACTGGTAAATTAGAGAGGCAGCAGAGATATGTAGTAAATCTGGAAGAGACTTAATGCTCCCAAATTTTCTGGCCCAACTTCTTCTAGTTCGGCCAGAACAATGTGGTGTTTATGAAAATCTTGCAGGAAGAAAGTCCTTATTGAAAGAAACCCATAAGAATCCTGTTTCCTGTTTTCCACAAGCCATGTTGGGAACACAGGAAACATGTGGAAGAAGGAGCTCTGGTCATCTGAGACCGAAAGCAAACATTTAAAATAGTTTCTGTCACACATAAAGCAGTCATATTCAAATAATTAGAATATGTGTTGTAAAGAGGCTCATTTGTCAGATTAAAAATCCCTTATGAAAACAGCAAACATTACCAACATCCTTTTCAATAAACCCAGATCTCTGTATTAAAACTTAAATTATTAGTTTGATGAGATATTGAAATTTATATGTTGTGTTTCCATTATATTCAGGTGGAAAATCTTCCTTATTAACACAAATAAAGGCTTTAAAATATAAGTTGATTACTTGAATGTGTTTCATGTTGTGAATTGAGTTACTAGCGTACATCATTTTTTTCAATAATATTATAGTTTATTGAATGAGTCTGCATATATGGCACAAGAAATAACCATTTCACCCTGAACTCACCATGAAAAGTAGTGGCAGTATTATGCTGTGGAGCTGGTCAGAATTAGCAGGAAGATAAATGGTGATAACAAGAGAGCATTCCTGGATGAAAACCTGTCAGAAGTTGCCACTGACTTAAAATTGAGGAGGAGCTTCACTTAAAACCACAACGCAAAGCACTGACAATGGTAGACTCATTTAAATCACATTCATCTGTTTGAACGGCCCAGTCAAAGTCCAGATACAAATCAAACTGAAAATCTAAAGCAAAAGTTGAGAACTGATGTTCGCACATGTTGTGCACCCAATCAGATTGAGCTTGGCTAAAGAAAAATGGGCAAAGTTTTTTCTTTCTAGAGGCGGGAAGCTGTTAGAGGCACAACACAAAACATCTTCAACTACAGCAAAAGGTGAGTCTGCAAAGTTTTCATTCAGAGGGGTGGAATACAGATGTACGCCATAATTTAAAGATTTTTATATAAATAGGAAAACAATAGTCCCTTTTCTTTCTCCTTCACAATTTTACAATATTTGTGTAGAGTTACCGCATATGAACCATAAGGTTCATCTAACAGAAAACCTGTAAATAACCTGTAAGTTTGTGATAAATACAACACTTAAGAGAGAAACAGCAATTTGGCCTCACCTCACTTGTTGTGCAGAAAAACATAAAAAAGCCACATGTGACAACAACAAGAAGTTGGTGAATTATTACATCTGTTGCACGGCTTATATGCTGCATTATATTTTCCACCAGTTTAGCCAGATATTATAATAATCTCTAACAAAGGTCAAAGGTGTTCAACACATCTCATCCTCTTCTGCTGGCATTTATCCAATTATATAAGTCAATATGAGTGCAGTCTGGACACAATAGATTCGGTGTGTCACACTGAAAGTAAAATGCCAAGAGAGGAGACCCAGGGGATTTACTGTCATCTGCTTTTATACTAATGGAGTAATTGTATTGGCTTTTTGTCTTAGAATCAGAACAAGCTGTATTTTCCAGATGTTCAGTAACAAGTGCATTTCATTTAGGTTCCTGTTTATGCAAACAAATGGCATGAGCTTGAATTATGCAACCGCAGGCAGAACGACGTAAGATGAGAGCAGAAATTAATTTAAAAATAAAATGCCTCAATAAATAGAGAGAGAGCTCAAGGGGCGACACACTGGCTAAATGAAGCCCCATATGTTTAATCCTTAATCTTTTTTAAACAAATCATTGTAAATTCAAGTTTAACTTTCATTCTTATGTTAGAACAGCAAACAAACAAGAAATCGTGAAGGCGCCAACTTAATTTTGAAACTATACAATTTATCTTTGGGAAATCTGACTCGGAGTTAGAACCTCTTTTTGAAATAAAAGTACAAATGACAAACTAAACTTGAATAGCTAGAAAGGAGAGGCAACTGGAACCTCATGGACATGGAGTGAGTAAATCATACTTTAGATTACACACGCATATCCTCAAAAGCATACAGAATCATGGCAACAAATCCAGGGTAATAATCTTCTCACAAGCCATGCACATGATTTAAGATCACTTTCGTTCATCTATGCAGCGCTAGCTTACAGCAAAAGTCATCTGAGGGCACGACATAGAAAAGGTAAACAACTACAATTTATCGTAGTGATGCTACACTACTATACTTCCACACTAAATAACAGAATATCTACAAAAAAAATAGCTTTTCTCTATTTCTAAGAAAGAAAACCCAGCAGGCAACTTATATGTATGAGAGACGTCAGCTGTAGTAAGAAGACTATCTAGACTTAGATGATTCAGGGTTACTGGGCACATATGAAGTGGCACACAGCACTTTATTTCTATAGCACCTTAATGCACAGTTCAATACGAATCATCGTGCTCCTGCTCCTCTGCTGTGCTCTATCACCTGCAGATGGAAAAATTCCCATGACATTTCTGCTGGTGGTGGATCTATAACTGCGATTACTCCTTCTGTCAGTACAAGTAAAACCAGAGGAGCTGTTACATGAACTACTACTACAGCGGTTAGGTTCCTTCATAAAAGGAACAAATAAGACCGATGCATTTTTTTGCCATCAGCATCTCTACACAAATGACATTTAATCTAGGGTTTTTGTTCAATTGCAACACTGATCATCTGAACCCAAGAGCATTGTAAAAGTCAGCCAAGACTCATGTTACTCCATCTAAAATTTATTTTTAAACTCTTACTTAGCTTAAACATGAGGGTTGTGCTTTAAAAGGGAATATAATACCTTTTTTAGCTCTATTTGAGGTCTGAAAACACTTTTTTGTTTTTTGTAAATAAGCCAGAAACTGGATTTCTATTTGTTAGGAATGGTGTCAGTTTATTGAACAAAATATACATATAAATATATATAAATTCAGCTAAATAATTTGTTGTAGTCTTTATACATTTTCCAGAGTTGTGCTTTAAACAACAACATTCCTGCCACCTCCAAAGTCTTCTGTCCTCAAATGTTTTATTTTATAACCAGAAACTGATTTTCCTCAAAGCAGAGGCAAAGCATGGTTGACTCCTGATACTATTATTATGCATAAGAAATAAACAAAACTGTGCAGCCTTTTTGTTGCTGGCTTTCGGGCAACAGTGCAGTAAATGCCTGTAGTTTACTGCAGCATTACTGGTAAACATCACACATGAGCAACAGGTAGGTAATGCACAAGAAGATTCTTCATTTAAATAGTTTGGAAAAGTCTGGCAAGCAGAAACTACGGAGCTAAAGCTGTAAAAGTCTCTGTCGCGGTCTGAGCTGTGGAGGATGTCAGCAGACACACATGGCCCAGATAAACTCAGCCCAGCTTATGGATGCGACAAGCCTTCATTGCGCTATAGGGCACAACAACACGTGAAACTGCACCTGGGTCACGCTGACCCTTTGGTTAACACCATCCAGATAAAAACACCCGGAGAAATAAGTATTTTTGGAAAATATGCACCCAGGAAGCATAACTTTAAAAGAAGACCAAGAATGTTTTTTTGTTTTCTTTTAAGTTTTCGGAGGTCGCTCTAAAACGCACGAAGCGCAAGTCGTGAATCAGGAGTTGCTTAGTCTGAGCGCTTTGACGCATGAAACAGTTGGTAAGCATGTGGCCGAAACAACAACTCCGCTATACAGCACAGCCACTACAGGAATACAGTAAAACAGAATAACTCTGCATGCGGCGCTCAACGAAGAAGAAGTAGAAAAAACGTGGAACTTGTGGCATACACAATAGGCAACCCAAAGACAACACAATCACAAGACAGCACAGCACCACAGTTATAAGGTTGAGCTCAACACTTCTAACCTTCTATTTTATTTTCCATTGGAAGAGTCCAGCTTAAAGCCAAAAACACAGCCTCTTTGTCTGTTTGGAAATGCAGGTGTCATTCACTGGCATCCTGACCCAGAGAAGTCCAAGCAGGGCTGCGTTTCTTTCAAACCTGCCACTCTAAAGCATGCTGCCACACGTAGAAGAAAAACAACAGGGGAAAAAAAAACAAACAAAAAAACAGCATATATATCCTTGCTGTAGACTGAGTCTGACTCTCAACAGATCACTCGTCAACAATAGAACAAAGTGAAGGAAAAGAGCGGCGTGCAGAAAGAAGGAGAGGAAGACCGCTCATGCTCTTCCTCCTCTAATAGCCCACTCCTCCTCTTCCTCCTCCTCCTCCTCCTCCTGCTCTCCTCCTCACTTTGTTTCACCTCGCACACATTCACGCTCCCCTCGTGTTTCTAGTAGTCGCTGCGACCCCCAGCCTGCAGTAAAATGACAAATACCGCCGCGAGGAAAACGTTGTGCGCACGTGCAGCCGGTAAACAGACGCCCTAATTCCCGCGTTGTGGCGTTTCCTTTAAGAGTCGCGCTCCGCAACAACTCGCTCTTTTACATTTTTTTTTAAATATATATATATATATATATTTTAAAAGAAATTAAAATTCCACAAGATTTGTTCAACTAAAATCGAACCAGATTTTGTTTTTTTTTTTTTTGTTTCGTGCGCCCTCACATTAAGTCTCTCCCCAAACTGGAGGAAACGCGTGAAAATCTGATGTTTTAAAACCAGAGGCACTTCTTCTTATCCGCGGGAGTTTGCCATGTTTATACCCAAACACGCCCACTCCTCCACGGCGCCTGCATTGTGTGTAAAGGCTTTGCCCATTTGTCATGCCTCGGTACAGTCAATACGGCTCCCTTAGCCACTGACGGTCAGCTCGTCTCCGAGCGGGAGCCTCTAATTCTGCCGCCGCTCGGCTCGCCGGATCTGGGATCGGGGGACTTTATGTGGCAGCGGCTCTGCGGCTCCGAGAGCTTTTCTGTCCTGCCTATGGCTCCGTACCTGCAGTGCTGCAGAGAAAAGCGCCCCTTCCCCCACTCTGCATTATGACAAATCAAGGCAGGCAGGCAGGCAGCTGTGCCATTAGCACATCATAGCACAGTTAGTCTTCCATGGGAGAGGAAACTCGCAGAGCCGAACGGCTCACCGCTGCGGACCCGCACTAAATATTGACGCGAATGCCGCTTCGCCAGACGCACAGCCTGTTTAATCAGTCAACTGACTGTAGAAGCTGGAGAAAGGAAACAGAGGCTGCCACGTTAGTGTCTCTGGAAGTCACGGTGTTTGTTGTGCCTCCAAAACAGGGAATAATAGTTGTAAGGAGTGCAAATAGCGACAGCCTACCCTGACAAACTTGGGTTTAATGGCCACCCGAGCGGACAAGATCCACAAGGATTCAAGCTTTAACAAACTTACTGTCGACCCACGTGGATTTTTAAAGCGCGCTCAGCAACAGTTGCTGTCCACTCGGTGTGGTGCTGAAGCACTGCCTCACACACGCTGCCTGCTGGAAGTTCCTCATTTATTTTAGGCTAAGTCCGATTCCATCTATTCACTTAGATTTTAGCTCGTACTTAAGCATGAGCAACATACAAATATGAGCTTAGAAAGTTATGGTTTCAACTACTAAAATCCTGAGTCATGTGGTTTAAGGTGCCAGAAAGTGTCACAGGCTTCTAAAACAGTATGCAGTATCTCCTTCACTGCTCCAGCCCAGGCTGTTACTGCACACTGCCAGTCAGTTGGCTTAAAGCAGACTTCTGCACTTTGCTAGCAGATAGAAGAAAGACTAACTCAGCTTTCTGGAAATATTTAATTTAGCAAAACCCTTCGGAGGAAGCTGCAGTGGCATCCATCAAGGTAACACAGATATACAGCTGAGAAGATACAAGCAGAATTTTTAAGCAGCTGACTGCAGTCTGGCTAGCCAAGAAGCTAGTAATAAATTGCCTTCCAGTGTTATATTCTTGTACTTGTGATGCTTTTTCAACGGAGGTATGGAAAAAAAGCAATCAAATTCTACTAAACAAGTTCTCCAGTTTTAAGGAATAAGATTTTCCATCATATCTTTTGGAATGGTTCTAATGTTTATTAATGAGATACCAGAGAGAGCACCAGAGTAACTTGAGTTGCACGGAGCACAATAGTGTTGCTGCTTTCCAACCTGTTGCTGCATACAACAGTAAGCTGGCTGACAGAAAGCTCTTGTGCTTTTCTGTCGCAAAATTAGAGATGCGTGGCCAATTGGTCTTATTAAAATAAACTACAGTAGAAAGCTTTTAGCTTTGCGTCTGTAAAGCAGCCGACTGCAGGCTGACTACACCAGGGGACGGCAATTAGTTGGAGCTAATTCACCTTTTATAGCAGCCCCTTATACTTGTGCCACTTTAACACACTGGCAAATGGGTATAACCAAGAATTAAGCTACTGAGGGTTATGAGCATTATAGGTGTTAAGGGCATCCTGACTGTTATCGTGGATCAGTGGCTTTATAAGATGCTTGGTAACAAAGGGGTTTAAACTTTATTGTTAAATATAATTACTGATCTGAAACATTACACATGTTTAATGGTGAAACATTCACAGTAATCTCTAATGTGAAATGTTGTATTTCATGTCAAGACAAAATCCTTAATTATTGCTAAAGAGTCTGAAATAACATGCAAAGGTAAAATATTTCTTAATACAAAATACTTTGCTGTCACAACAGCCATATGAATGCAAAGTTTCAAGTATTTCCTTGGATATCATGTTAATTTCTTTTTTGAAAAGCGAAAAACATGTATAAAATAGTGTCATATTTTCGACAAGAGCAAAAAAAAAAACAGTATTATCTATGTTTATGTATTTTGCTGCAGTGTAAAAATCTACATCTTATATTAAATCTTGAGACAGTTAATAAAGGTTCTTGTTAGAATAATCCTCAGTGTACCTTAAATGGTTTAAAGATTATTATACCCACAAAGTCTGCTCTTCTGAACCCCAGATCAATACCAAAGTCAACATTATAGATGCATTTGGAATATATGCTGAAAGATTGGCATAAATTTGCATTATATTAAAGCAGATTTAGTTTCAATTCAGTGTGGGTATTTCAATTATTATTTATTAAAGGGGGAAAAAAGGCTTGCTGGCATATACTGCAAGATTGATAACTGTTTAGATAAAAGACATGCAGGAATGCAGGAATAAGTAGCATGGAATCTGTGGAAAATGATGATATATATATACATCATTTTCCACATCATTTTCCACATCATCCCTACAGTGTTTTAACTACTGCTTAATGTGAGTGCCATGAGAATAATGTAATAGAGAATAATATCAAACATATGATTTAGTTTTGTCTCACAAACGCCAGGCATGGTTATAAATATAACCATAATAAACATTACAAACAAGGTATGGTTATGATTAGAGGTGTGCCGATCGATCGGTCACCGATCATAATCGTCCGATTTCCGTGAAATCGGTGATGATCAGCATCGGCGATCATTGGCTCTTGAACCGATACCGATCACCTGCATCTCATTTCTCAGCCTGTCTGTCCAGCTGGTCTCGTCTTTCCTTCACTGCGCAAATGCGCAGCAACAAATGCTAAGCGATGTGTAACTATAACGCACTGAGTGAATGAGGACGTTTGCGTGTTGCGGCGGAAAATTGAAGCAGGTCAAAATGCATCAACACAACGAAGCTAATAGACATAAAAACAATGACGGAGTTTGGCTACATCGAGGCTCAGTGCAGTAAAAAGACATGGAGGATCAGACAGCAGGAAAACAGCGCAGATACAAACACTCACCGGATTAGCATGACGGTCAGAAAGACAAACTAATAACCTGGAAAATTATTTAAGTCTTGGAGCTGCGATGTAAGACGCTGGTTCTCCTGTTGAACCGCTGCTCCGCTACAGGTAGTAATATTTAATATTTAGTAATATTTGACACGGAGCCGCTTCTGCTCCACCTGGTAGAGACTCTGACCGAACCTGTTTAAAGCTGCAGCATCTAACCTAAAAAATACATTTTACATACGTATTAAAACTTTCGCTGTCCTAACATGAGACAGATAATCTCTAAAAAATAATCGATCTCCTCCCTGCTCTGCATAATTACTCCGCTCAGTCAGAAACAGCCAATCAGAACTAGCAGTAACCAGCTAGCCGCTATGCTAACAGGAAGTTTTCATTCAGTAACTCTGGATTGTTTATTGTAATTGATCCTGTTTTTGCCTTTGAATGTTAAGTTTTATACTTGAATCTTTTGTCAATGTTGAGAGGTTTTATTTTGGCTCTTTGCATTATTTAGCCTCTTCAGAGCCTCATATGTTATCAGTCTGTTAAAGATAGTATTATTGATAACAGTTCAATTTGCACAATGCCTGTTTTGTTTAGTTTTCTTCTTGGAAAAGTTATTAAAAGCAATTTTTTGTCTAAATTAAGGTGAATTCATGGTTCCTTTTTCTACATAATGTAACAGAAGTGTTTATGATAATAAATAAATAAATACAGTAATAATTATTTGATTGGTATCGGGGATCGGAATTGGCGATCGGCCCTCAGGGGTGATCGGTATCGGTATCGGGAGAAAAAAAACCTGATCTAGTTATGATTATAACCATACCTTGTCGATATCTGACCAGTTTTCTACAAACAAATGAACAGAAAGCACAGAACCTATTTTGCTAAATTGTAGAAAAAACACAACTGATCGATTTGGATTAATTTTAAAGATGTCACAAATTATTTTCCATCCATCCCATATGATCCAAGCTTAAATAATAATAATAAAAACCAAACACTACATATATAACCACTGCGTATTACAACACACCACTGTTCTAAAAATAGTCACAAACATGACGTTACACAACAAACTGTAAGACATGGTGTGCAAGGAGTTAACGTAGCTAAAGTAATAGGGTGGGTTGTGTTTTCCCTGAGACAGTCGGCTCCTCCTCAGCTGCTTCTGTGAATGGGCCAGTAAGCAGCAGGGTATGAATGGCGGAGGGATCCAATCGTGCTGCCATGTATGTGAGCCGCCATGCAGGTCTCTATTACTCACTAGCGCTCCTTGAAGGGCTGTCTGCAATGCAGCTGTCCTGTGAGCCTGTACTTCATCGTGCCCTACTTTATTCTGTCAATGCTCAAAGACTGCAGCAGCAGCCTCTGCCAGCAGCCACACACACACGCACGCACGCACGCACGCACCGCACGCACGCGCACACACAACAACACACCACACACACATATATATGCAAACACTTAATGGCTTTTATATGCATCACAAATCCCTACAGCAGGCTCACTCATACACAGACATGACTTGTTTGAATGTGAAACTACAACTATAACTAATTCACAAAAGATGAAAGAAAAGTATTTCTTTGCAAAACTAAGCACATAATTATGATTCATGTCCATCTTAAAGCAATCAATCAACCAGTCAAATTGTGTCTATATTTATAAAGTTCTTTTTTTATACAGTGCAGCAACGTGAGGTGCATTACAGAAAACATTTCCCTTCAACTAAACAAAAACAACAAAAGAATCCCACACATTTCCAGCAGAAAGATGCACTAGCTTCACATATGGTAGCGAACCCTATAACCCCACACAGGATATTCCATAGCAACACACAATAACACACAAAAAGCATCACAACTAATTACTAAATATGAAAGGCAAAGGTGCCAAAGAGAGGATGATATTTTTAGTAAATTAGAAAAAAATGTAACAATAAAACGTGAGTAAAAGCTAAAAAGTAAATAAATGTTTACAATAAATAATCAGATGTTAAATCTAGATAAATCAAGTGCAATAATGGATAGAAATAGATAAATGGAAAAAAATGAATGATAAAACAATGAAAATTGTTTAAAACTCAGAAGCAAGGCAGATTAAAACAACAGCAAGAGCAAATAATGGTTGCAAAATAAAACATATTTTAAATAGCTTCAAATTCACATGATAAACACATACAACAGATAAAACTTCAGGTCAAGCCAGACAGAAAATGGCTCAATAATAAAAAATAATGTGTAAAGTCAAAAAGTCAAATTTTTCTTTTTCTTTTTTCTCCAATGACATAATTACCTTTTCGAAAACAATAGAAGTTTTCAAAACCAAAAACGGAATAAAACATCATGTGAACTAAAACATTAAGCATAAACTCTATTTATGCATCATGAAAAATAAAGAGCCAAATCAATGATTTTATTCTAGCAATATTTACTTTTAAATATGGCATGACCAATAAAGCATTTGTAAGCACAGGCTGTATGCCAAACATACAGTATTTACACACAGTGACAGTTCACTTAGCTAACAAGTAAAAATCAATTAGAAAGCCCTCAGCAGGAGTAAGTCAGTTAACCAAACAGTCTTGGTTCTGGTTCTGGACTGTGGGAGGAAGCCGGTGTAGATGACAGACTTCATGCAAAAGCACAGGGACAACATGCAAACTCCCTGCAGAAACACCCCAGATTGCATTTGATTGTTCTGAAACCAGAACCTTCTTGGTTGAAGGCAACAGTGATGCCAGCTTACAGCCACATGAAGGACAAATCTATACATTTATATTGTTTATGTCAACTTGGTTCTTAGCCAACAGGACCAGCAACCAGTCTGGCCTTCAGCAGCTTCAAAGTTCGACATATTTTTCACTTAGACATGGTTTTCATCACACCGTTGTATGTAGAGAGAGATTACACAAGCTACAGTTGGTTTTCATTAATCTCAGAGCAGTCTGTTCTCTCTTCTCTAACAACAACCAGGCATTTCCATCTACACAAACGTTGCTCACTAGATATCTCCTCTCCTAAGAAATGGTTGTCCACAAAATCCCAGAAGACTGGCAGTTTCAGAAACACTCAGACAAGCCTGTCTGGAATCAAAATGTGACTTCAAAAACAAAACCTTCTGATGATTGGCTTGAACTTGAGCATGATTTCTTCACCACATTGAGGGGCCTGAATACATTAATTTGACTACAGTCAAACAATGATGTGATTGGCTGATCAGCTATTTGTGTTAGCAGTCAAAAGAACAGGTGTACCTAATGAAGAGGGTGCACTATAACTATTCAAAACTGGTAAAACCACATGGAAAAATTTAAATTAGAAGGTTGGAACTAAGGGTGTTTAAAAAAAATCAAAACAGAAAAATCTAAAACAACATAAAAAAAAATCTCCTGTTGCTGAAATGGTGCAAATAGAAAACTGATAAGAGGACCTACCGTCCAGTGAGAGCCAGTCATGCTGAGAGGATGGCAGTGATGGGAGAGCCCGAGCCTTGTACTCGAACACCACAGAACTGGAGATAATCTGATTACTGATGGCCACCTGTAGCGTCACCAGACCTGTGTCGTGAGCTGAACAGAGAAGACATGGTAAGAACCTGGGAGAGCATATTCAAAGTGTCACAAATTCTAAAAAAAAACTTCTTCTGAAAGCACAAATTAACATCAACAGGCACGGATAGTTAAGTACCTGTTGCACAACTAGCAGATTTAATAATGGAATCAGGAAGGATTATGTCAAAAAATAATAAAAAAACATTAAGCCACAAATTTACTAAAATAAGGTGATATTAAAAGAGTTGTCATCCAAGAAATAAACTAAGAATTGTATGCAATCTTCAATGGAGAGAATCACAATATGCATCAAGAAAAGACTCCTTCACTTATACCACAAAAAACAAATAAAAGAATTTCTTATTTTTATTTAATATTGATACTAAAATTTGTTTATTAATAACATAAACACAAAAATAAAGCAGAAACTTTATTTGTAATGTAAAGAAATGTTTCCTCTTTGCTACCTGGGCAGTAGCAGCGCAGCACCCCTGGCTGGATGAGCGAGGCAGGAACCGAGATCTGGTCAAACAAGCAGCTGTAATTTGAGCTGGCCTCCTGCCAGGGGCCAGTGATCAGCACCTTCACTCCACCCTGAAACATACACAGTGATTAAAGAGGGCTCACAATACATTAGTACAACTAAGTAGATATACTCGCACTTAAAGTTAATCTCCCAAAATGCAGCGTAAAGACGTTGAAACTCCTGTAGGTGGCTAACCACTTAATTTAATTAATCTCTGCTGCCACCATGTGGACATTCAATGATATTTTCTCCGATAACTCCACCAGCACTGACTCGAGGTGCTTTGGTGCCATCCAGTGGCTAAATGGTGGCATTACAACGGCAACACAAAACTTCAGAAATCATTTGGATAAATGGAGCTCTTTAAAAGCTACCGGAGAACATATCTGGTATTAAACAAAAACAGTCTTCACTAAAGAACACAATAGTCTGTTATTCTCCATAAATTAGAACTTACTCACCTTTCAGTGATTGCTAGTTAGTTGTACAATTTTACAAATGCAGTAGGTATCCAGTAAAATATCATATTGGTTTGAATCCCATATTTCGTGATCGCTACACTGGGTCATAGCAGCAATAAAATTTTCATTTAAATTTTAAATATTAACTAGTGTTTTTATTGTTATTTATTTCCACTATTTTTTACACAAAACTTCATTTTTTTATCTGTGTAATGAAATTAACTCAAATTAAAGGAGATGTTATGATCAGCTATTTACAAAATACTTTTTAACTCTTAATGAGTAATTTCTTGGATGGCTACGTTTTACTTTTACTTGTGAGTGAAAATATATTAAAGTTCCTGCTTTTACTTGAGTACTAATTTCTGGTACATTACCCACCTCTGGTTTGTAGCCTGACAAACAAAGTTATACATTAAACATCTGTAAAGTTACTTTTGAAGTCTGTGAAGCTTGGAGCTGTAAATACACCTTAACAACCAAAAATTAATAGAACAGGGTTATTACCATTGGATTTTTCTGACTGCTGGACAGCTATAAGATTTTATCGAGACGTTTTAAAGTAGATAAAAGCTTTGGTCTTAAATATGACGTCATAGTTTCTCTCAGGTCTTTGATTTCAGTTTTTTGTGTTTTGTCACACAGGCGAAAAGAAGCAGAGAAGAGTCGAATCACTCACCTCAGGATAGGACCACTCAGGGGAGTAGTCAGTGACCATGAAGAGGCGACCTGTGGCCTGTAACATCCCCAAAGCCCCTTGGGCAACAGCTGCAGAGACGACCTCTGCAACATTCATGTAGGACAGCGATCCAGCTTCTCCGGTGTTGCCTCCTGCTCCCGCGCCTCCGCTTAGCGACTGAGGGCTGCAGCAAGGCTGAAGGCAGAGCTCTGAGGGGCTGTAGCCTGAGCCTCTGGCTCCTCCGTCCTCCTGGCCTTGCTGGGGGGGCCCACCGGCTGGGTTCTGATTTTCAGCGTTGTGAGATGTGACTAGCTGGTGAGCATACAGGGCACCTCCAGCAGACATGGTGGTTCCACTGCCGTCCACTGAGATGAAGTCATTGATGAGGTCAGAGAACTGGTTTCCAAAGGATATGTCAAAGTGGTCCAGACTGATCTCCATGCCAGCTCCACCAGCTCCTCCATTGCTAGCTGCTCCAGTCAGAGCTTGATGGGCTCCCACTGCATTGTACAGTCCTTGCACCATACTTGTGCCTTGGAGGAGAGGCTGTAGCTGCTGGGCGCGGTTGCTACCATCGCTGTTTCCATTATGCATTGTTACTCCTTCACCTGCAGGCCCTGCCCCTCCGTTGCTACCATCCGAAGCCTGTTGCATGTAGTGCTCTGGTCTCCCTCCCTCTCTGTTTGCTGCTCCGCAGGCCTGAATGTGATCCCCTGGCTTGAGGAGGTTCTCGCCACCATTCTCTGTGGCTCCAGTCTGAGCTGAGTTGACATTACCTGGTTGTTCTAGACCAACAACCTCTTCATGTTCCGTTCCCAGCCCAGGAAAGGGCCCTTGGTACTGCAGCAGTTGGAGAGAAGCCGCTTGGCCGGACCCCTCTGTGGGTGAACCTCCATTACAATTGGCCCTGTGTTGCGTCTGGCTCTGGTGGTGATGATGAAGGTGGCCATTGCTGGAAGGGGAGTCAGTTTTTACCACTTGCAATCCCATATAAGCTCCGGAGTCATGGGAGTTGTGCTCCATAAGATGTGATTTCTGGCCCATGCTTGACCTGGCCTGCTGCGCCTGGCTGGTTTGAGAAGCATCCTGAAGGAAGAAGCTGGGCGAGTGGTTTTGGTGTTGCATATGTGGACTAGGAATGGCCTGACCATAGCTCACTGTGGTAGCACTAGAAGTATATTCTTGCTTGGCATCAATGGCACTAAAATCCATCTGCTCCAAAGTGGTGCTGGGACTAAGCCCCCCTCCTGAAGGAAGCAGTGAGCCTGTTGGGGTCAGACTAAGTTACCCTGACCTGATCCAGCACCGGATGACACCCCACCACCACAGTTCACAACTCCCCCGACCTGGTAACCACTTTCTTTCATCTGCTGCTCAAATGATGTGTCTTCCGTCTTGATGTTCTTTACGAGGGCTGAGCTGAAAGGGTAGCTATTGTCTGACATGTTGGGAGAGCGCTGGAGACTCCCGTTGGTGCTACTGCTGCCACTGGAGGAAGAAGATGTTGAGGAGGAGTTGCCCTCTGTCTTCATCGCGCTGCCGCCGTAGGTCTGGCCCTGTTTGGGGTTGTTCAAGAAGCAGTCAGGATCAAAGTTCATATTGGTCTCTGGAATCTTGATGGTTCCAGAATCGAGACTGCTGGTTAGCACCAGTTCTTCAGACACACTCGCCGTCGACAACATGGACAGACTGTCTCCTGCTGTGGTGGTCCCAGGTTCCCCCTACTCCTCCTCCTCCTCCTCCGGGGAAGGCAAATTTGTGTCGATCAGCGGTCATGGACAGCACCAAGCCCTGTGAAGTGGCGTCTGCACCCAACAGGTGAGCATTGGGACCCCCAGTTGGAGACATGCTATAGACAGGTTCTCCAGTGACCTCAGACATGAAGACACTCTGGGACAGGCCAGACATGACAGATGGAACATGGGTCATCCCTGTCACCACGGGGCTGTCTGCCATGTCTGGGTCACTGTTGAGGCCGCTGCTGATGGACACTGGGGAGTTCTGAGTGGTGTCAGGGACCTCCACTTGGTTGGTGGACGACACTTCTGTGCTGTTTTGGTGCAGGAGGACAGGCTTGTGAACTTTGCCGTTGCGTTTCTCCCTGGCACTGCCGCCACCTCCTCCTCCTCCCCCAGAGCTTTTTCCTCCACCATGGGCACTGTGTTCGGTCTTCCCTTCAGACACATCATTGTTTTGGACCTCAGAGTGTGCACTGCTGTATCCCCCGGAACGGGGGTCCACTTTAGGGGAGATGATGCGGTGTTTGCCGCTGTTGCATTTGTGGTGCACACTGCTCCCTGCACCTGATGGCATAAAGAATGACAACAAATATATTCTTTTAAATGTCGATTAAACAACACAATTCAATAAGACAGTCATATGAACAAAATATGGGAGTGTTTTTAGTATTCTTGAAATAGTAATTAGTGTGAACATGACACAGCTAGGTTTTTAGTAAGTATTGAAGCGTAGAAAAACCCTTGCATAATCTGCCTTCTTGGAAATGCAAAAAATAGCATTTTAAGTCCATTTTGTTTAGCCAGTTTATATCACAAAGTTTATAACAGAGCAAATACCTTCAGTTCTTTGAAAAGTACACTCATGTGTTCTTGGTACTTAACTCTGGACTCAAGTTAAAATGAAACTTCCATGTGTGTCTGTGTTTGGGTCCCTCACAGCCACAATGCATGACCAAAACAATAAAACATGTGAAAAGCAGGGGAACAGCTATTGAGACAAGTATGTGTATATTTTAGGGGCAGGTGCAATACTTTGCCTTTAAAAGTAACAAATACAAATAGAAAATGTTAGGCTTAATCAAAATTACATAAATAATATCGAACTGATGTGTGTTATGTTATATAAACGTGTTAAATTCAAAGTAATCAAAAAGTTTATTTCAACAAACCAACTAAAAAAAGTGACACTGTACACACTTTGTTGTTTTTTTCTGTTAATTTTCATTATGAATTACAGCTAATGAAAAACTGGTGTTCATCAACCAATAACAGTTTTCAAATGGAGAGATAGCAGCAAAAAGAAAAAGGTGCAAAAGGAACAAGGATGACAGCAGCCTTGGAGGGATTGTAAAGTAGAGAATTAAGGACTTTGAGGGAGATTCTTAAAACATGTGTTGCAGCTGGAGTCAGCGTTTCCAAGAGTCACCACACGCAGATGTGGCGATGGACTGGAATCATTGCAATACTTGTGTGAAATCAACTCTGAACCAGAGAGGGCAGAAGAATCTGTGTTGGGCTGGAGAAAAAAAATTGTCTGGACATTTGCTCAGAGGTTCATAGTCATCTCTTCAGAGGAAAGTTTGCATGTCATTTGGAAATCGGTCTGGCAAAGAGTGGAGAGGCACTGACTTCAAGTTGCCTGAGATTCTGGTCAAATAATGATGATTTGGGGAGTCATGCCATCTGCTGCTGTTGGTCCACCGTGTTTTCCTGAGTCCAAGTTTAGCACAGCCATTTTCCAATAACATTCTGAGCAATTCCTGCTTCCCTGTGCTGAAAAGCTTTGTAGAGATGGTGATTTCATTATCTGACAGGACCTGACACCATCCTGTGCTGCCAAAAATATCAATATCTGCTTTAATGATTTAATTAAACTGTTGAATAAATTATCTTTTTGATGCTCTAATTTGGTGAAACGCTCGTGTTCATGGTAAATAGGTAAAAACAACAATGTAACTATATGATGTGTGATCATTAATAAAGTGATGGGAGTTGAATTTTTTATGTTTACAGGTATATATACTGTATATATGAGCAGCTATATGTATATATATACATATATATGTACATATACATATATATGTATATGTACATATACTGTATATGTATATATACATATATATGTACATATACATATACATGTATATGTATATGTACATATATATGTATATATACATATATACATATGTATATATGTATACATATGTATACATATGTATATGTATATTTACATATGTATATATTGTTCACACATTTAAAGAATATGGCAGCTTGGGGTGAAACATAAACAATAAAATCCTTTACTGTACATGATGAACTCTTTTTTTATGGAAGCAACATTTATGGAAGCAACATTTAAACACAACAGACCTTTTAAAGCTAAATTAAAAAGTAAAATACTACACCTTTTTTGTCCTCTGATGGTAAAATAAACATGTAATTACACATTTCATGGTTTCCTTTTTTATTCTCTGTAATCTAACTCAGCACATTCTTATGAAAGTAGAAGATAAGCTGCAAACTTCTGGATTATTCTATAAGTTTTTCTTTTTAGCTTTGAAGAAAAATTTCAATGTGATTAGTCAAATCATTTAACTTAAGTTACAACAGCAGAAGCTGGAGCAGCTGTCTGAGCTTCAGCTGAAACACTGATCTGAATGCTTTGTGAATGTGAAGCAGAAACTACATGGAGGACAAGGTGAAGGAAGTTTAATCTCATAAATGTTTATTGATCTTTATGGGGAACCTGAGACTGGGAGCGTATTAAATAGATAAGCTTACAGTGCTATTGAGAAGACAGGAAATATGGGCAATAAAATGTTTTCCCATGGCATGACTGCAGGACCACACACTTCCTTTATCGATGCCTGTATATACTTTTGAAAAGTTAACAATCAATTTATTTCAGCACAATGACAGATAGGGAAGACACAATCTTTTTTTAAAGCATTTTTGTCATGAAGCAAATGCATATGACAATAAATTTGAAACCTGGAAAGAAATTATAAAATTCAACTTGTTTAACATATTTAGTTTTCAAACTTTTTAAAACAACTTTTAACTATGTGGATTGGCAAAAACATTTATATTATTTGGACTATTTTTTTGCTCGTTAAGCACTTTGAGAAGACTGGCTGTAAATTGGACTATAAAAATAAACAGAATTAAACAAATTGAATTGTAAGGAAATGGGTCAGTATCTTTCAGACGTGGTGATGCAATAGGCTACCTGGCTGACATGCCTGGTCATTTAAGCCTTTAAACACTGACATGTCATCTAATTCTCCTCTGTAAATGCTGTAGTACCTTAATAAATTATTCTAAAATAACACACTGATATCTTCCTGAGATATTTAACTATCATACCACCAATTTTATGATCAAATAAAAAAAAATCAGAAAAGCTCTGACAAATTTTGTAAACTGACCTGAAATTGCCCATGAATAAATATGTTAATTTAAGTTCTTTCTTTGAGGCACAGGGAGCTTAGGGAGATAAAAAATCAAGTGTCCAAATAAGTGCTGAGAAATTTAAACCAGCTGGGGTATTACGGAAATGACCTTAACATGGATAACTGCATGTAAAAATATTCAGCTGACACAGCACCGAGCTGTGAAAGACATTGTGCTGAGACGCTCCTGCAAGTTATTTTCTTCATAAAAAGTTACTGCCCCACCCTCTAGCCCTTACCCAGGGTACCCGTGCAGAGGCAGTTGTGAGTCCGGGGAGGTGGCTTAGTTTGGTGGCTGTCCAGAATCTGTTGCACTAGCTGCTCCACTGAGAAACCAGAGCTGCTGTTCCCATTGCTGCAAGTCCACTTGATGCCATGAACTGCCGGGAGAGAGGAGGAGACAGAGACGTCAGCCAGCCCAACAGACCACCAGCCACGCCAGCCTTCCACCCCCACCCACTGCCACTGTCTGTCTGCCGGTAGCCCTCATCCTCCGGTGAGGACACCACTTTAAAAGCACGCAGTTGCAATAGCAAAGCAGAAAAATTCAAATGTCTAATTTTCCACAAAGGGACAAATCCACTTATCCATGTACAATGTTTAGATTAGAAATGTCTTGCGTGTTCTTCTTTTAAAATGTTGTGATAATGTTTTGCCAGCTTTCCTTTATAATCATAAGATGCTTCACAGATCTGGTGAGAAGTTCAAACATAGTCAAAGGGATCAATGCTCCGTTGCATTTGAATGTTTTTATTTCATTGGTGTATGCAGTCACACAACAATTTGATTAATGTACATAAAATTTCAGAAACAAGAATTTGGTCTACAGATTCATTGGGAAATTTCTCTAATCCAAAAATGTTCAAATATTTCCAATTAATGTACATTACATAGTTGTACCTCAACCACATGCTTACTGTAGTTCTCAATAGGATTCTGTAATAAATAACTGGATATTTGACTCCTATTCTTGGTGCAATACATTTAAATTATCTAGTTTTCTAGCACAGACCTGCATGTAAACATATTATACAAATTTCAGGAGGGTACAAGATAGGATATTCTAGAAGATTAATAAAAGCCTGAGTTGTCATTAAAATAGTTTTAAGGTAATTTGTCTTGTCTTACTAAAGCAGCTACTCTCTATGTAGTGTAAACTGACAACAAACCCGACTGAATTTCAGGTTCCCAAACAGACAAGCAAGAGGTCTGAAGAAGAAAATCATTAGTACAAAATCAGATGAAGATTGAGTGATATAGTCAAAATTATGTTGTTTGAGAAATCAAGGTAAAATGTTAGAAAACTTTCACAACTTTAATAAAGCTTGTGGTATCTTAATTAAGTGGGATTGTTTTGCTGCTAGAGGAATTAGTGTGTGACAATAAGTGGAATTAAAAAAGTGAAGGATTATCTTCAGCTCCTCCTACTCCACCTCAAATCAATAATAACTTGATAATTTGGCTCACATCTGTGAATCTGTGAATCATGTGTGGGGCTTTTGATACATCCCGGCTTTATAGTTCACATGTAATAGAAGGATTGGTTGCATTGTTGTGTGGCATCAGCATGAGGTACAGTTAAGTGTTTACATTTTATTTTTGTGGAATCCAAAGTGGTCAAATATAATAAATTAACCAGAAGGTACATGCTAACCATTTTATTAGATACACCTTCCTATACTAGGCTGGATTCCCTTCTGAACTTCTTCGATTCGGCAAGGCAGAAGAAACATTTTTTAGATTTTGCTCCATGATGATATGATGGCATCATACTTTTGATGCAGCGTCGTTGGCTGCACAGCCAAGCTGAGAATCTCCCATTTCACCACATCCTAGAGGATGGAGATCTGGTTACTGTGGAGGTCACCAGAGTCCAGTCAATTATCATTATCATTTTCAAGAAACCACTTTGAGATGATGTGTGACACGATACATTATCCTGCGGGAAGGAGTCATCAGAAGATGGACACACTGTGCTCATAAAAAGTGGATACAATCAGCAACAGTAATGTAGTGGGATGTAGCATTTAAATAATGCTTCATTAGTATTAATGGGCCACAGTAAAAATATCCCCCACACCATTATCTGTTATTATGAAACATTGGTGATCCTGGGCAGCGTTTCCTGTGCTTAGAGCCACATGGGGCTGGTGCGGTCCTCTGGTGCTGCTGCCCATCTACTGCTATGTCCTGTAGAGTTCAGAGATGGGATGGCATAGACTGGTCACAGGAGATAATCCAAATCAGGAGAGGAAATCTACATTCAAATTTGTCTATTTGACGTCAAATCAAATGTTAGATAATCGACACATGGCCATAGCTGAGTGTTTCATTGGGTTAAAGACCAGAAACTTGTCTCAAACTGGACACAGAAGGCCATTCAGCAGTCTGTACCTCCTTCCCAAGGTGTTGGCCTCAACCATGTACCAAAAATGTATGGACTTTGCTTAAACACAGAATTGAACTCATATAATTATGCCAATAAAGGTTGCTGATGGTTACAAAACACGAACATTGTAAGCGTAACATTCTAAGGAAGATTTAAAAATTGTCCTTCCTTGTGCAGGTTAGGATAGATCTATGGGCAATATAAAACATGTTCATCATAGTGTTTGCTCAAAAAGACTCTTAGATAATGAGATTTTAGTCTGCTCTACTCTGCCTATTTTGAACTCCTTTCAGAATGAGCCTTTTTAGAGTCTCTTGTCACTTTAAACCAAATAAACCGCTACTAGCCACGCCCCCTAACTCAACGTTTACACTGGCATGTGAATATGGCAGGAAACAGATGTGTAATTATACAACTGTATATCTCAGAAAAGCATTGGTAAAGCCTCGTGCACAAGCAAGAATGCAGTAAATTGTTTCTGGATGGAAGTTAACAACAATACACTTGTCTTTTCCAGCAGCCATTATACAGCACATACAGTGGTAAAAATAGCTGACCAAACGTGCTATCCATTGCTTGTTCTAGGTTTACAATTCAACAGACAGTGTGTTATTACACTGTCTGTTGATTGTGACATAACAATGAGGAGGTTTTTGAAAGGGCTCATTTTCCAGACACCAAAAAAACATTAACTGATTGCCAAAACAACATCTGGGTGGATTTTTAAGAGCTTTGGCTGTTTCTAGAAGCATCTGAGACCCAAATGGAAGTATACAAAGTAGTAGGTCCCATTTAAGCAAATGCTAGTTGGAGTGAATGTATATATTCATGATTCTACAAATAATTTTGTCTGTGTTTGGATTAAATAAATTAATAAATTAATAAATAACTTAAATAATAAACTGTACGCAGTACAATAAATGTACAGTAAACTGGTTTTGCAGTCAATTTTTCATATTTAATTAATCAAATTAGTTTGCTGAATTATCATTTCAATTTGAGAAAAAGCCCCCCAAAAAATCTGTTCATCCAAATCACTTAAAGGCAAACCTTTTTTGTGGCATCCATGGCCATTATGAGGATGAGAATACATAAATGTCACATTGCTTAACTGAAATTCTGCTCTTTACTTTCTCTTGTCTCGGTGTTGGACTTTCTACTACAGGATCCTGCATTTCAGTGCTGATGAAGCTGACAAAGAAACTTGACCTAAACTCAAACTCCACCACGATCTGTGACTTTGTTCTCAAAACCTGTGAAGAGGAAAATCACCAAGCAGCAGCCGCTTGCACCGAAGGAGAAAGGTAGCCTTTCTCCAGAAAGGTTCCCCTCCCTCCCTCAGTCACACCTCAGTGGTACCTGCTAATACTTTCTATTGCTCCACTTGTCAAGCAGACATGATTTCTGATGGGACAGATAGTGCTTTTTAGTGGTCATAAAAGCCTGACAGGAGACACCACTGAGTGCTACAGTGCTCAGGCTCTCAACCGGAGAAAAAGGTAATATTTCAGAGCAGAAGCATATTTAACCTATCAGACAAAATCAAGCCGGCTTTAATTTAAGTCCTCTACACTTCAGCAGCTCTCACGGTTAAATATGAAAGAGAAAAATATATAAGGAAAGAAAAACGCAGAGAGTTTGCTGTTTGCATTTGAGATAAAAAGGATAAGAGAATCTGGTAGGAGGATGGGGTTACTGTGGATTAAAGATAAAAATTGTTAAATTAAAGTGGAAAAACGTTGGGGAAAAACATGACTTAAGACTGAGCTGGGGATCGAACTTGAAAGCTTTTAGATGTTCTGCTAGATTATAAGCTGTCACCAGCAGATGTCCGTAGAGCCGCTGTGATCAAGCAAAGATTACGTAATCCCCTGACAACTCATAGTTGAGTGTTATAAAAACATTATGAAATGAAATTCATTTATACTTTATACCAGAGAGACTGATGTGAAGAAAGGATACAGAGTGAACATAAAAGAAAAGATCCATCTAATATCAATTTAATTGTTGCACAAATAATTGTTTGTGTCTGGAGATTTGACTAAACGACGAGGCGTCACTCGCCATTAACCTTCTGACAGATGCAATGCAAATTGTACAAATGAGTTGATGCTAAAATTTCTAATAAAGACATAATGAGGAGAGCAGCACAACCGGAATGCTTCTGCACGTTCACTGGGAAGCTAGTGAGAACGCTGCAGGACAGAAGAGTGTCCTTTCAGCTAATCTGACTCTGACAGTGTGACAGCAAGAGCGAGAGCACAACACAACAAAACTCCATCCACCAAGCGGGGCCATGCCTTTGTCTTAACAATCTCGTCTCCTCTCCTTCCTAATCGCTCATGCCAGATTGCCACAGTCCTCCTCATCTAGACGAGTGTCACCCCTGAAGGCTCTGGGCGGCTGATGTACAGTTACCCCGGTGTCGGCCTGTCTGCTCTTCTCACTGACTGTTTAATTCCGAAGCGGACATGACAGGAGCAGCGCACTAGGTTTAATCCTGGGCAGATCCGGCGGAGAAACAAAGCAACAACTGAGTCAGATGATCACTCTGACGATCGCATGCGGTCATAACAACAGCAGCACCTCATCGTGAGGAACTTTGGGAGCAACATAGAAGAGTTCCCAACAGGAATATTTGTGAATATTTGTCCATTTTGCCTCTTTGGTCCAAACCGTCTACCCTGAGGATCAGCCCTCCGCCTGTCAGAGTTTGTTAGAGCTGCTGTCAGTGAGGCCGGAGGGCGTGGATGTGCAGTGTACGGTGTTTGTTTCATTAGAGGGAAAGGGTAAATCCAGCTGGCTGTGTTGGAACTGTGGCCTGATTGAGTAGCAACGTCACGCTCCTACACTCCGCCCAGTTTCTCTCTCCATACTTCTTACCAAACACCTACAGCATGTTATGGATGATGATGCCTGTTTTTAACAGAGCTTGAGCATTTTTTTTTAAATTATGCAATATTTTTCATTTAGGTCACAATAGACAGATGTAAACAACTGGTTTTCATCTTTTCTGTTAATTATTTTGTGGAGAAACAAGACAAGAACTGCAACACTGTGCTCACAAAAAATTAAAACAAGTAAATCTATCAATACTTCCTAAACATTTTCTATATTTTGTGACATTAAAACATCACATTCAAAACCATCAATCAATGCATAAGCCAACACAAAGTAGGCTAGAAGAGTAAAATGGAAAAAAATTGATGCATGTCTTTCAAAATGTCAATGCTTTTTGCAATTACAGCTGTAAATATGTTGGGGTCTGTCCCTACCAGTTAAGTGCACATAGAAACTGAAATATTTGGTTATTTGTTTTTGCAAAAAAGCTCAAGCTTAGTCTCATTAGGAGGGGAGCATTTATGAGAATCAGTTTTTAAGTCCTGAAATAGATTCTCAGACAGATTTATAGCTGGACTTTGACTGGGCTATTCAAATAAATAAATAAATAAATAAATAAATAAATAAATAAATAAATAATCATTCTGCCAATGGAACTAGTACTTTTTCTTAATCAATATTTTACTTAGGGGCTTGAGTAAAGGGGGAGGAAGGATTGTATAAATTCACAGCACTAATTTTTAAGGTTTCAATTTGAAAAACAGAATCTATATGATTTTCCTTTCACTTCACATTTAAGAAGTTCTTCTACAGTAAAATATGAATCAGCAAAATAAAACCAAGGTTATTACTACTGGAAGTTTCATGAAGAATATTGCCTTTTGTGTTGCAGAAAACTATTCTAAATCTAAATAATTCAAGACAAAACTTGAAGTCTAGACAACTAATGGTCACTCTAGTAAAAGGTACTTTGAGGTAAAGTTAGAGCTAAGCTTCGATTCGAGACAATGTAACGCATGGTTTATTCACAGTATCCTTATTCAAACTTTATCCTCGTTTGGGGGTGAGGGCTGCTGCCTCACATGACCACTAGATGGCAATGTTTCTCTGTGAATGAGGTTGTGTCAGCGGCTTTGTGCTTCAGGAGGAAGGGGGGAAAGAAAGACAGTAGAAGAAGAAAGACAGGCAGCAAAAACAGAAAGAAAGCAGGAGAGGGAATTCTTGCTCTTTATGTTTCCCCCCCCCTTATGTTGCCTGGCAGCTAGAAGGCATCTCACTCTCAGACACTTTGTCCCAACAACTGCTAAAGTTAATGACTTCACGCATTATTGCAAATGGAGCTTGATTTGTACATTAAGCCACAGATGTAATGAATATAGTGGATCTTTGTTGCTCTGACGCTGTCCTGAGGTAAGACTTTATGTTGAAACGTCTTAAAACTAATGCAGTGTTGAGGGGGACAATATAGCCCAGATCTCACTGATGATGGCTGGGACTGCCTACTCAGTATGCAGCCGGCATGTGAGAGCGCTTATAAAGCTGCTGACACCTTCCTCTTCACCTGGCCACATCACCAATAATTGGCCATCGGAATATCAGTCACAGCTCCGCTGGCCCCTGACAGACACCCTAGAATCACAGTCTGGTTGTTAAAAGGTATCTTACGGGAACTCGGAAAGTTTTTTTACTGCCTTCACAAATTCCCCTTTTGGATATTACCATCATCAGACAAAACCCGTGCTTTTTCCAAAACATTACCTCAGTCTGTGCCCGGATGTATGGTCGTAAAAACACACATTGCAACTTCCTGATCTTTGGTATGGCTAATAACAAAAGGAAACAATCCATTCAGGAAGGAAGGAGACAGAAAGAGGCTGGGAAGGGGTGGCAGGGGATTTCTGGTGAGTCTAATATTCTTGCTCACATGCACTAACATGAATCAATAACCAGCTTGTTGCCCCTACTCTGCCTTGACTGCCTCTATGGTCCAGACAGAGGGGAGCTGCTGTCTCAGCCTGGCCAGACGCTTGCCAGAGGTCAAGGGAAAAAGCTGAACTCTGACCCAGAAGCAGCAGACAGCTCCGGGAAGTGGATACTGTATTAAAGCAGTCTAGGAATACTGGCAAAAGATGATTGCTCGAGTTAGGTGCTAAGGAAACGTACTGTAAAGTTCAAATTATGAGCTCCTCAAAAGAAAAAAAAGATAGAGACTCTGTAAAGCTGAATAACATGCATCCATGATGGCTGTTGTAGTCTATTTTACTAAAGTTTAATAGTGAAAGTTGAAAGTTAAAATGAGAAAAAGGAAAAAAAAGTTTTTCAATGCAATTTTTCAAATACTAACACATGGGCTTTAGCTGTCCAATCAGCTCCTCTTTGGTCCATTTGGCCCATTCCTTCTTGTCTGTATTGATGGAGCACAGGATTGGTCCGCATGGTTTCCCACAATCCTCAATAGCTGGAACATTCAAATAGTGGACAAGCACAATGTCTGGGTTCTGCAGGGAAAACACAAAAAAGCAGAGAGCAAGTTAGAGAGTGTGATTAAACCGGCAGTCTGTGGTATTGTTTCTTAACCAATTAAAGATTAAAGACAGTGTAGAACTCCCCCATGCAGAGGGTTAAGGCTAACCCTAACCCCATAGTAGTAGTAGTAGTAGTAGTGCATAGTTAAATCAGTACAAATGTGAGTGCCTTTATGTGGGAAAAGCAAACTGGGTTATTTGAGGTAAATGTGGCTGAGCTTAAAACACTTCTGCGGTAAACCTCACACCGACAACAGTGTGAGAGAACAAGAGGAGGAAAAGCTCAACCCCTAAAGCCAAGCGGCAGAACAAATCAGGGATCAGAAATCGACTGTAATCTCACTCATTATGTGTCTGCCTGTATTCCTGCATCTCAAAACACAACAGTGCATACCAGCGGGTGAGCTAATGCGGGTGTGTACACACATTTGCATGTGTGTTAATTACATTGTGTGTCAGCGTAACACACTTATGGCATTTTGACAAATCCTCCCACATAGTGTGATGATGCCCTCAATTAACTCTGCCGGTATTTACCAAGTCAAAACTCAACAATTTACTGCATGCAAATGATCACTAGGTTACGTCGGCAAATTTTTCTAAATTGACAGCATATGAATAATAGCATAATGTTATGCTGGTATAAATACCATGAAATTCCCTTTGATTGCCCAACACTTACACAATGTCCCTCTTTCGGTTTTTCACGTTTGACTCCCACTGAACCATCTAATTCAAGATATATTAGCCACAACACACACACTGCTTTGAAAAAATATTCCTGTTTTTAAACTTTTTTATATTTTGCGATCTTGCCTGGATATTTTTGAGGATTTCGTGTTATAAACTATGCATTACTGGGAAGTGAGAGAAAGATAATGGATGTTGTCATTACGAAAAACAAAAATCTGAAAACTGCGAGATGCATTTGCATTCATCCCCTCCAAGTCTTGAATTATGTACACCTAAAGCACTTGTGTCAAACTCAAGGCTTGGGGCCCAAATCTGACCAGTCTTAAGTTTTACAGGGCCCTCTGGATTTTAGGGACACAAAAATAAAACCTTTAGGATAAATATTTGTGCACTTACATTTATTTTACAAATAAAGTAAAAAAAAAAAATCCAATTGCTTTAAATTACATCAATGTGAAAAGTGTTAGTTTTTGGTCAAATAAAGGATTCTGCTTACAAACCAAACATTTTTAAATAGTGCCTTCTCCCATATATTTGCTTTGTACCTTATTACTTTGTTTTGTCAGCAAATTTTCCTATAGGATATTAGGGTCCTTGCAGTCCTGTTAGAGTTACAATGGACCTTGTTGCTGGTTGTTCGATTAATGGCGTCCTTGGCTGTCATATCTTGGCAGGTTTGCTGTTGTGTCATACTTTTCAGTTTTCAGATGATGGATTGAACTGTGCTTAATGCGATTTACAAAGCTTGAAATCTTTTAACCTAACGTTGTGTTAAGCCTAACCTTAGCTGCAGGAATATTCTGCGGCGTTCACAGTGTCTGGTTGTGTTATCAATTGAAAAAGAAAAATCCTCTTCCATTTTCTTGTACTCCTCTATTACAAACTATGTTGTTTTGGTCAGTAATTTTTAAAAGATATTGTAAACACATGGTTAATATTATTTTGGGGGAACAAACTAAAGCAGATTCTCCTGTTTACACAAGTCAGCAAAATGAGAGAAAAGAAACACTCAACGTGTGCACACACTTAGATCTAAACAAGATGCAGGAATAGATGAACCAACTCAGACTTTGATCGAGAAAAATGTTGTGACAATGTGTGTGTGCGTGCTTTGGTGCCTGTATGTGTGTGTGTGTGTGTGTGAGTGTGTGTGCAGTTTGAAGCTTCATCAGTACTAAGTGGCAAATAAATCACAGTGTTGCTACTGTAGGGCTGTGCTCCCTCTCTGTGTGAACCATTAATCTGGGAAACAGCCCCCACCTTCCGCTTCTCTGTTATATCAGACAGGGGTGTGGCTGTGACGCGCAGAAATACTTCAATAAAAAATCTTAAAAAACAAAACAGCTCCCGCCTCTCTGTGATGTGTCTGGGCTTCTGTAGCTCAGTGGCTTGGAAAGCAGGCTGAGGTAGACAGATGACCTTTCCCACAATTTCCCACCACGAGCCGGAGCCGGGCATATCAATGCTTTATTTCCCTGCTTTCCGTGTCCCCTGTCATCAGTTCGGACACTAGGTGATGACTGATGGCCTGATTGGCTGGTGATATCACAGACGGTGTGCGGTGTCCCCAGATGGCAGCGCCAGCTGTGTCAATAGCCAAGAGATGCCCTCAATCTTTACTTGGACTGAGAATGTAGACAGCTATGTTTAATTATGAGCGGTCGCAAAATGTGTAGATGCAGGTGGGGGTTATGATGCACGCACGGCTCATGTTGCAGCATGTGTAAAAAGGAAGCGGGAAAGCACAAAAACAGACGGAAAAGGATAAAACTCATTAGCATAGCGTAGAAGAGACACTTATAGGACATCCCCACACACACGCACACACACAGGCTAGTTGGAAACAATCATTCACATGGTTACACACAATTTCCTCCATTCAACACCCACTCTCCCAACTGTTTCTACCTTTTCACCAGGAACAACACAGGTATGCATTCACACTTGTAGAACTCGACACAAAGAAACATTCCCATTTTGCATTTCTGTGTTTTACTCTTAAGAGTCTTCTCTTGCTTGGCCAATGAGGGAGCAAGAGGTGCATGACGTCTGCAACTTTTCACTCTCTCTCACAGTTACTTCTCTCTCTCCACTTACTTTACAGCATATTTAACAGTTCTTTCCCAACTCAGGTGCACTTCCACGCGGAGACGAAAACAACACAATGAAAATGTAAAGCACCACATAAATCTATCAGGATGGTAATTTAATTTAATTTCCTGCTGGCTGCTTTCTTTTTCCACAGTGTAATACCAGGAGTTGGTTCTCCAAGAGCAGAGGGAAAAGGCTGAGGGGGAACTTTTTGCCTGGATAGTCTTTTTTCAGAGAAATGAGATCTCATTAACTTATTGATTAATTGTGTAATGTAGTCTTTTGGTTGTTTTTTTTTCTCTCATTTCCCATGTGGATTTCAGGGCAGCTTTCCAGCCTTGCTTCTGCATTGCTGTGGAGAAGCGGGCAACAGTTGCAGGAATTTGCAATGTGTAAAAATTATAAGAACATTTTTCAGCATCTGTTTATGCACCTAAAACCTTTTGATTCTCAACTAACATGCGGAAATTAAGAGACAATAGTTCACTCACTGCCAATGACCTTAGAGACAAAATGTCCTCCCATACCAGAGCGAGAAGATGTAAAAATTAACACATAAATGATCCCTTTTAGCCATATCTCCCTGAAATGATAATGAAAATGTTTTATGCCACAGCAATATCAGACAGAGAGGAACCCCATCTATTTGAAGTTAAGTTTTGGCAGATTTGCCTATTCATTGATTTTTTTTTTGTGGAACTTAATTTCATCCACCATCACCATCATTAAGTTATTAATATGAAGAACAACACCCCCAAAACTCTCAATGTAATTAAATTCAGTAGCAAATAGCTTTTTTTCTCAGTGTCTGATATTCTAGCAATGCAGATGTTGGGCAATTCACAAGAGATTCGGAACAGAACTTACATCTGTTTAAATGTCTACACAATCGTGTTTTTTTTTTTTAAATCTTTTTTTATTTTATTTTTTACAGTTTTTGTCATAAGTGGTTATTTATGCTTTGAAATTTATGGGTAGGGTGCCTGTCTCCTAGGTCTCTAAACTGCTGTCTCTCAGACATTTCTCCTATTATATGGCAATTTATCCTCACTAGATAAATTGCCATATAAATCATGAAATGAACTCCCATTCAAGCTAGAGACTGGGTAACGCATTGATGTCTGAGTTTGGTGTAACAACATCACTCTTTTGCAACTGAAAGCAAAATAAATAACTAAGAAAAATGATGTATTTGCCTTTAAACGTATGACAACCATGTTCCAGAATGGGCATATACATTTACAAGAGCATACCTAGCTGCACAGACAGTATCAACATGAACAAATTTGGTTGAAAATTATTCATTCATGTCAAGATGGAAATTTTTACACTCACACACTTGCTTTAAAGGATCCCAGTATTTCCTAAAAGCAATTAGCATTACACGGCACGATAACTTACTCGCCAACCATTCATACAAATTAAAGCCTGAATATATCATGTATGCTTGTGCGTGGCCAAAATTTCAATGTGGCTTGTGTTGTGTTTATGTTTACTGCACCTCCCTCGAACAGATGGAAAGATGTTGAGCTAATTACTAGCAGAGTCTTGGGGAGTCAGCCACGGGGGCGGAAGGCCTGCTGAGTGGGTGGTGGTATGCCTTCTTGCCCCTCCTTTTCACCAAATCTTCCTCACAAACACCAGCAAACAAAGACAAGGACGCACATTTAAGAAAACCAACATGCTGAGTATGCTGAGATTTTTTGGAGTCAAAGACAAAATGCACCATACACATATGACAAAAAAAAGGTTGATGTGTCAACACTTGCACACACATTCAAAAACACACGCATGCATGAAGATATGCAAGACATCGCCATCGCAACCGAAGGATAAAGGTGCTGTTGTAGCCTGGCAACAGGTTTCTCTGGCACCCACGCACTTAAAGGCAGCCAGAGCTCCAATGATCTCTCAGTGACTACCTACCTCGTCCTGGAGTCAAACACCCTGTTCCACTCCCCAAAACCGAAAAGTGAGAAGAGGAACATAACCATTAATGGAGCAAAAGACAAGGACAGGTTCGATGTCAATGTTGACATATAATGTGACCTTCTCCTTTATGTGCTCTGTGTCATAGGGCTGAGGGAAAATGTACCAAACTAAGAACTGTTTAAAGTGCTGTACATATATTGGTAGAAATGGCAACGAGTGGTCAAGTCTCGTCTCCACTGCCTCATTAGGTCTCTGTGACCCTGCCACTCTCTTAAAACTACTCCATGTAGCTGCTACCTCAAAAGCTCACAATAGCTCATTAACAAGAAAAAAGGCAAAGAAGAAAGACAGAATTTGAGATAGAGATCTGTAGAAAGACACAGAGGCAGAGACAGAAAGAAGAATGAGGGTAACAGCTCTAATATTGTCATTCAGGCGGCTCTGCTCCATGATTGTACTCTACCGGAGAAGGCCTCGCTTTCACAACTCGTGCACAGGAGAGATAAGAACACCATTAACATGAAAGGATCTTAATTGAGAGGGGATGCTTCATGGGACGCGGATGAGCCGGGGAGTGCAGGGGGAAACCTTGTTCCACTGCGATAAAACAACCCACACCAAAGAGTGGGGGCTTCAAAAGGTCCATCAGCCTGGGTTTGGGGAAAGCCTGGATTTTTTCATCTCAATCCAGAGGAAGGGAAATCAAAAACAGGAAAGAAATATAAGAAACAAGAGATGGGATGACATTCATTTCAATAAAACAAAAAACAATATGGAAGCAAGAGAAGTCTATTGTTTCATGGCAAACATTCTACAGCAACTGAAGAGGAGGATTATATCTTGGCTTGTGTGTTTATAAAGGTATATGCGCTTTTGTATTTCTGCCTGCCTACGTAAAAAATATAAATAGCAGATGAATGAGTGTCAAGAGAGAGATATCTGTATGTTAGCTGGTGTAAGTTCATCAGTATGCATGCAGAATGAGTGAAATGAGCTGTGAGTCTGAGGGCATCGGCTGCATATTCATGCTGTTTATGTGCGTAATGCATATTGGAATTTGTTGAGCGTATCCTCACATATGTCTGCGCGGTTTTAAGTGTGCATGAAACACCTGGGAGTCAGATCTGCGCATTTCATTCTTGCTCCGCCGAATTCTGCAGATTCGAGATGCGATTAAATTTGCTGTGCACTTTGCTGTGCGGGGGCAGTTGCCCTGGCAGTGGCACAGTGATGGATAGCATGGTGTGCCAGTCATTAGGCTGCCTCCTGGCCTCTAGCACCGAGGTTGCACTCTTAAACACTGCCCTCCCCCACCTGTCCCCAAACACCCCCTGCTCATTTCAAGGTCAACTGCATCCGTGGTGCTGTAGGTTCACCGCCACAAGTCACAAGACTTCTTCATTTTTGTAGGGAGCGTTTATTGCTCAGTGCCCAGGGGAGTGTTTTGGAGTGTGGGGGTGGCTGGCTGGTGCAGTGCCTCGTGCCAACACACAATAACAGAGTCATCCACATGCGGAGCATCAGCACACATGCACAGAGGCTCGCACGAGAACTGTGGTAAACAAAACTGCATGTCAAACCTTCCAAAAAAAGCAACAAACAGCCTGAAGCTCCTCTTGAGGAGGAGGGAGGAAGAGCAAACCCCTGTTTGAACCCATTTCTTTCAGGGTCGCCTGTGACAATCTCTTTGTTTAAATGTTCCCAGTTTAAAATATAGACGCCCTAATTGGAGTATGGAGTCTATACGTTAAGACTTATTGCAACGGTTTCCCTCTGCTCCACTCAGCTCTGCACCAACAACTACTCAGCTAAGCTACTACAATGTCTGGGGTTACGATCAGGCCAGTGGTAAGAGATTAGTCTGACATATTTTAGGGTAGCCAGTTTATTAGGTACATCTTGCTAGTGCCAGGTTGGACTCGTCTTATGCCTTCAGAACTAATTCTGAACGAGGTTTTTGTAGAATATCCTCATCAGTTTGTCAGAAACATTCCTCAGGTAGGCTGTTGTGTTTAAACAATTCTCAGTGTGTACTTATGGGCCAAAGATTTTTAACATGTTGTTGAGAAGGTGCTTTACATAACAAGTGGTCATTTGACTTACTGTTGCCTTTCTATCATTTCATATATGTCCACACAGCTGTGTGTAAATATTCTCACTTTTGGACCCGGATCTGAAAATCCAGAGATGTTTTTGACCAAAATAAAAAGTTTCTCAGACTAGTCCGTTTGTTGTCAGCAACCATGCCTCATTCAAAGTGATTTAAGCCTCTTTTCTTCTCCATTGTGTTACCCATTTTAAAATTGCTCTTCATAATGAGATGGCTAAGCACACAGAGTTGCTGCCATGCTATTGGGTGATTTACTTTTTTCGTTTACAACCAATTAGACAGCTGTACCTAATAAAGTGCGCGGTGAAAGCATAACAATGAGTGGTCTTTCTATCAGCCCATGGTAAGTGATTGCACTTACAGAAGTTTTATAAGGTATAATACCTCAAAGTCTGTGAATGATGTGGCAGGACAGGAAAACAAAAGCAGAGGCTGTGATTCATAGAGTATTTATACTCCACCTCTTTTCTTTCACTACCTCGTTTAAGGGGTGGGAGACACGAAAGGCATTGCTTGGAACTTTTGAGGAACAGGAAGAGGCCAACATGTTTGAATGTGTTTCATTGGACGCCAGGGGCTGAGGCCTGTGATGTTTAATTCAGCAGCACATAATCACTCCGATGGAGCTGAGAGTGGGGCTTTAAATAACTCAGCTTAGAGGGGCAGAACTGTTTCACTCTGTGTGGGGTAATGCAAGGCAACGTGTGCATGTATGCGTGTGTGCGTGTGCACAACTGCAAATGTGTAATTGTGTTTTGTGCGAGTGCCTTTTGCAATTTTTGCGTGTTAGTGAGAGCACAAGTCAGAGGGCTTCACTATTTTTGTGATTGGTCCTTCTTAGAGTTGAAATATGTTATTCGGGTAACACACCGCAGTAAGAGGTGTGTGTTTGTTGCTGTGCCAAGCGTCTCAGCGTATTACAATAAAAGTGCAAAGGGCCAGCACTCGCAGACCTGAATATGGAGGAGCTTTTCGGATGCCAAACGGCCAGGCAGTAAGTCAGGCGGTAAGGTGGGCAGTGAGGCATTGGAAGCCCTTTAGCTGCCACAACTCAACTCACAGTTTACAACCTACTTATTCATCCTAAGGCCCTTACAGACCTCACTGGCTTCTCTATTAGTTGTGGTGGTCCCAAGTGAGAGGCCAGGCAGTCCAGGGGCGAACTAAGAAAGGGCCATCACAAGCCCATCCAGCTGCCATAATGGCCTTAACACAGCCCATGGCACTGATCCTAATATTCAGTGACTGAACAGGTGATACTGACTCGCGCAGGAGTGAAAGGAGGTAAAGCAAGTCACTAAATCAACTGCACAGCCTCCCTTCATATCTCCTTTGTTTTGTCTCAAAATAACCTCTCAACCTCTTTCAGTTGCTTGCCCCCTCATTTTCATCTCTTCCTCTTAGGGCAAAGTGCAGTTCATTTAGTGGAGGAAACACAGCAAATGCCATCCCGCTCCCTCCCTCCATCTGCTCTCCCTCTTCTGCTTTCACTCCCTTTCATATCAGCGCTGAGTCTGATTTGTTTGTGTGCGTTGTCGGTTTCCCCTGTGCCAGTCGACAAGGCATTCTATTTATGTGCCTTTGCCCATGTCTGTGAGCGAATCAGGACTTCACAGGAACAGCCCAGGGAGTGAGATGTGCTGGTGCATCTCTAAACAGGGAGTCGCAGGGAGGACTGAAGTGTGTCCAGTTATGAGATAGGCCAACTTGGCCTCTATCTGCTTCTGCATTACCTCACTGAACAATAATAGATAAGGGAGCTTATTGGCATCAACAGCGAAGACTGAGACTGTAACTGAAAGCTCACCTGGTCAACAAGAACATAAATATGGGAATATGCAGATATCTGCACTCACAGGAAACACTTGAGGGAACTGGAACACAATGGGTGTGTGGCGATACAATTATGGACACATTTTCAAAGATGTGCAAAAAAGATTAGAATAAATTCATGTTGTAATGCAGCAGCATAATCTCACAGAAAATAATACCAAGAATCCAACCTTTAATTGGAGAACGTTTATTTTGTGGAAAACAAATGAACGTTTAGAAATAATAATTTTTAACAAAATCACCAGCGCTGTTGCTCGTACCCCTGCTGACAACTCGTTGTACATTTCCTCTGCCCATGGGAGACACTTAGTCTTCTCCAATAACAATTCACACTCTTGGGGCATTCAGAAAACAGGGACTCTGCCAAATCCTCTCTGCACAATCTTTCTAGATAACCGAGATTCCTGGGTCCTCCTGTGTGATCTGATTTGTTCTTGTCAGCTAAAGCTTTCTAGAGCATTTGGATGGATGTGATATCTGATGAACCAGTTCTGGGTTGATTTCACCATATGTTTTTATTCTTGAAAGATCCAAAGGCATCTTCAGTTTACTACTCGAGGTCACAAGATGTGTAAAACAAGATGCATTTTATTTTTTAATCTATTTTAAAACTATAAGTGTCCTGGAAAACGTCCCATTAGAGGTTAGAGTGGTTATTGTGCCAATAGAAATATGTTGACTGAATTGAGTTTGCAAGACGTGATTTTTGTCCCCCAGTTGTGGCTATACGCCTATTTATCTTAACCTTCCTCCCACTTTACCAAAACAATGGGCTCAACTTACCTTATGGGTAAGAGTAGGTTAAAAATTAAAGAGATGAAATGAAATGAGATTAAGTCTTAACCTCGTCTGAGTTAATGTCCCGGTAGAGTTTAGCAAACTCTGAAACATGGTGACCCTAAGCTGCCTTTTCTAGCTGTTGTTAGTTAAGAGAGTCTAGTCTTGGTTTGTGCGGCCATTGGTCTTTTTCAGACACAGTTTTAAAAAATGCTGTGTGAAATCATGCTACTCCAATAAAATATTAATTTTACTGATTTCACACATCTTCAACGAGGGCACCATCAAATTTATCAACATCTGTTTGGTCAAAACTCCTCTGCTGAGGCTGTGTACGCTGTCAAATGTGTTGAAGGGCTCATTATCATTACTGGACTGAATATTGGAGCAAACCCTGAGCTCAGCTTTGGCAAGACCTCTCTGGAGACACACACACACATGCAGACACATGCACACCATATAAATGGGTAATCAAACGTCTGCCCTTGTGGGGGAAAAAAAGCTCAAATAGTTTCTAAGCAACCGATAGTGTATATTGGTTCCAGATGAAAAATGAAAAATAAAGCCAGCATGTGTGGTTGTGAGCGTGACAGAATAAAAGAATGAGGTTGAGATAAACAGTGCATATTAGAGAGAGATAGAAGCATTTATGGGATGAAGTACAGAGTGGTCAAAGATAAGAGGCTGTTTTATTTGGATATGAAAAGAGACAGAGAAAAAAAGGCTCTGCCAATCTGATCGACAAACTGCAGCTCCCCAGCTCCTCCACAGGGGCAGTGTTGACTGCGGGTTGAGTCGAAATCCACAGATAGTTAGGGGACATGGGAACGCGTGATCAAATCACAGCTCAGACAGAGATCATCAGGGGAATAAATAAGTAGCTTACACCCTGTTGCAAATGTGTAACACTGCAGGGGAAGGGATTATGCAAGAATAACGGCAGAGGCTGCAGGAAACAGCCTAAAACGCAATCCTGCTCGTCACCACAGGTTCAAATGCAATACACAAGGGTCTGCCCTTTAACACAGAGACAGGTAGAAACTGAGATTAGTAAATATGTTAAAAGAGTGGCGTGCAGAGGCGAAGAAGTTTTCTGAACATTTCTGTGTTCTGTAGTTAAAACAAAAACAAGCCTGCTTTAAACATGATTCAACAAACAGAAAGAGTTGCATTTTGTTTGTTTATCTGTGCGCGAGCGTGTGAAATGTGAGAAGCCAAACAGCATGTAATAACGTCTGTGTGTGTGTGTGTGTTTCCCCGAGATACAAAATTGTGATCACATGTGTGCATGTTTTTGTACATCTGTCAAAAAAAAAAAGAAGTGTGTTGTGTGAGAGCTAGTAAGAAGAGTGCTATCTCAAGTCAGCAGCTGCCACGGAAAGGCTTCCCAAAACAAGCACTGGGCCGTGACAGAGACAGAGCAACCGCAGCCTTCTGGTGGTGTAATAGGAAATTAATTGAGACCATCAATATGGTATTAATCATTAAAGCACAGGTGCTGAGGTGGCACTTTGCTGATTGCTATACTGTTGGCAGCACTTATATACACAAAGAGTGAAAGTTTAACCTGCTGTTTCGCAAAGAAAATGCAGTAGGGGGCAAATTGAGAAAAGTAGAGACAAAAGGTGTGATCTCTCACTTTAAGCTAAGAGCCAGACTTTTTGCCACCTATAGAACAACGTGTCATGATTGGTTCATTTGCTATTTTGTCATTATTTAATACAGTTAGGATCCCCAAAAAAAACGCTTCCACACGCACACGGCTCTGATGACATTATTGTGAGGTAACTGATCAGCGCTCCTTTTGGGTGAATGAATTTGTTTTTACTTCATTACAATTCCACTCATATTCTGTACAGCAGCAGCACGATGTGAGAACACGGGGAGGAGTTCAGCAACAATGCATAGAAGCAGAACCTGGCTTGGTTGGAGCGGTCAGATTTTATTAGCAAAGATTTTCAGCAATCATTTCGAGCCAAGTTGTTCTGAAACCCATTTACTTCAGTTAATATGTCCTATTAATATGAACTTCAAGTCCCAATGCTTTTTCTTGCAGAACTGCCGCTCCATCTGTAATCCCACCAAAAGTTATCGTCCTTCAGACCGTCTCACAAAGAGCCACATCTCACTGCTAAACTGTTTCCGTTTCTCTGCTCCAATGTGCTGCAAATATCCTGTGGTGTTTTTTTTAAAGGTTCAATACACATGAACACGATGTATATATTTAAAGCTATCCCACTCAGTTTTACATCAGTATTTTATGTACAGTAAATAACTATTATTCATTTTTTTGTTCATTTAGTTTTTTTATACAGCACTGTACACTTATGGATATCTTTGTGAACTAATGAACATGTGAATTGCTCTTCTAACCTCACCATGTTAGAAAAGTTTTTCTGGCATCATGGAAGCTACATAATCTTTAAAAAAGATTAAAATATTCATTACCCTCAAAAATGTAGAGTGAAAGATTGTTTTCAGTCAAGAAGTTTATTTCTGGACGTAAACGCGAAGCATTTTTTAATTTAAACGGTAATTAATCATACCACTTTTAACAATCAATGAAAAACCTTTCTTGGTATTACATTAATTAATTCCTTCTTATAATTACTGAGAAGCTTATTGAATGTCTCTACTGGTAAATTTGACAATTCACCTGCAAAGAGCTCAAAACCTTTGAGATTGGAAGGCCTCCTTACCATCACCCTAATCTTTAGTCTCCTCAACTGATTCTCCCTTAGATTCATGTCAGAGGTTTGTTGTCTTCCACTCATATGCGATTACATACACAACATCAGTGTGCCCAGTTTTATCTGTGTGTGTTATATAGCAGACACTGTTCCACTTAGGGAAACAGTTAGAAATGTTTTCAAAAACAGGAATGTTATCTGGGCAAGCTGAAGAAGTCTAAGTTTTCCTTTTAGTGGAAAAGTTTTTGAGACCAGCCTCCTGTGAGATTGTTGACCACAACACAAACAAAGCAGAGTTACCAGATATTTTCTTTGGGATGCTTCTGAAAAACTTTGGATTTTGTGAAATCTATCCTTTTGTTGCCTAGCTGTTGTTATTCCAGCAGTGTACATTTGTTAATGAAATAAATAAATAAATAAATAAATAATAAATAAATAAATAAATAAATAAATAAATAAGTAAGTAAATAAATAAAAGAATACACCAGTGGATAGTGTTTTGAAAGGCCCTCAGGTCAGGGTTTACACAGAGAAACACAAATTTCAACTTCCTTAAACACTCACTCAGAAATTTAAAACCACGAGGTTACTCTCAAAGACACTCATATCAGAAAATGTCAGGTAAACTTCCCTGCAAGCCATGTTTCTAACAACATCTAATCCTTTGTGAGGCAAAACACACGGAGCACTGGAGTGCCGGCGTTAATCAGTCAGAGGAGAGCCAAATTGCAGCAACTACATTAAGCTGTTAAGCACACCACGTCTCCAAATTGTTGAAGGTGCCTTACTGAGATGAATGTTTCTTCTCATGAATAATACATCACACACATACTCACAGATGAAACCGGGCACACCTATGGAGTGTGTGCGAGCACGTGTGATCGGAAGAACACACGAAACCTCGCGTCCGTCTCATTGACACAGCTTGACAGCTGAGCAGGACGGCGAATCGCAGAGTGGCAGAGTTCAACTCTTTCTTCAGGCGGAGTAAAGTCCGGCATCAGCCGGCCTCCCAAGGCATCCCGCAGCAAAGCACCTCTCCACGTCTGTCAGTGTCAAGGCTGAGCTTATGAAATGTTTATGATTCAGGAACTGTAGATAAGATGGAGATTGATCTGGATCGAAAGGCAAATAAGACTGCCAAAACTCGGAGTCAGCTGAAAAGCAGGCAGGAAGAACGGAGCAGAGGAGGAGGAGGAGGAGAGGAGACTTAGAGGAAAAAATGCATTAACTCGGGGGTCTAGCCCTGAGAGAGTGCAAAGTAATAAATACTTCCTCTCAACTCGCTCTGTACTGGACTTACAGAACAAACGTTGACAGATCATCTCGATGAGCTGCTTGGTGCTGTTTGTCAGAGAGCATGTTTGAGCTTTTTCTTTGTTTGATTGCTGTCATACTTGACACATGCAGTTTGTGACGACTGGAAGTTTTATTCTTCTGTGGCGTGTTTGGAAAGCAGCAGGTCGACAACGCTGTTTTCACAAGCAGCAGGTGAAATTCTCCGCCCAAGGAAGCTAAAGGTTTCACTGCAATCTTTCTTTGTGGAGTTTCGTGTTCTCCTCGTGGGCACACAGGTTCTATCATGGCGCTCTGGCTTCCTCTCACAGTTCAAAGCTTGCATGTTGGTCTCTCTAAATGGCCCCCAGTAGCGAGTGAAGTGATTTAGAGAGACCAACTTGCATGATTTTTGGACTGGCAGAGCACTGCAAAAAAAATAAATCCCATCAAATATTACCAAGTATTTTCATCTATTTTTGATTGCAAATATTTTAGAATACTTGAAAAAATACAAAACTTACAAAATGTTTAATTAATATATAGAAGCTTGTTTTAAATCAATAATTCCTTAATATTAATTAAACGTACGAGAGCCACTGGCAGATAATTTCACATTTATCCCCAGTTTGAAGTGAAATAATCTGCCAGTCGATCTAGTACATTTTCATCAATATTTAGTCAATATTATTCGACTTAAACCAAGCTGGTATTACTTACTGAAATGTTACTTGTAATTTAGTTTTGACTTATCTCCAATGTATTAAGAAATACGCACTGCAAACTAGATAAAATACTTGTGAGGATTTGGTGTTAAAACCCACATGCATGAGGAAAACAGCAAAACTCCATGAAGTGCTTCAGTCTTTCTCTTATTAGTTAAGTTTTGCAGAGCACAGCACCCTGAACACACTGTCTCCACACTGAAGCATAGTGGTGGCAGCATTATGCCAAGGAGGCACTTTTCTCCGGCCTATAAAATCTGTTTGAGAAGAACAATGAAGTAAGACTTTACAAAAGCAAACATGTCAGATAGAAGAGGCACATTTCCATAGCCACTTGTCTGAAGGAGATAATTGGACTTCAATTGAGAAAAAGGAGGACTTGACTGTCTTCAGAACCCCGGTGCCGGCACATCGGCTTTAATTTAAGGCCTCTAACACCCTAGCAGAATGAGAAGGGATGTCATCAAATGGAGCGTTTTTCAAAGGCCAGAAGTATGTGTATGCATGCATTCATTTGTGTATTTGTGTGTCTGCAGCTGGGCCAGATAGAGGGATAAGACCCTTTGATGAATCTCCCAGTGGCCCTGGCCAGCTTGCAGGAGCGGAACAGAGAAGAGGCCACCAGAGAGTTAGGGTCCAAGCTGTAGGGCTTGTTCTCTCCCTCCCTCTCCCAGTCAGCCTTCCCTTTACCTCCTCTGATCAATACTAGTTTCTAATCACTGAGGACAGCATGGTAGTCCCCTCGTTCTCTCATCTCCTCTCTCAGTTTTTCTTCTCACTTTTACAACCTCTGTCTCTACCACACTATTGCCAGCTAGCATAAATTAGACGTACTGGCTTTCTTTCCCTCTCCGTGCGTACGTGCCTATACGTGTTCCCCTTCTCAGCCAGGCGCTTCTCTGCCGGTGTTTTTCTGCATATTTGTGAAAGGGAATCAGTTAAAGTCTCTGTAAACGCACGAGCAGGCTTATACAAGGCTGCTAAAGTGTTTGCATGTGTCTGTGTGCAACAAGATAAGAGAATTTCCCTTAGAAAAGCAACACAAACATAAACCCCAGTGAATAATGTGCAGCATGCATAAACTTGAATAATAACACGTCCTCTCATTTTGGTGGCTTTATCCTAGTTATCTAATTGCCTATGTGTTTTTTTCACCCCCTTTAATAAACTAATGAATGTTGTCGTGTGGAGGTCTGGAATCATATAGGCTGCTTTAAATCCCCCACACTGCATCAGAAGAGCTGAATAATTTGTAGAAGAAATAATTACGGGGCAGAAGAGCAGGCATCAATCCTGGAACACCGACGGTGCCCTCGCTGGAAACTACCTCACCCATAAGCTAAGGCTCCATTAGGTATTGTCTGGGGCCTGCAGGCTAATTTGTTTGCATCAATAATACATTCAAAGGATTTATCTAACTTGCAAATGAGCGTTCGTTTACTGGTTCAAGAGGCAAGGAGGAGGGTAGGCAGCAGGAGAGTAGGTGTGAACAGCTGAAGCAGCTGGTTGGGGCTATCTGGGACGCAGTTAACTCTTTATGGGGCTACAGAATGGTGGTCCATATTTAGCTGTTTGGTTATATTTAAATGTGTTTGCTTCTGACACTCAGCAGGAACAGCCACAGTTTATGTAGGGCAGGGACGGGGCCAGGTGTGAGCGGCCAGCACTTGGAACGACATTAGAAATGAACCGGAGTCCCACTGCAGTCACAACGCATTACCTGCTGCACCAAATACTCTCTGATCAAACGCCAAAACGACGCAACGACAAAGACGAGCGCAGGTCCGTGTCTCTCTTAGAAGAAACCGGTGGGGACATTAGTTAGACACGGTGGGTTGTCTTTCTGGGGACATTTGGATCCCCTGGGGGTGGACCCCTTTGATCTCCCGGCTGTCGTTGGGCCGGGTTGGAAGGGTGAGGAGCAGGTCATAGCAGAACCGAGTGAGCAAGAGAGAAAAAGACCAGAGAGACAAGAGATTGGAGAGGAGGAAGGAAGCTGGCCACGAACATATGCTGCCTCTCGGTGCCAAGCCTCGCTGGCTCAGGCAACCCACACATACGCTGCACTGCTGCTGCTGTTAGCACTCAGGCCCTCTCCAACACATACACCATGGCACTACTTAGTCAAACAAAGCTGGAGAGATGACTCTGGAAAGAGACAGGGTCTCCCCAGTCTCAGCACTGCCAGGACAGGGTGGCAGAACACAGTCTGATCAAACACACACACACACATGAATGAGCAGAAAGAGAGAGCGAGCGGCGGCTAACAATCCCAGAAATTTGTGACGACTCTGATGTTGGTCAACACACACAACACTGTTGGATAAACTGTGATATGTACTGAGAAACTTTTATAGGCTCCTAATATGCTGGATTCTTTCACTTTGATGAATTATTGGTGCAGGCTGCGAAATATTAATTTGTTCATGCCAGACTTTAGAACTGAGCAATACAGTGGGAAATGAAAAATACATTTTGTGTGCTTTTTTTTTTTTTGCCTACTATGAACTTGAAATACAGTGAAATCATTACATTCTGGTGTCTCGGGGTCTTACATTTCCAGACTGTGAGTCATCCTGTTGTTAAAATATCCAACACACGAGAAGTTTAGATTCTTACTTCAGCCACTGTTTGTGATGAAAAAATGATATTATGAATATATGTATACCATATAGGTTGGAATGACGAGTGTATGCACAGTGGGCCTTGAGCTTCTCCACATTTTACGTAAAAATCAGACACTGTTACTTCATCAGAATTTTATGTGATAGACCGTTATAATTTAATGTCTATAAAAGGTACATGGATCTGTTTTGTGAAGGCTGCAAAAAACAACCGTCAGTGTCGATTTAACAACTGTAGAAAAAGATAAAAAGGAAAAAAAAAAGTTGGAGGAGTAGTAGAGATCCAAAGCTCAGACAGTGTTAATCTCAGCTATCACTTGTGAACAATGTGAAGGACTGCTCTGGTCATATGAAGCTAAAATTTACCTGGAAACTATATAAAAAACGCTGCCTGGCAGATCACTGCGACAAAGCGAGAAGTTATTGGTGTAAATACTTTTGCACGACCCCTTAAGACTCGTGAAATCACGGGATGTTAATAATTTGTCGTATATTTTATAATTAACTGACTAAATGGTTGCACAGTGGCATTTAACTCAAATTAATCTGACTTTCAGGTTGCGTAATATATTTGTAAAATAATAACTGTAATGAACTGCTGCTCTGTGGCTGCGAGGGATCCGATGAAATCTTCCCTCTGAACGGCCTCCAAACAAAGCTCGACACAGCTCCATACTGGGATTTAAATTAAGGGGATAAAGTGAGAACGCAAACCAAATCACATTCAATTTGCCTGCTGACACACGCAGACGTAACACAACTGGCACGCACAAACACCGATTTGTGTTCAGACTCCTTGCGAGCCCACTCACGTTGTAAACTCGCACAAGAATGCAGACGCACACAAACACCCGCAGACGCCAAGATATACGATAACAAATGCTTGTATAACACAAAAATCAAATTCAGGGTTCATCTTGCAATCTGAGCCTCTCAAACTCAATTCCGCTCGGCTGCCTGGGCACCGTGTGCTCCCCGGCTTTTCCATGTGAACGAATGGGGTCAGTATCGTCACATAAACATCATCCGTTGCTCTCGCTTCCCTCCCTCTCTCCTCCCCCTTCCCTCTGTGAATGGATGCTGAGCACTGGTGCATATCTACACAGGGATGGCAAGGGCACCAAGGAGAGAAAATCAATACTATATCTCACCACTAAGCACAATCCCAACCAAAAGCAGCTGGAGTTTGCAGGTTGCTCCATAAACTGGACGGCTTCATCTGCCTGGCCACTGTGTCGCTGGATTGCTACAGTAATGCACTACAGCCCAATGGCCTGGGCCAGAACCTGCCAGACACAGAGGTACACACACATACACACACAGGAAAAAAAAAAAAAGTACTTGCACATACACAGAGACAAACAGCATACTCCCAGGGGCTTGGGAATTGCAACAGCAATGAGAAAAACTCTCGAGAGGCAGGAGCAGAGTTGACAAATACACTCTCCTTCCGTCACATCCAAGGAAAAATACCTCTGGACCATTTAGCCCACCCTGACTGCGCCTGTGAATGGCCACATGTGCACACACACACACACACAACACACACACACACACACACACACACACACACCCACACACACACACACACACACACACACACACACACACACACACACACACACACACACACACATTTTCGCCGACAACTCACACGTATACATACAAACACAGAGACGGCCCCTGAAAATACCTGTTCTAAAAATAGCAGATGGGAAACAGAAGTAGGGCTATTATTATTGCACACACGTCCTGCCTGGTCCCACCAAGGAAGGGGAAGAGACTAATGATTTTCCTGGTGCAAGCAATTAAAAAACTATTTGTCACCTGCCAGGCCGCATATGATGTTAGGAGCCTTGGCAGAGAAGTAACGCCACGAAGAAGAAACACACACACACACACGCATACACACGCACGCACGCTAAAGTGGGTTGCACCACAACGTGAGGTAGAGGGATAAAAGGACGTCTTGTGAAACAGGTAAAGCTCGAGAGTTCAACGAAAGCAGGCAGGAGGAGGAGAGGGGGATGAAGCAAGGATGGAGGAGATGAGTTTCATAAGAGGGGGACAAGCGTGGGGTGAAGGGCTGATTTATTTGGGCAGGTCAATACAGGCCAGTCAGAACCTCAGACAGCACACTGCCATCAAGAAGTCATGTATTATTTAAAATGCAGCCAGTAAAAGTCACTCTCCTGCTGCTCGGCTCCTGGCTAAAACAGAAATATATATTTTCCTGACTACTCTTGAATGTTAACAGCACAAACACAGAGAAAGTTCTCCCACATAACTGTAAATTATACTGCGTCTACATCCAACTTTTTTGGCCTCCTGAACAGAAAAATCATGAACTTTTTCTTACTGAGCTGCTAAAATCTCAGTTGAATATTTTTAGGGAAAAGAAAAATAAACTGAAAGCTGGAAAAAAGGAGTTATATTTTGAAGAAAATCAACATTTTTACAATGCCTTGCAAAAGTGTTAATGCCCCTTGAACTTTTCATATCTTGCCATGGGACAACCACAAACTTGAGCATATTTTAGGGAGATTTTATGTGTTAGACAAACAGAAATCACAAAATACACATGGTTTGGCAAATTTTTAGATATGAAATTTTGAATTTCAGCACTTTGTAGAGCTTTGTGTGTCTTTTTCAGCTTCCCACATTTCACAATTTAACAAATTCTTTGCAGAACAGCTCAATCTGAGTCAGACTTAGAGCATTTGTAAACATCGACTCTGTCTCAGATTCTCAGTTTTGTAAAAGTCTGGGCCTTTCTAAAACATAAATACAGTTTCATCATTTCGTTGCAGCTCTGGGACATCGTCTCGTGGGAACATGAATCTCCTTCTCAGTCTCAGGTTTGTTGCTACCAGAAAAATGCTGGATTTAACTCTTATTTAAAACCACAGCATGACGCTCCCACTACCATGTTTCACCATGGTGTACTCAGAGTATTACCGTTACACAAGACATTTTGGATGGAGGCTACAAGTTATCTTCTTTATATTTGTTGTGTCCTCAACATGACTTGTAGCAACTTGCAAATGGGAATCCTCACTGATCCTGGTTTCCTAGCTGTAGAGAAATTTGGAAACCTTTTCCTGTGCATGTTCTAAAGATGTCCTCTCTGCTAGAATCTCTGTATTAGGCTGCATATTTGGCAAACAGAAAAATAAAACAGCATTAGCTGAATTTTCTACAAAGTCTGTTGAGAACCCAAAATGATTTCCACTGTTGCTCTGCTGCGCCCCGTTGAAGTGCGGCGGGAGTCGGATTTATCATCTGCACAACGCATGAGGGTTAGGATTCCACATGAGGGGCGCTGAGGCTGTCTAAAACAGCCCACAATTTAGAAAGAAATGCACCATGATTCTGCTGCACCAGGCCAATACTCAGCTCTGGGGCAATGAAAAGAAAACAAAAACTATATAAATTCATAAAGTGCGAGGAGAGTCCTGAATATTGTTAAAGCACTGCTGCGGTTCAGAGACGTTCCCTGATCTGGCTTCAAGTGGCCGTCCGGCCGCAGTAATTTACGAGGCAGCTCGTTAACACTGGGTGATTTGCGCTGCTCATTTGCTCCCGCTCATCTCGACCAAACGATATCATCTTCTACTTCTAATCTTCTATTTCTAATCGCGGTTCTCCGAGCGCCCCCGCCACTTCTTGTTTTCCTCCCCTCCCGCCATATCACTTCTCCCAACCTCTACCTTCCTCCCTCTCCTCTCTCTCTCTCTCTCTCTCTCTCTCTCTCTCTCCTCTCTCTCTCTCTCTCGCTCTCTTCCTCGCTGGCTTGCGTGGGCGTATTTTGAGACGGGGGAGAGGAGACGGAGATGGGAGCAGAGCCGTTCCACTGAAGTGTGCGTTCTGTATGGCATGTACTCCCTTAAAAAAAAAAAAAGACTAAAAGAAGTGTGGTTTGACTCTGAAGGCTGAACGTGTGCTCACAGTTACTTTTCCCACCACCCCCTGCTGAGAGAGAAGGAGTGCGGGTCAAAAAGGAGAGGGTGTTTTATTCTGTATTTTTCTTTTTGAAACTTGCAGAGAGGAGATAGCTCGGTAATGTAGAGGAGATAAGTCTGGTTTTGCAAAATAGAGACAGATGGAGAGGTGGGATGGGGGTGGGTTGACCAGGAGAAAGGGTAAAGAGAAAGCGTCAACCAGCAGCAAAAGCAGCAAATATTGCAGTTTTAAATCGAAGACAGTGTTTTGGAATCATAATGAAAAACTGCGGAGCCCTGCTGGACTTCACTCTCACTTCAGCTACAAAATTGATTGAACCACATTGGCTGAATTTTAGTGTTTTTTCTTATCCTATATCATTCGTATATCTCTTTATCTGTAATCCAGAGAGAAATCAGCCTCTATCAAAGCAAAACGAAGCAAACCTCCCCCAGAGACACAGATTTTCACAATGAAAATTGCCAATTATAGAAATTTCAATCAGAGCTGTGTTAAAGTGGTGGCTGGTTAAAGGGGAATTGAGATCGATAACTGACTGAATGCAGAGTGGCTTCAACGACTCAAGTCTCGCATCAAAGGGAGCTTTCATACCAACTCCTCTCTGCTCGTCTTAATTGTTGCCCAACACTTCCCCGTATCCCACCCTCACCTCCATCCCGCCTTTCCCTGCCTCATCCGTCCCTCGCATCCAATGATTGTGTTGGTATGTCGGGCCTCATCCACGACTAATTGGGGCTCAGAGGAGTAATCAGGGCAGGACAAATCAGACAGTTCTGGTCATTAGCTGTGACCAGTGTTCTCTGGGAAGCTGGGAGACACGTGCGCGGCTCTGCCATCACGCCTGAGCCTGCAGAAATGACACAGGCAGACTAAAGGCTGGATGTGAGTAGGAAGCGGCGCAGGTCTGTGACACTGATTTTTCGTTGCTTCTTGACACCAATAAATAAAACAAAAGTAAAGGAAGAGGAAAAAAATAGTTATATTTTCTCACAAAATATTCAACACATGAGATTTTAAGTATCGAATCAATGTTAATCAGAGCATGATTGTGGAAAGAAAGACTTTTAAATTGTTTTATGTTAGAAAAAACGAGAAGTGTGGCTTGCCACTTCACTTTGAGTATATAAATGTAGAGTAAATGAAACCAATTGTTATCCAAAGTCAGCTAATGACTTAATAGATTATAACTCTGTGTAGATTTTCCCAGAGTAAAAGTGCATTCAGAAGTCATATTTTCTGAATTGTTGTTTGGGAAACCAACAAGGAAATCAAATTCGCCGTCCAGCCCCGAGTTCAGCGTTTTACATCTCATCTAAGCACATAAAATGCAGCCGAATACAGCAAATACAAACTATTTACTCACTCTTTTGATTGTCTGAATCTGACTGAAACAGTGGCACACATCCCTAGTGCAGTGAAAACCCATTACAGACCATGTTCCTTTAGCGTTTGAAGTCATTAAAAGGAGAAAAATACATTGATTTTTTAATTTATTGGTGACAGATTTAAAAAAAACTCACTGATTTTCCGATTTGCAGCTAACATCATATGTCTTTTCTTCAGCTCCCAAGACAAATCAAATGTTAAGACTGTTTGGCATTCTGGTCAAATGTGACCAATATGCATGCCAGTCATGTTATCATGATCACACCATTCCCACAGTGAAACACAGGGATGGCATGATGATGCTGTGGGCGGGCTTGTCTTTAGTAAGAACAGAGAAGCTGTAACTGACATTAAACGTTGGTTGTAAAAAGCACTGGCTTTAGGGTGACTGGAGTCAGACATACATCATTTTTAGAGTAAGAAATTTTGAAAACCATGTTTCAGTTTCTTTCTACTTCCCAGTTATTTCAATATAATAAACTCAGAAAATGTGGAAAATTTCAGGAGAATTAATCTTTTTGCAAGGCATTTTCTATATATATTCAATATGAACAAAATATTATAATTTTATTTTAACTTTTAAAGTCAATTTGATCTCAGACATGTGATTTCAGCTCTGCATCCATTTGATCTTGCCCGTAAACCCAAAGCAGAGACGAACACCATGTAAAGTATTGGGGTCAATAACAATATTGAAGTCACAAAATGTAAACATGTCGATGTCTCCTCTTTCTGAGAGTGGGAGCAGGACTCTGGAGCAGGATGAATGTCAATTCGCCTTGCTGGCAGAGCCTTAACCTTTCAGGAGAGCTGAATTATTTAAGCACCACATACCTGTTGTGGGACTCCGTTTCTCCATCTGGACCGAGGCCGGTAAGGAGGCTGCACGAGCCTTTGGCCACGCAAGCCTCCTTGGCTGCAGAGGGAAAATGGCAAGACAAATGCGGCGGGGGATTTGTGATAATTGGCCGTGCTGGTGGGCCAGGCAACAAGCCTACAGAAAAGGTCGCGGGCACTAAGGAACAGATCAGGCTGCCACAAAGAGAGAAGGCTCAGCGTGCCTCCAGAGGTTTGCACAACTTCTCTCTTGTTCATTGTATCGAAAGAGGGTGCATCAGCTGGGGGGCTCGCAATTAAGCAGGAGAGTGACCTTCTGTTTGTTTGGAAGACAGAAGCCTCAAAGTCACTGTTTCTGAGTAGAAATCAACTTAAAACTTGTAAATCTATTTAAAAGTGCTCAGAGAGGAATAAAAAAGAAAAAAAATGTACATGTAGCTACAGCGGGTGGAAACGGGGTAACGTTTGCATGATGGCACAAAAGGAGAGGAAGAGGGAGACAGTGGAGCCACGGGGACGTGGCTCACACCCCAACGTGCTCCTGAAACAGCTGTTCTCCTCATGGTGGAGAGAGAAGGGGATGCCAAGAGCAGCGTGGTGCTGAGAGCCTCCATGGTCTCCCGCCGTAGTGAAAGTCTGATACACAAAGACAAGGAGGTACACACTCTGACAGGTAGGCACACACACACATACACAAACACAAACACACCCAAGCACGCACGCACTCTCACAATGCAGCACGCACGCACTCTCACAATGCAGGTGATGCCACCTGTTCTGGCTCAGTCCAGCATCAAGGTTCTGAATTTAGCTGGCTAGTTGGCTAAAGTCAAATTCATACACTATGAATCTGAACTCCGACTCCGTCGAGGCGCATTTCCATTTGATACAAACAACAGCCTGCATAGCTAAAGGCAATTATATTTCTACAGCCTCCGTTTGCCCCGAGGTTGCAGACAGCCAGTCAGAACCTCACCAGGCTTTACCGGCTCTCCACCCGCTCAGTGAAATCAACAGAATGGTGCCCGGGCTCATCCATGATTTATCTCGGTGAAATATTCATTATGTTGCCTTGCATAGTCTGGACGCATCTGATGTGCATCTGGACCTGACAGCTCTGCTCCGTCATCACACATCACCTGAACCGTTCTGAGTCAGGCACCTGTCTTCCAGCGCTCGGCGCAGAAGCAACTCAACTGAGCTGAAAGAATGGAGGACTCTGATAGATATAAAATATCCATCTGTCTGCCTTTAGCCTGCAGGCACGGGCCGCTGTGGATATCCTGCCCGCGCACCTTAACGATGGACCCGCACAGCAGAGCAGCTTCTCAACATTTCTCATTCAATTAGGCAGACGAGAGAGGCCTCCGTCTTTACTAGAGCCGAGGCGTGAAGCATGATGAGTACACGTGTTGGTCCCTGTACATGATCTGCCGGCTGCACTGGCTTCAGGTAGTTTGATAAAGTAATACAGCCTAAAAGTAAAAAAAAAAAAAAAAAAAAAGGAGAGGAGAGGAAAAAGTGAACAGTGCTTCAGCACCACGGACAGCTCAGCTCAGCTTAAAGCGCTAAGGGCTCTCCTTAATCGCAAAGTTATCATTCTGCCTGTCCAATTAGGTAACCTTTGAATTAGTCTATAAATTAAAATTGCTGAAATATTGTCTAATAGTGCCGAAATGATCAGGGGGACAACAGTGACAAGTCATTTTCCAACATAACACTAATTCAAGTAGTTCCAAAGTCATTATAGTCCGAAGGACTAATGTAATAGGAAAAATGTAACTGCGGTGAATGATGGTATTAATAATGTATTCATGTGAGACAGAGACTAGAGCAAAGTGGCCTAAGCTGCGAGGGGTAAGAGGGAGAAAGTGATAGCTCTGAAGAAACAAGGTCGTCAGCATTCCCTCCTGCCTTACGAGTCATTTCATTATCTCGCTCCTCTCTCCTCCTCTTTAAAAGTGGGGAAAGCGGGGAGAGGCTATTGACCCCTCTCTGTGTTTGAGTCAGGCTGCGGGACAAATGAAGTTTTCCCTCAGACCCCCTCTGTAATCATATCATAATTATCCCCCACCTCCGTGGCCCCGCGGGCCAGCACAAAACTCCACTGTCTGATTTGATGGAGAGCCACAAGCGGGAAATTACATTCGATTAGCACTAAACAAGAGAAAGGGACAATCGAATCAATCAGCAGCACCTGGACGGTCAGGGTTTTTTTTTCCCCTTTACCTGTGATCCCGATAAATCACAACATCATCAAAAAGTTAATCTGTCATTAATATCAATTAAGAATGTAAACTCTAACATATTGAGTACACACAAACTGGTACATTTCAAGAATTTAAGGAAACTCAAATATCTGTTTTTCAAAAAATGTGATTGTTACATAAAACCAGTAAAAAGAAAATAATCGAGTTTTAATGTCAAATTCCAGCCTTGCTTCAGACTCCTTTAATGGTGCGTATTGCCTCCGTTGCTTCAGCATCTTTTTCTGCAAGGTTTTTTCCTTCCACACAACTATTTATATACATAGATCCAGCACTCTGAACAGCCGGCTTGTTTTGAAAACCTTGTAGTTTATGCTCCTTGTAGATGGTGTCACTGACTGACTGTCACAATTTGGACATAATATTACATGTCTGTATAAAAAATTACCTTCTGTGGTTTTATGCAATATAATATTTTTAAGAAACATTTTTTTAAATTTTTTGTAAATAAACACTTAAACTATATCACTCTGTGTGTAATAAATCTACTCACATAGAAAGTTTGTCTTTTAGAATTGAATTTCTGAAGTAAATTAACTCTTTCTGCGCCTGTATATTTAATACATTCCTGTTTAAAAGTAGGTTTTTATGCACTTTACAGCTTTAAATTTGTATATTTAAAGATAAAATATATGATTTTTTATGATGTTGACTTTATTTAAGAGCGATCTGCAGAGGCCCACTTCTTAGCAGCCATTTGGATTCATTCTTTGTAACCCAGCGTAACTGCAGTGGCTCTTTTTTCCCCCAGTCTTAGTCATTTGCTGGAATGGGCCAGACATTCTGAAGGGGTCTAATGCCATCGGGAGGTGGAAGTGGTGCGGGGGGATGGAGGGATGAGCAGATTGAGAGTGAGAGGTGAAAAGAACATAAGAAAATGAACGGGCTGAGAGGAGACCCCCCTCGCAGGTCTTTATTCCTGTCCCCTGTCTCATTACCCAGGCTTTGACTCAATAAAGAGTGGATAAGGAGTGGATAAAGAGGCACACACACCCCTGGTTAACTGCCCCTCCCCTGATCCATAGAATACTTTTTCCTCACTTGCCTCTGTCCGTCCTGTTTCTCCCTTCTTTACCTACTTTTTTCCTTCAATCTTTAAAATCTACCTCCCTAACTCTCCTTCCTTTGTGTTTTTTTTTCCAGGCTAACTTTTTGAAAGTTTTGTCCATGTGACTCCCATTCACAGCCTGCCTCTACCCTCTCTGTCCTCTGCGTTCCCTCCCTGTCGGTGCTGTGTAATAGGAGTTATTTTCATCCCCTTCTCTCTGTGACTGCCGGATGGCTGAATATTTACATTTTTCACTCACTGCTGACCTTTCCCTGTTGCCGCTCTGGGAGCTCCAGTCTCCTTGCCGCTCTGATGTTGACAGACTACTGCCTGCAAATCTCATATGGACACAGCAAATGGTACACAGGGACTTAGGAACAGTGCGGGTTCAGAGCTCCGAGGAATATGGAAAAAGAGAGAGAGGAAGGGGAAAAAAAGAGACTGTAGCTGAGGAGAGTGGCAGAGGTGTCCAGCTGCAGGAATCTGCACCTCCAGTATGAAAACTACTGGGCTTCGTGTTCCTGGCACACATCGCCTGAAAGGAGATGTAAGTCAGGATTTCCTAGAGAGCAACACACCGAAGAAAATGCTTGTTTGGGAGATTTTATTTGGCAGCAGAGGTTGCTTTTGTCTTTAAATAAATAGCTGTGCACATATGCAGCAACTCCGGGATTTGGAAGATACATAGGAAGATTCACTAAGCAGTGAGGGAGGTGAGAGCCAAGGATTCACAAAGCAGTTTCTATCTGATCCTGCATGGGAGTTGGAGAAAAACAATCTAAGCGAACTTTTCAAACTTTAATGACTTCATGCGCGTGTTTTTGTCCAACAGTGAAAGGTTGAAAATGAAGGATGTAGTGAGTGACCCAGAGTGACCCCACGTTTGTTGCACAGGGTGTGAAAGTGTTTTTTTTTTTTTTTTGAGTGTCTGAATGTTCCTGTGCAGTTAGTGTAAAACAAAACTTTGGCTTGGCTCCCTGTTAAACGGCTCCTGTCACGCCTCTCCAGAATGAACTAAATGGCAGGTTCACATGTTTTCAAATTGTAAAATAATATTTTCATTCTCAGATTTGAGATGACAAGACATTTTCCAATATATATATATTTCACATTACTGTTACATGCTTTTAATGGGGAAATGAAGTTTGAGAAATCTGAACGTGATTTGATTTTTGTAGTGTTTTGTCAGCACAGTGACACACCTAGAACTTTTCTCACATTTGATCAAATTGTAACCTCTAACTTCCATGAATTTCAGTGGAATTTAATGAGACACATCATGTGAAGTAGAAAGAACATTTTCAGTTTACAGGCAAAAATCTGTGTTTATTTTCTCCTGCCCTATTTACTCTGAAACTCCAAATTAAAATTTTGGATTAGGCAACTAATTGTCTAAGTCATTAATACGCAATTTAATTCCATAATAATCACAGCTGTTCTATGAATGGCCCATTATGTTGTTAAAGAGTTAAATCAACAAATGAAGATTAAGGAACAGAAGACGAATCAGGGATGTGGAGAAGCCCATAGGGCAATAAATGAATATCAAACGGAGTACTGTACTCTCCACTAACTGAACAGAAAAGAAAAGAAATGCTAGGCCACTGCTCCAAATCTTCGAGGACATGAATGTCCACCTAAATCAGGGAGGAGAGGAGCAGCCGAGAGCCCCATGGTAACTCTGGAGGAGTTGGTGCATAAAGCCCAAATGGGAGAATCCACAAATCTGGTCTTTTACCTGTTTTACACAGAATGAGCAAAAGTTAGTTAAAAAAGATATAAAAAAACAGACTGTAGAAACGGCAGCAAAGAATGTGAATCTGTTATATAAAATCCCATACAAAAGCTTTAAAGTTGAAGGTTGTAATGAGACAAAATATGAAACACTTCAACCGCTGTAAATGTTACACCACAGAAACGGGTATTTAAATTTGTGAAGCAAAATTAAAACTCTAAATTTTAATTCACAATCGTCATAGGGCACCACAGCTAATTATACAGGTAGAAATGTAAGAGAGTTAAAAGAATTGAATGTTTTCTTTAGATGATCACTTAACAACCTTTCCAATAAATTAAGCTAGATTACTTTTTAATAATATGCTGAAAGTATAATCAAGTGGGTACGTGTATAATAAGGGGGAAAAAATGCATAATTAGTTTTGCACAGTGAAATAAGAAAAGCTTGGTAGGAGTTCACACAGCACAGAAGAGGGGCTTGTGAAGTTTGGTCTGCTGTTGTTACTCTGATTATTGTTTTTGTGATAATGTGGATTTAATTCTTTGATCATTTTCCTTTTAAAGTAACGTTATTCAAAAATAATCAGATTTTGAATAAACAACAAAATAAAAATAGTTAGTTTAAGGACAAATTTAATTTACTTTTGAATAAAATTTGCGCATCAGAAGAAAACACCCACAATTCAAAACACCTATTTTTCTTCCCCATCAAGAAACCTATTGAGAGGCATAAGAAAAAGTGTTTTGTTTCCAATTCACACAAACACTGTTATAAGATTTTGATTATATGTCCTCAGTTTAGTCTGAATGGTAGTTTTGCCCTGCATTTGTAAAAGCAATGACAAATCGTTTTTCTGTGAAAACCTGTGTTCCTGAGCCAGCGCTGTAATTTCCACTACAAAATCAGGTCCCTTATTAATGCAGTGCTGCCTGAAGGCGAGAAAATCACAACCATGCAGCATTGTTGTGTGACTTTTCTTTTCTTCTTTTTTAAAAAGTCTTTTCTCTTGTGTATTGAGATTTCCCTGGGTACTCTGAATTTTTTATGAAATGCTGAAGCACAGATATTGAAATTCCTCATTTCTTTGCTTTTTTACATTGGAAACATTTATCTTAAATTTTGTGGACGTCCTCATTTGTTCAGCTACATGCATGTTGTTTCTCCATCTAGGATTCACAGATACATGTTTGATCTGTTTCTCATTTTATCATATTGCAGATAAAATCATTAGTTTATGTGATGGAAATGCATTTCTATTTCCCCCATGTTTCACCTGAAAATAACCTAAACTCAATCAGATTGAATTAAAAGCATTTAAGGACTAAATCTTCACTCTTAAATAGATTTAAATCTGGTCTTTGAGTGTTAAATTTCCACCACATACATCTGGCATCTGACCTTTAAAGCTACATTTTTATCTTAGACCAGAGCTCTGCTGTGTCCCCTTCGCAAGCAGAACTTTTTGTGTGTTTCTTTCAACAATGACCTTCACTTTGCCACACTGTCAACAGATTTAAACACCAGAAATGTGAGTTAATCCAGAGTTACCATGGCTCTCCAGGCAGCTTCTCTGTTTAGTGCTCTCCTTGCCTGACCTGTCAGATTATGTGGACGGCTGTGGCTCGATGGGTTTGCTGTTGCAAAAAAAAAAAAAAAAAACGCTTTCCATTTTCAGATAATGGATTGAACAGTGCTCTGCCAAATACAAACTCAAATCTTTTTTAAAAGAAAAAAAACCCCATGTGTTAACCCTTTCATGCATGAATTATTATTTCTCCATTTTTTAAAATATTTTCTTAAGGCATAATAAAAGGTAGGAAAAAACATTTTGTAAAAATATTTTTTATTTTATTTTATTCTTTTAGGTGATCAATTGTAATTTTCTTCAAATACAAAGTTGTTATTTGAAAAATACATCAGTAGTATTGTTCTCCAAGGGTTATCTGATGTCACAATATTTCTTTTACCTGCCAGAGTCCTCTACAGTAGAAGGAGGAACCGGGTCGGTTGGCATGGCTTTTTTGTCTGTCGGCCATATTGGATTTAACAAAAATAATTTCTTGCATTTGCAGCTGACGGCCAGTAGTTAGTTGATAGTGTATTTTATGATGCATTAGTGTCCACTTCAGTGGTCTGTGTGCATTTATAACATAAAAATCCACAAGAAGCACAAGAAAATGGCTTTTAGACAGCTGTCCACTGTAGTGACCACTATGCATGCAAGGGTTAAAGCTCCACAACATTTTTATGCCATTGTTAAATGTTGTGATTGAAACATTTCACTTGCTCTTATTTTTGTTATAATCACTGCCCCCCCCTGCCATAACCTGAAAGCTTTAGCAACACTTTACATCAGGAGCAGATTGCCAAACATATTGATAAGTGAATTAAACCAATAGTCTTCAGCATATTCTATCAAAGCAATCATTTTCGGTTGTAATTTTGTACATATTGCTGCATTGTGCCACTCTGGTTGATCACATAAAGTCGCAATAAAATATACCGAATTTGCTGGTTGTAATGTGACAGAACAAGAAAAACTCGAAGGGGTCTGAACACTTTTGAAAGGCACTAGATAGACATCAAAAGTCTGGGAGACCCATTGGCTCCATAAACTCCTATTCTTGGTGAATGTGCTTACACACTCTTAAAGCTGTGTGTGTCAATGACTGTATCATGCACCCGCCAACTGTAATGGCTGCCATGCAAAGGGGAGAACGATGAGATGTATTGGGGAAGGTGATCAAAGGGCTGCTATTTACAACCACTCTCAGGCTGCAGACTTGACGACCAACAGTAAGCACACTGTACTGTACAGGGAAGCTCTTCCATCAGGCTTTTACTGCCCATCACCGCAGCTGTTAGGCAGGGGAGATGGCAAAGCTTTTAGCGGACTGAGATACCGTCCTGCTGGACTGCTTGTATGGGCAATGCCATCAGAAAAGAGAATGACTGGGAAAGATAAGGGAAATGGAGGCCAGGGAGGGAAAAGGAAAGGAAGCGAGAGGGAGGTGGAGAAGGAATAAGTTGATGCCTGCCTGCTGGCTGTCAAAGGTAAATGCTTCGGCTTAATAGAAACTGATATCCGGCGACTCATTCAGGATTTTGTGGATGAGGGAGGGAGGGGAGAGTCTGGGAGTTAATAAAGCAGGAGAAGAGGAGGAGTCCTTACCTGGAGCAGCCAGTAGCACCTGCGGTGGAAGGTGGGGATGATAGAGGAGTGGACATAGCAGCCATACAGACACTGAAAGGAGGGCAGAGAAAAGGAGAAAGGGGACAGAAAAAAAGTGCATTACATTACAGGTAGAAGAAGGCAAAGGTTTGACCTCTCACCGACCGTGACACCTGTGATTTTGAACCCACAACCCATTTTCCCTCTATTTCATAACTCCCACTAGAACCATTGTTCTTGAAAACAAAGGCAATGACTCAGAGGGGGTGATATTCACTGGTGAACTCCTCACTACCTGCTACTGACTCCAATATTTTCTTTTTCTTCATCCACTTATAACCAGCACTTCCCCTTTAATGAGCTTTGCGTTGCGGTGACTTGTTATAGAGAACTTTGTTTCCAAAATATGTATAATTACAAGATCAGATATCTTGTAGGTAGAGATGCATGAAACCCTTACAAAAGGCGTTTCTTTTTTTTTTTCTCCGTTCTGTCTGCACAAGGATACGGTGATGTTTACGAGCAAAAGGTGTTGGCAGGTACTGTCAGCTTCCACCCAAAAGCTGGATGGTGTCATTATTTTTCGGTTGTCTCTGTCAAAGCTACAAAAATCATTATTGTCCTTTGTAAACTTTGCACCAGCAGCAGAATGCTTTCAACCACGGAAAAATACAACATCTAATTTATGGAAGCGTCTAACACGGCAGCACAGCAGCAATGTCGTGGCGAGGAATTAAACATACAAGATCTGAAGAAGCTTGTCCCCGCCTGTGCCTCGTCGGGTTTGAGGATGTGCAACATTTGCAGCGATGCACATGACTTGTTGTGGATGCCCCAGTAAAGTTAATTATTGTTCAAATAAAGTAAAGTCAAGTTAAAGTTGGACTTGTTAGATGATTGCGCTCATCAGCATGCATACCATGTGAGCCTTTGCCTTTTAATGATGCGCTTGAACCATTCTTTCTTTCAAGAGAGGAATGGATATGCGGCGCACAACATTTCAAAGTTGTCATGAGTTTGAATTCATTATGGACTTTCTCTCATCCACACAGGGTCAAATGCATGAATACAAGCTCAGATATATACATACATGCTACTGATTTCTGTTCCTTGACCACACACGTCAACAGGTTTCTAACATATTTCTATCTGGACATTTGACCATGTACACTCGTTTCTTTCTTAGCATAAATCTGTCTTTTAAAAACTGTTTCTACATGTTAAGTATACATGAGGTTGGGACCATAAAAGCCTAATATTAGACAGTTTTCATCAGTCCAGAACCAGCTGTTGTGCCTGTTTTAGATGGTAGTTCTTTTACTTATCTGGGTCTTGATTTTAGATTAAATTTAAGAATTTTTGACGTAGTACTCCATCATTTCCATCCACTTTTGTGCAATGTGTATGTACCAGTGGCACAGAAACAGAGTCTTGACATGATGCTACCACCAACATGCGTGACATGATGCTACCACCAACATGCGTGACACATTTAAATATTTCCCGTCTCTTTTTCGTATTAGTCATTCCTTTTGTTCACCTGGGTGGATGCACATTTCTGTTGAGCTTTACGGAGTCCACTTAGCCTGGCGGTCGGGGTGTCGGGGGGGGGGTTTGGGGGGGAAGATTGAGAAGACTGAGAAGATTCCTGCTCTGGATCTTCTCAGTTCATGATGACAACATTTGGTTGTTTCTGGAAATGTTAACCAACTTTCTTTACTAGAAATGATTTTGAGAGGATTTCCAAAAAGACAAGAAAATAAAAATCACACATAAAATTTGGTTTTGGATGTAGTAAGGGATTAAAAATTCTCTTCTAAACCCGGATTTAAATCATGTTTGAGATTAGAGATCTGAGGTTAAATGAATGTACCAAATTCATTTAACCTGCAAATAAGTTTTCTCGCCAGGTTTATACCGAAAAAGTTGAACATGCATGTAAATATTGAAGCCTGCATGTAAACTTTTGATGAGTTGAGTAGAAATAATTTCCGTGAAACTTGTCTACCAAGTTCTTATTTCAAGATAATTATTACACACTGGAGAACGAAATAAAATTAGAATTAAAAGACAAAGATTATGAGTGTCTGTTTACTTATATAACAGCATATAAAAAGACCTCAAGTTTGCTTGTTTTTTTAAACAGTAATTAGTTATAATTATAATTTTAAAAAAGCGGTTTACATTTGTTTACATTGGCCCAATGCTGCTCGGTTTCATTCAGCTTGGAAAGAACTCTTAACAAATTTACCCTGCCGAGAAATCCAGAGCATAACTAAAGCACAGTGTTATTAATATCCTTATCGTAAACAGATAAACTTCGTCTCGGGGCTCATTACTGTGGAAAGAGCAAGGCAGGGCTGATAACGCCCCCTGGTATCTGGCGAAGAGGCCAGGAGACATTCTTCAGCAGCCAGAAGGAGAGCTGAGTGCAGTAAAGCATCAAACACCCAGAGACGGCGCAGAGCTGCATCCATCCTCTCTCTCTCTTTCTCAGTCCTTTGTTCGATTCACAGTCCTGACCCTGGATGACCTAATGGGAAGGCTATACTTTTTCTAATTCTAATTCTAAAATCTATAATACTTCACCACTGCTCAGCTATCACCTGGTTAGTTATAGGCAATGACATTATTATACAAGGAAATTAGTAAAAAATCAGCCAGGAAGTTACAAAGGACAACAAAGACAAGTATTTGCCATCCCAAATTTCTGATTTCAGTCCCTTGTAAATTTGTGGGGGGGACAAACCAGAGTCAGCTACACCAGGAATATGTGTAATATGGGTAACAGCATGCAATCTTTGCAAATGATTTGTTTTTAATTGCATGCTAGAAGAATTTTGGCTGATTCAAAAGCAAAGTTTGTCCAATATTTTTGACCAATAGATCAAGCAGACAGGTTGAGAGGATCGAGTTTCACTTAAATCCTCTCTGGTTTAAATTATTGATAAGGAATCACTGCCTGCTCCGTGTCAGAGCATGTACACATATGCACAAAGGTGCAGTCTTGTCTTCCACACATGGACATGCACACAGAGACACTAACCTGAGCTTCAATATTCAGCAGCGGTACTGTACGTGTTCAATAAGTTGAGGTGGGTTTCCTGGGGCGCTGGGAATGAGCAGGCAGCAGAGGCAAGGGGACAGGCACCGTGGGAGGGATGAGGGAGAGTGTTTTAATATTGGGATGGTGGGCTGCATTGCTCAGAGGACCGAATGATAAATAGATGCCTTGAAGTGTTCTTTGTGCTTGTCTTGTTTAATTAAAACCTAGTTAAAACGAGAAGGGCTTGCCGAGGTGGATAAACATTGATTTGCCAACATCAAACCCTCTGATGAATGTACAGCTACAAAGGGAAGGCAAACAGATGGAAGGACGCATAACGGCGCTAAGAAAGTGCTTACAGATCTCAGAGATATGCAAGTACAAACAGGCGCGTTTATGTGTGCGTCCAGCTCATTCACAAGAAAGAGAAAACAATTTGCAGACGCCATCAGCCCTTTCTGGTTCTCCAGGTGTTCCATTGTTCTGTTCACACCTATTTGTTTGCTGATTTCAATACCACCCAAAGTGTGTTTGGGAGAGTTTGAGCAACCACGCTCCTGCAGACTGCCTCATTTTCTTATGTTTTTTGCTGAACCCTCATCTATTATAGCTGTCTGGTATAGGATGTATGCCTCCTCCCACTCCTATAACTCTGCCATCCATTACTCTGCGCTGGCGTTGGACAGAGGCTTCCTCCCACAACCACAGCGGAGTGAACATCACGTTACAACCACCACAGCTACACACACTTGTACTTTGCAGCTCTGTGACTATTTATGTCATAAACTGGGCTTTGTGAGCTTTCAAGGGATTACCGATGCAAGGCTGTGCACTGATCTATGAGGCCTTAAACAGTTTCACTACTGGCATGTTCTGCAACAGTTTTGGGAAAGGTGCTTACAAGCAGAAATGCCAACGTTTTTTCTTCGACACTTAGCATTATGTGCCAACACAAATGCTGATACAACGGCAAATTTGCATTTATTTTGACGGCAAATATGGAATAGCAAACCTTTAAGAAGCAGATTATGATCAACTGAACATGTAAAGCAAGTTAATTTAATTTTGGTGGCCTGCTTAACTTATTTTATGTGCTTTGATTTGTTTGATTGATGAGATTATTGATCAAAAGCACAAATCTGGGTTCATTTATATTTTTATAGGAAATACATTTATCAATACATTTATTGACTAAGATTTTCGGTAACACTTTATTTGTAGGGGTCTGACTAAGACTGTCATGACACTGTCATAAACATTACATAACACCTGTCATGAACACAAGCCTTTGTAAATATTTATGTCATAAAGCGTCATCAGTAAATTATGGCACTTTAATACAAAGTTGACATTATTCAAATGTCTTTGTTATGACAACTTGACATTAACCAAGAAATCATTAGTGATATGAATTTGTCATAAAAGTATTACTGATTGCACTTTAAAAAATTAGGCGACTTTGTTATTAAAGGTAAAGTTTAAACAGTAATGATTTCTTGAATGTCGTCATAACAAAGACATTTTGAATAATGTCAACTTTGTATTAAAATGATCATAATTTACTGAATAACGCTTTAAGACAACAGTCATAAATATTCATGAAGGCTTATTCATGTTCATGACAGGTGTTATATCATGTTTATGACAGTGTCATGTCAGTCTTATTCACACTCCTTCAAATAAAGTGTTACGGGATTTTTTTGTTTCCATGTCAATTTTAAACACAGATAAGAACCTTTGCTAGGTTTGAGTATGTGAATGGTTGAATGGTTGGATGCATGGTGTCATCAAGTAAAATAGGAAAAAATGTTTGAGCTAAAGTTTAGGACTATTTCAGTCACTTCAGATAACCTCATCATGAATGTGCCTTTGGCTTTGCAACCCCGCAGAGTTTTTGCATGAATAAAACACTAAACGATAAAGAAAGCTGACTCTTCTGAAAAAAAAAAAAAAAAAAAAACAATAAAAAAAACTAAGTAAAGGAAAAAGGCACTTAAAATGTTTTGTATCCCTAATTCCAGCTCCTGAGCAGTTACTCATAGATCAGGGTTAATATTGTTCTAGCCTTGAGCGCTTGGCCCCCTGAGAGTGACCTGCAGCTGGACAGTATGACGCCACTTTGACATGCTCGACACGACTGACAGGTTTTCTGGCGCAACAAGCCTAAGTGACTGGGGTGAATGGGGGAGTGAATAAATTAGCCCCGGGGCTGCTCTTCTTCCCCTCTATTTGCCCCCATTACTCAATGACACAAAGCGGCATGGCAGACAAACAAGCAGCTTAAAGCGTAACACAACAGTTGAATCTGTCAGTGTCAATATACAGTAGAAATTAAACACAACGCCAGCCTGGGAACCTTCACTCTTTTACCAGTTCACTATTTCTAAGGTCTTGAGTACAAAAACAATCAGAGGAGGAACAAATACAGTTGTAGTTATAAAATTATAAACCCACATTGTTGTGTTGTTGGTCAAAGCATCCTGCATATTGATAAAATATGATTGAAGCAACACAAAGTAGAGTACGATTGCAAGCGTGGAAGGAAAATTATTTTAGTTTTGTTGAATTCAGTATTTAAATTCAATCCCCTTTACTCTACTACCCCTAACTAAAATCCAATACCATAACCTTCAGATGTCTAACTAGATTCCATCTGTGTGTACGTCTTTTGCTTATATTATAGCTTACGGTTTTGTGACTGTACTTTGATTATGAAGCGAACAACAAAAACCAAAGTCAAATTCCTTGTTTGTCCCCACAAACCTGAAAAATACATCTGTAAATCTGCCAAGACATGACTGAATGGCTAAAATGACATGAAAAGTAACAAGAGTAGAAGCCAAGAGGCTCCTGGTAACTCTGGAGGAGCAGCATTGATAATTTAGCGACACAATAGATTAGTTTTGCAGCTTTATGGAAAACAGTCAAGAAGAAACTTGCCTGCTGGTAGTTTGTTACAAGCTTTCAAAGGGAACACACCAAACATGATCATCTGACAGAACCAGGACAAAAACACATCAACGTAAACACTTAAGTATTTGTGTTGCACCAGTGACATCATGTTGATTGGTGAGAATCAACAATGTGAAGGTCCAGACCTAAACCACATTGAGAATATCTGGGAAAACTTGCAAGCTGTTGTTAGAAACATTTGCCATCCAATCTGGCTGATGCTTTGTTGATGTTTTTTGCAAATAAGAATTGGGGAAAAAAACTGTCTCCAGATGTGCTGGTAGCAATGTAACTGCTACAGCTGCAACAAAAGGCAGCTTCCTAAAACGTTGCCTCAGGATGGTTCAGAAAAAAGTGATAGGCCTGGATCATTTTCCCTTCACTCCACTTCATGTTGGTGTGTCACGAAAAATTCACATAGACCACAATCAAGTACGTAATGTGACAAAATGGGGAAAAGTTTAAGAGCTACAAATCTTTTAGCACAGCGCCGTATAGAGACCCACACCTCCGTATGTGCACCGCTCATCAACCCCAAGCACTTATCAGTAATTCAAAGCGCATATCAGTTGCTGGTGTTTCTGCTGCTTTCTGCATGCTGAGCGTCTGGGTGACAAAGTGACGGCAGAAGAACCATTATTTGCTGTCTATGGGCTGTGACAGATGACAGCACATTGCAGGGCAAGCAATTAAACAATAATTATACACACACACTCTCATAAAAACTGCATTTTCCCAGCATGCAATTTAGAAAATCTTCAGTACAGTGGTATGAACACATTGAAAAAAAAAACACACACATGTGGCCTCAGACACATTCATCCGCAAACGCACGAACACACACACACACACACACACACACACACGCACACCCGGTGTCACTAATCTGAATGTTTTGTTGGTGTGCTGTCTTGAGTGCAAATGAGACACAGAAAAATGATTTGGAACAGTTAACAGAATAATTCACGAGAAGTATGACCATAATGTATTTATTTGCTGTCAGTCCAGACAGCATGAAAAAGGAGGTACAGCACCGCGTGTCCTTATGGAGCGAATTCATTATGCATTGTCACTTAAGCAAGTGGTCAAAGCGATGAAACGGTGATGACACCCGGTGAAAGGACTTCCTGGACTCGACGTGCCCACTCCTCCCTCCTCTTGGGGAGTCATCTTGAGTAGAGCTGGACTGCGGTTCACCCAGGGCAAACAGTTTGTTTAAAATAAAGCCTTCAGATGTAGAGCCAGAGCTGCTTGCTTCCTGTAAGGCCTGTGGAGGCTGCCGCCACATCGAGTCTGGAAAGCCAGGCGCCCTGACGATGTTACGCTTACATTTATCTATCACAGCTGGCAGGTGTCAGACACAGCCAGAGACGGGTTTGTAAAATGAAACGTTGGTGAAGGCGAAGCTGGCAAGTCAGTTAGAGTGAGACTGAGGGAAGGGAAAGTCTCTCATTAGACCATAATGATGTGTGAAAACAGTCCTAATCAGAGCGTGGCACCTTATTTATGTTGGCAATTTGCTGTTTTCCTACCGTGATGCAAAAATTTCCACTGTCAGAGGCTGCAGCACATCTGTCTTTTGGGTTGATTGTCAGTCCCAGCAGGAAAAGCAGACAAGTTTTGTTATTATTAGTGCACAAGTAAAAAAAATAGCTAGTTTGACTTTTTACCATCCAAAATACAAAAACACACACTCTTTACCAATGCAATTCTTCCAAGGATAGTTCTAAACTTTGACACATATTTGACTTGTGTCCTTACTCAGCAGTTGTCCCAACACATTACCACTCAGGATATAAATATTCTCTGCTGGATATTCTGTAAATTTGTCAGAATTCACTGGATCGAATGACTTGATTTGAAGCATTATATATTTGTTGAGATGGACTTCCACCTGGTAAAGTCACTTCTGGCTCCCTGCTTCATTAGAGGTAATGTATCATTTTGTGCGTGTGTTTGCGTGTGTGTGTGTGTGTGAGTGTGTGTGTTTGCATATGTCTGTTCACATGGATGCCTGGGGCAGGTGATACAGCCTGGGGCACAGCAGCATAAATAGAGCTCACACTGCAGCCAATCAGACGGCACTATCAAACTCTATCCGTGAAGGCAACGCAAAATCCATACACAATAGAGATTCATGAACCATGCAAAATTCAAACCAGCCCGGCCATCGACAGCATCCATGATGACTATTGATCAGCCCACGATTTCTAGCTCTAAACAGATGTGATTGGATGACTTACCGCAGAAAAGTGCCACTTCCAGTTTGGAGGATGAGCTCATTTTCGACTGATACCATAATGCTCTGTATCTCACCTGCTGTCTTTACAGTCAATACACTCTGCTGTACTCTCTCCGATCGTTCGGCGGGAATCAAATTATCCATAGTGTCTGGTAGGGTGGCAGTATGCCCAGAATGCCTGTAATATGCAGGGTATCACTTACATTTTGATTTAGAGAGAAATGGGTAGTTCTGGAATGGCTCAGTGGATCTTAAACCAGCTACTGCCTCCCTCTCCCCCCGTTTTTTTTTTTTTTTTTTTAGAAATTCTCCTTTTACATGCCTTTAAATAGGCTACAACTTGTGGAATTGTAACAGTATAATTTTTCAATGCATCTTCAGACTTAAGAAACGGTTGATGAGACATTATACATAATAAATCAAAGGAAGCTTAGATTTATCTCCCCAGTCTTCTGCATCAGACCAGCTGCAGCCTCTAAATCAGTCAAAACTGAGCAAGCTACAAAATGAATTGGCAGGCTGCTCCCGAGCTGAAAGGGGGGCAGAAAATGGAGAACAAACCTAAATTCTTCAACAAAGCTAAACAAATGGCGCTCAGGAAGAAAAGGCATGTGTTATGGAAATGATTGGCCCTAAAAATAGAAAACTCATTGTAAAATAAACAGAAACGTTTGATAAACAGGCTCAGAGGAGGAGAATTAATTAGACACCCTGGACATGTAAACACAGCCATACATCAAGTTCAAAAGGAAAACAATAACAGGACCGAGGCGGATTGAAAGAAACCCCTGACCACTTGTAGCTCTAAAAAACATAATTCTGTTTCACTTCATTTCTGAAGAGCAGAAAAAAAAAACTAATTAAGAACAAAAAAAGGGATTTCAGGAGGAGGAAAGCTAAAACAATAAAGTTACTGGGAGATTTTTATTTTGCTGCAGGAAAAAAAAACATGAGGAGTATGAGAGACAGAGAAGGGGAACAGAGAGATACAAATGATGGACAAGGGGGTAAGGAGCTTACGGTCATGCTGCTGTACATGCAAGAGGAGGCTTGCGCACAAGCCCATGAACGTCTGTCTCCCTGACCGAAGACACAGTGTCTGTTGATGCTAATGCTAGCCAGCTGGGCTCTCCGCCAAAGGCATTAAGTGGAATCGAATTCCACCAAACTAGCTTTAATCAGCAGGTTTTAAGGTTAGAATTACTTTCCCTCTCCACCAGCCTGCTGGCCAAGGTTAAAGCAGACACAGACGGGGGCTGGGCGGGCTCAGTTAATGGCTCTATGTCGTGTGCCACCATTCGCCAACATGCGAGGACATACATACAAAAAGATGTACTGACAGCAATGTCGGAAAACAAGTAAGTTAACAGGAATGGAAAAAAATAGAGAAAACAACTGGCTCCTTCAGAAATCACACAGTTTATGCAACTATGCTGCTATCAACATGACAAATAAAAGAATACTGTCTTTAGTTATGTAGAATGTGAATGTGTGTGTTCACAAGCCACTCAAAACCATGTTTTTTAAAGTTGGGATTAATTTAATTTCTTCCCATTGAAGCAAACTGAGAAACATTTCAAATCTAAAGTATTATTTAATCTAACTGTATATTATTTATTCTAAACCTTGTTTCCATTCATTGCAGTTCTGAATTTTCAGGATACTCTTATGAAAAGGAGATTATAAATACATAATAATTGGCAGAGATCTCCTGGAGGAGGATGACCTTTATTGGAGTCACATAATCACTTCTTTTTCTGTAGACTGTGACTCTATTATAGAAAACTACTCTGAATCATCAGTAGTTGTGGAAACAAATCGTCCTGAAGGTAAGCATAGACAGATCTGTAAGTTGGAAGAAATGTGCATTGGCAGGTGGGTCAAGAAAATTACAAAAGTTTGAAATAACTAAGGGGTGAAATAGTCTTTGTGTCCCTAGATTGCCCTTAAGTGTGTGCGCATGGTTTGACCTTTGTGCGTTAACCCATGATGTACTGGCGACCTGTCCAAGGTGTAGCCCTGCTTCTCGCCCAATGGCCGCTGGAGGTAGGCACCAGAACCACACAGATAATGCAAGGATCAACACAGGACAGGAATCTGACACATTTTGAATTTTCATACGTTATTGCCAATATTACTGGAAAAGGATGGATGTTTCAGAATTAGATTTTTTTTGGGGGGGAAATTCTTTTCAATGGAAAAAAACTGACGTGTTTAACAAATATCTCTTGAGAAGTGAGGTCAGGGCCTTTAAGTAAGGCAAAAAAATGTTGAGAAAGTAACACAAAAAGAGAGTTTAAACAGCTTTTGCAGACGAGCAAATATGTCAGGCTGATTTCTTTTTTACACTTCACAAAGAGTCCAGTAAGGTCTGCCTTGACCTCGGCATACAACAGCAGTCAAGGCATTGATGCCTGTCAACAAAAGAAAGCTCGGGAAACCTTGCAGCTCTTCTGTCAGCTTCTCAAAAGTCAATCTGTGTTCTTCTATAGTACCCACACTGTGCACAAAGTCGTACACATGCAATGGTAAGAAACATTTCTTTTCCACTTTTTCTTTTTCTTATCTTTCCTCTCTCCTTATTGACTTTCCTTCACATGGAAGAACATGGACTTACTGTGGAGATGAATTACAAACTAAATCTGCAGCCATGCTACCACAGTTGGCATCAGCGAAGAACAATGTGCAAAACAGGTCTGAAAAAAACTGTGAATGTGACAGATGAGACTTTATAATCTGATGCTAAGTTTATAGTGCAGGTAAAAACAAATTTGCATCCACTGACCATGGGCATGAATATTAATTGTGGATCTTCAGAGACGCATTCAGACCACATAACAACAATGCTGATGAATTTAGAAAATCTACCGGATGCACAAGTTTGGAGTCATTATGGATTTGTTTTTATCCACATGGTTTTACGAAATTATAAATAAGACTTACTAATATTTGGTGAAAGGTTCACCTGCCATTTGCAGAGAAACTACATGCTGTTTGCACCGCTCACCAAACTTCTGACTAAATATTTAACACCTTAAATAGGAAGTTCAGTCTCGTTGTTTAATTACTGACCTGATTTAAACCAGTTTTGTTGTTTGTTTCAGGTGTTCTAGATGACTTAAAGTTTCAACCGCATGTTGATTTGAGATGAAAACTAAGATTTTTGAATTTTTTTTTGTTCTTTCTTCTACTTTCTGAAATGTAGTAGAACCACAACCAGGTGATTTTGTGAGCAGTGACCTGCAGAGCAAGTTGGTGAATGGCGCTCGACTCTGGACACATCTAACCAGCACCAGAGTGTCAGATCTGACCATTCAAATCTGTCTTTATGAACAAATTTGGCCATGTGTGGATTACAGAAAATTCACAACCCATTCAAACTTGTGAACTCACTTCTTGCTCTTTGAAGATCAATGAAAATGTGTGAAATTCCAGCCGAAAAGCAGAACAGTTCCAACGCAACCAGAATAAGAGCGTTCCTGCCCTCAGTAAGCATACACAGACGTTTCACTGGCACTGTATGGAAAAGATGAAACTGCAAAGGACTCCAGATCGCTATCTTAAGACAACACTTCCTTATCGCCTCACCTTTGAGCTGACCTACAGATCACCTGTCTGGAAGAGACACGCGAAAAATGTCTTGCAGCAAAGAGTAATGTGCATCTCTTAGCATTACAAGCTAGGTCAAATACGACAGGCTCTTCATTCCATTAAAAAGTTGAGTAATGGACACAGCACAGGGGTTGTAGAGACAAGGGGTCAGAGGTTACACTTTAGCTGTCATTTTTCAGTGGGCGCGGAAAACAGCTGAGTACGGGGAGAAAATCCTGGGCCTGATCGCTTAGTGAAACACAAATGCATGTGCTGGAGGACGGCCAAAGAGGTGTGGACGCAGAATCTGTAAGCATGTACCGCTAAGAACAACAGGAGAGACGACTGCAGGTACAGATGACTTCATGGTAGAACAAAAACCCAACAAAAGGCAAACACGTTTCTTATCGTAATAACAAATTAGTCACAGCATAGCTTTGTGAAACTGATCCTGCTTATTAAATCCCAATGGCAGATTGTGAGTCTGTCAGACCGCTGATTAACCTTCACTTGTGTTTGGTAAGGTAAGGATGGAAGTGTGCAGAGAAGGGGAGCGCGTCCTTTGCATTAATGAGAGCAAACATCAAACTTATAGTTTCTCCCCTAAACACACACACACACATACGCGCACAGCGGAGACCTGCTGAAGATGACGTCAGGGACCCGGCTTCCCTGCCGCGTATTATACCGGGCGGACGTGCTGCTTAATTGTGGGAGAGAGCCCAGATTTGTAATGCTGCACTGCTCTGTTAGGGCTGATTAGCAGACGCTCGTGCCCTCTCCCCCGCGGTGATCTATAGGCACTCAAAATTTCTAATATCTCCAGTGTAAGCAAGGAGGAGCTGAGAGGGACCGTAAATCATGACAGGTCCTACTGAGTGCAGGAGTGAAAAAAAGAAGGAGACGGATGGAGAGAAAGACTGAGAGTGAGTTATTGAGAAAAATATTCAGCCTGTATGGAAACATGAAGGAGGGAGAGGAACGAGGCGAGGGGGAGAGGCGGCAGAGCACATATAGGTGGAGAGGAGCACACATCAAGGAGACATGAAAGAGTTAGGGAGGAGAGAAGAAAGAAAAGGAGAGGAGATATGATTACCAAGGAAACAGCAAGAAAAAAAATATCCAGTTGGGGAGGAAGAGACGGAGTGTGTGGAGTAGACAAAGAGGAGAAAGAGCATAGGAGGAAGAAAGGGAGTAGGAGGACTGAGAGACACAGAGACAGAGGGAGACGGAGAAAGGAGAGGATAGAATGAATGCTAACAGCGAGCCCAAACCCAATGCTGAGGCTTTATCCTTCACAGGCGGAGGAGCAACAATCGCAAACACATTTTCTCTCGCCCTGGCCCTAAGAGAGATAAAAAAGCAATTTGTATTCTATTCCTATTCAGCGTCGCTTGGCCTGTTTCTCTGCCTGCATATTTGTAAACACAGCTTTGTCAGAGCAGCTTAATCTTCCCAACACAAACACAGACTACAGGAAGGAGGGGCGAGGAGGGGTGAGCGGGGAAGAGCGGCGATGAGAGGGGGGATAGGGTTTGTGGATGAGGGGGGGAAAAAGGAAAGAGAGAAAGTGAAGGGGTGAGGAACGAAGGTAAGGGGACGTTTGGGAGGCAAGTGATGGGTCATGAGAGAAAACGGGAATAAGACTTGTTACTGTCTGTGGTGCATTATGATGTCCTCGTGTCAACTGTGAAGGACCCAAACTCGCACTCACTCATTATTCTACCCACTGGACTAAAGTTCAGCAGGCTGGATCACTGAGAGAGCCAGAAGAAGAAAACCCATAAAACCCATCTTCATAGTATGGCCTGGGTGTGACAGATGGAAGAGGTGGGCGCTTGTGCTTCTCTAACTGTCACCATACTTAAATTAAGTGCTTAGGCTGCACATTCACCCTGACATCTAGCGTTCCAGGTCTGGACTTCCAAGCTTTCAGGGAGCCAGAGTGCAGATTCTATACAGGCTAAATAACAGAGTCATGTGGAAGGACAATCACATCACTGCAACTGACTGACTATACACCCGAGCAGAGACAGAGAGGGAGAGAGAGAGAGAGAGAGAGAGAGAGAGAGAGAGAGACCCATGCACAGATAGGGAGAGGGAGAAAGAGAGGCGACTTGGAAGTGGTGATCGTCTGGGTGCACATTCGCTCACAGAGGCGTGAAATTAGGCAGAGCGACACCTGCCAATACGCATTGCATTAAAGCCCGCTAGGTTCGCCCCGCTCTTCGGCCTCTCGAATCACGTCGCGTACTCTCTCATTCCCCCTCATTCTGCTCCACCCTATTTCAAATCTCTTCATTATGGCCCACAGCGCCCAATTAAAGACTGATAGCCACTCCATTCACTTCCAATACCGCATCGTGGGCGAGATGGTGCTACACTTCGGAGCGGGGCAACAACCCTCATCAGCTCCTGTGCAATTCTTTTCCTGTTCACACTCTACAGACCCAGCTGCAGTTGCACACCAAGGCAGCTGGATTAGCACAAGTGAGATTAGTTACCATCGTGACGTCAATCATGGGGGCACCGGATAGACAGCGGAAGTCTTATTCAAACGGAATCCGCAAAATGCTTTGCAAAGCTGCTCGTGGTCTTTTGAAGGCTTCCCATCCCGTTGTGTCTACAAACTTTATGTATTTCATTGGCATCTCATGTGACAGAAAAAAAAATTGTGGGTAACACTTTATTTGAAGGGGTGTGCATAAGACTGACATGACACTGTCATAAACATGGCATAACATCTGTCATGAACATAAAGAAGTCTTTATGGATGTTTATGACTGTTGTGTCATTCGACATAAAGTGTCATTCGGTAAATTATGACACTATTAATGCAAAGTTGCTCTAAAAATTGCATTGAAAGTCCATTAAAAATGCCAACTTTGCATTAAATTATAATTTACAAAATCATGCATAGTTGGCACTTTTAATGGACTTTTAATGCAACTTTTGGAGCAATTTTGTATTAAAAGTGACATTACTTACTGAATGACACTTCATGGCAACAGTCATAAACATTCATAAAGACTACTTTATGTTCATGACAGGTGTTATGCCATATTTATGACAGTGTCATGTCAGTCTTATGCACACCCCTTCAAATAAAGTGCTACCGAATTGTGCATGTGCGAAAAATCCATTCTAAGCAGTCAACTTTAGAAATACACACTTGAAAAATAAATGCCAACCAATTTCTTTCAGAAGTCATCTAATTAGTTGAATCTATTAATTAGATGACTTCTGAAAGAAATTGGTTGGTCAGTTTGAAATTGGTTACAAACTGAGCAATTTTATCTCAGTATTCTATATATCCAGCTGTGGGCTGTTGTCAAGTGGAAGGTGAGAAACACCGAACGCAACAAGGCAGATGACCCGAACGCTGCTATAAAAGCTGACCGTCTCCATGCCACGGTGCACTGACGCAGTAATTTAGACAAGATGAGCCCCTACCAGGTAATGAATGTGAAGAAGTGTAGACCCTTTTAAACATCCTGTCATTTGTTCTTAAAACATATAAATGGTCTGATGTGATATTTAAATGGATTTAACTGAAAGCCACAATCACCAAAACCGCAAAGAATAAGAGAATGAGATACTTTTCCTCCATGTGTAATGAATCTCTATAAAATAATCGTTTCAATGTACTTTTACACAATATTTTATTTTATAGAGATGAATTAGTGTATCATCTACCTCTCTTCAACTCAAAACCTAAAGTAATAGCGGGTTCAGGAAGCTATTTTTCTTGTAAGTCACGCGTCTATCTTTATGTTTGAGCTTGTAGGGATTGAAATGAGGCTTTACGCCAAGCTGTCAGCTAACTGAACCGTCACCATCAAGCGCACACAGTATTGAGGCAAACTTGTTAACTTGGTTGCTTGTTTGCTGTGGCAGCACTTTCAACAAGTGTGGATCCAAGACAACTTTCCTCTTTTGTGTAATTTTTATCCGTCTGCATCCCACTGTAGATGAGTAATGCAGGCAAAAACCTCTAACTTCCCCAGTGTTCCTACTTGTGGCTGTGTGTGTGTGTGTGTGTGTTGCGCGTGTGTGTGTATCGAGAGCCCTGCAGACAGAGACGCAGCCAAGAGACAGATTTGGAGAGACAGGGATTGCCACAAACAGACAGAAATGAGCAAAGAAAGACAGGGCGAACACGCAGCAGGCAGATGGGAGAGCCTGTGAGCCCCCAGGCAGGCCTGTGTTGAAGACTGTGGGGAACGCGACTGAAGGAGACCGTATTATGTGCAGATTGTGAACGGGGGAGGAGGCTGGTTAAGGGGGTGAGGCGAGCAGACAAGAGAGAAGGAGAAAGACAGAATGAGGGAGAAGGAAAAAAAATCAGCCAGTGAGCCAAAATGAGGGAAAGGAAAGCAAATGAAAAGTGACACTTTAATTCAGGGGGCTTCTTCTGGCTGAGTTATTATGAGATGTTTGTAAGCTGACTTGTTCATGCATCTCCTGGCCTTGTGCCTGACTCACGCTCACTGAGGAGACCTGTGGCGCTAACCTGTGTTTATCTGAGCTGCACAGCAGGGGACAGCACTCTGCCACCATCCTCAGCTTTGATCCTCCCACTTTCACCATGGCTTCCCCCTCTGCCTCCCTCCTTCACTCTCTCCTCCACCCTCACCCATATGTAAAATGTCTCTGTACCAATGCTCCTTTTGATATGGTCAGAGTCTCACTTCACTCTTAATTAATTGCCATTTTTCTAATCTGGGAGGCAAAGGTTAGCTTTGGCTTCACAGACACACTTCTGAACGCAGCACAGTACCAGCGCTTCACATGAAGATAACGACCCGAGAAGAGAGAGAAGCGAACTACATCAAAAAGAGCGAATCTGTGAGCATGAGAGCAAATGCACAGAGAAATAAAGGAAGAGTAACAGGAAGACAGGGTGAGACAGACATAAACACACAGAGAGAAAAATGGTTTTGGGGCCAAAATTATTTGGCTTTCCAGCTGGGAAAATTTAGGTGTCTGAACGCAAGAACCTGACCAGGGTACGAGATTTCAACGACAAGAGGGAGAAAAAAAAAAGACCCGTAAGGGCTTTTCCTCAGTTTGGGAGGCAGCTACAAAGCAGACAGATAAAGGAGACTGGCAGATAAAGGAGACAGACAAATAGAGGAAGAACTGGAGCTGCACACAGCCAAGATGTGGCAGACAGGTACAACCTGGCAGCCAAAACAGACAAAGATGGGGGAGTGAGGGGAAAAAAAGCAGTTCTTAATGAAGCAAATTTAATCAGCCAGGAGGATGCACACACCCTCCTTACACGTTCAATACAAATACACGTAGAGCAAGAAACACTAGAACAGGGATAGATCCATTTAGGAATATGGGGAACGAGCGAGATGAGAAATGCAACAGAAGAGCAGGAATGGAAAAAGAACCTAGAGCAAAGTCACTGTGAACTAGAGAGAGAGGAAGAGACTGAGACAGACGGAGAAGGTGGTGGAGGGGGGTGGTAGTCAGCTGGAGTGCCGACAGGTCTCCGGAGGTTGTAATATATAGCAGCGTTTCAATCTCTCAACAGCAACTCCAGCCCTCCTTTTTCATATCCTTCAACAGACTGAGGACGGAGAGATACGTCTGTCCTTCGGAGCCAAATCGGCATTCAGGATGATATAACGTGCACATTTTTTGACATTATATCCAAAATCTGGATGGTTATTTGTAACTGGATGAGAGCTCCGTCCCCATTCTCTTTTGAGATTTCAAGGTTACCAATAGTAAAGAATAGATATGGATGCCCATGTCAGACACGTTTCTATGTTTGTCTTGTAATGTCTCCGCTCTCCCTGAGATCTCCCCGAGAAGCTCGAGTCCAATGCTTGATTTATCTGCTGCATGCGCCATTAATCCAGCGACCATGCATGCCTCTGTTGAATAATTGATCTCTATGCTACTGTAACTAAATCCGTCAAAAGAGTGACATCCCACCTCCCTCCTGGATGCCTTTACTTCCTCTTTGGTTCTCCGGAAACCACAGAGTTCCAGTATAGAACTCAAGCTGCTCCACCAAGAAGATCTAGTTAGTGTTTTCACACCTTTCGTGGTCAGCGGCGCCATGGAGGAAAAGGGTTAGAGTTCGCCGGAGAGGTGGTGTGTCATTATGCGTGAGAACGGTTCCGCCACCAGAGGGAGTTTTGAGTTTAGATTCTGAAAGGAGGCCAGACCGGCTGCAAAGACACACACGATATTAAGATGATGCAGTTGACAGGGTAGTTTTGAAGTGAAAGTACTGTCAGGGATCCAAGCAGCAGTGACCTCTTGAGATGGTCAGCTCCGAGTTCTGTGTTTAGACCTCAACAAACAGCTGCCTGGAGCAGAAGGGGGACAATAACCCTTAATTTATGCCCACCCTCCCTTCCTCCTTCTGCCTATCGCTTTGACTTGTTTTTGCATACTGCATTTAAAGTAATAAGTACAGTATCTCCTTGGATGCCACAGTGCTATAAATCAGGGGAAAATAGACCTGTCATCTTAGTAAACAACGCATGCGGCGAGTTATCATTAAAAAGAAAAGAGTTCTTGAGGACGCCTAGCCATGCATGAGGATGAGCGTTAGACCAATCTACCAATCTCCTTGGTCTGCCCTGAGTTTCAGTGGAGGTGCACACAGATATGGTACAAGTTATACAACACTTACAAGACTCAATGGGAAAAGAGTTATAAATAACCTTAAAATGAATACATTTTGTGTTGCAGCATCGTCTCACAATGAGTTTATTAGTTCATTAATTCAGCAAGGGTAATAAATCACACTAAGAAATAAATGTTTTGTTTTGTTTTTTTTAAAAAAAAAAACACCAGTCGAGTTATTTAACAATCCTCATTAAATAAATACAGTTAAAACACTTTTATTCTCTTTGACTTGAGCAGAATATTTAGGCTCTTCTAATAAGAAACCTGTGACTTTCTGTGTGGCTGCGGTATAAATATGTCATGAAACAGAGAGCTTTTTCTCCTAGGCGCTCTTCAAAAAGGGGAAGACAAGAGAACATCCTAGTCAAGTCAAACAAATGTATGTATGTCTTTAAAAGTAATTGTAAAATACTTTACAATTAATAAAACTGTTACAAACAAGCCTGGATGATGACGTTCATGTTGAAACCACAAATAGTAGATGGTTGGTAATTGAGAATAAAAGGTTTCCAAAGATTTTATTTTTATTTACACACCAACCTGTTACTTAAAAATAAAATATTTTCCGTCTCACTCTCTCAAATGTAAGAATGAGGACATTACCGAGCGCTGTTGGTCCTAACCTGAACACCAACGCTGCAAAAACACCAAATCTCACATAGTATTTTTAGTCTCATTTCTAGACTATATATGTTATTACACTTGAAATAAAACAAAATATATTTTCAGCAAGATATAGGAGCTTGTTTTAAGTAAATAATTCCTTAAGACAATTTGCCCATGTTGTAAATTAAATAATCTGCCAATGGAACTAGAACTTTTTCATCAATATTAAGGAATGAATTACTTAAAACAAGGTCCTATATCTTGCTGATAAGTTACTTTTAAGTTGTTTTTTTGATTCAAAGACTGAGCTGTTGCAAATCATTATGGCGAATGTTTCTACAATAGGTCTGTTCCCCCGCAAATACGTAAAAACCAGGAATAAACTCTTTGAAAAGCCAGGACATTTGAAATAAAAATGTACTTTTTTGACAAAAGAGAACCTGAGAGGACCACAATCTCTGGACAATTTAAAGACAGTTTCCAAAGTTGAACAAACAGTGATTACTTCCTTTTTATGCATGAAACTGGTGAAATGTTCTAGAAGAAGTTCCGTCATATTGGCCAAAGGGGATTATACAGTATAACAGTAGGTTGCCAATAAATGTAGCCCCCATAATTCTGTTAAAAAAGTGTACTCAAAAGAGTTTAAAGCTTTTTATATATCTTCACAAGGGGTTCCAAAAAGTGAGAAGGGTGCTATATAAACCTTAAATAAACAGAAGGGGAGATCTAAGATTTTTAATTAGTTTTATGATCTCTACAAATAGCCTTCGCCGTTAGAAAAAGGCATCATGGGGGCTCGCTTGGGAAAGCTTTTGAAGTAAAACCTGCCATTAATATATGTGCACGGACATTCTTATGTCAAACAGTTATTAAAGGAGAATAAATATGATCTTTTGTACCGCAATTCAGACAGCAGAGGACGGAAAAACATTCTGCCCTTGTCTTGAAATGTGATGTGGAGTTATGCAGGGTAACTGTTCCTAAATCTGCTGAAAATGTTGATTTCCCCAGAGCTTGAAGCACAGATAAAGGCTTCAAAAATAACATTCTGATTATGATATTTACACTATATTATGACTTCTTATGACAAATGGCGCACAATCATGGACTCATTCAATCATAACATGTTGGTCGAAGTGACATTAGTAAGATTTAGGTCAGTGCTCAGAAAATGAGCTCCGGATTCGATTGCAGAGACGACATTGTTCAATGTCACAACAGTGACATGAAAATTTAGGATCATTTGTTATGTTGAGCTATCAATGTTTATGACAGTCAATCCATCCCCAAGTAAGCTGTATGTCAACCTTTGTGGCAGCTTTATGACACATGGATCACATGAAATGTCATGGAATGTCATCTATGTGTTTGCAAACGCCAGAACACACGTGATGGATACAAGGGTCAGAGAGAAAATCGCAGTCTTTAACACATGTCTGCAGAGCAGAAGTGGTGGTGGCGATGTTAATCAGGCGTCGGTGTTTCTGCGACCCTGTGTAAGGTGGCAGCTGGATGGCCTCTGGCAGCTATTTGCATGCTAAGCTGCATATCCCACTCCCATCGCAGTGGCCCGTCCGGCGTAACCGAGTTGAGGTTACGGGCGGCTCCCTGCACTCTCCTGGCTAGACGCGATTGGTTTGAATCCCCATCGTCTGTGTGCATGCATCTCCTGGCTTTTCCCCAAAGGGAGTAAAGATGGAGGTCAGAAAAAGGGGGGAATGAAAAATGAACCAAAATAGGGAGAAGGTAATAGATGGTCAAGAAATGTGGAATATTGAAAGTAAATTTGAAAAGCATCCATAACCCTGGGACTTGTATTTAGCACAATTGCACCACATATGTCTATGCCATTTATCCGGAATAGTACAAAAAAGGGTATAAATGATGAACAGTTTTTAAAGACTTACAAATAAAAATCTGAAATGTATGATATTTTTACACCAATATCTCTAACAGGAATCTACTGGGCTAGACAGATGGCACTAAATGTAATGTTTGATAGAAATCAAACACTTGAACATACCACCCATGAGTGAGACATGGTGGTATCAGGATCATGCTGTGAGAATATATTTTTTTTATTTTCTAACAAGGACAAGGAAGGCAGTGGTAGTAAATGAAATAATTGATATACACATCAATTCTTTGTGTAAATATGATTTCAAACAAAAGCAAGACTATGACAATTAGCAAAAAGTCAGGGATACAATGGAAAGGTTCAGGATAAAATATATTCACGTTAGAAGGACCTAGTCAAAGTCCAACTGAGAATCTGTGGGAAGATTTTGGAACTGATCTCTGACCAATGTGACAGCAGAAGTGACAAAACCGTGAAACTGGAGATCGCAGACACAAACTGCTGTCTCAGAGGAGATCAATACAAATGCATGCCACACTTTTCAGGTCTTTTTTTTTAAATCACAATAAATTCTACTTTGTGGTCATCACAAATCTAAAAAAAAAGATGAGAAATGTGAATGAGTTTAAGGGGTATGAATACTTTGGAAAGGTAACCTACCCACCCGCTATAATTTAATCAACTAGAGTTAACACTGAAATCAGAGTTCCTCCTCTGGTGGAGGACAACGGAGACGGAAACCGTCTACTCTCAGTCCTGGAAGTTTCTCTAAAGAGGACACAGAAGCTACAGCCCATTAGCTCCACGAAAACACGCTATATCCCTGAGAGATACTTGATGAGAATGAAGATGGCCACATCTGTGTATAGCGTGCCTACAAACAGGCCTCCAGCACTAGTTGTCCTATACACTAATAGGCTTCGGTGAGGCCAACAAAGTGCTGCGACTGCACTTTTAAAGTGGGTGGAATTACTCTGTTACTGAAATCGTAAAAAGGGGCACTGTGTAGAGAGGGGGAAGAAATCTGAGCCTCAAGTGTATAACAGCTTGTCTTCTGAAAGGGAGAGCTCACACGCACTTGCATCTCCAGACACAGAAACGTGTCTTTGACACACGCCGACTTAATTAAATTTCCATTTCCATCAGATGTACATGCTTCATCTGACTCTGCCTTGTGATGATTTCATTCGTCCTGCCAGATAAGAGCCACTTGAGCTCCAGAATGCATGTCAGCCTCTGTCTGCAGCTGCCATCCTTTCCACGTACTTGGTGACAGAGGGGCCCTGGATGTCATCGGCAGCCTGACATCCCGCAAAAGCTCCTCCCACTGTCAGGCCTCCCTCCCCTTTAGGCCTTTTCTTGAGAAGCCCCAGAGCTCCTGCCCTGTCTCATTATGTGAGCGAGATGTTTGTGGGTCTCCCTGTGTCATTCTGTCGCTCTGTCAGCTAGCATAATGCTTCCCAGTTGGCGCCCAGCTCCCTCCGCCACCCCAGCCCACCGCCCCGCACACAGCTCGGTTCTGTTTGTGTGTCTGTCAGCGAGCCTGTCAGAATGGTCTTTTAATCCAAAAAATTCATTTCCTCCACCACTGGATTCTTGTCACATTGCTCCAAAAAAAGAGAGAGCGAGCGAGAGAGAAGGCACAAAGAGTGGCTATTAAAGTCTAGAGGGTGTCCACACTAATGCACGACTCAAATGTCACTCAATTTACAACTGACGGATGTAAATACAATACCTGGATTTGTCCATGTGTGTTTTCAATTTGTTCCCAATGCTGTGGGTAAAATTTAATTTAGTAGGGATATTTACACAACCAGATGACAATGGGGCATTGGGGAGTGCTGGTGAGAGTTGCCTTCCAGCCTGCAGATTAATAAAAGCTTGTGCAAAGATCCAAAGGATGACAAACAGCAAGAACTAACAGCACAAAACAACAGCGAAACAATCAGCTCCTTGAAAAGGCTTAAATGACATTTAATATATTTACTGGCAAACATAAACATAAATTGACACTGGGAGGCTGGGAGGAGTGAATACAATATCTGTGATTGCTATTACTGGCATAAGCAATGACAGCGCGCACTAGATTGGAGTGGTATATTGAATTTCATGTTCTTTGAAATGGAGTCTGAAATGTGAGATTTGTCTTTTGCCTCTGAATAGTTTCCACCAAACCGCCGCTCGCCTCTTCCTCCCCCCACCCTCTTCACATACGCCTTATTCGCTCTCATTTGGAGACTGGCACATTCAGTTAACTAATGCAGGGGATACGGCAACGCTACACTATTACCCCATTCTCTCAATCGCCTGTCGAAGGAGTGAAACATCAGATGTGATTTGGGGATGCTTTCTTCTTCTTTCTGTTTCACATAAGAAACGTACCTGCTGGGAAGATTTTCCCACTATAAATTTCTCCTATCTGCAGCTGAAACGCTATTCATCTCATTACGGTTGATTGGGATCCTCATTACATTAGAGGGTGTGCGCACCAGCATGTGTGTGCATGTGTGTTTTCATGCATGTAAATAAAGACAAGAGATAATGAGCAGAGAGAAAGGGAACGGGAGAGAGGGAGGGAGGAGTGTGTTAATGAGTGTGAGTGTGAGAGGTGCTGTGTTTGTTCTGTAATAGTGCGTTGCCGCAGAGCACTGCCACCTGAGGTGGGTGATTAGAAGTAATTATATAATTACACAAAATGTGATAATAAACAGCACAGAGGGAATCGGCTCCATCTACTTTGCTACATCTCATATGTATATATTCAAAGACTCATTTTCTTATGTGCAAACAAATACATAAACTAAACCACTAATCTCTACAACAACAAAAATGACAGACACACCACTGTAACTTTTATCATCATTGTTTAACAGTAAATCACACAAAACCTTTCCTGTCAAGCTACAATTCTCCAGAACGACAAAGAAGATATTTTTAAAAATGTTTTCCTGTTGCTCTCTTCAAATTCTGAAATTCACATTCATAACCATTATTTCGTCTCTGAACAAAGTGGGAAAGTCCGGATGATAACGTCATGGCTTTGAAAGCTTCTTGTGATTGAATCTCAATTAGTCTTAGGTATGCATACATGATCACAGAGCCTTGGTATTCCATTCCTACTTGATTAGTTGGTTGTTATTATGAAATAAATACATGTAGCGAAATGGTGACATCATAGAAAATTTAAGCACTTGATCTTGACACAATGCATTTTACCCCATTGACCTGCACTATGAAGTTTACATAATAGGAGCAGATCAAAAGCATTCCACATACCTTAAGATATCACACACTGTGGGAAAAAAAATTCAAAAGTCCAAATGAAATAGTAAGAAAATGTGATACTTCAGAATAATATTATATTTCTTATACTGAAGAAGTATAACTTAAATAAGAGCCCCCTGCACTGAACCCCACTGTTTTTCCACTAAATATTGATCTCTGAACTCTTCCTGAGTCAAAACATTGGTATTGTTGTTTCTAAATGAATATCAACTTGTTTTATTTGCATTATTTTAGGTCTGAAAGTGTGGCATCGTTTTCATTATTCTCACCATGCAAATAAATACTAATTTGCTTGGCATTTCGGTGACATGTTGTCAGTAGTTCATAGAATAAAAGAACAATGTTCATTTTTTCAAACATACACCTACTGTATAAGAAGTAAAATCAGAGAAACTCTTAATTTTTCCCCAGAGCTCTAGATATAAAATACACATTACAGTCTCAGCCAACCAAAAATGAAAAAGGTTTATTTTGATTTAATGCCAGGGAGTGAGAGAAAGGTGGTTTGCCTTTTTATATAGTGTATGTAAATATCTAATTTCAACTACACACGCAAACTCATGCAGATTTCTGCACCAACAGAGAGGGACGGACAAACCCATTCACACCCAGATAATTCCAACCTGATACAAAAAGTAATGGAACACTCACACTTGTCCTCCACTCACACCTGTGAGTAAAAACCGATTTGCTCCGTGACACACAGTAACGGCCAATAAAACAAGTGCTGACTCGCTCCCAAAGGCAGCCGAGGGGAGCGGGGGGACAAATGAACACAAACTGGGAGTAAAAAGCTGCTCTCAGGAGGATTTTGCCTTTTCTGTAGTCCTCATGCTCCTTCCTGCTTGAGTGAGAAACACTATCTGAAAGGGCCTGCAATTGTCCGTCTCATCTCTAGACTCGCTGAAAGAAGAAACAAGTGTGAGGCGGGGAGGAAGCGGGGCTGGTGGGCTGATGCATCCCTCGGCTCTATTTGAGAGCAAGTGAAATGGCTATTTTATTGTTAACTCCACTTAGAGTAAAAGCAGAATGTAGCTGGGTGTCCATGAATCCAAGTGTGAATGCCTCTGACCTTCAGCTGGAATATGTGGTTTTACATTCAGTCTGTATGTTCCGGTCAAAAAGGAGCATGAAAGTGCATACAACACCAATGATAGGAGTGACTCAAAGCGCTCCGAGTCAATGGGACCGGTAGAGGTAGGAGACACATCAGCGCGTGAGGGAGAAGTAGTGAGAAAACAGTATGGCAAGGAAGCAGAATAATTACTACTAATAAAGCTTAATGGAATTCAGGTCTCACGTCAGGTGCAAGATGATATGATTACCGCGGGGCGGCAGAGAGAAATTGAGAACTGATCCGTTAATCCCACCGTCCTTTTGTCTGTAATTCGGTGAAAATATGTCTATCTATATGTGTCTGTCTGAACAAGATGAAGAAGTATGCAGAGTTAAATTTCGCACAGCAAGCACATGAGTTTAAAGTATTTAACATTCATAGCTGCAGAGCATAGAGAGCCCTGAAATTTGACAGTGTATCCGCAAATTGCATTAGATTTTATATTGGATTTTACTTTATTATTGGTGAGTGTTAGGGTGCATGTCTCATGGTGTGCTCTTTGAGAGTCGCTCACTGTGACCTGAGTGTCCCTGATAACAGAGCATTTGACTACAAGTCAGTGGTTTCTCATGGTTTGTCTCATTGTGTGCGCGTGCCGGTTCAAACGCTGCAATATGTTTGTTCACATGCACAATGGCTGAACTTTTCAACCGTCTCTCCATCTCCAGGCCTCCTGCTGATGCCCACTGACCTTAGCAGAGAGTCTCAGCCTGCCAGCACAGACAACGACCCTGATGGCTGAAAAGATGGTTCAGACTTGGACATGATGGGCTGTTGTGCAAATATGTTTGTGCAAAATTGACAAAAATTGAAAATTGTTTCCAGGAAATTTGTCTGATTGGGTTTTATGTTACTAACAAAGCACCCTTTTATAGATTAGATTTGTGTGACAGTCATTCAGGGCATGGATTCCACAGTAATGTTTTCAACGTTAATACTTTTTAGTTATGCATTTGATTATACATGAAACAACTGCATTATGTGACCACTTTTCTCAGCAGAATTAGCAGAGTTCACCTAAATTGGTTGATTTCTGGTGAGAACTCGGCTTCAGAGCACAGTACAGAAATATTGAATATGGTTAAAGTTTGGGGATGTTCTAGATGATTAATGCTGCTGAAATTTTTCCATTGTAAGACTGATTTTGAGGTGTGTGTGTGGGACCGCCTACTTATGTTCAGTTTCTCAACTATAATTCTCAAATTCAGGGAAACGGGAACGAGTAAGGTATCTGTTTATAATTAAACAAAATACTATCTGTTCAGGTTTTTAACCATTAGAGATCCCTGTACCAACTGTCAGGCATGGTAGAGGTACCTTCATGCTGAGGGTCTATTTTCTAACATGTGACTCAGGCAGATTCAGTTATATCTCTTTTTATCCTACTTCTGGAATGCTCCAAACCTCAACCATGTAGAAAACATGTGTGTGCAAAGTGAACCCAAAGTCAAATTATTTGAATGTGTACACAAACGTAGCAAATAAAGCTGATTCTTATTCTATATATGTAAGCATATGACCCTTCATAACTTCTTTAAACTCTGTACAGATTTGAGAAAATTCCCAGTAAATTAAAACTTGTGATGTCATATCGTACATTAGGGATGTCAAACTCATTTTCATTTTGGGCCATATCAAGACCATGAATATTCTCAACGGATCAATGTATCGATAAAGTCCATTAACAAACTGTTAGAGTATTAATGATGACTTCTTAAAATAATATTGATCATTTTTTCACATTGATCAGTTCCTCCAGTATTTCACAGTTGTGTTTTTGCCACAGGAGCCCGGCACGGTGGTGCAGGGGCAAAGTGTGACCCATGTATTGTGGCTTTAGTCCTTAAAGTGTCACAAGTTCAAGTCCCGGCCCAATGACCTTTGCAGGATGTACTCCCTTTCTCTGTCAAATAAAGGACTCTAGAGCCAATAAAACCTTAAATAAGAAAAAAATGAAAATAAATTCAACTACCTGCAGGTGGGAGTTTGTTACTTAAATGAGAACTTCATAAAAATATATGGCTGGATTTGTCTTACATAATCAGTCCAACCCAAAAAGAATGTCATAGATTTATAATTGAGAGCCAAGGTTTATATGGTATTCCAAGCTTCTGGCTGTATGAGGACAAGCATCATCTCCCTAAACACCCAAAATAATCGATTGCATTGTTTCCCCTTCTTATTACACTCATACTTATTCTTTAATTCTTAAATCTACCTCAACTTTCATGATGTTTCCAGCTTTCTTTTGGCTTCAACATGGCTGCAGCTGAGAAATTGTTATAGCATGGTGAGCAAAGAAAGAAGCGGGCGTCATTAGCCTGGGTGGAGATGCCTTTTCTCAGCCTTCCTCTATCTCCCCACAGCACCTGCTCCCTCTCCAGATGAGATCAGGAAGGTGGGGCAGTGGAGGGCAAAAGAAGGGTGCAGCACAGGCACGCTCGAAGCAGGAAGAGAGGCAGATGAGGGTGCAGAGAGGAGATGGGAAGGAAGAGGGCTGTGCATGGAAGATATCAGCCCAACCCTTAAACCAGGCTCGAGGCGCCCGTTATCGTGGCTTGATTTCTTGCTACGCTGCTCCACATGCTCGGCTCATTGTAATGGCTCTTGGGTGTGAACATGGACGTGGCAGCTGCAAGTCAAAAGGATTAGCCACTTAAAGAGGAAAAGATGTTTATTTTCAGTGAAGCAGGCTTTTAGCACATTTATCAAAAATAAGCTTCCAAGGCAACAGGGAAATTATATTCCCTGAAGGAAAAATCTGTTTTCTATATAAAAAAAAAAAGGTACCCACAGTGTAAACAAATGGGAATAAACATTGTTAAAGTACAGGTAAAGTCACAACCTCACCAATGGGAAAAGCTATGATCAGTAAATCACATTTTGAACACGCCTAACAACCGAAAACTACAACATTTTTTTTTCTTAGCATATGGTCGGCTTTCAGCACTTACAGAAACAAGACCATTTTTCATCACCACTAGAAGATGAAAGACCCATATGAATCATTATGTTTACATAATAGCATATTGACCTTGTGTTGTAGGAGACAAAATACACTTCATTCCAGAGAGTAATATGAGAAGGCTGTTTTCTCTTTATTTTACTCTGCACAAAAGATTATGTTGCCCTGTTGCCCTATATTATATACAGGGTAATGACATAATTTAGCACAACCGCAGCAATGCTTACTCAAAGTTGCTGAAATGTAACACAGTCACCACATTATCTGAGATGTGCTAAAGTGTAGCTTTATTAATCTGACTTTTTGGAGTCGTTTTGTACTCTGACAAAGACATTAGGAAATATCCAGAGATGTAGAAAATATGCTATGCTTATGAAGTGAATGTCAAAGAATTTCTTAGTGATTGATCTGATTCTGCTAGTTCAGAATGCTGTTAAAATAATCCCTAATACCTGCAGGAGTAGCTATTCCTTCAAGTAGGTGTTATGAACTTTAAATGAACTCTTACATTTTCTGCTTAGAATTTTAAACGGTGCATCTACCAACTGTAAGCATTTCCAGTCAGATAATGTTACCTCTTCTTTTATTTGAAAAAAATAATGGATCGTGATGACATGGTGACACCATGAAGGGGGACTAAGAAACACAGAACCTAGAAAAACCCAAAAGGCCTGATCAACTTGTTTTGTAATTGGTTATGTTGCATTTTCGCTGTGCTTTTTGTTTGCTTGCTGGTCTAAATGTGACCTTCCCGCCAAAACGACAGTGATGAGTTGACATATTCCACAATAACAGCACTATGGGAGGTGTTGGAAATGAAAACCAATGAGGTTAAAATCTGATTATTGGAGAGAGTTGACAAAAGATTTTGGACCAAAGTAGCAAACTCTTACATTGGGTTTGTTCCTCATCCTTCTGTCTTCCAAAATTTCCCCTGAATACTCAGATAAAAGAAACAATACCATAACTTTTTATTTCAGATAGATATACCGACGGAATTTTTGATGAATTTGTCTTTTATTAGCTTTTAATAAAAAAATAATATTCCTTTGTTTACTTATTGAAATAGATTAGTGTGGTTATAATTTACCCCCCATTCTATTCACAAGCAGGAATATAGTCATTCTATCTCAGTTGTCAGAATTGAGATTAAAAAATTTGCCAGTACAAATAAGTTCTATGATGCACAAATTTCATTTATTCATGTGCATCAGGGAGGCTCCCAGATTAAGCAGTATTTACTCTTCAAGTTAATTTACGATAAATACAACATTAATCAATTTTAATAATGAGACAGATACGATTTTTACATAAATCTAATTGAACATAGTCATTATTAATGGCTACATTAACTGTCTCCTGTTTTTTCCAGCAACACCTTCGGTCCTCGGTGGTGATTGTTGCTGCTGTGTGGGGCCTTTATATAGTGGCACAAAGTTTGTAAAAAGGTTTTTACTGCCAGCCAATCTCAGAGCTTGTTGTGTTTTTACAGAGCATCATCTCTACTTTTAGTGTGGGGGTGGGATAACATACTGGATGTTTATTAGACCTCGAGTCAATGCCCAGGCAGGAGTGCAGCTATAAAACTGCCCGCCATTGCTGGCCGGTGGAGGCTGTCAACTGGGTCGCGAGTCTGCTCAGGCCAGATGCCACTGAGCTGCTAGGAGCACTCCTGCCCCCTAATGCCCATTACTGCCAAGTTGTCCTGGAAAGGTCTCGGAGTCACGCACACACACGGGTTGTCTGCTTTGTTTATTGTGAAATGCAACCGCAACCGGTATGTAATGAAAATTCAAAATACTTCCAGTTGACTACATAAACATCTGTGCAGTCTCCCCAAGTATTTCTGCATTTTGTTTTCTATTTCATATACACAACAAAAATCAGCAGCACCCCCATTTAGACAGCTGCCATGCGTGGCAGAGCAGGTAGTGCACGCTGAACTCTGCTGGCCCCTTCCTGGATTTATTTTAGAGTCCTTTGTTCTTTAAAGGGAAAACCGATCACTGACCAGAAGCACTTCAGAGACCCCTGTGGCGGCATGAGTGAGAAGCCTCACTGAAATGCTCAGAATCATGCACACACATCACGTCAAAGACCTGGGGAGAGTGGTGAAATGCTCGGTGCTTAGGACCTGATGGACGCAGCCGGTCCCTTCCTCATCGATCTTTTCCTCAGACCATTTAGCACCTCTGCTACTCTGGGCTCCGTGGCCACAGCTGTGTCTGTGTGGCCTCACCCCGCTGTGAATAACAGGAGGATCATGAAAGACAAAATATCAGTCTGCATTTGGGCTGCGTCTGATACACTTTTAGGGAATTGTGGCTGTGTTATGGAGCCGAGGGGAACCGGCACCATTTTTATTGCTCTTTAATCAGAGGAGTGCAGGCTGGGTAAAGATCAATGATCTTTGAGTGTTAACATTGACTTGGGCCTACAACTCCCAATCAAGGGCCCCTCTCCCACCTAATGTTACATTTAATGAGCCAATTAGTCCACAATGGCGTGGCCGGCATCTTAAACTGTTGTTTACTCTGCATTCATTATTAATATCTCTTAGTTAGGTATGAATAAAATTAAAAGGAGCAGGGAGACCATTAGCTCCCCATGGTGGATGCTTATTAAGATAGGATGCTTTGTTATCTGAGCTAGGGGTGGGGTGGTAATTGTTTGCGGTGGGTAGGATATGCTGGTTCAGTAGCAAGAGCACTGTGATTTATGCAACCTTGGAGATGTTGTTGCGTGCATGTATGAGACGAAGTGGTGTGGTTCGCTCTAATGCCTCTGAGAGAAGAACAGCCTGCTTTCAATGGCTTCAGATGCTGCTTTAGCTCCCTCATAAACACTTTCTGTTCTTGCCCTCTTCTGCCTTCCCTTCTACTCCTTCCTCAACCCCCACTCCTAGTTTAATAGACATCTCTGGGAGGGAATATGCAAATTTGTTTTATGTCCCCTCTCTGTCATTGTCTCTCTTGTTTATTGTTTCATTTCCCACATTTTGAATATACATTGAAGAGTAGACATCCTTGCAAAAGTATTCCAACCCCTAGAACTTTCACCCCCCCCTTTTTTTTTTTTTTTTTACATTTTGCTGTGTTTCAAAGACAAACTTCAAAGTGTAGCACATTGTGGTTCAAAGCAGTGCAAATGTGCGGAGTGGAGGGAAAATTATGCCACAATTGCAGCCACAAATCTTTTGAGAGTATGTCTGTATAAAGTTACGCATGCATACATTTAAGTTTCTGCTTATTCTTTGCAAAAGTAACTCAGCTTCAGTCAGTTTAGATGCGGAGCATTTATGAAGAGAAAAGTTTTGTTTTCATCTCACCAGAGAGTCTCAGTGGTTCGTTCTAACCTTTACGTTGTAAGACTGGCTGCATATTGTTCTCCCCTTAGAAGGTATCTCTTCATGCCAGTCTCCAGTTCTTTGAAGGATTGGCCTGTACTTAGCTCCATCCTTCCTCCCACCAAACTCCAAATAACACGCAAAAAAACTAACATTTCAGATAAAAAGTTGTAATTTACCATGAAAACCTCCAGTGTGAACACAGGCTAAGAAACCTCAGAGGGCTTCAGAGAGCAGCTGGACTTGCGCTGAAAATAAAAGAGAGGCTTTCTAAAGGAAATGCACTTTAGTTAGTTATCAAAGTAAACTGAGCCGAATTCCAGTTTTTGAATTTCTCATATTTTGTTTGACAACAACAATTCTTCCACCTCACTACTTTGCGTTGATCTATCAAATGAAATCGTAAAGACGTACAAAGAAATTTGTGGAGACAAAATGTGGAACCATTTAAAGGATAGAAAGACTATTGTGAGATCCTGCATATTTGGTCAGGTTTGGTCCCTTTTAAACCAGTTTAAAACATATTAAAACTACTGATCATTCAACAGAGCAGGAGGCGAGTCAAACTCAAACATGTCCGACAATTGTCGCCGACTTGTTCAGGCAATTCCGGATGCGTGTTACGTGGGGACCGAGACGAAAGTCTGATGGGGCTTTTTGCTTGTTTTGCTGTTCCTCGTGACAAAGATAGAGTAAGAGTGTGTGTATAGAGGCTGGAGCAGAAAAAAAATAAATCAAAAAATCAATAAAACATTAAAATCGCTTCAGTCAACAGAGCAAGAGCCGGCTGCATCCAGCAGCTCTTTTGCAGAGAAAGATTCTTTGCTGCTTCAGCTGATAGGAATGGCTCTAAATATTTAGCGGACAAAGACGGGTGCTCACCTTAAAGAGGCTCTGGTGTTTCAAGAAGAGAATTACCAGAAAATTACGCTTTTTGGGTGTGATATAGTGGTTACTGACTCCAGGCCTGGTACTTATGACCAATCATTTTCATTTCCTTTTAAGAATTTATAAAATTAAATGATCAGTGAACCAATTTAAAATGACTTTTGCCATCCCCAAGGCATCTGACTTAAAAGATAGTGACTTAGGGGAACAGTGATTAAATTATAACAAAAATCTGCTAAAGGCCATATTACAAGTAATGACAAATGGCAACATTTGTGTTAAAGTCCTCTTCACCCCTCCTCGATTCAATCATTCCTCTGCTCCTCTGCGGGCCCCAGTTAGAGCAACAGGGTAAGCCTTTTTGGTTACGCTGCTCTACGCCGCCGAAGCAGTGCATAATAACTCAGCCAACATCGTGATGGAATGTAGAAGCAATTGCTTTCAAGCTTCGCTCTTAAAATAGTTGTGGTGGCAAGCCTGCTGCTTTAAATAAGCGGCTGAGCCTGTCTGGAGAGCATCCTTAATCCCAGTGGTGAGAGACACTCCAACAGGAAGACACTGGGGTGAAAAAACACTCCCTCACAAGAGAGACTGGAACAGTTTACAGCAGGTAACTGTGGGATGCAGGATTCACCGGCAGGGCGAGATAGAGGCTGCGTCACAGAGCATGTGGGGGTTTGGAAGGGAATATATGGAGATGAGATGACTTACCTACAAATACCCTCAAACCTGCACTCTGCTAAAATACGCCTCTCTGGGACGCCGGAGCATGGATTTAAAAATGTAAATTGAAGCTGGTCAAAATAATTGAATACAAATACTGTCAAGGGGAAACACCGAGCCTTGAAAAAATATTTGTACGTCTTGAAATTTTTTCATATTTTGTCAGCCTCGACCTTCAATTCATTTTGTTGGGATTTCACGTGAACGACTAATACAAAGTGGTGCATAATTATGAAGCAGAAGGAAACTGATACCACCTCCTTCCACAGTTACAGCTGCAGTTATTTTAGTATCTCTGCAATATTTGAACATGTAAAGACTTAAATTCTCCATTGGAAAATAGACAAAGCTTCGTCAGGTTGGATGGGGAGCATCTGTGAATATCGGGATGAGGGTGATGTGCGTGATTTTAAGTCACAAATGAAATTTTAGCCTCATCTTTTCATAGCACTTACTTCAACATCCCCCCTACATGGCTTGTGGAAAACTTTGACCGGTATTGTATAAACAAAGCTTTTAATTTTGCCACTTTTCAGTAAAAATGCAGATATGAAGTGCACAGCTAAGCGCCATCTTTCAACAGTACTTGAGCTGTACATCTTTGCAGCTCATCCAGAGTTAAAACTGCATAATGCTTTGCTTGCACATGTTTGCTTCAGGTAGATGGAAATGTATGTTAGCAGTGCAGTTTTTCTGCTCTTTTCATTTCTAGATGAACGGTGCTTTGCTCCATGTCTAAAATGTTTCTACATTCACAGAACAACTGGAGGGATATGCATAGTAAATAAGAGCTGGAAACTATTTTATTAGGGTCATTTTTTAAAGCTGTTGGTTGGTTGCACTGGATTTTATAGAAGGGTGTCAGAGTAGATAGGTTTACAGACAAAAGATTTAATTTTGAAACAAAATTCAAAACCTTCCAACCACATACGACCATCATAAAATACATAGACATTTGCTGTTTAAACCTGAGAAAATGTGAAAAAGCTTAAGGTGTTATCAATACTTTTTCAAGGATTAAACACAAGCAATGTGAAAGGAAGCCAAAAAGGAAGCGTCAGGGTTCAAAGTTCACCATCTCCACTCGTTAGACTCTGCTTGTGCTTTCCTTGAGTTTGTGCCAGCTCATGCTCCGTTCCAGCTGGATGACATAATCCTGGGCCAGACGGGAGGTGAGGAGGCGATGACGTCACCCATCACCTTAGCCAGACCTCGTTTTCATGTTTACACACACACAAACACGCAGACGCACACACCCTCCATCCAGCTCCCTTCTGAGAACAGTGTCCATTACGCAAAGATTTTGGCTTGTCCCCTTTACTTGGTATTTTCATTCTTCTCTTCTTTTACCGTTTTTCTGCCCCACCCTTTAATTCTGTTCCACTCACCGCTCCATCCAACGCCCCCCTACACACACACTTCTCTCCCTCGCCGCCTGCCACCCTATCACTTCCGTCCTGCCTCCTTCCTCTCTCCCACCCTCTCTCCCTCTGTACCTGAGGCTCTTGTTCTTTTATAGCAAATTGAACCTTTCACTCTGAAAGAAATAATTACTCTCTGGAGAGAAAGGGGACTGCCATGGAATGCTGATATGACACACAATGTCACCTTGCCACTCAGAAGCTGCCTGCACACCTAGCTCAGAGAGCGGAGGGTGGGGCGGGGGAGACGGATTTGAGGGAGGGTCAGAGAGCGGGAAGGGTGAGACTGGGTATAGAATAAAAGTAATAGAAAAGTAACAGGAAAGAGAAAAGGAAAAGCTCCGGGAAGGGTGAGGGAGAGAAAACTTCCTGCATCGGTTAAAAAAAACGAGATGGAGGCAGAAAAACCACAAAAGGACATGGAAGGTAATCAGCAGGGGCGAATAAGTGAAGGAATGGCCAAAAAAATTCAATAGAGATGGAAATTACACTGACTGAGAAGACTGACAGTTGTAGATGGAATTGTACAGGTGAAGTGAAAGAAGCGGACAAGCGGGGACACGTGATAAAAGGGAGATAAGTAAAGTTACAGGGCAAAAGTGTGAGTGGGAATGAGGTCTTTTTTGTGTTGGGGGGGGTAATAAAGGGTGGAGACAGACAGGGTGTGTTAGCAGAGCCCTGACTGGGGTCAAAACATGGGATACATCCATCTTCATCCGTTGGCATGAGCTGGTGAGCAGGAATAGCGAGAGCCGTGAGCCGAATCGCTGCCATTTGCACTTATTACCCATCATGCCTTTCAGGAGAGCGGCCATGCGGTCATGCTGTGGCCCTCCGAAAGCGTAACAGTCATCCGTGGGGCTGTAGGGTGGAGGGGACATGATGTGATTATGAGTGGGCAGGAGAAGCTGGAGATCGAGAATTTTGTGTTACACCCAGTCAAAAATTGCAAAAGTTGTATGCAATAAAAGTTGAAAGAAAGCTAAAACGAAATACTTTCAGATTCACTATTATGTTTTTTTACACCAAACTGCAGTAATTGCTACACAAAGAAGAAAAAAAATTAACAGTTGAAAAATTTTCATCCTTTTACATTTTCCAGCATTTCCAACAAGTTGTCTTTCCGCAAAACTGCTGTTTGTTAAAAAGAAAAAGGAAATATTGACACCTTAAACATATTAATAACCAACAAATTAATTATGATGCTACCAAACTCAACAACCTTTGTCTAAAGATATTGAATACATAAACAATTTGTCTAAATCTTCTCACATTTTCCAATGTGTTCCAGATAATCCATTATATACTGCATTACAGTGCATTTTTTGATAAGCAAAAAGACAAAAACAAAAACAAAAATCATTGCTATGACATAATAAAGATGTTTGAATAATACCTGAAAAATGCCAATAAGTAAACAATGATGCAAGTAAGAGCAATCCATCCACTACTGATAGAATAAACAAACTTGAGAATAAATATATACATTTTTTTAAAAAATCTATCAATCTGTGGCTTTACTCTTTTGAACCTGAATATGTGCTTTCAAATGATTTCTATAACATCTGTAAACAATTACAAAAAATACTAGGATAATTTCCTTCATCCGTGATAAACTGAAGATTATTAAACAGTGACAAGAGACATTGCATCCTAAAACAAATTGACATAAATTAATTAAACTAGTATTGCAATGATTGCACACATGGATATTAGTTTGTTTAGTTTACAAGGACTCCTTCTCTGCCTCAGAGAACAGCTGTAAAATCTATTCTGCGGATCTGGGGAGAGCTTTATTAACTCTGAGAAAAAAAGAAATCAAATGATAGATTAAAATTGTGTCTGAATGCTATAAATTATGTGGCTGCCTATAACTACACAGTGGTTTTTAATCAAATAAATCAATCTATTAAAACTTGCAAAATCTAATGGCTGAAACATATATTGCTTTGATTGCAAATTAAACTAAATGAAATTATGCAATAAGAGGTTTCTAAATGAATTTCATATTTTGTTAAATGGCAGAGTTGTGCTGTCGTTACAGAAGAACGTGATTCCACACACAGAGAGAAGCTGTTTGCTCATTTTGATGGCTGGTAGTTACATTGACAGGGCAGATTTTTCAGGCCTGCTGGTTCAGAGGCTTTCATACAGAAAATGTACAGCAAGTGTATAAGTTAATCCTTCACAAGAACCAGTTCAGAGTTTGGCTCGCGATGATTAAATCTTTGTTAATTAAGGTAATAGTTCAGCACTTAAAAATCCCTGGCCACTTCAGGTTCATTTCTCAACTTTAATGAGATAAAGCCTCAAACAAAAAGTTGTATGATAATAGTGGGTGATGTATCAAATATGTCCTTGTGTAGTATCAGTAATCTGTTCTTAGCCATCTGTTTGTGTCATGGCCAAGTTGACAATAAAACTTTAATTTGTGTATTCTGTATGAACAGAACAGAGGACATACTTCCACAGCAGCACAACCAAAATGTAAAATGTTCTGTGTGAGCTCTGGACATGTAGGCAAATAAAAAATGGATAAGGACCACTGGTCAGATTCTACATTTAACACCCACTGGACTAAAAGTAGTTTTGTTTTTAGAATTGGTAACTTTAAAACAAGCTAGGTATACGTTTGAGTAAAATGAACATTATTCCTGTGGTCTACTGACAACATGCCTCACCTCCAAGCAAATATTTTGTATTTATATGCATAAAATGAGAAATGGTCAAATTAATAAAAAAGATGCAGCACTGACAGACCTCAAATAATGCAAAGAAACAAGTTGATATTCATTTAGAAACAAAATACTAATATTTTAACTCAGGAAGAGTTCAGAAATCAATATTTGGTGGAATAACAGGGAGGTTTTCAATGGGGTTCAGTGCAGTGGACTCTTCATTGTTTCCAGACCTGTATGTATATATATAATATATATATATATATATATATATATATATATATATATATATATATATATAAATATAAAAAAATCCCTTCTCACCCTCCGCGGGTGGTCTCCTCTCCTCTCTCTCTTTCATCCTCTGAGCTCGGGTCCTCTACCAGAGGCCTGGGAGCTTGAGGGTTCTGCGCAGTATCTTGGCTGTGCCTAGTACTGCACATTTCTGGACTGAGATGTCTGATGTTGTTCCTGGGATCTGTTTTAGCCACTGCTCCAGTTTGGGGGTTTCTGCCCCGAGGGCCCCGATGACCACAGGCACCACTGTGGTCTTCACCTTCCAGTTCTTTTCCAGTTCCTCCCTGAGGCCCTGGTATTTCTCCAGTTTCTCATGCTCCTTTTTCCTGATGTTGTAGTCACTTGGTATAGCTACATCCACCACAACGGCTTTCCTCTGTTCTTTATCCACCACCACAATGTCCGGTTGGTTTGCCATTACCATCTTGTCCGTCTGGATCTGGAAGTCCCACAGGATCTTAGCTCGGTCATTCTCCACCACCTTTGGGGGTGTTTCCCACTTCGATCTCGGGGCTTCCAGTCCATATTCTGCACAGATGTTCCTGTACACTATGCCCGCCACCTGGTTATGTCGTTCCATGTACGCTTTCCCTGCCAGCATCTTGCACCCTGCTGTTATGTGCTGGACTGTCTCAGGGGCCTCCTTGCACAACCTACACCTTGGGTCTTGTCTGGTGTGGTAGATCTGAGCCTCTATTGCTCTGGTGTTTATATATATATATATATATATATATATATAGTATACTATATTTATATTTTTTATTTATAATAAATATAAATAAAACACTTTTTGAGTGAACCCATATATCTTACTGCAGCTGTTACACCTGCATTTCCACACTGTGGGACAATAAAGACTATTTCTACACTATTCTATTTAAACACAAATGCTGTAAAAGTTAAATAGTTAAAGTTAGAGTACTTGTGGTTGAAAATCTTTCCATGTTGGAACAAGAATATAAGTTTGTTTCCAGCTCTAACTAGCTTGGAGACAGACTTAACCCTGAGGCAGTCGTTGCCAACAAATGGCACTCCATACCTGGTGTTGTCAGGGAAACTGTTTACATGCCAGCTTATTAGAATAGATTAAAAAAGTTTTATCCAAGTCTTACAGTATTCCCATTTCATTATTTTTTTTTATGACTTCATCACAGTTAATTATTATTACTAAGTTTTTTTAATTCGGAAGATAAACCGTATTATCTTCTGTGAAAAACCAGGAAGGTGCTTGTTAGTCATGTTTCCACTGCCAAGGAGGACCCAGTAGAGGTATCTGCTGTGACAGAAGGGATTCTCTGCATCTATAAAACTTGTTTGTGTTCACTAATGACTGCAGCTGTGAAACTGTATCATTAATTTTATTTGTTATTGATCGACCTATGCTTGTAGGTTTCAAATGCATATTAAGAAGGAAGATTCTGGATAAAAAAAAATGTAAATAGATGCTTTTGGTTGTAAGCTGTGGATTGATTATTGATGTTTTGTACTTTCATTTGAATAATTGAATGCAAATGGGCAAATATTACATGTCTAATGTCTACAACAAAATAAAACTGAATAGTCATGAATCAGGCTTTTAATTACTCAATTAGACAAAAATGATCTTGCAATAGCCAAAGTTAAACTAATTTAGCTAAATTAGTTTATTTATGTGCTTGTTTGCTTGTGCAGATCACACCTTGTAGTAAAAAGGGTGCTGGAGAAGAAAGGGGATGAATTCTGATGATGTTTGGCTGCAGTTCTGGGCAGGTTTCCATGTTAGTCTGGAACCCCTTGGAAAAAGGATTTAATAGAGGTGAAGGAGGAGTAAAGTGAGACGATTCAACGTTTAAAAGTTAAGTCCAAAATTATTTACACCCCCCGGCAGATTTAGATTTGAAATGATGTTCCTTCAGTAGGAAGTTTATTTCTGAAAGAAAATGACATGCATCTCTTAAAAGATTATAAAACCATGCAAAAATAATTTGATTTTCTTATGCTTGTAATCTCAGAAAGGAAAAATGTCAAAAATTATTTACATCACTTGCTATTCAATGGAGAACTCTTTTTGGCATTATTGCAATCAAAACTTCCACCTACTTATAACAAGCTTTCTGCATTGTTTCAATGTGCGATCAGCTCCATGTCATCACTTTTACCCTAATCTTTAGCTCCCTCCCTCTTCATCAGATTTATGTTGAGACTCTGGGAAGGCTTTTCAAAATGCTGATGTGACTTACAGTTAGCTTAAAACATGTTGGTAAAATTAAATCTACTCCAGGTACAAATATTATTTGGGCTTAACTGTAAGAGCTCTGGAATTACATGCGGCTTTAAAATGAATTGTTGTGCATCTACAAGTAGATCATTCCAAAAAAATATGCAGAAGTTATTTTATTAGAGAACGCTGTAATGATTTTCTAAAAGAAAAAAAAAAAGAAAGTAGTAACATCCTGTTTTTCAGATGTGGCACTGACATGAGAGACTAAGCTGAAGATTACTTCAGACCATCTGTGCACCCAAAATGGCAAAAGTCCCCTAAGGCTCAAAGAAAGAGTAGCAAAAGGGCCTTAAAACTCTTAAGACTGCAATATGTTGAAGCCTGGTAGCGTCTATAAGAAAAAGGTCAATCTAAAGGAGCCCCACGACTCAAAGGTGTAAAAAGAAACTACAGCAGCTGCTGGTGTGGTATTAAACACTCGGGGACTTTCCCAGATAATCTTTATCAACACTCAGATTAGTCAAACCAATTTTGGTGGCAAAACGGAGAGGTCGTCATTGTTAGTTGGATGTTCATACAGTCCTTAAGTATATACTTATCGGATGCTTTATATGTATCTACAAAGACATCTATTATCCGAGAACCCCCAAACACACACATTTCTTTCATCTCGGCTTGTGAAATGAGAGCTATTTTTAATATCTGCTCGACTGCTTTCTGAATAATGGGCAAATATTACTCAAGGTCACATCTCATTTGTCAGGCTGCGAGTTGAAGGAACGGCTCGGTGCACTAAGGCTAACATTCAGCTTTTATTCCGCTGATAAAATCCACATTGGCTTTACGACTACAAGCAGTTAAAAAACAGAGAATTAGAGGCATTGGCATGTGCGGCAGAGTGAGAGTGCTGGACGAGTGCGGCGCGCCTGAGGAAGACCTATGTTTGGTTCAAATTGGCGAAAATCTATCAGCTTATTGCCTTGTGATGTTTTAACAAAATGCCAACGGTGGCAGGAAGGAGTGGCTCTGGGGATAAATCACGCTGCCTCTGATCCCGTGGCAGCTTTATCACAGAGATGTTCGCGCAGCAGCTGAGGTGATCAAACGGGAGCATTGATGACTTCATCCAGATCTGACACGCACGGCACTACAAATACCTGGCATCTCTCTGGGCAAACGTTATTTGATCCTGGGAGACAGGCTTATGACAAGGTGGAACAAAACAGTTACTCTTATGTCTGAGACAGTGAATGACAAGGCACAGTTTGCCAAGTGTGTTTATGTTGAATATAAGAGAAATGTAGCAGAAACAGAGGACAGCACCCTGTCGTGCCTTGCAGCTGTATTATTAATCATAAGGGTCTGCTGTTTACTGTCATACAACTGTAAACTATTACTGTGCATTGCCTGTGTGTGCTTGCAGCCCCACAACCCCCGGTCTTAGGTTATTAAATCCTATAGCCCCCAGCATGCATCTCCGGCTACGATGCTTCCAACTCTGGCCTGAGACTTTTATCTTCCTCCCCAGCACAGGCATGGCACCTCCATGATGCTTTCAATTTTCTGCTCTGTGCTTCTGTGTTTTATGAGCCTGTGCAAAGGTTCCAGACTGGCTGCCTGGGCTGACCTGGACTCCCTGCATGTCGATGCGTGCGCACTGGCCAGGGTGACATCAAGGCCACCGGCCAACCAGCAAAGGGCCCCGAGGCATCATCAGCCAACCACAGAACACCCGGACACCCCGTCCGCAGATAAATATGAAGGCATCAGGCTCCACACATGCTGGCAGAGCTGCTCTCTTTCTCACTTCTCCTCTCACACACAAAGAATATCCATAACGCGCAGCAGCGGGCCGAGGTGACAGTTGCTTTTGTCCAAAATATTATGGCTTTTCATAAAGCTCATTCTTTGCTTTGAAAAAAAAACCTAGATTTTCACCGGTGCAGCAAAATAGTCAAAGCAGATATTTGTTTTTGTTCCAGTTCCTATAAAAAATGGGTTATGTGAAACTGACAGAAATAAAATAGAAATCCCACGGTTACCTAAGCAGATGTATGCATGAGTAAATCTTCCATATAGTCAGAGGATGTAAACAAAGACAAGAACCCGTGTCTAATTTTATTTTAAACAACCACTGACAAAGATAAGATAAAACGCATCTTCTGTCTGCTTCAATTTGTGCACCAAGCGATCTTAGCATTAGTTCAAGCTGGCTATTTGTCGCATCAGCAACTTATTGAATAGAGGTACGTGAATTATTTTGTGCAATTCATTTAACAAAAACCTGCTAAACGAATATACAGTTAATCATCACAAAAATATTAAAACAGAAACGATTTTACAAAATCTCTGCATACAAACAATGAAAATGTGATGAGAAATTTGGCAATACAATAATCATCATCTGGTATAATAAATAGAGACCTTTAGTGATGCATTTTTCTTTTCTTTTTTTTCCTGAAAGAGTGATATTACAACAAACAACTTCAGCTACTTTGACAAACAAGAACTGGGTGCACACATGTAAATATGTTTTGGATTTTCTCTAATAAAAACAGGGTGCAACATTTACATGCAGGCTCAAAAATAAATTTACAAATATTTGGATAAAGGACTCTTAGCAAAAATACAAACATTTTATAGCTGTCTGCCTTTGGAAAAGTTGGTGGAGTTTGAGAAACTGTTTGGTTTTTAATCAGTCTACACATTCTCAATAAGGTTGTGTTCAGGGCTTTTTAAGAAGCATAATGTTAAAATAGGATCAATAGGAAAAACAGTTTTAATGTGTATTTAAGGAGGTCCTTGTACAGTTGTAACATCTTGTTTAGCTTTTAATTGGGGGTAAGAATAATTATTCTGTCCAGGACGTAGCAGTACTAAATCCAGACCCAAAGCCTCGTACAACCAATATCAAACTTAAAGTTGCTTGAAGCTTAAATTGTCACCTCTAATGAAAGAAATTGATCGGGATGTTCCAGAACAACGTAGGAACAACAAAACCTCAAGTTAGTTTTACTTGGAAGATGCTAGAACACCAACATTTCTGTATACTGTGGAAATTTTTTAATGTGGACTGAGGGTTAGTAGATATAACAAACAACTTCAAAATAATCATCTTAAGCCATGATATACATCTGCAATTTTCCACATGAACAAGCTAAATGTCAAATGGAGAAAAGTTTTACGGTCAATAACAGCAGTGGCTTTATAATGCTGAGGGTCTGTTTTAATGTCGTTATGAACTGGTGCACCCAAGTGGACAGAATAATGGAGAAAGATTGTTCAACTTGACCTCAGATTAACCGAGACAGTTGATTTGTTGACATAAGTGGGTGAGTAAATGGGACAAGCATCCAAACTGCACTTTAAAACTTGCTTTTGAATTGGAAGAGCAAGCTTCTACTATTTTATAATGTATGCACTGGATATTAGCCCTTATGGAGTCTTAGCGTGATGCTCAGGTGGGGCACGGCAAATATCATGGTCCGACCACCAATTCCTGAAACAACATACACAAAATTTAGGCAACAGCAGTTCTGTCTGTACAATTTTATTGTTGGTTCAATTGGAGAAAAAACACAATGCATAGAAACTTGAGCTTACATGCCTTGCATTATTAATTTGTTTAAGTTGTTTGTTGTATTTTTAAACTGCTGTGAAGGAGAAATGGTTAGGAAAGCCCAAAATTAGAATGATAATCATGTAATGTATGTAAACTACTGACCAGAACTTTCATTTTCAAGTAGAAAGACCAAATAAAACACAGTACCTGATGTTAGCATCAGTCATTAAAAGCACTTGTGTCTTCTGGCTTGAATCTTAGTTGTTGCCTTCTGGCATTCCAGGGATCCAAATCAAATCACTGCATGCACTGAAACACTTTGGACACAGTTTTTTGTCAGGTGTAAATAGAAGTCTGATGGAGGTAATTCAGTGAGGAAGAAATAAAGCCTTTAAGGGTGAGTGATGGTTTAAAGTCCAAGCCTCCAACTGAAAAGGAAGAAATAAAAAAAAAGAAAAGCGCTGCTACAAGCTCTCGAGGTGTCTCCCTTTCAGAAGTATGACTTCTTTTACCTCCTTGTCATGCATTTGCACCTGTTAAAAGTGGTCAGAGGGGGGCAGGGTTTAGGACCTTGTCAAATCCTCCTCAAACCAAGGGATTCACACACCATTAAATATAAATCTCATGTTGCCTATGAGACAAGGATGGAAGACTTTAGCTCTCCTGAAGAGGCTTGAATAGTGAGCAGAGGGTTTTCCTGTGTGGGAGAACATTGTGTGATGCATTACATTTCACTACCCGGCACCCATAGCCCACCGCTTAGCTGATCTTTGAAAGATATTGCTTATAAAAGAGATGACTCTAGGCGACGGCCAAGTTCTGTAGTTTTATTACACCTTGGGGCTACAGCGGCCTGTCTGTGGAGAGATAAGGTTGTACCCTTTTCATTTTGTATCCTCCGGCCGATATTTTAAGCTGGCTTGTTAAGGGCAGGCGAGCTGAGCGCTGGAACAGAGTTTGATGCATAGCTTTACAACAGGAGCCGGGCCCATAACGCTCAAAGGCCGATCATTACTGACCTTAATAGCCCAGTCTGCATCTGGGCTTGATTGATCGTGCCTAGCAGGTTGTGAAATGCACCATCTGGAAGGAAGGAAGGTGAGATGGGCAAGCGAAGAGGAGGTGGGGGGAAGCAGGCAACACCAGCCGAGCACGGAAGAAGAGAGTAGGCAAGGAAAAAAAAAAGCTAATCTGGATCATCTTGTGCTGGAATTGATGGCCAGAGTGGGATGTTGTGGAAACTTAACTGCACTAAGAGGCCAACCAAGCACCATAAACACCATCCCCGACATAAACAACAACACTTAGCTAGACGAGGTGTATACAATATTCAGGAGAAGGATGTGCTGCTTGGTAACTCCAGTTCACATCCTTAGTGAGAAAAAAAAAAGTCAGCGCAGCTTGGGTGGGACAGCTGCCTAGTAGAGTAAGCGCAATATGAGTTATATCAATAAGTGTGATTTTGTATGCGTGCGAGTCCACTCAACAGTGTGTGAGGAACAGGAGGGGGTTACACAATGTGTCCTGCTTTTTACGACAGAACCTGCATAATGTATGATCCTCGATTGGTGCAGATTACAATACGGCACTCAATATTCTGCAGCACAGCTGAAGCCAAAATACCATTAGGTCACCACTTTCTGTAAGCCAGGTACCAAAGAGATGCTTTGACTACCATAAGATGAAAATTATCTTCATCCCACTCAGACGTTCGTTTCATTGAGTATTAAATCAACAAAAGCTGGTTATCCAGCCACATAAAGTCTGCACTCTAAACAAAGGTCACGCTTAGAAACAGTCTCACTCTAGCCATTCATCCTCAATAAAATTTCACTACTATAAATATTTAACTTTGCAGAACCCTGCTGAGAAGCTCTTTCGTGTCTGCTGAAGATCCCAAGAGCCCATCAGGTTTGCATTCTCCACGCTTATTCTCTCCTCTCTGTGAGAAAGTAATGGCAGATGGGAACAGGGCAAAGTAAAGTGCATCAGGCTCCAAAAAAAAAAAAAAAAAAAACAGGAGACTGAAAGACTCCCTTTTTGCACTTCATTAGACCAATTATTTGGCTTGCTGAGTCATTTGACCCAGCCCAGCCATGTGAGTTATGATAAATGCAAAGAGGGTTTATAGACCTGCAAAATGTTTAGCATCAGCGCATATTCCAGTATTTCGTATAAAAGCTGGTACATTCCAGACCATGTTGAACATCATAACTTCCCCAATATAAAATTGTTAAACAGCAAATTTAGGTATGCTGTAATCAGCAGCATAAAATGTCTTTGGGGCCAATTTTACACCAGGGAGGAGGAAAGGAAACATCTGGTATCAGCTAGATTAGGGAATGGAACAAGAGAGAGGAAAGAGGAACCATAGATAGTTGTGCCTCAGTATTTGCATTGTAAAAGTTTTCATACCCAGAGGAAATTTTGTTACATTTTACATAGAAGTAAAGATACACCACTGAATGGATGCTACCGCCACTGTGCTTTACCTTAGGGATAGTTTATTCAGGGTGATACCGTTTTATCCAAAATTCAAATTCAAAAATATTTTATTAATCCCAAAGGGGAAATTAAATATTGTTTAGCTCATTAATTTGGATTCTTCAAAGAGTTATCGAATATGGTGATGGCTGTTGGCAGGAAAGATCTTCTGCAGCTATCTGTTGTAAACCACCCTGTCGCTATGATTATGAGTCATAAAAAAAGGGCAAAATTATGAAAAATATTGCAAAAAAAAAATAAAATTCAGTCCAACCAGACAACACTCAAGAAGGAGCAGTTATCAAAAGATGATATTTTCCTCCAAAAAGGAAGGAATGAATGTTTGAAAAAGAGAAAAATATCGATGAAAGCACAGAGCTATTCCAACGTACTGCCAGTCTCAGCAGCGCCATTCTAGAATTTAAAATTCTATTTAAGCAAGTTCATTTCAGTTTTTATTTCATTTGACCAAAGCACCTTGTCCCGTATGTTTTCTTTGTCCCCCCCATAAAGCAGGTTTTCTTATGGCTTTAAACAATAGCCTTGTTTTCACCACAGGTCAATGGATGTCTGATTCGCAAAGTTCACAGCGAACATATGTCCTGTCAACAAAGTTTCCCACTGGAGTTCTGAATCTATGTAGCTCTTCCAGAGTTAGTAAGAGCCTCTCTGATCTGATTCTCTGAACAGTGATACCCGATAGAACAGTGGCATTTATACCATCAGTCTACGTGCCTCTGTGTTTCCTGTATTATCGGACATCTGGTAGGGTTTCTGAAGATCTTGTGCATGTGCATTTGTGTTTGTGCTTGTGTGGGAGAAAGGGGAAAATGATGACACAGGGCCAGGTGGAACGAAGACTTCTGTCGCTGACTCAACACCTTTCTCGTTTTATTACCAAATCATCCATGACAAACAGCTCTAGTGTTTGGCAAAGGTGAAGCAGGCGTGATAAGAGCTCTGATGAGAGAAGCGGAGGTCAACCCCATATGGTAAACATTGCTTGGTAATGTAACATGTCTGTGTCACTTCAGATGCCACCCTTGCATGATGCAGCCATCAATGTGTCATTTTTAGATACACTGGCGTGACAGTGATGGCCTTTACTTCCTATAAACCTGGATTGTTGAGGACACAAAGGGCTGGTGATGGAGATATCTCATCACCTGAGTGACTATCACAAGAAAATGCATTGTGACAACCCAATCGATAAACGCTATAAAACATAAAGCAAACATTCTTTGCAAATATCTAAAGCCAAGTCGAGCACAGTAATGAAAAGAAAGGCTTTTAAAGCATGCTAAAAGGCAAATGCATCTGAACCAATGTGGACCACATTTATTGTCTGGAAAAGGTGTGTAAATCTAAAATAGTACATTCACATAGTGAAAACAAATCAAATTTCATCTCAGAAAATAATTGTTTCTAATAAAATCTCCAGTGGCAATAATATTACTATTCCAATACTTTCAAGTACTTTGAAATGAATCTAAATGAAGCACTTTGTAGAATGTACTTTTTTATGTTTAGGGACCACTAATTAGTAATAATTAAAAAGATTTCTCTTGGTCACTGGCCTAAATTTCTACAGCTTACTGAACTGCAATAAAGAGTGTCATGTAGAGGCTGCCTGGTCTCATTCGGAACTATTCTACACACCAACTACGTGCCAAACAGGTGTTTGGGACAGAAGCTAGAAAATGTTTTTCTGCTCTCTCTCAAACATAAATATACGGAGTTTATTAGACTACAAGACTATTAACTGAGAACGTTGGTGAGATGAGAGTAAGATAAAAGTTTTCAGCAAAAAACAATCCAAGTAGGTGGGAGAAAAAAAAAGGATGAATATGTGAAAACACGTTCCATGCACGTTTTAAAGGATGGTGGGCAGTTTGTAAAGCTGAGGGCCTGGGAATGCTGTTAGCGTCAATTCATAGCACCAGGTCTGCTACAGCCTATAATGTACATGTAATCAGCAATCCAAAGTTTTGATGCTGCACCAAGCACTTTAACAATGGGTCTCCAATTCACCAAACAACAGAGTCAGATTTCAATCAGAAGAAGAACTCTGTGTTTAAACTGTAGCATAAACAAAATGCCTGATGGTGTTTACTGACATGTTAGTGTGGACACTATTAAAATCCCTCCATCCATTTTCTAACACCCTTGTCCCTAGCGGGGTTCAGAGGGGTGTTGGTGTCCATCTCCAGCGAACGTTTCGGGCGAGAGCTGGGGTCACCCTGGACAGGTCGCCAGTTGTCGCAGGGCACTTTTAAAATCATCACTTTAAATAAAAATGTGGTGAGCTCCATCAGAAAACTGTTCATCATTAAGTATTTGAACATGATATTAATCCAAACATATGACTAAATTAACACAGAAATAGTTCACCTGACATAAAAACAGTCTGCAATGGCGATATCTGTTCCAAAACCAAAACCTAAATCTTGTAGGAGCCTCTAACAGAATCTGTAGGGACAATATTGGGGGTCAAAATTCCCTTTCGTTTGTCTTAAAACAAGCTAAAATGCGGGCTGAAAGAATCATTTCAGGGATGCAGTCAGCAGTACCGGTACCTTGCAGCAAGAAGGTCCTGGGTTCAAATTCTGGTCTGAGGTTGTGTGTGTCAAAAGAAGTGGTTGTAGAGTGGCAAGGAAGATGCAGTGGAATCAGGTTGATGTGGAGGAAATGATGATCTAATGATAAATAAGCACAATAATCAAAGATCCAGGCAGCCAGAGTAAGCAAAGGTAGGAGCAAATCTCTGGTGGCGACTGGTAGTAAATAAACAAACGATGACTGACTAGACAGCAGACAAGACACCAAGACGAGGACCCAACAAAGAACGCAGGTGTATTTAAATACACAGGGAGACAATCAGGGGAAACAAGATACAGGTGTAACTAATCAAGGGGTAGCCGGGACAACAGAGAGACTCCACTGAACACAGAAACCTAAACAAATACACAGAAAATCCTCACACTGTGTTCTCTCCAGGCATGCAGGTGGGGCTTCCCTGGGAACACTCGTTTCCTCCCAGAGTCAAAAACTGGGATCTCTCGATCGCTCTGAGGTGTGAGCACGTCTGGCTATTAGTCCTGTGTTTCAGTGTTGCTCTGTGATTTTATCAGTCAAATCACAGCAGTTTTATCTGTATCCTGCCGAATTATATGAAACTGAAAATATGCTTAATAATATCCAATTTCACAAAGTTTTCAGCGAATGCAGAGGCATATTTTATATTCGTTAATATTTTAACAGTTTGCTATTGGGTAGTTTTATCAATACATTCTGCCCTTTAAAGGTATTCTGGATCTTGATGTGGCCGGAAATGAAAATGAGTTTGACATTCCTGGTCTAGGGTGTAAACTGCCTCTCCCCCAGTGGCCAATGGAGACAGGCACCCTGTGACCCTGAAAAGAGATGCAGATGTAGACAATGGGTGCATTGATTTATTTCCCCAACAGATTAAATGTTGAGTTTTTCCAATATTTTTCAAAGTGAAATTTTGCTCCTTTAATAAAAGGTGAATTTATTAGAAGAATTCATGCACAAATACATCAGTTTGTTTGTTTTTTTCTTTTCTTTTTTTTGTAAAAGGTTGTTTTGGACCTTAAGCTGTGTAGTGTTACTGAGCAGATGCTGAGGAGTACGGGCCTTCCATTCCTGATGTCAAAGTCTTATGGTCTCTGTGCGAGGGAGCAGATTATCCTGATTGACGGCTATAAGATGCTAAGGATGGAGCTCAGAGCACAGCGAGGCTGGGCGTTGGAGTGGAATGGAGTTCATTCATGAGTTACGAGTCTGTTTCAGTGATGTAGTAAAAGACGAATAAATCCTCCCAACAGCTTGTGAAAAAAAAATACAACCTTATGCTTGTGATGGAGACTCATACAAGACAACAGACTGAGACACTGAGGGCTGACACACATACAGTCTGAGGGAAACTCTAAGGAGAAATCGGCACCAGGTACTGTTGCGCATCAAACTGCCATGCCATTTCAACTTCCGCTTTTTTTTCTCCCCCGCCCCCTCAACTAAATTTTACATTTTACTCGGAGCTAAGATATCACTTAAAACACATAAGAGCAGCTTTGCAGATTGTCACGCTGTCCTCTGTCAAGTAAATGTTTCAAGGAGATTTTCTCCACTGACGAGGTGGAGGGAGCCAGCGTGAAGTCCCGGATAGACAAGGAGCAAACTGATATAAATACCAACACTGCAAAGACCTCTTCTTTGCCTCTCAAGGACCCAGACCTGCAAGGACAAATAAGTGTCCCTAATGCTGTCCCTGAGTCCCTGTGCTGAAAGAGGCCAGGTTAAGGTTAAGAGGACCTCAAAACGACCAACCACCAATGAGCTGATTTACAAAGTCTCATCTCCCAGGAACTCCGACCAGGGATATTGTTTTTAGCCTGAGATAACCTACTTTGGAAACCACAGGATCATACCAGTCTTACAAGCATTAACCCTATAAGACCAAGGTTTCAAATCTTCGCCTGGATACTTTTGCTTATTTTAATTGTGTACAGTTCTATAAATGTCCTAGGAGTAAATATATCTGCCAATTTATCCATAACAACTGGAACTTTCAATATCTAGCAAGTTATTTTCGCAATTTACCGTCTATTAAAATAGTCCGCCTCAGATTAATTTGGCTCCCTACTGTGTCGGGGTGAAATTACTGTAATGACTCAATATTGTCTGGAAAGCGCAACGTCTCCCCTTTCAGAAACCTTAGGAATTTTTCAGATAGCGCAAAGCGTGGCAAAAATACGGTACTTGCGAATTTGGCTGGACCATCGCCGATACATTCAGTCTCGAAGGGTTAACATGAAGAACAAATGAAGAATCAGGTTTTAGAGGGGGCAATCATTGCTTTAGGAATTAATCCAAACTAATTCATTTTCCAGTGTCATAAAAGTATGTTCCTATATCAGGCTAAGTGCTTCAGAATCTCCCTGTGGAGACCAAGTGTTAAAGATTAACATGTCATCACAGAAGGAGCAACACAGACATTTTGACAGTTACACTTGTGAGCCGAGACTAAATCTAACACCTGCCTCACACCTCCTGTCCAAAAGCGCACCTGTTCTGACACAGGATAAGGCTTAGAGCCATTCCTGGAGCTATGTTTACACCTGTCCCAGCCTCAGGGAAACACGCTGCCATGGGCCGGAGCGAGACAGCCAGGCATCAGGAAGATAACGGTCAACGCAAGATGCAAAGGGAAAAGGAAAAACAAAACAAAGCAAGGAATTGATGGAAATTTTAAGTTAAACTGGGACAGAGAAACGGCAACGCCTCAGCACGCTCGGCAGCAATGTGGTGTCGAGGTAACATTGATGCATGGTGTGACCTTACTTGTAATGCCAGCCTTAATCTACGCAAGTGGAATAAATGAAGTGGGTCTGCTGCGGACGTGTCACCCAGTCTTATAAAGACAAATCCACCGCCACTCTGAGCTGTGTACACGTATTCATAAAAGTCAGGGAGACGTCTCGACAGAGCAGAGTGCCCAATACTCTGCTCTGCTCTTGGTGACAAACACCAAGCTCAAGCTGTTACGGCTGCATTAAGCTGTCTAACTCACTGTGGTGGCATCAGAGGTGAAAAGACAACTCAGTAAGAACATGACTTGACATGTAAACAGTTTTGCTTCGGGGGGTTTTTATAGTTCAAATCTGTCTCACACTATATCAGATATTCATACCGACAGAGATTTTTATATTAACTATGATTTTATGGGATTGTCCAACATAAAGCAGAGGATTGTTGTGAAGTGGAAGGGAAATGATGAACAGTTTTCCAAATGTTTACTAATCTAAAATGTTCCAACCCTGTAGACACATCATTTACTATAATAACAGCTGGCAGTTGCCTTGGCTTTCTGTTGAGCGGCTTTGCCTATTCACAACAAAAATAGTTAATATTTTTGGCTAAACATTCCAAGCTGAAGAGGATGGAAGTCTAGACTTTGACTAGGCCATTTTTGTGGCAAATGTTTGAAAGCAGTTGTTTGGATCCTCCAACAGGTTTCCCTCTTGAACTGTGCTGTACATAGCTCCATGTAGCTCCCCATTAATTGTGCACAGCCTCTCAGTCTCTGCTGAAACAAACAAACAAACAAAACATCCCTGCCACTACCAATTTACCCTGGGTTTGGGTGTTTTCAGGTTGATCTTTTTCAATGTTATGAGTTTGTTACCTTCCCCATCAGACTGGTGTCAAAGTGCAAGAAGAACTTCCTATGCATTTCTTCCAACAAGCTACTATCAGCACAACTAATATTTGTTTTCGTAACAGAGTCTCACCCCCAAGCTGTGGATCTCTGTAGCTCCTCCAATGAATACCCAGATTGCCATTTTGGGTGAAAGAAAATGTCTTGTTCCTCTTTATTTTCGCATGATGGACTGAACAAGACTCTAATGTTTCAAACTCGAGTCATGGTCTTATGACTTGTCTGACATTTTCCCTGGTTTTCATTAAGCTATTTGTCAGTCTCCTACAAACCACTGAGCTTGCAGAAAATTATAGTATTTTAGCTGAAATTAAAAGGCAAAAACATGGAGTTTATTTATCAATTAAATAATCTGTGAAAGCATTAGCTACATTTCTTTCAAAGTAAACTGAACTAATTGCAAATTCTCACCTTTCTTAAAGAAAAAAACAGATGCCTTTCTTTCTATTTGACAATAAAGCACCACTCAGTTTTGATCTATTTTGAAATCCTGATTAAATACAAAAGTCTGTGGTTGTAAGCCAGCAAGTAGAAACCATCAAGGAGTGTGAGTACTTTTGCAAGGCAAAAAGTATGTCAAAAATGTGTCGATAAGAATGATGGTCTGCGAAAGTGCATAAATATTTATAAAAAAGACAATACCTCAGCCTTCCACTCATTCAAGACGAACCAATTTATTGCAAAACCCAATATGCTGACTCTAACACATCTTGTCATAACTGCTCATTACGGTTTAACGATTGATATCCTGACAAACAATCTTTCCAGCTGGATAGCCAACTGGCTTTCCTGTTAGCAGTCAGTTCATACTTGGCTGCCTTTGGGGCATGTAGTTTGAGCAAAATGCCGTCATTGATCACTGTGAGTTAAGTCAGTTTTCCGCAGAGCCGTGGGAGCGCGCCGGATTGACAGAAGGCCTTCCATGATGGATGCAGGACTGACAGCGGACATACGGATGCCGAGGCCTGACACATGCGGTGCTTGCCAGGAGAGAGGTGTGTCTAACATGCCAAACAGCCTCTGTGCACTCTTGCCCCTCCCATCTACCTCTGCCCCCTGTCCAGCTCTCGCTCTTACATGGCTGTGATTAATGCCCCCAAGCCAGGATGATGATAATAATGGTCATAATTAATCAAGGGTTCTTCCTACACCTCTAGGAGCCAACAGTGACCTGAAAAAGACACCCAGACCTCCTTTCCCATGGTCCCCTCCTTCCTCTCCTCCTCCCTCTCTTCTTCCTTTCTTCTTCGTCTCAGTGACAGGCCTGAACCCCGGGCCCGGCAGAAAGAGCCATGCATTATCCTGCCATCACCACTTCTATTTATATCACACCGTCCATCACTATCACTTTACTCCCCTCCACAAGCCTTTACTCCGCCCGCCTTCCCAAAGTGGAGTTTTCTTGAAACTGCCCCATATTTCCTGGAGGAATAATGCTGCCTATGCAAATGGCCAGGAGTCAAACAAGTGAGCATTGGTGACAGTGAGAAACTAACAACATCATTTTTTTTGACATCCACAGAAACAACATGAAAAACAAAAAGAGCCACAACCTCTTGCTGCTTGAGGCCCAAGAGTCTCCCTCTTTTCCACTGGTAGTATTTTCTTGAAGATTAGCCGTGCTGTATATACATGTACAACAGGAAGCACTTCTATATAGAAGAGTGTTTATCTCTTAAATACTTTCGGCATATACGCAAGTACAGAATGATATGTTAAATTCCTTGGCGGCTGCCATGTAACAGTAGCCTACAGCAACAGAAAAGTTTTTTTTTCTTTTTTTTGTCTCACCTTCGCTTTATTTCCCCTGGTGAGGAGATACAAAGCTACTTTGCTCGTCTGAGTTGTATGTGCCACGCATGTGTTTAAAACCACTGCCTTATTCCTGAGCTACTCAATGCTTCTTGCGTAATACTCCTTTTTTATTTTCACTATCATGTTATGTACGTGTTGCACAAAAGTACCAAACCACTAAGTGCATGCAGGTGCTGACGGTGCTTACGCATCACACAAAATATTAACCATGCACTTGAACAGCTAAGGTACAGAGGAAGTTCAGACTAATCTGAAATAACTTTGAGGGATTTTTTCTTTTTTTTGGCAAAAGCAAAAACTGTTTTATTATTGTGCTATTTAAGTATTCACACCTTTTGGACTCTTTCCATATTCTGTCACATTACAACTACGTACAAATGTAAAACTGTGTTTAGTTGGGCTTTTCTTTTTTGTATAGATCAACTCAAAATAGAGCATAAAAATGGAGTTATGCATGGTTTTCAGAGCTTTTCACAGATACAGTTTTAAAATTGTGTCATTATGCAATCAACTACACTCTGATGACCCCAAATAAAATCCAATCGTACTCATTGGAGCACAAAGTTAGTACTCTGACTTTTATTTGGGGGTATCAGAGAAAATAGGGGTAAATACAAATGCACGGCATTCTTTTCATATTTTTATTTGGAACCAAAAGATTTTAAGGCAATAATTAGGATTATTTTGGGTGTAACTTTAAAATATTTTGAAGTCTGTGATGGTAACAAAATGTGAAGAAATTCAAAGGGTAAGCATGCTGTTGCAAGGGACTGTGACACTTTCACATTCTAAGACGTTTAAACGTAGTTTTTTTGGTGAATCTTGGTAAAAATCTCTCTTCTCTCCTTGCATTACCTCTGCGTCAAGCCTCGCTGCCCACAGTGGATCCTGTCTGCAAGAAGAACAGCATGTAACATCTTCAAAACTGTCAGAGATACACCAAGCGCTGGCCTACATTTGGTGTGCAGAAGACCTGTGCCTGGTTGTTGTTATATCACATTCTTTCTACTGCATTATAAATCATATCAGATCACACCGAGTTACACAAGGATAGCAAAAAGCAAAAAAAATCCCGCATACATATGTGGTACATGGTCTGTTTTTATCATTACCGTCATCACTGACGCTGTGTGTGTATGAGCACTAGAAATTCACCATAGATCTGACTCAATCTGAGTCAGAGCAGCACTTTGCAGATTTACTGCGCTTCCTCTTTGTATTTGTGCCAGAAAGCTTTGCGATCTTACTTCATTCTGAGGTAATAAAATTAAACTCTTACATCTCACCATGGGCAAAACATGAACGGTTTGTTTACACTGTTTCAGTGTGCCTACAACTGCGAGGACAGAAAATGCATGGTTAAAAGTAATTACAACCTCATTGGTTCACATCACAAGCCACAGTAAAAACACAATCTGCTCTTGTATACAACCACAAATGTGAAACAAACCATAGTGATCCATATATTTATTACTGGATCAGAAACTAAGCAACGTGTTGTCATAGCATTAATTTTAGCATAACTATCATTTTAAATCTTAAACCCGTGTTGTGTCTTAACAACATCTTAGCTTTTGTCTTTTTCAGAAATGCCTTTGTAAATTTTCTGCTGTCTTTAATATTGCTGTCCCACTGCGTGATCCATAAATGGGCCAAGTGTCAACTGCTATATAGGCGGCCTCAGACGACCTGTTTTTTTGGAAACCGTTCTAAACAAATCGTCTTCTCTTTTTAAAGTGGTATTGTCAGGGAAAGTCAAAATATAGCTCCTATGTGTTTGGCAGTTTCTTGAGGAGCTGCATTCATCCAAATCAAACTTTTCTGGGACACCGTTTCCCTGGAAGACTGGTAACTGCCCTCAACTGCTTGTAAATGGTCGATGGACTTGAAATGGTTTTGACAGTCCTTGTAACTTGTCCCAGAATAATGGGCAGAAAAATTCGAAGATCGTTGTCCTTCATCACCAGGATGGTGTTGACATGCATAATTACAATCCAATTCACATGTGGATACTTCAGATTAGCAAACTATCAAACGTTGAGGTGCTCGCACTTACAGATGATAAGCTAATCAACCACATTTGATTATCTAAGAGATCTGGCTGCCACTTATCCTTTTTACTCCAATTATATGAACAGGGCGGACTTTTGATATAATCTAGCGCTGGTTTAGGTGTAATTTTACATAAATAAAATCACCACCTAGTGATTAAAATTGACCAGATTTATTCTGATCAGGTCTGACTTGCTATTATCAGGTTAACTTGTAAAATATGCTATGTAACATGCAAAAATTGCAGGAGACAGGCCCTCAAATATTGGAGTTTGTCACCCCTGTTGTAATTGGTAAGTCAGAAATCAAAATCAATGAAATCAATGCACTGAAAAGTAACATTATGATTGCAAGGACTAAGGAGGATCAGAAGCTGGTACTTCTGGATTTCTTCTTATCGGGTGTTGTTCTTAAAGTTTGTACTGCCGTGAAATATCTGGGTCATTATATAACTGATGATTTAACTGATGACATGGACATCAACAAACAATGGCGTCTAATGTATGCACAAGCCAACATGCTGTTACGCAAGTTTCGGATATGTTCAGTTTCAGTTAAAGTGGCTCTCTTTAAGGCATTTTGCACCCCACTGTATACTGCCCACCTTTGGCGACAGTATAAGCAAAGTACTCTACAGAAGCTTAAGGTAGCCTACAATGACGGAATGAGGATGCTGCTCAGGATGCCGAGATGGACTAGTGCTAGTCAGATATTTATCAGTGTTGGGGTCTCCACTTTTCATGCTGTGCTGCGATCTCTTATGTGCAGGTTTACACAATGTTGTTTGTGTCTCTACAAACAACATTATCTTGTCACTAACAGATATCTCATGGAGCTCAGTTAGGTGTCAGTCCAAAATGTGGACTCACATTTAGCCTTATGGCAACTCAGTGACTTGCTTTTTTGCTTGCTGTATTTAAAATTTTTTACTACTGTATTTTTATTATTTTATTATTATTATTGTTAATTTTTTAAATCTTCACACTATGGACCTATTCTGCGTCTTTAATAAAGTTGAATTGAATTGAAAAATTAGTCTTTTTCTGGTCTCGTCAGTGCTTATGTGTTATGATCTTTAATGTCTTCTTTTTCATTTGCTAACTTGATTACCACATTTAGGATTCGAAGACGAGATATGCATTTTAGTGAAGACAAAATCATAGAAATGTTTAAACAATTTTAGCACATATTAACAACAGGTGTACAGTACACAGTAAAAATGCCAGTGTTGAATTAACACCCAAAAGTGTCTATATGTGTCCAAGTCAGCTGGTGTTAAAGTAACACTTTTGAAAGTGTTAAAAGATTGACACCCATTTTTTTTGTTAAATTAAATTTGGTCTATAATACTGAAATGGGTTTAAGAAAAGTTAAACTTTACATTTCTGTGTATTGTTTTGGATATTTTCCACTGGATTTGATTGATATTGGCACCTTGTGGGTCAATTATTTACTTTAACATCACATTGTGTTTTGTGATCAACACTACACTGGTGTTACTTTTAATATATTTTAACACCAGCACCGTTGTAAATGTTAATTTGACACTCTGTAGTGTTGAATTTAACACCAGCTGACTTGGACACATATAGACACTTTTGGGTGTTAATTCAACACTGGCATTTTTACTGTGTACAGACACCTCACAAGCAAAATGGATAATCTGTTAAATGTAATCATAAAGTATTTACAAAACAATATACAACACATTGTCATTCATTTTAGCAAAGAATCAAAAGGTTTTCCTTCTGCCTATTCTGATCCTCTCTATCTGCAGCAAATTATAATTATGTTTTATTCGCTCTTCCTATGAAATCAATTTTGTTGGCTGACAACGACTGTCAAGTTCTCAGCACAGAGCGTTTCTGGTAGCGTTACACTCTGAATTCATCTGGGTCAGAGTTTATTAGGCCAGATAGCCTGCAGAGAAATGGACTGATCTACAGACAGGTGAAAAGAGGCTAGAAAAGAACATCAGGAAGAAGAAAGAGGTGGAAAAACATATATCTGGAATAAGGTACAGCTGGGTCAGGCGCTGCTGGCAGCAGAGCAGTCATCCCCAGTCATTGGGGTGAAGGAGGGAAGAGCCTGGAGGCATAGAGTCTTCCACGGGTCCACCAGGTGTGCGCCACAAAGAGTCTAAAACAGACTTCTTATCGCTAGCACTATAGTTAATTTCCACTGATTTCCTGTTGATAACCTTGCTGAACCTTATCTCTCTGCAGAAGGCTGAAGGCAGCGAGGCAATATTGACAGAAATGTTTTCAGATTATATTCTCATGACTAAATCAATACACATATGAACCGTCTCCTCGGACTTGAGTTAGCAAAGGAGTCATTGTGAAGGTCAAACAGTTAGCCCATTAAAGAGGCAGCTAGGTGCACAATTTGGCAGCAAATCTCCACCTCCTCCTGCATGGCATGGAGGTAACAACCTTGAGGAGTTGATTAGCGATAGAGACAGCTCCCACGACACAGGAGAGCCCCACCTCATAAAATCCTGGGCTCGGCAGCAGAACAAGAGAGCCTGGGAGAGGGGAACTGGAGGGAATTCGAGGTAGAGGAGCTGCCTGCCTCATCTTTTACAGGACAAATTAAAACCACAGCGGAACAAGTCATAAAACAGGAAATAATGAATTCAATTATACTTTTTAGTGTTTAGCGGCTGCTGGTGAGATGTGCTGAGTGGGCAACATGAGGCAGCGGGCACAGGCTGATGACTGTGTTGGTGGCGCTGAGCTTTGCTGAGGGCTGCGTGTGTGCTGACTGCATGTCTTCATGCCCGCAGGAGCAGTTTAGACCTCGACAGGGCCTTCATTAGCAAATGAATGACTCTTAATTGGCCTGCAAATACACAGGATGCTTGTTGTTGATTATAGAGATTTCTCTATTCTTTTTAAGGCTTTGACACAAATTGTTAGAATAGAAATTATGATTTTACATGTTTCCTTTTTTCATTGGTTTGACTGGAGCAGGTCTTATTTGCTTTCGGTGTCGACTTTGTGGCTGCCTAGTGACTGAAACTACAGGAGCTGGTCATGTTGCAGCGATGCATCCAGCCCATAAGATGACGGGATGCACAAGGAGACAGAAATTTAACAATATTTTTTGGGAAACTTAGAATACCTCTTTTTAGATGGTGTAAAAGGTTTCAAAAATCAGAAGCTGTGTTTTACATACTATGTGATCAGTGTTCACTTAATAAGTGATATGCTCTAAATATTGGTATAAATCTAGGATAATCAAAATCGATGTAACAGAATTGATAATAATCATTTTATGAATTTTCCATAAATGTCAAAATGTGTTTTGATTTTGACCAGTTAATGTACTTCAGATTAAATGCAATAAATATTCTTGAAAAAAAATGTGAGGATACAACTTTGATACCATGACCAAAAAATACATATAACAAAAAATGTTAAGAACTCGCCTTAACATCTGAGCATCCCTGTTCACACTACTCCTCAAAGTGAAACAGGATATTTCCTACGATCAGTGATACTGTTTCCATCCATAATCAACAAATAAGGATCCAGATTAATGTGGCTGAAGAGTCTAAATCTTAAGCAACCACAGGTCAGTCAGTATGTCTGCTCCTTTCACTCTGTCCAAAAAATGGCAACAATACAAACTTGCTATTAATAAGCAATACAAGGTTTTTAGCTGCTTTGGATTATATATTTGGTTCGCAGCAGAAACCAAAACTGTCTGAAGATTTAAATTACTCTAAAACTAAGCTACAACATGGGAGAGTAATACTATAATTATTAATGGTAATGATTTTGGTATGTAGCTTGGACCAGATTAAACTGAAGATGTGTCACTGCGTCTCCCATTCTGAATACTTCACAAATTGATGTAGGCCCATTTGTTTTTTATTTTTATCTTAGCTGTTTGCTGTGTCAGTATGACAGTCCCCTAATTATGTCACATTATTTGTGAAAGTTATGTTAGTCCGCTCTAAACACTGGATTGCATTAGGATGTTTCTGTACAACGACTTTATAGCCTATTAAGTAAATACACCAATATTAGCAATAACAATAAATAACCAATATTTAATTTCCAATTTAAATTTTAGTGGAAATTTGAAATGTGTGTCATGGTTGGTTGACAAAGAGGGGAAGTACCGTTGTTTCCTCAGGGCACCGATGAGTCCGGGTCGTTCCTACGGACAGCCTGGGTGCCTGGACAAATTTATCGAGAAATTCCCCAGAGGTTTTGTGATGTTTTGGTTTTGCAAGATTTCATGCTGCGAGGACTTGTTACAACAATTGTTTTATGAGCTCGGAGTTGTTGAATTTTATGACAACACACGTTGTCCCCTGTTCAACCTGATCGCTCGATTAAATTATTCTTCAATCAAGGTGAGCGTCTTCTGATCTCTGAAGGTCTTCATCAGATAAAAGAGGCGTCTTTTCTCCAGTGGCCAAGCACAGTATATCAACAGAAATGTGCCCCTAAAGAAGCACATAGGGCTGCTTTTAGCACAGGCAATGCTGACCTTCATTTTATCAGAATGACAGACAACGCGTGACTTTGCTTCGTCAGACTCAAAAGCAAGACTATGACATCTAATAAAGGATTTTGAGAAAAGATTCTGGGACATATTCCCTTTCTTCATCCTATCTATATTGCTCTCGACTTCCCCCTCCGCCTCTCACAGTCTATTTTTTACTCTTTTTCAATCCGCTCTCGTTTGTCCCATGGCAGTAGTAACACCTCGGTAGGAGGGAGAATCACAGACAAGAGTCCTGGTGTCCTAGATTCAGCAACACTGGCAGAAGCACGGCTCACACTGGTCTGTCCTGCCATACAGGACTGAAAAGAAATCCATAGATACCAGCGCAGATTAAGAACACCATAAAAGAGGACACAGGACGTTTACTCTCTGCTCACATGCACAAGCAGATGATGATAAAAGGGAAACATGTTTTTGTTAGGATTATTCCATGTTTGTTATATCAGTAATGCCATCAGCACACTATTTTATCTATGTGTACCAGTGTGTTCGTGTGGGATGACTGATAGCACAGCAGTATAAAAAGAAAACACAGAGTAAAAAGTAAACATAGATTTAGGACTTTATATTGATGGACCTGGTAGTAAAGTCATAATGAAAGGAAAAATAACTTAAAGGGAAAAAAAAATGACAGAAAGAGAAAGAACAAATAACTATCTCAGGAAAGTCGGTGTCCCCTCCATGCTCACCCACGGCCAAGCTGCCAATTAAAAGCCTGATTAAAACCGACAAAGTGTCTCCAAATGAAGAAAGAGCTGTTGGAGGTCTTGACTGCCGAAGCCTGTCAATTACACTGCCAGAGGAAAGCAGTGATGGAAGAGCAAAAAGGGGGTGACGCTGACATGAGACCTTTCAGCGTGTACTCTCTGACTTTCCAAGCACCTCCACAAATATGGATGTGCTATCATTTCAAGACGTTGAGTCAGTTTTGACATATATAGTATTTTTATAACAACTGAAGGAACCATGTGTCTAAAAAATACATAATAACACCAACTTACTAACCTTTTATCAGCAGTAGTTTGTCTAATTGTTGTGCTTCAATATGACCCTTGTCCCTTTTGGCAATAAAACTATCAGTCTTTAAAAAAAGAAAAAGAAGAAAAAGAGGTGAAACAAGTCCATACAAATTTTTTTTTTCTTTAAAATTAATAAAACGCATAACTTAGGTTAGAAAAAAATGGCAGTAAAAATACATCCTACTGTTACATATGGTCCTATTCACTTAAATGTTAGGAAATAAATAATTTTGACAACTTATTAATATGATTTGTTTGAATGAAAAAAACACCAAGATATTGAAATTCAACTACTGTACTGATTACCCATAAAAAAGCAACTGGAATGCAAAACTGTGATGTTAAGTTAAAAGCTTTACAAATGCATGTTTATTAAAAAAATTAGAAAAAATAAAATAAATTCAGTGCTTAATTCACAGCAGATATGAGAACCAGAGGCTTTTCTTGCATAGGTATAAATTGTGCTGAAGTCTTCATACATTTAGATATTAACATTTGTGCAGATAACTGGTAAATCATTAATATCAAGTAATAACAACCTTGGTCCAAGAATGGAGATACATTTTAGATGAGAGTTCATAATTTAACTGTTCCAAAAGCTTTATATAAATCAAAAAATGCTGCACTCACAACACATCAACCCTTATCAAGCAAAAATTTAACCTTTTTCATTAAAACATAATTAAAATAGGTGTGCTTCTACTTTATGCAGGAAAGGTATCATACAATGGACATACAGGGAATGACAAATCACACAGAGCAATGACACAATGTCCTTTTTGTTTCCTCCTCTTTCATGTTGCCATTGTAAGTCGCAGAAGCCCCAGAGTGATGGGCTCAACAGCAAAGCCCTCAATCCCTGATAAACCACCCACGGTGTACATCAGCTGCTAAAATATGATGGTATTCGTAAGGTCGTAAATCTTGTTTTAGTGGGATGGGAAGAGAAAAGAAGCGCTCTTCTCCCCTGTGTAGTTGCAGGCACATCCCTGTAGCCCATTCCACCTCCATTTAAGCTAAATGTCAACTTTTCAGCCCTTTTTCCCCTCCTTCTCTGCTTCCTGTGGTTGTCATTTGTTTTAACACTGGGTGAGGAAAGTAGGAAAATAAGTCAACAGGAAAAAAACTAAAAAGAATTTCTTGGCATTGGCTTTGGGGGGCTGAGTGGATGGCCTGAAGTGCTATGGCTTACAAAGTGGAGAGAATCCAGCGGAGGTATAAAATGGATTCCCGATCTGTCTGAATCTCTAACCCAGCAGCCAATGATATGAGTAATAGGTGCTGCTGTTTATTACAACAAAGTTCTGCAGCTCAACCAAAAGAATAATGTCACATCCCACTAGAACCATGATGCTCTAATACCTCATATTTCTTTCTTGTTATGCAGACATGAATCATCGTTAAAATCACTTATGACATTCTTTGAGTTTAATTAAATTTAATCAATTTCAATATTTATTTACCTTTGCTGGTGCCAAGTAAACGTATTGCAAGATGCTCTGGAAAAACTCTCAGTCAACTAAAGCCAGATGGCTGTGGATTAGTAAATAACTCCTGTGCAATGTCACGAGGAATGAATGGAAACACTTTGGCTGTACTATTGTCACTGTCAGTTCACTGCAATAAATCATTGACAGCACTCATCTACCGCAGCACCGGTTACCCCTCCATCCAATAGGGAAAATAAATCTAAAAAATCAGCTTGAAGCTCCATGTGTGAAACAGGATATTAAAGCATTTGTTCAATTTATTGAAGCCCTTTGCTGTTTTTGCTACAGTCACCTTTGAAAAGTTGGCATTTGGTGAAGAGCAACAGATGATAAAGCTTGCATGGCTTCTAAAACAGATTGCTGTGTAGCAAGCATTTTTATTCAGCATGGAGAAAAAACAATGGGAGGAGGAGAAGCACCACACCACTGCTTAATACTCAATACACAGAGCATTTGATGAAATTAAGCTCACAACATTTTACCTGAACAAGTGAGCAATAACAGGCAGCTTGGGCAAAACACAATAGAGTAAATGTTTAAACATAAAAAAACTGCAGCAAATCACAACAAAGAAACTAAAATATAAGAAATTTATTATGAAGAAAATCAGTTTCTGGCTAGACTGTTGTCCATAAAACACTGTAAGGTATCTTTTGCTCAACTGGCTTATTCAACAGAGGTGCAGCCACTCTTAATATTTAATTGTGCAGCCCTCAGAAAAATAAATGCAAGTTTAAAATGAACCCTCTAAGTCCCTGTCACTTCCCCCTACTTTGGCATGCAGGCTTTATAGGAATCCTATTGGAAATATTGTGAGTTTGTGCTCTTCATACATTAGCATATGTGCTGTCGCTGTCATTTCCAAACCTTTTTTCCCTCACAATACACAGTATAAAGCAATATGAAGCTAGGTCTGACTGTGTCAGTGCACCCATTCAAAGGGATTCTTGTTCAAAACTTAAAAAAACATAACTGCTTTGTTTACAGCATTTCATTGTCTTGAGTAGACAGCACTGAGAAAAACTGAGATATACAGCAAATAGAAATGCATCATTAAAACCCAGAGCACAATGTATCTCAAAATAATATTACGCTGTGTCACATTTTCAAAACAGAATCCTAAAAAAATATTGAAAGTACTAACTTAAATAGGTATCGGATTGTTCTGGTACTGGATTTCAAAGAGTTTAAGTGATTTTCCAAAACAAAGAGTCTTTTTTTATCTTCCTATCAAAACAGGAAGGTATTACCATATATGGATGATGCCATGTTCTATGGAATAATGCAGACTGAACCTCTCTCACGTATATTATTAGCAGGAAGTGACTTAAGGTGAGGCCACATGGCATTTCTGTGGGTCGCCTCTATTAGACAGAGTGCTATGGAGTTTGAGCGGTATAACACACACACGTCCTTGGAATAATGCATTTCAAGGACACCATTTGTTCTTGAAACACATTACTCCAACCATACAGCAGCTACATTACAATTGTGCAGTTAAAAGACAAACTGTGAGTGATTCTGTGGAGAAAAGTGAGACATGCATAGAGACTGTATGTTGTTCTAATATAAAACAGGTTGGCAAAATGGAAACGGTAATCTGTATTAGCATCAGAGCGACACCAGTCAGAACCAGAGAAGAATTTGCGACGTTTACCTGAATGCTAACAGAAGCTTGGCTTACAGCTTTTGTCACAAATCGTTATTCCCATAGAGTAATTTTAAATTCATTCATAGGCCACCATTTTGTTAAGTCTACAAGCTTTTAAACTGAGGATAAAGTTCTTATAATTCCTCATCTTTATCATTCATATTACCACATAATTGATCAGTTTAAGAACTCAAATTAGAGTCTTTGCTATCCCTACATTTGTCCTGTGTAACCATTGTGGTTTACATTTATATTGGTTTGGCACTACAAATGATAAATGGCATGTAGAATGATGTCAACAGGATTTCAAAGTGCTTCACACTGCATTCAGTCTTTCACACAAACATCCGGTAGCTTGCTAATGGTGGCAAGCTACCGGATAGTAGCCACAGCTACTCTGCTTCAGTCTGACAGAGGTGAGACTCTCTGGTGCCACCAGGTTCTCCAACCACAACTAGCAGACAAGTTGGGTGAAGTGTCCTCCCCAAGGACACAATGACTGAATCAACTCAACAGCCCACAAAGTTGCAAAAATGGCAGTACATACCTTTAAGAAGTCTTGAAATCTCAAACTTAATTTAGTCTTTTTTTTTTTTTAAAAGACTCAAATTAGAGGCACTTTTTACTTCCTGAGACAATACTGAAGATTCAACAGGCAGCTTAAGATGTGTCAGACAACTATAAATGGCATTTTCAAATTCTGCAGTGCCTTCCTGGTACACTTCAAGTGCTAGTGGAAGTGTAAGAAAAAAAATAAAAGGACAAGCTGAACAGTGCCTCAAGTAGTGCAAAAGATACACAATGAATTCTGTGCTCTGGTCTTGGCTGTAAGAGCCACTTTGCTGACTGTGTCCCCTGTGTGCCAGAGCAGGACGACAGTCCTTTGTGTTGCAGAAGTCTTGGGCCATTGAATTCCCCGTGTCAGCACTTCTTTGCTGGGGACAGATCCCCAGAGGTGCTGATTCTCCCTGGGCACCCCCACTGTGAATGACGTCCACCTTCTGTTCACATCCAAAGGGGTAAAAATGGGCCACAATCTGACCCATTTCAATGACTCCCTCCACTGTGTGAACCCAACTGTCCTTAAAGGCCTAAAGTGATGATAGGAGAGGTCATCTATAACCACTACGAAAGCAGGCACACTATTATCAACACTAGATGGTCTGAGAAAGACTCTCAGAAAGTAAGTCGCTCATGGACAGAGAATGACTTTTGTGAGAAATGACGGCACATCTCTGCACTCTGACTCTACTTAAAAGGATAGTTTTGTCCTTTATGTTTTTTGTGTTGCAGAGATTTTTTCGCTTGCTAGTTTAATGCTATCCCATTTTTACACTACTTTTAAGCATTTGATATGTCCTTTCTTGTCTTATACAATGATTTTGCCTCAAGCTGTTTATTGCAGAACATGACTGTGGGCTATAAGAGGTGCTCTGTGAATTGCTAAGTCTGCATTTAAATTGTCTATGAAGAAGAAAAAGAACTTTCTACGAGCAAGTTTTTCTAATTTATCAAGCAAAATAAGTCTCTCTAACCTTCCCATTTCCTCCATTTACCAAATGACAATTTGAACCGTTCTGTTTAGAACCGTTATGCAAACGTCATTTTTGTAAAATGGTCTGGGACATTACAAGCATCTTTATCATATCATATGAAGAAAAGCATTAGACTCTCCTCAACCATATTATCTTTCACCAACATATTCTAATCAACTATAGAAAGAAAATCTGTTACAAAAGGATAAATAAACTTCAAAGATAAAAAGTAATATTTACAAGGGAAACTTTGTAGTCAGGGATGTTCATTAGGAATATACATCTAGACTTTTAATCCAATGCAACGTGTTGCATAGAGGCAGACTTTTTCAAATTTTCAACACAGAAGTGTGCTCGGTAAAATCACAAATGTATCAACTTTTCAGTGATACATAGGTTCTTGTTTTAAGTCAATAATTCCTTTATATTAATAAAAAAGTTGTCCAGACAGATTATTTCATTTACAACATAGGAAAATGTCTTTTTATAATAATCTGCCACTGGAACTTTTCAGAGAGAAATATAAGTTTGTGGTAAGTCAATAATTCCTTAATATTGATTTAAAAAAAGCACGATTTCAGAATTTCCCAAAGTTTCCTGTGTCTTACCTGAGATCTCAAACAAGCTACTCATAGCTAAAATAGATTAGCTTTCAGGTGTATGAAAAGCATCATCAAACAATTCTCAAAATCTTACAATGTGAGGAATCAACTTTGGTTCTCTCTAAATTGACTGAGCCCCTCACCATACAGTAAAAAGTTATCCAGCATGTCTTTTTAAGATTGTTTGTACTATTCTTATGATTCATACCTGCCTACTGGTACTTATAGCTGCCAATTCTGTCAGTAGATAACTGTGCGACTGCAGGCCAAATGGTGAATTGTGAATTGATTTCCTTGTCTTTCCAGGAACACATACCTTTGTTCATTCATCACAACAGCTCAGGACAACTTATCAAAATAAAACAAGAACTAATTGCTCAGATACTAGACCCTACTTTTTATATATTCACTTAATGGATTGATATGGTACATGCAAATGGTATCATATCAAAATGAACTAAAATCTCTGAGGAATTGTTCCAGCATCTTGATCTATGCAATGGAAGAATTAAAGCAGCTCTGTTACTGTTAGCAAGTGTAACTAATAAAGTGGCCAGTAAAGTTATGCCAACACATTGACCTGTAGCAGCCGGCCTTGTACACTGAACTTATGAATCTCCCCCAACAATGGTAAGTCTTTTCCAAACTCACAAACACACTGAGGCTTGTCGTGCATCAGTCACTCAGCCAATACCCAGTTTCCCAGTTATTTGACAGAGCGCTCTTCAACTGGGGGCGCACAAAAATTTGCAGAACAAGAACAGAATGAGGTGCTGCAAATGGTTTACAAGCTGGCCTCGGGCGGAACATGGTGATGGAGAAGGTTGCAATACAGGTCCGTCCCACTGAAACTTTTACAGCCCGTCTGGATGGAAATGTTTTCATAAGCGTATCAAATTCATCAAGGGACTATTTTATGGGGGGGTCGTAAAACAAAGTGTGAAAAATACATTGCCACAGGCCAGAGAGGGTTTAACTTCCAATGTTCCTGGTGTGACCAGGAACTGAGCTTGAGCATCTCTCAGCAGAATATGTTATTTCTCTCCAGAGTAATTTCACGGTCAACATGGGCAGAGTTGCAATACTTCGGATGCTCATAACACAGGTGGGATGGCAGTTCAAGGCAGCATCATAACTATTGATGTGTAATTGTACACAGTCACAGAGGACAACATCAACCTATCTGGAACAACAGACTCAACTAGTTCCTTATTGAATAAAGCAGCTTACTGTCATACCAGTTGATTACAATGCAATAAAAAATACCTGCTTGGAAAAACATATTAAAAAAAACACCTTGACCTACTGTGCGACTGAGAGGACAGGACAGGACTCACTTCTGAGTTTCAGATGAAGTGGTTAAGTCTTGATAAAGGTGCTGGAGTTTTTATTTTTTTTTTTTCTTAGATGTCCCCCTGATGGACAGGCCAGACGCTATAAGATGACCGTCTGGATAATATCTTAGATAAGAGTGTGGCTGCAGGGGTCAGATGAAGACACAGAAGACGGGAAGAACAGAGTGAGAGAGATGAGGAGCTGCAAATGAATGCAGAAGCTGTAGAACACCTTGACAGGCAGATATCTTGCTATGCACGGGATTCACCTCGGGGGACGTCTGGCTAATTTCCAATGAAAACAGCAGACTAGCCAGGCAGGAGGCAGAAGGAGGAGGTAACACAGAACAGTGAAGAGGTAAACTATTTTCAGTTTGGAGACAAATCTAGTCACTTCTGTTGTCTGTATTTGCTAGAGAAAATTTGCTGGGAATAAGTAATGGTAAAACAGGAAAATTGATCCAGGTTCTTGATTCTTGAGTTCTGATAATGGCATATGATTCTTTTAAAATCACTTTTCCATAAGGGGGGCTCGTTAGCATATTTATTGGGGTGCCACTGCTCCACTGTACGTCATCTCTCTGCATTTCTTAATCTGAGCCCCAACAAATAGAAACAATCTTATTGCAATTACATTATCACTTACATTCACTTTTTTTTCTCACATGCAGCTTCAGCTTACATTCCAAACGGCAGTGAGGTAAACGCGGAATAGCAAACAAGTTTTCTTCTGGTCTCGTCCCCATAAAGGGAAATATGGTCCCTTTGGTCTCCAGACACCCTTGATATGCAGCCGCTGCAAATTAGCCAAAAGGCTGCAAATGCGAAATGACTTGATATTCTAATCATCTGCATGATATCACAGCACAAAGAAAAGGGAACAGTCATCTGTATTGCCTTGATTAGTGAAGAGCGCAGGCAGAAGAACGCCATTGTCTGTGTCAACTAGAAACACTCATTTTCCTGCAAGAGGCCTCTGTCTAATAGAGGTGCCCAGGAGAAAATGTGTGCAAATACTCCAGCTGGAACAGAAAGGCTGCCTCATCAACAGTGGTGGAACCTATTTGGAGGTAGTGGAAAGAAGGAAGGAAGAAAAGAAATAAAGAAAGAAGGGAAGAAATAGAAAAGGAAGGAAGGAAGGAGAGAAAATAGGTAAAAGAGTGAAAACAGAGGTTGCTCCTAGAAAGGTCAGGCTGATTGTCTCTGCCCAAATATGCTGGCCTTTTCAAAATTAACTTGGCAAAGGCGATATTTTCCACAAAGGCGGCATCATGAATCAAAGAAGCGTCTATAGTTCATCCCTGAAAGCAAAGCAACTTGCCTCCCTGTGAGCTCCACTCTTCCTACTGATGGCCCACCCTCCCATATAGCACTGACATCTCCAGTAATTATGTAATTAACACCATGGCAGGCCTGATTTCAGAGAAAGTACATTATAATTGCATTTGGTCGTTCATTAGTTTGGCTAAACATTTGATACACTGTGCGCAAGTGTGGCAGGGGGCCAAAGGCTGCTTGTTTTTTTGGAACGCAATTGCTGTGTCAATGTCTTGATTGGTTCCTGCTTGATACCGCTGACAGTACAGGTTTTTTTAATTCACCAATAATTACCCTCACTCCCTGATACAATAAAAAAGTCACTGGTCTCAGCTAAGATAAACCAATTGGCTGCACTCCTTTTGTCCCTTGCCTCATGGTCTGTTTTCTAGCGTGGATAATGTCCAGGACTGAAGCTAATGTTAGAAACGAAGAAAGAAATAAAAATATTAAAGCAGACAGTTCAGCGGTTACTTTTTTTTTAATACACAAGTACGACTGTGAATAATTTGTAATGAAAGAAAATCAAAAGCTAGTTCTACAGTATGTGGATTTAACTGTATGAAAAGCTTCACATGGTTCCGGCCTTTTTGTTTGACTGGAAGTAAAATATCTGTAAGTTTCAACCTTTAAAAAGTTGCTGCACAAAATCACTTTCTCACTGCTGAGAGTCGCACAATTAAAAGGAAATTTGTCCCAATTTGCTAACCTGTAATGAGATACTTTCCGTGTGATTAGTGGATCACACCATTATGATGTTACTCTCCAGTTAGGCAGACAGACAACTGGGTCCCAGTAACACCATATTCGTCCCTGTCCCTGTGATGATTTCTTCAATTAAGCCTTCCTGGCAGAGGAGGCCAAATGCTTAACTAGGCAGAATTGGAGCTGCCACTAGCTAGAGGTAGCAATGGGCTCCACTTCAACAGCTCATTCATCAGGCCCTGTGCTACCACTGGGCCACCTGTTCTGACACCATGCAGGGTTGGAGGCATTTGCATTCTGCTCTGACCGCCTTCTTTCGCCCTCCTCACTTTCTCTCTTTCTCTCCTTTTCTCTCTGTACAAGTTCTAAAGTTTCTCAGTGGCAAGCCTGGCAGATAATTGAATACCGGGGTTTGATTTAGTTTGAAATCAGTTTGGGAAGGGGCTTTTCATTCATTATGCACCTTTGCTTTGGCACTACGTCTAAAATCCCTCAAACTCTGGCATGGGCCTCTGACGTCGTCAATTCAAAGTGAAATTAAGCAGTTTAGAATTGTATTGACAGGCGAGCAGGATGGGCCATGTTGTGGAGGGGTGTGTGGGGACTTTTTGTTTCCTCCCCGTTCTTGGGGTGTCTCTCTCCTTTGTGCTCTTTGTCACCACCAGGTGTTGCTGTGAAATAAGGAGAGAGGTGTCGACAGGAGGCAGCCATGCACATAGCTTGACATTTTAGCCATCTCCCTGCAGAGACATAAGGCTATTGTGTGGGTGGATGTGCATATTCCCAGATGTATAACAATTTGCTCTGTGAGCATCCACATGGGAATATGCGCAGGCCTGTATTTCAAGTTTGAATATCAAGTCAACGTTTGCCCACAATTTTTCCTGTATTTCTGCCTTTGATTGTTCCACATTCAATATGAAAATATGCTGAAAGCTCAATTTTGTTCTTCTTTAGATAAATAGGAAAAAATATACCACAACCATAATAGGTATAATTTCTCCCTTAAATTGAAAGGGAGAGGTAAATGTACATAGCTTCAAAATTTAAGAATAAATTATCATGAGTTGAGGCTTTTCCCCAAATTGCAAGAAATACTGTAACTTGGTTTACAGTTAATTTGTTGCAACCACAGACTTCAAAATAATTGATTGGGATTGTATGTGGCAGACAAACAAAAAGTGACACAAGTGTAAAGAAGGAAGAAATTACTGAGTTTTCTGAATCTCAACAATGTGGTGTGAATTGTTCTTAGCATTACCTTCCCCAACAAACTTGAACGAAATGGCTGGATTCCCTCATCAGCAGTCTTGTCAGGTCTGCAGAGGACTGGTAGTGAGCTATTTGATCCAGGTGGTGGTGGTGGTATTATTGTGAACTGGACATGGGCACATCTTACCTAATAGACATCATTCTAGCTGACCATATGTTAGGATCACTCGTCACAAATTTTAAAACAGGACTTTTCTAGTGTCCTGTTTTAACTAGTGGTCTATTTGCCAAATCTGTCAGTTTAGGTGATCAGCAATTATGATAATTTTACAGTATATTTATACTTTCAATTTCCACAGATTGTCATAACAGAAACTGTAAGATGTACAACCTAATCCTGGTTTAAACTTCAAAACCTTACTGTCTGGTATGTACCTGGTTTACAGCTGGGCTCCGTCTCTTAACAAGTGACATATAATGGCATAAAGTTGTCAGTGCAAGTGTACTGCAGAAAGGGGGTTTAATACAAATGAATGCCACACCTTTATTATCAGTAAGTAAAAAATCTGTACGTTGTTGTAAATTCTTAAAGCAGACATCGATCTCTGGCAGTCATCTCCAACTCACGAACTGCAGCCTAAAGTGAACTTCAGCTCAATGTGATTGAAATAGTTGACTTGGTCAGTCAAAAAACTTTTTCCTTTAAAAAAGTCTTTTCTTCTTTTTTTTTTTTACTTTAGCTTACCATTTTGGATTGCTGTCCTATTGAATGATGAAATGCATTTAATGTATTTTATTTCCTTTTAGCTGGATATGTAAACACAGCCCATACAGTCCCACATCCACTCTCCATTTGAAGAAAACTCATCAATAACTGCTGGTTTTCCAGTATCAATGCATTTGCAGCCAAACACACCCAGGCCGTAACAAAACCTCTCACACATATAACGGATGAGCTTACCGCAGACTTCCCCATCGTGTGGAAAGAGAACGATTTTTCTTTTAGCCAACCGAAACCTCTGTTCCATAACACAACACAAACATGACAATAACATAGTTGGCGATAATGCCAAGAATTTTCATTTCACTCTTTCACAAAAACAGCTTCTAAATCAATTCTGAGCTCTTTCAGGAAAAAAATGATAATTTGCCAAAAGAAAAGCACGAGTAGAGTATTTAACTTCACAGCAAAGTTTGTGAACACATGCAGCTCACCTCATGTTTTTCTCACTCTTCCTCAAACGTTAGCTCCCTTATTTTGCCTGATTCTTGACTCATTGTCATCTGGATAACTTGAGGCTGTGGTAGATAGCTGAAGCCCCTGGATATGATAATCCGTGGGCTGCTCTGACCTTGGGAGAATGTGTTTGCGATGTGTCAGACCCCCTAATTCATCAGGGACAGGCCATTAGCTAACTATCCAGGCACACAAACACACAATGGAACAGGAAGGAAAGTTCTTGGGGAAACAGCAGTGCCCCTCGTTCCTGAGACATCATTAGTTACTGCCTTTCAAAACTGCTGAATTGGGACACTTACCTGACTTGCCCCATTTTTTGCACCATAAGAGCTAAGATGTTGATGAATGAATGCATGGAACTGTCACTGGCAGGAACTGGGGAGAATAGGGTTAAGGATGTATTGCAGCTAAACTCTGGAAAAGATATAAACAAAGGATTTTGCTGTATATATTCTGTTTACCTTCCAGATTTACTTCAATTAACAAATGATTAATTTAGAGCATCCAAACATTTTCAATCCCATTGCGTTGCAAATGAAGGACAGGGTATGTAAATTGAGTATTTTCAAACAATTTCAAAGATGGTAAGGGGCTGCCTCATGAGGTCACTGGTTGGTAACAGCCTCATATATCTAGATGCCAAGTGAGATGGAATGGTAATTACTCCTGTGCATCTCTGTGCACAGACACAGCCTCTATCTTGTAAGCAGCAATGATTGACAGCCTCAATAAGAGACTTGCACCGCACCCCCTGCCCTCCGCCTACATGCCCCTGTGACAAGTGGTCAAACCCATTGTCTGGTGCCCCCCAGGCGGGGCATGGGTGACATCCCCCCTCTGATAATCCTGCCCATCACATCCATCATGCCACCCTGGTCACCCCACGAGAGGGCACAACTGAGGGAATCTAATCAGGCAGTCTAATTGCAGAGCAGGGGTAGCCAATACCAGACCTGAGAGGCTGGCTCTGCCTGGGCAGGCTCAGAGGACGTCAATAACACTCAGCGGGTGTCGATTCATCAAACCTGCTTAATGTCATTAGCCCTGAGAGGCTCGCTTTCCCCCACCGCACCACATCCCCACCTACCACCATCACCCTCCCAAACCTCAATCTTATTCATTCATGCATCAAAGTTTCTCTGACTCGCCTCCTCTTCTTGTTGCTACATCTATTCATCACTTGGTCACATTAGTTTTTCCCCTACCTCCTATTATACGCGATATGTTTACCCTGCTTAATAAATTTGAAACTTGCTTTAAAAAATATACATCTGTCTTTCTGTGTTTGGGTAGTTGGGGTGTGAATGCATTTCACGTCTCTGTTTCATTACAAAACTTCCTGACTTTCTAAGTTCCACCTTGATTTGGTTTTGCTCTTCTGCCCCAACATATTTCCCCTCCTGCTCTCCAACAACACGTGGCTTATATTCCAGCTGTTTATTAAACAATGCCAGAGCCTTCTAGGAGCAGGTGATGCAGTCAATTACTCCACAATTACCTGGGTAATTATGCAAAGGAGGAGAGAGAAGAGTGGCGTCAAAGAGATGAAGAGAACTTTGGCAGCGGTGTATTGGCTAGGCTGGCTGTGGTTCGGGGCCCAGAATGGAAAGAGATTGAGACCTTGAAATGACAGTGCCAGAAGCAATGCACCTATAAAGGACGACGCGTGGTTTTCCATGCCGACAACATATATCTGTGCCAAATTAACATCCAAGAACACGGGTTCGAAGAGTCAGTTTCTGACTCGGTACATTGACATTTTGATGTTTGTGTCTACGAAGAATTTCAAAGTACATTTGTAAGTCAGCTTTTCATGTGTCTCAGACCATAGAAAAAAGAGCATTTCAACTATTATGAATAAGAGTGTTTGAAAATCGAAGCACACACCATCATTTTGCAGCTTGCAGAACCACATTTAGAAGCAAAAATGGAAGTAATCTTTTTTTGTTTTAATTTTGTAGTTTAATTTGCATAATCACCTTCTTATAAAGGAATTTTGATTAATCTTTGTAAAAAATTGCTTCAGCTCACTGAGTTCTTTGTAATAATGTATTCCCAGCTTTCTTGACATCAGTCAGACTGAAGTCTGTACTTTGTAGATTTGCTGCTATGTTTACAATCATTGTCCTTTTATAAGACCAATTCCTGCCAAGCTTTAGCCGTTGGACATATCGTTTCATGTTTCACCCAGGCATACGGTCATCTGCAGAGGAACCTTTTAGCAACCTTTCCAAGCAAGCTGTCGTACATGGACTGGCTATCAGTGTTAATGTACACCAAGATTTTTAAAGGTTACCGTTACAAACTGCTAAAACCTCCAGTCATGAAGAGTTCAGCAGCTATCTGTTGATGCACACTGCAGATCAAACAGCTGAGGGAAGGCTACTACATCTTTCTCCACCTTACAAGACGTCTGAAAATATTTCCAGTTTTGAAAACAGAGTCAGAGTGTGGAAACTAATGGACCACTACCCATCTCTCTTATGAACACTTTTTTTAAAATAGTAACACTCTTGCTAACATTAAAGGGTTAGCAAGAGCACACTTTTGAAAGTAGTCAGCTGGAGGCTGGCTATCTGAGAAGACGAATACAAATAAAAATAGATGAAATCTCATATTGTTTACAAACAATACTTGCTATGTCATAAATATCAACATCTATGTTATAATGCTTTCTAATTATGTAAAATCTGAAATATAACACTTGTGATTTTTTTTTTAAATTTCATTGTTTAGTGGATCTACAGTCCTGGTAAAATTTGCAGCTGTCTTCACTGTTTTCTGCTTGTGAATAGTAATGCAGCATAATAACGACCGTTTGTTGTTTGTTAATGGACATAAAACTCTTTCCTGGTTAATGGATATAAATATTTGTTTCTTCATCAACAAAGAAGTCTTTTACATTGGCACGCACCCCTGCAAGTTCCAGATCAAGAAATTTCCCATGAGCTCATTTCAAAGTTAACAGTAGTCTAGTCTTCTGAAACACAGGCGCCTATAACCCAAGAGGCAAGACAGCAGGTCCAGGTGTCAAGTAATTTCTGTAGAAGTACACAGAGATTTGAAAAGACAGAGGAGGAAAACAATCTGAACAAATAATAAAGGTTAAATAAGAGTTGGCAAGAAAATCAGTAGAGAGTTGCACATTGCATGTGTCGTCTTTAGAGCAGAATCCGATTGAATAAGTGGAGCGGCTTATTCTGTTGTTTTGCTTTAAAGATCCTTGTTAACGCACATAAAGAGGAGTCAGAGTTGGTAGCATGCACATTCTCTTTCTCTCTAAGAATACTCACTGCTGCTAACAACCAGTGCTGCTCTGCAATCATCCGTGTGGACTGTTTTACACATTGACAGTGAAGCTCTTGTCAAGTGGGCCTGGCAAGCATATCTTGGGGTAAATTGAAGCATACAGTGGCTACTCTGAAACAAAATGAGTCAGATGGGAGAAGAGGGTCTAGCATATTTCCTGCCACGAGTATTTTGTGCACTTGGACTGAAGATATTTTTCACTGGCAGGGTGAATACTAAATTGCTCTGTGTCAGCTCATCCCTTAAGGAGTATTGTTGGTGGGTATACGGCTTGCCCACACATGGTTTCTCCAAATAGCCTCAAGCCAGTAAAGCCATCTTAACTCTCTCCAGGCATCTCAATGTGTTGCTGAGGCTGAATTTTTTCTTTCCCTTAGTTAAGACTCTTTAAATTGATAATTCCGTGAAATATTTGTCTTCATGTTTCTGATCAAATTCTAAACCCCTAGGACATCTGCAGGTAGAGAGCACTGTATGATTCAAAACTATATGTCAAAGATGGAAGCAAAACAAAATGGGGTTGTTTTTCTTCCCTTTATTTTTGGTTCAACTCACTACGAATAGTTTATGTCTCAGAAGTAGGTGGTCACATGACCGTTATGTGTTAGTGAAGATGGGCATGAGGGAATAACGTCACAGCTCTGTATCTTAAATCTGTGGGATTAGGCTCCATTAAACATGGAGCACTGCCAAAGCTTTATCTCTGGATTTTCACTCTGAGACAAAGGAGAGAGTGCAAGGGGGAGGGGACTGGGAGTGAGAAATAGCAATGGAATGTCCTTCACCTTTATCGACCAAATTATATAAAAAAGGAGGGATGAGGAAAAATTGCTTGCCTGGTCAACAGTACAATGGTGTGTAGCACTCGTGAATAAAATGCCAAAACGTTTAAAATCCAGGCAGGGATGCTTAATGCTGGTCACTGCCTCTACAGCCATGTCTAGGACACACCTGTTCATATTTCCTTGGCATACCGGCCATTTCAAAAGTAATGACCACTGTTGATTATCTTCACCTCTTTCTCTGAAAGAAAAACCCTCTTGCTTTTTCTTTGTTATGCATATTGATATATTTAATTAAAAAGATGATACTTACTGTATCTTAAGACACCGGTAATGCATCAAGCAGCAAAGACTTCTCGGAGCTGGAGGACTTTATCTGTGTCTACCTTCGTTTTCACTCAGAGAAATGACCTACAGCCTCCCTATAACTAGAGCCAGAATAAGGTGAGCATGCTGGGAGTCAGGGTGGTCCAGTGATGAACACCCTCAGTGTCCTCCCCCCCCCCACCACCTTCATCCTCTTCCTCTCTCCCTCGCTCCTCTCTCTCCTCTGGGCAGTTATCGATCGGATCTGCTCCTCTCTCAACTGGAGCCATGATTCATGTTGTTCCGACCGGTCTTCACTCACCACACACAGACACAGCTCAGTCATGCTCTTTCGTATCTATGTGTCCATCTGTCTCTGCCTGCTCTCCCACTCTCTGCCCTCAGGCAAGTCAACCTGCTGTCCATATATAAGGCCACCATGGCCTGGTTTGCTCTTGAAAGTTCTGTCCTGTTTTGTTTTTATTTTGTTTTTATTAACTCTCTGAATATGCTTATATTGTCTGTTTTTATCTTAAAGGGTAAATGTCATGTTGGATCACCAAAGAACCCCTAAAGTTCAAAAGTGTAAAATGTGTATATAAATCTTAATTTGGCTTTCTATTTTTTTCTCAAACTATATACCACATTAATATAATAATTTGAAAACATTTTTTGGTGGCAAAAATTGATTAACTAATCTTCTCTAGCCCTCCCATGGTCTTGACACAATGCTCACGAGAAGCATCGTGGATTTTACAGTCGGGTTGTCCTGTCAGATCGTCAGTTCCCAGAACCGCAGTCCAAAAAAAAAAAAAAATTGTAAAAGCACACACGCAGAATCAGTGCGATCCTGCTGGACCGCGTAAAGGTTAAAAAGCTTGTAGCGTCCAAATGACCCCGTCTGTTAACAGGAAGGGTTAAACACTATATTTGGATGGCGGGACACCACCTTAATGGATTATCAAATATGTTTTATGCATGTGTCACCACTTAAAAAGGAGTAGCCAGCAAAGATTGTCTATGTAGGAAACAACTGAAGACATATGTCTTCTCAGTCTCTCTCTTACTTTTCCCCCCAAGATTTTGAGGCATTAAGACTCTTCGATTTAAGGGAAGGCACAACTCAAACTTGACAGAGGAGGACCCAAGACAGTTCATCCCAGAGCTACAGCTGATAGCTCGAGCGATGATTAAACAGTGAGCTGCTCTCTGTGACCAAGAAGTGTCTCAGATCAGAAATTGCTTTCTTACTGCTTATGTTCTTTCTGTGTCAGGACAGCAGGTCTGACAATGTCCACAGATCTCATGGAATCAATAATCATTTTCTCTAAATGACTTTCCTGCATGTTTAACAACAATAATTATCTCAAGCTGAAACTCGTTTTTTTTTTCTTAATTTTTCAGTGAAATGAATGAGAGCTTCTGATTTTACGTCCGTATTTCCACTTCTCTCTGATCCACCATGTTAAACATTAACTTGTAGTGACTTTTATGGCCTAACAACACATTGGTGAGCTGCAGAAGGACATGTAGAGTTTGACATTGGCGTGACAGACTGGTCTCAGAGCGATGTTTTCATAGCTGTCACTGTAGTGTAGTTAAACTTTTCCAGTGAAATTAAGACTGATTTTCTATTGAGACTTACACGTTACCTTATAGCTTCCTGATATAAAGTAGGCAATTCTAGTCAGTTATTTAATTAATGAGGAAAAAATCTCCCTGGGATAAAAGATCTCTTTTACAAGAGTGTTGTGACAATTAACACAGTACAATATTTATAATATTTTGATAAATGTTATGATGCACAAAAACATATTATTTTGAATAATAATTACAAGCTAAACAAGCCAAGTTTAAATCCGTTTGTGGGGTGCTGGTTAATTAGCTGCTTTTGAACTGCTGCTCTCAGACCACAATTTCTTTCTTCTTCTCAATGTATAGTAAGTCATTAAACTTTAACTTTATTAACTAAAATGCAAGCTGGAGGCTTTGGAATCCTTTCTGGTGTCTTGGTGAACATTGTATTATGAATTGATAGCTGAATTTGGTGCATCACTCTTCAGGCGCACCAGAACCAAATGTGGAGAAGCAGCATTCAGCTCCTATGCAGCACAAATCTGGAATAAACTTCCAGAAAACTGTAGAACAGCTGAAACAGAGTGCCTTTAAACCCACAGGTGTAGAGCTGCTTTGGAGACTTTATACATGAAAAATTAGTCAACAATCTGATGTGTAACGATGGCACTTGACAAAATGTAATGCTTCACTTGCTTACTGTGCATTATGTAACTTTGTATTTTTATGTTAATGATGTAAAATACTTTGAAATGCATTATTGCTTAAATAAAATTTGATTGATTTAGTGTTTGTTTTGCATCTTTTCCATGTTTTCTAATATATTTCTTAATTTCAAAACTACAAATGAGTGTAATTAGTGTTTACAACATACCACTTTGTAAGTTGTAAACAATAAGATATCTAGACCCTTCATTATAAAGTCTCATTCGGTTAAATACATAAGTGCATTTCCCATGCGGCTGCTTTTACAAATACCAAGTTAAATCACAATCATGTTACAAAAGATTTGAACAATGACAGATTTGAATTTTTATGTAGGTGATGTAGTATTTTAAAAATATACATTGTTTTTTCATCTCTCAAAGTGTGCCAATTGTTGCAATGTTGAACATGGATTCTTCTTTTTAAAATAAATATAAAAAAAACAAAAACAAAACAGAGAAAAAGAGAGCAAGCGAGAGAGAAACAGAGATATGTTTAGGCCTTGCAGCAGCAGAAGGACATAAAAGCCTAGCTTCAGCCAAGGCCCCTTCTCCAATGTGTAGAAATTAATTGAGTGAAAAAAATCTGCTGTTTAAGGTTGAAGTGGGTTATGGGAGGCAGTGTAACAATTGTTTTCTGTTTGCCAGGGGCTATATATCGTTCATTCCGGCTTTCTCTCTTCTCTCCGCTCAGCACTCTCCTCTCCCTCTCCACTCTCCCACCTCCCTCTCCATCCATCCACCTTCTAAGCCTCTCTTGCTCTCTTCTTTCTTTTTCATCAGTCCTCTATTTTCTACCTTCTCCAGTCTTTTTATTTATTTTACTTTATCTTCTCATTTTCATCTATTACATAGCAGATGACTTTGGTGTCCTCAAAAGTAATTTTCCAGTAATAACTGCTTGTATTTCAAAAATGGGCTTTTGGCTAAATCTGCTTATATGTATATTTAGTGTGACAATTCATTCACATGTGTTGCATGACTTCATATAATGGCTTTTTACCATTTTAGTCATAAAAGTGTGTCAGAGAGCAAGAGAAAGCACATGCGTTTGTTACATTTCTACATGGCTACATCGTTATGTAGCGACAGGGGACCAGTGTCAACATGTAGCGCTAAGCTATCTTAGCAAACCCCTTGGGCTTAGACGAATGACTTGTTTTCTCTTCATATTTAAATGTGCATCAGAAGGTCTCCTGGTGCCTTCCATTTCAACCACAAAAACAACAAAGGTTAAACACATCCATTGATTAACATCAACAGAACATGTTAAATGCAAGACAAAAAGGGGACATCTACGATAAAAACACAAACATATCCCTCTCTTCACTGTAGAAACAGCATTAAAGAAGCTGAAGGACCCTGTAGCATGATCAATGCAACTAGAGCACACTAATAAAGTGCTGTCTTTGTTTACTATCTGTTTAAGTATTTTCGCTGTAGCCTGAAGCAAAGGAGTTTAAACCTGTTTCCTGTGTTAAACTCGTCTTCGCCACCCTTTTCTGAAAATATCAAACCTTGCAATATCACTATGAGGAAAGCAGAGTTGCTCAGCCTGCATAAGTCTATACAAACACTTCCCCATTCTCTTTGAACTTTGCAGTTCAACTCATTATACCTACTTTGAAGAGTGGATGTTTGAGCTTTGGGTAAATTTTGATTTTGTCGTTATTAAATGCAACACGGCAGCAAATTACATCTAAACTACTGTTTTTCTGGTTAATATTGCATGGGCTGAAATGCAGTAGCCAGCAGAAAAAGAACAGCTTATAATAAAGAAATATACATGTGGCCGATGTGAGAGATGCTTCTGTGTAGCAAATTGATCTCACTGCAAACGTCAACAGAGAAATATATATATACATATATATTTTTTTTCTTTTTGCCGATAAAGCAGAAAAGCTGTTTTGGAAAAGCAAGACTGCACAGGCATTTAGAATAAAAGGGCAATATTATCTCTTGACTCTACACTTAAAAATCTATGCCTCCTTTGCTCCCCTGTAGCTTCTATCTTCCACTCCAAATCAGAAATATGTATAAGGAATCAACTATGAAAAGAAGATAAATAAGTTTTTCCAAGGCTGTGCAGTAAATGCAGCTCATAATAAATATAACTCCCTTCAACTTTATTAGGATTCCTGGTAAAGCCGTGTAAAAAGCCTTTAAGATGTCTTTACCATGCATGAGTCTAATATCAGACAAAACAGCTTAGACAAACCTTATTAAGTAGATTAGAGAAGCCATGTAAAAATTCTGGTTTTGCAAAAAAGAACATTTTCAACTTACAGTTTATTTTCTTAGTTTCTGGTTAGTATTATATGGTTTCCTGAGATTAAACTATAAGGTCACACAGAGATCCATTTGCTTAGCCACTTCAAAATTGAAAAGTCAGCAACATGAAATTCAGGTATTCATCTTCAAACATTATTATAACTTCTTGTTTTGTTGTTATTGTTGTAAAGCACTTTGGTGCAGCCCCTGTTGTCTATAAAAGTCCTTTCTACATAAACTAATGTACATTTTGAAAAGGCAACAAGAAAAAAAGGTTTTTGACATTCTTTACTCCAGTCAGAGAGCACTAATAAAAAAAGTTTAAAACAATTAAAACTGTGATAGAAAAGTCAATAGAAACCTCATCTTTATTCTGGAGCCACTCACAGTTAGGAGGATAAATAAAGGAGGTTAAAAGTCAAAGCTTAACCCTAAAAGCAACACATATCTACTGTTAAGTACAATGGAAGATCTGTGATGCTGTACACTTTTTTTTCTCTCCCAAAAGCCTTGAAAATGTTGTTAAAGTGGGTAAAAGAATGAACTCTGTGAAATAACAGAATATTGTGGACACAAATCTGGTGGAACTGGCACCACTGAGATCCGGTCAGCACTTTATCTTTCAACAAGACCATGACCTAAGGTTTTGGACTTGAGAAATTAGGCAACAGGCACAAAATTAACTTTTTTTTATTGGCTTTCTGAAACTTTCTCCACCCTGAATAAAAGTACTCTAAAAAATTAAGGCTAGGTTTTTGAAATGAAAAAGGTCTCAAATTATGCTAAAGATACCCTATAAATTTAGAGCTTTCACATCAGTTTAGCTTGCTGGTATCAGATGGGAGAAAGGTCCTATACATTTTCATAGGGAAAACAAATCTTGTTCATAAATATACAGGATCTAGAACTCAAACACTAATAAAAAAATATTGAGCATAATTGTTGTTATCAATCAAAGAAGTTCTTCTTGCCATAGCAACATCCTGAAGTTACTAAATCACTGAACTAGCTTCCTGTTTGCCAAATAATTGATATACAAATTCTGCTACAAGTTTATAAAATACTAAATGAACTTGGTCCGAAACAAATTTAGCTTGTCAAGTGTGAGCCATAGAGACTTCTTGCTCCTGGTTACCAAGGTAAGAACTGAACCAGGTGAGGCAGCATTTAGCTTTTATCCTCCTGTGCTCTGGAACAAACTCCCTGAATGCCTGAGATGTGCAGAAACTGTCGACTCCTTTAAATCAGGACTGAAAACATTTGAGTAAAAACAGATTTGGTCCAAGCATCTAACCAATTAGCTGTTTTAACCATTTGTTTCTTTTATGCCTTTATTGTCTGCTTATTTCATTCAATTCTTGGTTATTTTCTGTCTGTCTTTGCTTTGATGTCTTGTAGATATCTTGTAGATGTCTTGTGTATAAATGGTGATGTACATAAATAAAACCGTCTTGCCTAGATAACATTTAGGAAATTCTGTTATGGCTTTTGGTCGAAAATTATAAGTGTCTCCTATCTGGTGACCCCGTACAAAACCTTCAGGAGGCACCGCTGCTTCAAAGGAAATATGGAAAAAAAAAAAATCAGACAGAGGTAAGAAATGCATTAAGAAAAAAAATAGATAAAGAAGCCAGATAAAAACAGAGTTTTAGTGAAGATGTGCCCAGAAGATGTAAGTATGAGCCATTTTATGCAATTTTGTAAGCCTTGCTTTGATTTCAGCCGGGAGTCAGATATCAGCTGACCCCATGGTACTGGCCTCTAGGCGGGAAACCCCAGAAATGTATGCAGCAGCCAAAAGCTGGCTTTAGATCATTAAACACACATTTTACAAAGAACTGTAAGAGGGGTGAGAGCCTGAGCGATGCTGAACCGACCTGACTTTCTTTGAAGTCCTACCTCCAAATTCATGTGGATCAACAGCGCCCAAGAATGAGCTGAAGACTACACCAGAGCGGGCTTTCGGTGCATAACGCTGAATGCTGTCAAATTTGGCACGGCTATTTCTAGTGGAATGTGAATATCTGAGGAGAGCTCTGGCCTCGCTCTGTGAAATAGCAAAGGGCAAAAGACTTGGTGAAAGGTGCTCATTAGCATAAAACTCAGGCCCTGTTTTGCCCAGGGGTTTGTGTTTAGCTAATGAGACCAAACAAAAGCCGAATTCGCACTCGGGAGCAAACCATCGAGTCACGAAAAGTCTGCTTGCAGCCCACAACAGTTTTGTTTTGTTCACTCTTCCTACAAACCTCTTGTCCTGACTTTTTGTGTATCGGGCTTTAGCTCTGCTTTGATATCCCCACAGGGGGTTTCATATATTAAACTTTGTTGATTCGGTGCGCAAAACATTAAGGATGATGAGAAGAATCTCTGTTTCTTCGAGTCGTTATATGTCATCCTGTGACCCATTATTCTTTTAAACTTCAATATTTCTATACACCCGGAAGGGATGCACGCATAGACGCTGCTATGGAACGCCTCAATTAAGCACAGCTTATAAATGAGAGGCAAAGTCCTCAAGTTCTGGAACAAAGTAAAATATTTTCCTGTCCGTTTCCTAGAGGACATCTTTTCCCTCACAGTACACACGGACCCCTGGAGAAATGCCTCAGCATGACAACACTCCATGAGGCAACAAGTGGTAAATTAAATTACCTCAGTTGCCTTTAATGCACAGTTTCTTGACGGGCTCTATACTCTGTCGCTACAGCAACCATTCTAAAATTAGCCTCTCAAAGTTGGCTGCTAGCTTGAAAGGGTGATAGCCAGGTCAGTATTAAAAGGCAAACCAAGGGTTTAACTGCTGCTGAGTGATTTGGCAATTGTAAGATGTAAGAGACAAAAACTAATTACTATGGGCTTAAAGAAAAAGCACGAGTAAAGTGGACGCTCCTGAGGATGAAAGTAAGCTGTTCATGTGGGACGGCTTTAGTTCAGTTGCTAATAACTACATAACAGCCCTCATTAAGGCCAGCCAGGGCAAGATCACTGCTTTCATCAACTTTTCAGAAAAAAAAACACACACACACAATAAGTAGAATGTGCAGAAACGTAAATTTCTTTTAAAAAAAGTGCTCCTAATAAATATCTCAAAATAACAGAAAATGCACCTGCTAATCTTCTCATTTACATTAAGTAGCCACTTCATTAGGTACCAGGTGGAACCCCATTTTTACCCTCAAATCTGCTTGGTAGCATTCAACAAGGTGTCTGAAATGTTTCTCAGATTTTATCTTGACATGATAGCTTCACAAAGTTGCTGCAGGTTTGTCGGCTGAACATCCCTGATGTAAATCCCTCCCTCCACTATATCCCAAGAGGGATTTGTTAGCTTGTCGCATCTAAACATAGCTTACATAGTACCAAGGGAGCAAAAATATCCCTCACACACACATTACACCATCAGCAACCAAGGCCGTCAAAACAACAATAGATTAATTGATGTTTTCACGTTATTTAAGCTGAATTGTGTCCATTCTCATCAACAGAAAAGATTTGTCCACATAACTCAGCCTAACTGGACATTTTTGATTATTTTGTTACCAATCTCTGCAAACCTGAGAGGCAGAAAATCCAGGTAGTGGAACAGTTTCTGAGATATCTATACCATCTCTCTACTAGATTACTAGACCACTAATAACTGTACCAAATTCATTCTGATCATTTGTTTGAAATTCAGCAAGTTATCGTCACCACATTAGAGTTGTCTTCATGTGTGAATTGAACAAGTATACCTGGAAAAAAGTAGGAAATAATGTATTTTTTTTAGGTTTCTGTAAGCTAAGCAGACTCAAAACAGCACTTTTTATATCTCTTTAATAAGCAAACATTTATCCGATTTATGTTTTCGCATCCACCTGAAAAATATGTAGTTGCGCCACTGGTGGATTTCTATTAGTTTCTGTGGAACTACCTTCCAAAAACTTTGAGTAGGACTCAAAGAAGAGCTTGCAGTTTAGTACTTCATCGGATCATTTTTATGGTAGAGTTTATTTAGGCAAGATTGTGTTTACTTCATATTAACTGCTGACCAGCAACCCCTGGGCTTTGAGAGCTTAAGGTTAGGGTTATAACCACGGCATCTGTGTTGACAATACTACCCTCAGGTTGGCTTTACTTCTCCCACAATCAGGTAATTCAAAAGTGAGGAGGTAGTTGCACATTTCCAGAAAAGAGAATGAAAAAAGGCTCTTAGAGAGGAGATGAAATGATGGAACAGGAATCAATTTGCCGTCTTTGCAGGCATTCAGCCGCCTGCGCTCCAGCAGACAGCATGTAAGGCTGAATAAAAATGTAGAATCTGAAGTTTTGTTGCTTTGATCATTGCCCATATTAGTGATTTGATCTTAATTTCACAGCTCACTTGGATCAGGGGCAGAAGGTGTCACTGCACTTACAGAAACTCGGGTGTGTGTAGTGGCATAAGTCTCTCATACACTCACAATCTGGTTTTATCAGCCACTGAATCTCTATAACAGAGCTACTAACTGAATGCACATACATACACCCGGGGCAAATCTATTTCACACATGCACGTCCAGTTTAATTATAAGTTACAGACACCACTCACCCATGCAGGTTTGAAATTGCAAAATGTTCTATTTCCCCACCAAAACTTTAAGCTAGCAGACAAAAATGGTGTGAAATTATCAAGTCAATCCTTTGAATCTAGACCAACATGTTTCCCTAAATAGTAAAGATCTGTAAGTGTTTGATTTCCGCAAAACAAAAGGCCGGACGGCTTAAACACAAAGGAACCAAGAGTTGAAGGTCATGTGATATTGAAAGCCAATGCGGTGGAGCATCCAATAGCATCCACTCCATTATAACATTAGCAACTAATGTTTTGACATTTGTCTTCATTATTATCAATGAACAGAGCCGATTGAGCCACCAGCATGCTCCATTAGCTTCCTTCATTGCACAGTTGCACAGTTGAAATCACACATTAGGGTGGATCCAACATAAAATGACAAGTTATCGGGCCTAAGGATGCACCAGCTGATTATTTACGTGGCGGAGGGGGAGCGAGGAGTTGGGTGAAAGGATAGCAGGGTGAAGCAGAGGCAGGAAGGGGAGTTAGGGAATTGGCAAAGCACTGTACTGGCATTAAGATCTGAGGAGCATGGAGGCACAGAGCAACACAGCACACCTTAAGAAGAGGAGCTCATTTCTATCGGTATAATTAGCCCGTGGTAATGAAATAAGTCAGAGGCACTGCCACCTTCACTTAAGAGAAAATCGATCCGTGTTTGAGGAAGTTTATTAAACCTTTGGAATAATGGGGAGAAAGGATAAAAGGGGTGGAGGATTGGAGGAGATGGTGGTTGAGTGTACATTAACAGATAATCAGCTAAGTACGGGTGGAAGCTTAACAAGAGGCAGAGTATAGATCTGTAGGAGAGGGTAAATGCATACAGTCTCTTTAATTTTAGGTATTTTGAACTACAGTATAAACACAGGGAGGATTATGGTAATATGCTAAAATATTCTGTCATTATGAGTCTTCTTACATTTTGTTTTTGCATCAATCTCCTTTGAGCCAAACTTTTGGCAATCATTTAAAGTGATTTTGAGAAGTAGGCTTTCTGAACTTCAGATTATTGGGGGAGTCTTAAATGCTTTCTCAAACATTTAATAAAGACTTAAATCCCACAGGCATAAAAAGTTAAAAAGAAAATGCATAAAAAGTTTCCTTAACTCAAGAGATGAACAAGTGCTTTGTCGACAACAAAATAAGAAAAAGGAAGTTTCAGATTAGGCCGTTAGGCACTTTGTTACCTGAAAAAGAGATAAAAGTTCTTTATTTTTGGATTTTGTAAATAAATACCAATGATAGTCTGACACAGACAAATGAGTACTATTCTGTTAGTTCCAACAAGAGGGTTCCTAAAGACTGAGCTATCAGAAATCTAAAGGATGTTGCATCTCCTAGGCCTTCGAATATATTTTTTTAAAGATGTGATTTTCAGATACTCTTGAAATTCAGTGCATACATTTTTCTTTCAAACTAATCATTCTTGATTTATTCTTTACTCATTGACTCTTTTTAAGTGCCACTGCAAAATATGTGGTCATGGTCAAGTAAAAGGGCTCAATTAAAAAGCGATGGGAAAAAAATAAATGTTGAAATCAAAATGAAAACTGAAAGTTTTGAAACTCCAACAATCACGAGCACTTTAAAAGATTAGAGGAACGACTGCCTGTAATGAAATGGGGGGTCATTTAAAACTCTGCACAACTTGAATTCACAGCGCCTTGAAGATGAATTCCTGGACTTCAGTGTTTTTCACATTTCAAGAACAAATGTCTAAATGAAGTATTTAATTAGGATTTTGTGAGAGATAATTGTGAAGTGGAAGAAAATTTAATTAGGTTTTTCCAAATTTGCATGAATAAAAATGTGAAAAATATACTTGTGTTTTTTATCTGCCTCTAAATGCCCCTAAATAAAATGCCAGTCAACCAAGTTGCCTAATTAGAGTCCTGAGTATTGCTAATGTCAGTAAAATAGAGTTATTCTGTGAAGGACCAAATGCTCATTACAAAACATTAGTGAACAAAGAGAAATAATCAAGACATATGAAGATAGCAGATAGATTTAAAGTGGGGAAATTTCCTAGAATATTATCTCAAGCTTTTAATATCTCATGGAGAACAGTTTAATTAATCATCCAAAAGGAAAAGAGTATGACACACTAACGTCATGGACGATCTATTAAAGAAAAGGAACCAAAAGTCCTGTTTGAAGTTTCCCACAAACCATGTATGAGACAAAGCAAACTGTTTGTTTTAAAACTAACACTCAGCACATGGTGTTGTCCAAATAATGCTGTGTTATGGTTTTGGGTAATAATTGATGAGATAATGAATTAAACCAATTACAACACAATCAAACCTGTAGGAGTCTGCAAAACACTTAAGGTTCACTGTTCACAAACACAGCAGCTTAAAACGACTCAGTTACACCGAAATGGTTAAAATATATTTAGGTATTAGAATTAAACTGTCAATTAAAATGAGAATGCTTTACAAGTTCTAAAAATACTGTTCACATTTTGTTCCATCTAAATGAGCAGGAGATATTTGGGGAAGAATATTAGCAAAGACTGTAGCCTTTGAATGTCATGTGGAAGTTAATTCAACAGGGTGTAGTCTAAACCACTTGATACTATTTAACAAGGAGATTTCTACACATAAAATATTTTAAATTACCTTAAAATCCGGATGAAATATACTGGCAGTGAAAAAAACTGGAAAAACATAAAAAGTACAAATATTTTTGAAAGGCACTGTAGGTGTGATGTCACTCTAAGAGACAACAGTCAATTAATAACACAAAGTGATAACTGGACCTACACTGAAGCAACAACTCTGTAAGTTGGACCTTTGCCAGGAACTGGTGAACAACTTGAACATCAGAAGCAGGGTGGCGAGATAACCACTGATGGACGTTTCTTCTCTGGTTCCCCAAATGCATGCTGGTTGATGTGAGTTCTGCTTGCTCATTTATCCAGCCGTCTGGCCAACTCACCTGGAGTGATGGGGGAGACGTCGGGAAGGCAGGCTGCTATTTCACGGCCTGTTAAGCGCTAATGCCGCAACATGCCCCGTGCTCCAATTTTAGGGAACAGGGAGCATTACCGCCCCAACTCAAGGTTCTGTCTGCGTGGACAGTGGACTCGGACAAACTCAGACGCAGGGCGCAGGGGGATATCAAAGAGGGAGATGCACATGGGGACAATAAAGGCACCGAGAAGTCCAGCAGATGAATTAAACGAAACAGAGAACGGGGGACGAAGAACACACAGAACAGTAAAAGGTGGACACTGTGGAGAGTGTGGGAAAGAGTGGGGCTTCGCGGTTTACACGGACTGCTGAGCCAGCACCGCATAGCAGAGAGGACAGCAGCACACACTGACATCTACTCCTGCTATGCAAGAACGCATCTGGTGGTCCCCAGAAGGCCCACGCCCCTATACTCACAGCCTTTCCCCCGCCAGAGCTACTGAACATCACTAGCCTGACCCATCCACAACACTTGTCCCCAATGTGCACTAAATCTGGCCCATGTAATAACCACAGAGCCTCTATTAAGCACTGGGTGGCTGGGGAATCAGAGCAGCAACAGCAAAGCATGAATGAACACCCTGAACAGGAAGGCAGGGTAAGGTATAACAGTTCTGTTTTTCCTCTGCTTTCAGAATATGTGAAATTCGTCTTGTGCAAAAAACCACAAAAACAAAAGGCCGGTTTTCAAAAAGAAGTCTAGTGTGGAAATTGATAGCTCTAAATCATCCGCCATCATATTCACAAAGCAGAGGGTAAAGGTCCAGTCATTTGTATTTGTTGACAGTGAACATGACTAAACATGATGCGTCACAGATTCTATCAGAGGTCAGTTTTCAGCAGTGATGGATCACCTCTCTTATCGCCATACTCTGTCAGTCTGAGGCCCGAGATGTTTAAGGACATGAGTCAGATCTTCACATGCTCCAAAAGGTGAATGTTCACACACACACACACCACACACACAGAAACATAGAGGCCAAAAAACTAAACCCAATTAATTAGTGACGTGTTTGTTTTCTTCTTTAAAGCTTGTTTCTCCACAAGTGGCTCTTAAATGAGACAGAGATGGTTTGTTGTCAAGAGGGAGTATGTGGGACAAGCTATCTAGTTTCATAAAGATTATTTTAGTAATCAAGGATTAATCAGATAAAAAGGTGCCACATGTTGCAGATTTTTCTTTTGACCACTTAAACTTTTTTAAATGCAGTGTTAGAAATACATTTAAATATGCAAATAAACAAACAGTTAAATTCCTTTTCTAAAATTAGAAAAAAAAAACAACATTTTACCTAAAATCCAACAACATTCCTTCAGTATAAATGATAAATGAAATAAATAAATACTTCTATCAACACGTAAAAAGCTCAGACCTTTCTGTTGGACATGACATCAATACAACGAAGGACTAATTTGTTGATTGATTTCAGGATTAACTGATTAATAACTAGATAGCAAAAGTCGCTTAATAGGAGATTTTTCTTTTCCGGTGAAGGTAAAACTATGCCCGGGTGTCTCGGTAGAACATATTTTTAAATTTTTTTATCTTAATGCAACATTTTAAGTTCTCTGTAATATTGTGGCTCAATTACTGCTCTGACTGTGTTGTTCTTTCCTGCTTTTGAGTTTGCATACTCCAGTTAATGATTAATAGATAGCTAAATTAATTGACAAAGTGATTCTTCCCGATAAATCATTTCACCACTGAAGCTACTCCAATCTGCAAACCGTATGGAAAAGTGGTAAGTGGGAAACACAGCGTGACGAGCTTGTCGCCTTCTTCAAACCGACCACATGACTAACTGCACTGTTATTGAACCTTCAGAGTTGCTTATATCAGAGTCACTGTCAGGAGCATGGGGGGTTTCCATGGCAATAGACAAAACTCATATAATATGTGAATTCTGTATCAATAAGTGAATCTGTGGCTCCTATTTTCGGTCCAATATGGTGATTATGCTACAGGCAAAACCTCAAAAACAAATGTTTAATTTGCTGCTATAATTTGGAGGTTGGAGAGTTCATACTGGCAACATAAAGGGCCAAGATATTATTAATTTCTCTTTTTTGTTGTTTTGTTTTATTGGTTCTGATGAGTGCCCCTGGTTATTATTGAGGTTTTTCATCCAACAAAGCCAATTATAATAATAGTAATAATAATAATAATAATGATGATGATGATACCAATAATTCAATTATCAACTGATTTGAAAAGAGAGCATGTCTAATTAACCTGAGAATGGTGTGGTTTCCATCAAAAACAATATTAATCTTAATTTCAGAATGAAACTATCAGCCTTTTTTAATGTAAGAGTAACATCCCTTTCTTAGAAACAGGGAGTCTCTAAGAATCCTCTCTCTCTCCCCCCCCCCCTCACACACGTCATTCAACCAGACAGTCATTTGTAATCCATGGGGAGGGGGCCCAGAAAATGTTTGGAAATCACTGGGGGGGCACAGGAGAAAAAGTTTGGGAACTGCTGCTTTACAGTAACAAACATTAGCCTCTGACAAAGCTAAAAGTCATCATTCATTTAACATAGGCTATTAAATATTTAATATAACAAAAATATTTTTAAGTAAGTCATTTTTGTCATATTGAGCCACAACATTTCTCACTTCAGCATAATTGGAAGAACAGAAATTATTCAGCTTTTAAAACAACTTTCATCTCTGACTTTTTACCACCATTTTGTTTGTTTTCTTTCAGATCCGTTCTAAATTAAGAGCAGACTGCCACATCTACATCATGGAACAGAAATCACCAGGATCACCAGGATGGTTTACAGCCTGCTGTAAACCGTTTAGCCTGATCTAAACCATTTTTCACATGGCCAATGACAGTGAGACCTGGAGGGGCGTAGTTGGGAGGAACGGCCCCCCCGATCTGAACTCGAGTGGTGTTCTGTTTTTGGACTTCTGTGCTCGTCACGGTTTGTCCATCACGAACACCATGTTCAGGCATAAGGGTGTCCATGCGTGCACTAGGCACCAGGACACCCTAGGCCGCTGTTCGATGATCGATTTTGTCATTGTTTCATCGGATCTGCGGCCGTATGTCATGGACACTCGGGTGAAGAGAGGTACGGAGCTGTCCACCGACCACTACCTGGTGGTTAGTTGGCTCCGGTGGTGGGGGAGGAAGCCGGTCAGATCTGGCAGGCCCAAAAGTTCTGCTGGGAACGTCTGGCGGAGTCCCCTGTGAGACGGAGCTTTAACTCCCATCTCCGGCAGAACTTCGAACACGTTCCGGGGAGGTAGGGGACATTGAGTCTGAGTGGACCATGTTCCGTGCCTCCATCACCGAAGCGGCTTACCGGAGCTGTGGCCGCAAGGTTGTTGATGTCTGTCGCGGCGGCAACCCTCAAACCCGTTGGTGGACACCTTCGGTGAGGGATGCTGTCAAGCTGAAGAAGGAGTCCTATGGGGTCTTTTTGGCCTGTGGGGCTCCAGAAGCAGCTGATGGATACCGGCGGGTGAAGTGGCATGCGGCTCGGGTGGTCGCTGAGGCCAAAACTCGGGCGTGGGAGGAGTTTGGAGAGGCCATGGAGAAAGACTTCCGTACGGCTTCGAGGCGATTCTGGTCCACCATCCGGCAGCTCAGGAGGGGGAAGCAGTGCAGCACCAACACTGTTTATAGTGGGGATGGTGTGCTGCTGACCTCGACTCGGGACGTTGTGGGTCGGTGGGCAGAATACTTCGAGGACCTCCTCAATCCCACCAACATGCCTTCTGTTGAGGAAGCTGAGCCTGTGGACTCTGGGTTGGGCTCTCCAATCTCTGGGGACGAAGTCGCCGAGGTGGTCAAAAAACTATTCGGTGGCAGGGCCCCGGCGGTGGATGAGATCCGCCCGGAGTTCCTTAAGGCTCTGGATGTTGTAGGGTTGTGTTGGCTCACGCGACTCTGCAATATCGCATGGACATCGGGGGCAGTTCCTCTGGATTATCAGACTGGGGTGGTGGTCCCCCTATTTAAAAAGGGGGACCGGAGGGTGTGCTCCAATTACAGAGGGGTCACACTCTTAAGCCTCCCTGGTAAGGTCTATTCAGGGGTCCTGGAGAGGAGGGTCCATCGGATAGACGAACCTCGGATTCAGGAAGAGCAGTGTGGTTTTCGTCCTGGTCGTGGAACACTGGACCAGCTCTACACCCTCAGCAGGGTCCTGGAGGGTGCATGGGAGTTCACCCAACCAGTCTACATGTGTTTTGTGGACATGGAGAAGGCGTTCGACCGTGTCCCTTGGGGGGCTTTGTGGGGGGTTCTCCGGGAGTATGGGGTACCGGGACCCTTGACACGGGCTGTCAGGTCCCTGTATGACCGGTGTCAGAGTCTGGTCCGCATTGCCGGCAGTAAGTTGGGCTCGTTTCCGGTGAGAGTTGGACTCCGCCAAGGCTGCCCTTTGTCACCGATTCTGTTCATTACTTTCATGGACAGAATTTCTAGGCGCAGCCGAGGTGTTGAGGGGATCCATTTTGGTGGCCTTATGATCGCATCTCTGCTTTTTGCGGATGATGTGGTCCTGATGGCTTCATCAGATCGTGATCTGCGGCTCTCGCTGAAACGGTTCGCGGCCGAGTGTGAAGCGGCCGGGATGAGGCTCAATGCCTCAAATCCGAGGCCATGGTCTTGAGCCAGAAAAGGGTAGAGTGCCTTCTCCGGGTCAGGGGGGTCGTCCTGCCTCAAGTGGAGGAGTTTAAGTATCTGGGGATCTTGTTCACGAATGAGGAAAAAAGGGAGCAGGAGATCGACAGGCGGATTGGGGCAGCGTCTGCCGTGAAGCGGGCGCTGTACCGGTCCATCGTGGTGAAGAGAGAGCTGAGTCAAAAAGCGAAGCTCTCGATTTACCGGTCGATCTACCTTCCCACCCTCATCTATGGTCATGAGCTTTGGGTCATGACCGAAAGAACAAGATCACGGATACAAGCGGCCGAAATGGGTTTCCTCCGCAGGGTGGCCGGGCTCTCCCTTAGAGATAGGGTGAGAAGCTCGGTCATCCGGGAGGGACTCAAAGTAGAGCCGCTGCTCCTCCACGTCAAGAGGAGCCAGTTGAGGTGGCGCGGGCATCTGGTCAGGATGCCTCCTGGATGCCTCCCTGGTAAGGTGTTCCGGGCATGTCTCACCGGGGGGAGGCCTCGGGGAAGACCCGGGACACGCTGGAGGGACTATGTCTCCCGGCTGGCCTGGGAACTCCTTGGGATTCCTCCCGAGGAGCTAGAAGAAGTGGCTGGGGAGAGGGAAGTCTGGGCCTCCCTTCTGAAGCTGCTGCCCCCGCGACCCGACCCCGGATAAGCGGCAGAAAATAGATGGATGGATGGATGGATGGTTTACAGCCTCGTAAATATCCTTAATACTGGTCAGCAAACAAATAAATAAATCCCAACTATGCAATAATAAAAACATACAGATCTGGATCCGTCTAACATTCTTGTAGAAAAGCAATAGGTTTTGCAGGAGCACTCTCATTAGAAAAAGACTCATCAAAGGGACAATGTGATGAGCTACTGTTATTTTTTTAAATTAAATATTGAACATGTTTCCCATCTGCCTTTCCCACATTTGGTAAGGGTGCATCAAAACTCACACAATGCTGGCAAACTGTCAAGTGTATATTTGTTTGACAAATTTACCATGTTGCCTGTTAGGAATTATTTGGGTCACTGCAAATACGACTGCCAGACATGGCACAGTTTGTGAGCACAGCTAAGCTGATTTATTGCTGGAACAAATAAGAAGTGTGAAGAATGCAAAGCCATGACTAGACAGAAAAACATCTTAGCAAGAACTGAAAAGAAGAACCCAATCATTAGAAATTTAAACGGCATTACCTAATGTTACATATCGAAATGTTAGGATTTTTCCAAATAATTAATTACTTGAATACTATCAGATTTCCATGTGTAGAGTCATGTTTTATGGAAAGAAAGCAAAACTGAAAATTTATGGAAGGAAAAGGCGATCAGAAAACATGGAAAGGAACTCCAGAACACTGGAGCAGAGAAGGATGGCTCAAATTATCCTAACAGGAGACCTCTTGAAATTATCATCTCCAACATATTTAATTTAATAAATTACATAGGTAGTGTGCATATCAATTATTTATTTTGTAAGCTGGCTTTTGTCAGCCTATTTACATCTGTTCTTGTTCTGTTTTCACATAAACTGCATTTTAATGTGGTTGGATTCTTAGTGAAGTTGCTCTCAATCAAAATATACCCTGCTTTAGTTGTCAAAAAGAAAAACGAGACTGAAATTTGGAGTGAAGAGAGCCCGGATAAGACTGTGGTTTTAATTACAGCGCTACAAGGCTGGTGTTCCTCTTTGATAAAATCCTGATCCTGTTTAAGCACATCAGCTGACAAAATTGTCACTCACAGTAATTAAAGAGAACATTTGTGCTGCTATTTCAGCTATACTTAGTTGTAAAACAGTTTAAGTTAGGACTGACAGAATGTAGCAGGTCCTTTCTCTTATCTGCTAACATAAACTCTAATTCCTTGCAGCACCAGGATTGGGGGGAAAACGTACTAAGTGATGGGTGACAAAACTGTTTTTACCGTTAACTTTAAAGTGAGGGGAGATGCATTCACTATCAATAACTATTTCCCAGAAGCAAAGGTAAAAGTGCATCTAACATCCTAAAAGGTCCCCACAGCAGTTACATTTACCTTCACATTGAAGGAAAATCTTAGAATTTGCCCTAAAAGTTTACAGTTTTTTTCCAAACCTTCTATGCAGCAGCATCTAGTATCTCCAGGAAGAGTTGTGCTCAAGTTTAAATTTGACATGTAAAAAAATGGTATCTTTATGGCCAAAGTTCCAAAAAAGTTAATTCACCTGCCTAATTCAACTTGTTTGGATGTAACACAGCACATGTCCAAAGCTGTTCTTGGACATACACATTTTGAGAAGACAAAAAATATTAAAATAACTATAAGATGAGGCAGAAAAAATGACTTGTAATTGATAGAAGTAAAACAGTGACAGACTGAAGTATCTTTTTACTAAAGGTGAAAAATGCTAAAAAGATTTTAATAGTAATTACTGTTAAAATCCAAAAATAAAAGCTATCTGTGGTACAGGGCAGAACCTCGCGCTTGCATGACACTGAAACTCACCGTACTATTAGTAATGAGCAAGTTGAGTGAAGCAAATAAATAAATAAAAAATCTGAAAAGAGCCGCCGTGAAGAACTTTCCAATGCATCAGTTAACCAGAAGTTAATATTTAGAGTAACACAGTGGAAATGACATTTGCGAAATAAGAGTACTTTTGTTTGAAATCATAACCAAAACGAGACAAAGTATTGTCTCTGAGCATCTAGCAAACATGAAAGTTGGGCAGCTCAGCATTCAGTGATCTGGAGATCTACTCAAGAACAACAATCACTACATAAGAACACTTTTGTAATCCATCGAAACTGACAGGCTAAGGAACATCCGAACCATCAACCTTTGTATATTAATGATAGCATAAAATGACCTGTCTAACCAGAATCTTCACTAGCTAAAATTATTTGTCATAGTCCAACAGGATAGATGACTGCAGCCTGAGCAGGTTATCAGAACACCGCAGATGACACCGAACTGGCTACACGAATAAAGAGGCCACTTTCTTGAAGTGACAAATATGCAGAGGAGACAGAGACAAAACGGAGAGCAAAGCCCCTGAAGGTAGAAAGCCCAAGCTTTGTCTTTGTCATGTTGTGTGACAAAGACACACAACATGACTCCCCGATGTGCGCACCATGGCTGTATACTTTGTGTTTGGGTTTTTTCTGAATGGGAATCAAAAATCCCAAACCTCTCTTATCTCGATTCCTAACTCTTGTTCTTGTGGTTTCATCGCTCGTTACTTAATCTGTCAGTAACAACAAACCTGATTCCAGACTTTTGTTCTGCCGAACGCTTTAAAAGTACAACAATGAGTCTTTGCATCTGATTAACAGCTCCTACATCAACTTGTGTTTAAACGCCACACAAATGCCACCGCATGTCCTACAGGTGAGCGGAGAATGATACAAATGGCCGTTTTATGGCAGGAGCTGGTATGGGCAGCGACTTGGTCTGAGGTGAGGGAACACTTGCTCTACAGCGCTGCTTTGAGCCAGCAAGATTAATGTAGGCTCTCTGGAGCAAAGGCAACAACCACAGCTTTAATAAGGTACAAACAATCGGTTCCACTCTACTGGCTTCCCAGGGAAAACTATTGTTGTGTCGCATTGTTTCTTGGTGTGGTTCCTTGGAGACATGTGTCTACTGCACCGTGCGACTGTCTCCGTTACAGCCAGGGGAGAAGTCAGCGTGGGCCTTCGTTTGTCTGTGTCAGAATGAACGTCGGCTCTCCACCCCAACTCTTTCCCCCCCATCCCCTCCTTTCACATTTAGTTTCCCCCACCCCTCCTCTAACTACCCCTACTCACCTCAACTCCCTGCACTTTCAGCTTCATGTGATCTTCTCGCGTGGTCTTCCCATCTTTCCTCTTCTTCCAGCAGTAGCCGTCCTTTCTGTACTTCACCTTCTTCCTGTTGTACAGTATCATCGACCCATTCTGCGGCCTGGAACCACAAAGGAGCGAGATTAAAAGAGATAAGAGGATAGGCAAAGTACAGCACAACCAAGGAACTCACTTCAGAGACGAGCAATGAGATCCGACACAAGTTTCCACCCTGCAGAAAATGTAACCAGTAACCGAGATGACAAGAATTCTTCATGGAGATTCTCAGCATTGGTATTCACGGTCTGACAACAAACAAAGCCTTCCTCTGCATTTTTAGAGTGTGTGCCCTGCCAGAAGTTACAGTGCGATTCCTTCCAGGGTAAATTATATAAGGCAAGTGGCAGAACAGTGTGGAGGAGTGAGGTTCCATCATTATCTCTCATTCATCCAACCTGAATGAGTTGTGGTGCTGGAGATCCACAGGGAAAAGAGAAGACTCTCTCCCACAGTCCATTCATAATTCATCCTCCCTCCACCAGACCACAGCCTGTTGCTTCACCATGATATAATGTAACTGTTTGATGATAATTTGCCTTTCCACTTAGATTTGTAATAGAAACATTTGGCATTCTGTGCTCAACATTAACAAAAAGTGTAACATAAAATATATATGGCCTTTTTCAACAAGTAGCACGCAGCCACAGTGGATACGGTTGTGAGTATTGGTATTTGCCTGTTTTGCAGGCAACACTTTGTGTTATCATTTCGAATCAATTCATATTGCATATTTTCAGGCTCCCCCATCATTCAACAGAAATGCATGCATTGACTTGAGAGAAGATATATAATCTTTCTGCAGGGACAGATTTATACAACCTCCTTTCAGCATCAACAATTGGATGTGCATAAGACGTACACTGTCAGAAAGACAAATACACAGAAACATGTTCTGCAAATAATTTAGCAGTGTGTGATTCAGAACAGAAACCTTTAATGTTCTCTTTTTGCTATGTCTAATCTGCAAGAAGACTTTTTTTTTAATTTCGTTTGCACAGATAAAAGTATTGCTGGTGAGAAATACATCCAGGCTCTGTAAATGGAAAAGAAAGTTAACAAAAGGATCATTTGATTGAGCCTTGAGATGGAGTGGTGACCTATCATTGCAAATGCAGAATGCCTATTACCCAAATACCGCTGGAGATGGTCACCAGTATAGCCAATGGGATGATTTGTCTGGCATGGCAGAAGAGTGCTGCCGCCACAGAAAAGTACAAAATTCCTGGATTCAAAACTTCAACAACAGAGAATTTTTACATGGAGTTTAAAAGCTTAGTGAATTTTCTAAAAGATCCTCAATTGTAAATGGTTACTGTATTCCATAACTCTTGGTGCTGCTACAGCTTTACTTAAGTGTTATTTAGTTAACACTTAGGTAACCAAGTGTTAATAATTAAGATGTTACAACATCTGATTTGTTGTATCAAATGTTTTTTCTGCAGCACTCATTATTTGATTTGCAGCTAATCCAAACTGCTGGATTTTTTTTAGATATGTTGAAAATCTCTGTGGCATAAGTGTTATATTTTGTTAAACATTTCCAACATTTACCTCTCCTGAGTTTTGCAAGTTTTGCAAGTGACGATCAAAACTAACAGTAATAATCTGACTAAAAATCATTACTTTAACTCACGCTATGCTAAGAAACCTTTATCTGACCCATATGTTAGCATGTTGATTGCCTCCTGTAGCTCCAACAGCAAGATAGTCCATCTATTGTCTGAATAATTCAGGTAATAATTATCAGACTACTTGGGGTGCTCTCAGCGTGCATAAAAATGGACCCTTTCATCACACTAAATGTTTAGCTGTTCGTCCTAATAAACATGCACCATACAAAACAAGAGCACATCATAGAGATGTTACTGATGTGATGGAGCTTGATATTTTACAAAATGATGTTCATTTATGGATACATTTTAAATTTAAAAAAAATAAAACATGCAAAAAGTTGCATGTTGTTCTTCAATGTTTGGTATTGGGTCGACCTTTATTTCAGGAAAATCAATACAAGTCCTTTTGTAAAAACGGATTTAATTAATCATTGGTTGCTATATATGATTTGAAAAGAGAAAGAACAATACATTTATCTACTGAAGGGCTGGATGCCATAAAATGGTTGTGAACTATCAGCAACGTCCACTGAAAAAAAAAAAGCTTGATTGTGGCGAGACCTGATTTTGTCTCCGAAAGCAACTGCAAAAGTTTGTGCAAAAACAACTATGGCAAACTCGCCACACAGAAATGTTTACAGTTTGGATCTTACTCAAAAAGAAAGATTTATGTCATTGTTGCTCCTCCGAAGTGAGTGAGAGGGAAAGACACCTGGCCGAGCAGCTGAGAATGCTGGGTAACTGAGGGAGGCTTAAGCGTTCAGGCAGCTGGTAAGCCTTGTTAGCCTCCCGCTCATTTCTCCCACGTATAGACAATGTGCGTGTACACAACAACCCCTCCTCTCCTTCAGAAACACGTAAACCCCACAAACTCAAACAGCTAGAAAAACACATCAAAGTAGAGAAAAAAAGTGGGTTGATTTGTGCTTTGTGTAGCAATAAACAAAAAATAAATAAGAAAAAAAAAAGAGGCGTTGTTTTGTATTGTTTCGTTGTTTACTGTAACATTTTCCTTTTTCACAATGTTTATTTATAACCCTGCATGCATCATTTTGCAGGGCTGCCTTTGGGGGCCGTGGCGTGTGTTTATCTTAGAATCACTCATCAATCTTTTTTTTTTCTTGCCGGATCTTGGGGGCCAGTGGGAAGAGGGGGAGAAGGAGGAGGTGGGGTCCCCGTGGCCCCCGCTCTGTGGCCCCTGACAGCACCTTCTAATGAGAGACGCCACTCATACACCAATGCGCTCACTCTGTGCTGATCTCCATGCCTCTCTCTCTCTCCCCTCACCGCAGCTCCTCTCTCCTTCTCGTCAGTCAGCTCAGGCGGTGCACCGGGGAACGTCTCCGTCTTTTCCCGCGCGCAGACTCCTTTTCTGTTCTCTCACCCCTCCCTTTTGTTTCATCTGTCTCAGGATCCCTCACCTCTACTCTCCCACACCTCCCCTCTTCCCTGCCATCTTCCCCTCGCCTCTTGCGTTGAGCTTTGAATACTTTGCAGGAAACAGCTATTAGGAAGACATTTTTATTGGTCATGCTCGAGAAGTTGTACTCCACCACTCAAAGGCTGGGATGTACACAAAATATAAATCATGTTCTACTTTGCAGGATCCCTAATGTCATCCATAGTGGGGCAGTGATCATAAATAGCAGCAGGGATTTTTGCAGACTGTTACAATCAGCTCTCCTAAGGATTTGCATCCCAGATTGCTCAAGTTACCATAAAAGCTACCCTGTTCAGACTCCCAACATCCCTGCTTGGGATCAATCGAACCTGAAAGTGACCCGTCTGAAAAGTTTGATGGTATTATTTATTACATTATCATTCTGCGTTTTTGTCCTTCAAAAAGATATGATAAGTGTGAGCTTCTTAAAATGTAGCCCAGCATGAGACAAAAAGATGGGCGCAGATGAGATAAGGTAGAAAATCAAATGACAGAGGGCTATCTGATCCCCTCCAGAGCACTGGAAATTGGGGTGAGGCTTCAGTGTCAAAGGCTCAATGCCGCATTTATCGGCTCGGTGCAAAAACTTATTCGCTCAGCTATTTTGGAGGGAGAATTTGGTAGACCCTATTTACAATTCAAGGCACTTTGAACTTAAAGAGAGCCTAGGCGTCCATTCTGGACAAGATGGTAGGCTGGTTAAAAAGTCTTGCTTTGTCAACATAATGCATCTCTTCTCCCTCTTGCAGTCTCGCTCTTTTTCTCTCCCACTACTGTTTACTTAGCCGTTTCAATTAATTTTATCAGAATTACACATATTTATACATGAGAGGAAAGCTAAAAGCTGTGTTCTCATATAAAAAGCTTGACAGGTGGCCCCTTTGTCTCAGATACTGAAATGTAGCAGATTAATATGGAAATGCAGGCTTCTGTCAAAGTGTTCCACATCCGCCTTTCCTTTTCCTCCTTTGAACTTTTCTGCGATAATAAGATTTACCCTCAGGACGGTGTTAGGCCTTGTCCACTCCTTTAGGAAACATTCATTTACTCAGGTAATGACATTCGCTCAATCAGATTTGTTCATTTGAAAAAAAAAGAAAAGTCAAAGGAGGGTACAGGTTTTTATGAGGCAGTTGACGTGGTTAGAATGAGTAGCACAGTAAAACCAAGGGAGCGATTGCAAAAAACAACAAAAAAAGAATGTATAGAATCCCAGCTTTACAGTCTTAAGGTACAAAGAGAGAATATAACATGAAGAAAATCGTAAACAGAGACAGGAAAACAAATCTGTTAAAGAAAAAGGTTGGTGGAAAAACACTGGTGATTCATGCCAGAATTATGGAAGAAAAAAAGAAAAAGAAAATTCAATGTGGATGTATTCATTTACAGCTGCTGTCATGCTGGTTCCTATTTTGCCATGTGGTTGGTGTATCTAAAAATGCATTTTATGTGGGTCTAAGTGTGAAGAAATAAAGCATATTTTGTGAGACATTAAATCCTGTTACATCTATGAAGTGTGCCTTGTTTTTGATGCTTTCTCTTTTGTGTGGTGTGTATGTTGCAATGACATCACTCTGCTGTTATCCATGTTTAACAATCACAAAATGAAAACCCAAAAAATTTATGTGGATCTAAGAAATTCCCTGAAGTATGTACATATTTGAATTAATTGACTGAAAAATCTAATAACTGAATTTAATCAACATGTAGGTCAGCTTGCTGTCCGTTTTCTAAGCATCCAACATGTGAAGGTGGATGAATTTTCATCAGCGTAGATAAAACATATCCATGGTGTAGCATGAGTTTAAGTAACATTATCTTTAGGTCATTGTGACATCTGGGCAACACTTCAATCAGTTCCATAGCAGCAGCATCTACTGTCTATCAAAAACTGTTGGTTTAATTCTAGAAATAATTGAATATGGATATTCCTGTTATGTGCTTTGGGCACATTATGATTTTTGTCTTTCTTTTCTTTTCTTTGTTTTGTTATGGACTTTAGTTGAATGACCTTTTGTTACTATATTTTGGAGTTTGGATAATTTCTTATTTTTGGTAATTTGATTAAGTTAATTTGTGCCGCTGGTGGTCCACCTATAAATAGGGTTCTGGCATGTTGAGGAGCTCTGCCTTTCCACTCGCTTCCACTCGCTCCACCACCACTGGGCGCGGTGCGCGGCGCACGTCCAGTCGCTGTGGGCAGCTGACGGTTCCAGCCTGCCATGCGGTATTTCTGTTAGCTTTTGTTTGTTTGCTTTTTCATTGTGTTTTGGCCTGGTGGGACCGGTTGTCCTGTTCCGATATTTCTTTTGCATTAGGTTCTTTTTTGCTTTAGTCCGGTACTTTTAGGGACTTTGACGGCTCTGTATAGGGTTGTATCTACTGTACCGTTTGTTCTGTTTGATCAGCTCACCAGGTCCAACTTTCTGTTAATACTTTTGGGGTTTTGTTTTTCTTTTTTTGGGACACGGGAAACTGAGGGCACTCAACTCTCTTTTTCTTCACAGAAAATCAGAAGTAGCTGAACAAAATAGAAACCAAAGTTCAAGAGAGTTTAAGAATAAAATATTTTGTTGAACCCTCATTCTTGTCTCGTGTCCTCAAATATGTTGTGCCCTTAGTGGACGTAACAATTCCACAACTTCGATTGAAACGAGAGCATAAAATCAAGCTCCAAGTCATGCAGACTCTCTCTACAAACATTTGTGAAAAATAACTCTCTGAATTCCAGTGTGGGTGTAGATCATGTAAAATCACAGAGTGGGAGTCAGCAGAGGCTGAAGCACATTCTTTAACAAGTTGAATCACATTCTTTAACAAGTTCCTGCAGTCAACAGCTACAGACGCCAATCTTGATAGTCTTCAAATTACCTCAAGAACAAAACATAGATAACTTCAATGATTTGGTTTTTATTGCCAAGTATATGCTTCAAATGAAGTGGCGTAAACTATACCACCACTGGACTTTAGAGAAGTGAAGATGGTGACGAATCCCAGCTCATTGTCTGGTAACCCATTTGATGAGTCTGGGTTTTGTAGTTGATAGGTTTATGACATTAATATTATTGTTGTACAGTTTGGTGCAGATGCCATTATTGTTTGTTGTCGTTTTCTGAAATTGGGTTAAGTTCCAGCAAAAACATAAATAAATGTGAGATAAATAAATGTGGAGACTGCTAGCCAGACTTTCTCATCCAGCATCAGTGTCTGACCTCAAAGGTGCTCCATTGGAAGAATGGTCAAAATGTATTCACAAGACACTCATTGAAGACAGTCTTCTCAGAAGGATTAAGTTGTTGTGGCTGCAAAGGGTGAGCAAACACCATATAGGGAGCTTTGTATCAAGACTGGGCTGCATGTGTAAAAGTCTCAAGGCGCTTTTCACAACACTCCTGTTCATACATTATATAGTATGTGTGGGAATACAGATGTTTTAGACATGTTTTAAAATCATTGTCAAAATGAAATAGACCAAGAATAATTAATTTGTGAAGGATAAAAACAAAAATGGGGCAAAATGGGCAAGCTCTAAACTCACATACAGTGTATAAACAATTGTAAGATTAAAAAAACTGGTGGATTACTTTCAGAAACGTTTTTAAGATCCACATTCGGAAATAGCTTGTAAGACTTAAGTGTAAAGTTTCCTCTGTACAGTCATGCTTTAGAAGCAGTCTGCACACAGATACGTCTGTGATGGATAATCACACAGTGATGCGAACATGCTATGTTGTCACATCTATCTCTCTGGAAGAGGTGGATGGCAACCAAACTCTAACCCCTAACCCTACAACAAAAAGGTTATCCAGATTGGTTTAATGAGACAAGTCCAAAAGTCAGTCTTTTTTTAATGGTACACATTTCCCCTGTAAAAACCAACTAAGCATATTATAAAGTGGGAGGAAATTGTGGGAACAAATAAATAACATGAAATTATGATCAACCACACGGCAGTATGCTGCGTCGCATTTTGCTGCCAAGACAGCCCTGACCCAATGAGGCACATTGCACAGTTGCTCAGATTTCATAGAGGTCTGTGAAATATAAAGGCCAAGTCAACAATTAAACCTGTTGGGCTCTTCAAATCATTCATGAACCATTTTTGCTTTGTAAAAGGTAACATCATCTGACCTACACTTGCACAGTTTTTTTAGTTTCCAGCACATCAACCTCTTCAGAAAGAAAATGTACTCCCTTCCATATGTATTGTACAGTGGCGCAAAAAGTGGGTATGCAGTGTATGCAACGCATAGGGGCGCAGCACCAGAGGGGGCGCCAAAACCCCGTCTGGAGGGTGATGCGCAGATGATGTTTACCCAAACACTTCAGCACCTGTCGCTCCATCACCATCACCTCTCGCACATAACGAGGTAAAAGTAGCGAATTTTACCCTTCACGTATCGTCGCCTCGGGGGGGCGGAGGAGAGGAGAACAAGATCATCGCAACTTCACCCTGATGTTTTGGGGGGGGGGGGCGATTTATGTTTTTGCATCCACCTGAAAAATGTGTAGTTGCGCCACTGGTATTGTATTACCTAAATGGGTGCCATGAAGAGATAATCAGTATTTTTATTTTACCTGAATGGTCATAATTTTATCAGTGCATAAACCCCTGAAGAAAATATTATAATTTCCCTTTTAACATGCTGGATTTGAAACAAATTTTAAACTGGGCATCAAAATGGTAAAGAATAAACTGTAAGAGACATCAAACAAACAAAGTGATTTATGAAAATAAGTTTCAGTGGTAACATATGTGTAACAAGCTGTTAATCACCTGATCAAAAATTTTAAAGAATAACCATGAAAAATCCAAACTAAGTGACCGAAAACCTTCGAGAAGTAGGTTGATCCACCATTTTTGTTGAGTCCTTCTAACACCCATTCAGGCTTGTGAATTTTTCCCGCCTCGTTGTGACACTGATCCATATGGAGAAGACGGCTTTATGAAAGACATAACATGTGATGAGAGGTGTTATTTTCCTGGAATAAGTCATTTGTCAGAACTGCAGCATCGTGCTGTAGGATCGCGCCACAGATGAGGACCCTCAGTCCAGAGAAATGTCATCTCCACATAAACAGCTGCGGTGTGATGCAACTTGAAGCTGCATTGTTCCACTGATGCAAAAAGCTCACAGATAATAATGGAGCCGCCTCGACTATGATGCAAGGATATGATCTCCAGAGGGATCTCCTCGTCATGCCAGTAACGTTGGAAGCTATCGGCAAAGTTCAGAATAAACTTTTTTCTAAGCAGAGTTCAGTGTCCCTTCTTGGTTACTCACTTTTTAAGCCAAAATGAGCACGTTTATGGCATAAGAGGACACATAGCCTTTAATCATGTTTTTTTGTCTGCCCTTTGATTGCAGATGCTGTCTCATGGTTCTTGAACTTAATCTGCACCAATAAAGGGCGTATTTTGACAGATTTCAATTTTTTCTGTGTCTTCACAGACAGCCTGCCAGATCCTCAGGCACACCACAGGTAAAGTTTGTTTGGGGTTCACCACTCAATTTTTAGAATTTTAAAATTATTGCCTGGCAGCATTCAACCCTAGAAGTGAAGGTGCTTTGCAAGACGCCTTCTGGATCTCAACAATCCTGTCATGTCAAGACATAAAAAGTCTTGCTTCTGCTACCAATGGGTCATGAAAATGTGAATGCCTAGCAGAATATTGCATGAAAGGCAGATTTTTGAGAGGATTTTCAAGAATGAGGCTATCGGTCTTAAACGTTTTTTTGACTATTAACAACCGGTTTGAGTTTAAACGGAGTATTCAATCAAATTGTCTCCTCTAGTTTCTCGGCTCTTGCAAGAAACTGATGGTGATCAGGAAGTTATTATAAAAGAACATGGGCATATATCAAAATTCAATCCAAAACCCGCAAAGTAAAAAAAAATTTTTTTTAAAAAATCAGTTGGTATGTGAGTGATGTGCCACGCGCATGCATAATATCGCGAGGTAATGTAAATGAACAGCTTTTGCTAACCCCACCAGTATAAAGGTATAAAGTACCAGGGGGATAATTTTCAGAAACTTTCAGGCCTGTTTTCTCACTAATTTTGTTTGCAGAGTGCTAACGTTCAAATCGCCACGTTCTTCAGTTTTTGTTTTATTACTTCATTTGTGTTTGACGTTTGTTATATGTATGTTTGATTATAATTATACACATGAAGCTCCACCCCAGTGCCATTAAGTGTTGTTCTGAGTGACAAATATGCTCTTGAAAACTCCCGACAGAGCGTTTTAGAGATATGCACAAAGTTTCCAGTCACCCTGCTCAATGTAGTAACAAGTAAAATGAAAAAGCATAAATAAAGCAGTGATGTTGATCATTTCGGTTTCTGTCAATCACGGGTGAAATATAGATCATCCATGTGAAAATAAATGTGCGCATCTCCGGCTGTCAAAACCGACCAGCGATATTTCACACCTAATGTAATTACATCGCAAGCAATGGTGCTCTATTAGATGGCACATCATCTGTGAGTTGTAGACGTGCAAGTAGAGAGGTGCCGGCTTCACATTGGGAGCGCCTATCCGAACGTATCACGTGCAATTGATGACTCGCAGATAAGCTGCTCCTTTCAGCCCTGCCAAAGCATGCATCAGGAAGTGGGGCGTTCGCTAAAACTACTTTAAATGTAAATCTGCCACGGCCTCGAGATTGAGATTCATCGTCTGCCCTGCTCCGGAGCTCGCCAACTCCCTCCCTGCCAGAGCTCGTACGTCGAGACGCTGCCGGTCGGCTTCCTTTTTGACTGCAAATGAGGCCTCAGCACCTGGTCACTGCAATGCCCACAGTTCCTAGTACTTTGGTCTAGAGTGGCCTCAACTCTCAGTCGTGAATGCCTAATGGTATATGATAATTAAGGGTGTAAGGGGAAATGTGGTGCGCAAGTTGGGCTCAGCTGGAATAGGTTTTAGCGCCATCTTTAAAACTTTCATCACATAGACTCTTTCACCTAAAAAAAAAAAAGTTAGTTTGCCCGGTGTGAACTGTCTAGTTTAACAGAAACACTATCACTATGTACATAGTGTTTGAAAGAATTAGGAAGGAAAACAACAACTGACACAAATTAGGCCAGTGAATCATCAAGTTAAGTTTGCCAAACATGTTGAAACATACTGATTTCCAAGGCTGTGCAGATGGAGCTCAATGTTTGTTTACCCAGCGTGTTGAACTAAATACCATAGTAATGATGAGAGGGTAGCGGAGCCATTGGAGTTGTAATGCAGAGTAGGAAGACAGATCACACTCCTCCCTTTTCTCTCTATCTATACTGCCTGCAATTGCCACAGAACTCCGACTCCAGCCCCCTGCCTTCCAGCAGGAAACAGATGTTCCCTCCACACTTATCTCAATGAAAAAATCACAGACAATTTACAAAGAATATAAATTACGGTTGTAGCTACACATCAATGTCTCTGTCCCTAGAAGACCTTGTAAAGAGGATAAGGGTGAATTGGTGTGTGTAGGGTGGGTGAATTGTTGGAGGGGGCAACATAAAGCGAATGGAAGCGGTAGGGGGGAGGGCGGTGGGGGCTCTTATCTGGTCCCCAGCAGCCAGGCAGAACGAGAGGGCGGCTGGTGACTGGCGGTGATGCCGCGCTGATAGCACTAAGCTGGTTTCATGCACATTTCAGGGAGGCTGCCATCACTACTCAGACTTGAAGCTCTCAGCTGCTGCCAGTGGATGAGGCTGGGATGCTATTTATAAATAGCCCATGTCATACACTGGTTACAGCTCTCCATTCTCTGTGTCAATGCATACTATCACACACGGAGCAGTAAGGACTATGTGCAGTCATGATGTACTACTTCTGTGACAGCAAATTTGAATTTCACAGTTTGTAAAAGTTGTGGCCTCCAGGTCATTTGTTATTCACTTGAAATGCACGCTGTCAATGTCTGTTTGCAGGTGGGACTGTGTGGGACGGGGACATACAATGTGCTGGGTTGAAATGTTGATACTGTTCATCATTCGGTGCCTCAGAAACACAAAATAAAACCCTTGATTTTTTTTTTTTTTTTTTTTCACATTTTGTCAACCACAGATTTTACTGTATTTTAATGGGATTTTATGACCAATACAATGAGTCAGAAATGTCAGTGGAGGGAAAATGATTGCTTCTGAGAATCTGACTGGGCCAGTGTAACACATGAACGATGTTTGGACTAAACTGTCTGAGAGTGGTGATCTTCTATCTGCAGTCTCAAACTTTTGCATACTCTGACAGGTTTTTATTGACAATTGTCCTGTATTAAACCCCAGCGACATGCATTTTATCCCAACACTTTTTCTAATTCCTGCTGAAGAATTATCTGCACAGCATCTCATCCCCAAATGATTTATCTGTTTGTTTGTCTTATTGTCATTTGACTAGTCCACCTACTAGCACATGTTTGATGTTTCTACAAGAAAGCTGTGTACCTTAAAAACATCCAGAGCTTTTTTGTTTTGCTTTCTTCTTGTGACTTTGTTCAAGTCAGATTTGTGGATCTCACAACTTTTACTTGTCCTGTTTGCAGATTCTTTCATCTGAGCTTTGAAAAATGTCAGTTCCTCTGGAGTTTGCATAGTTCTTTTGGGCAGCTGCTCTGATTATTGACGGATTGAAAGTGGAGCTGTTCAAAGCTTGGGACAGTATTTTATAAGTTAACTTTGTTTTAAACTTTTCCACAACTTTCTTCCTGACCGGTCTGGAGTTTTCCTTGGGATAAAGGATTTTGTTTATTCTCTGATGTTTCAGCAAACCTTTGAAGCCTTCAGAGAAAGCAGAATTTATACTGAAATTAAATTATGTTCAATCTATAATCTAATAAGGTGTATTCTTAAGGCAATTGCACGGCACACTTTGATTACAAAACGCTGAATTGAATTTTTGAGGATTTGTAGCTTTGTACCTAAATAGGTTTTTCTATCGTGTGTGTTCTGAATGCTTTTTCATTTTCTTTACTTTTCATGTATTAAAAGGGAAAAAAGTGACTGCAAAGATGTTGATTTATGCCTCACATCCTCGTTGCTAATCTCCACAAATCATTGATGGTGGCTCTCAGCACATTGTAAATAAAGGTGCCATCAGATTGTAGCTTTTCTACAGCATGGCCTCTCCTGTGCAACTGCAAACCAAACCTCTGCACAACTGCCTTATTATGACGCTTTGTAAAGAGGATGTTTTTGTATTTTCAATAATGCATGGCCAGCAGGGAATCACGTCCAACCTCATTTTGTGTCATGCCGCAGAGTTGCTGTTTTAGCAGCTTGTGCTCCTCTACAGTACAAAAATACTAATGCAATTAAATGGAAGATGAACTATCCTGCAGTAACAAAAGGTCAGCTGTTCATTATTAGCAAAAATGGTGTTGCCTTCTACTAAAATGCAAAGCAGGGGAATTTAACTGCAAAGTTCAAAATAAGGTCATGGGTTTTATATGGTTTAATACCTAAGATAAACATCAGTCAAGACGTTTAGAAGCATAAGCTCCGATGCCTAAATAGAAATTATAGGTTATTAAGTGGAAAGAGCAGAAAGTAATACACTAAATTATGGAGCTAAAGTCAAAAGAAGTATATATAAATAAAACTTTGAACAGAAATGGCTCATTCTGAGTGATATACACACATTTCTTAACATTTGTTCAAACAAATAGCTAATTCTTTAAATAATATGATTATGATAGCAGCAGATGATGAAACCGACGCGTGAAGACACAAACTGTGTGTCCCCAGAAATCAGCACAGCAACCAGATTGGGTCGAGGACACACTCCTTCCTACGCATCGTGGCACATGCCAAACCGAGCATATGGATCACCTGGATAAAGCCCCTCCTTATCGCTCCTCCAGAGCACTCAGTGCCACTGAACTTCCACTATTGATTCCAGTGACGGAGCACAGCGAAGGCCAGCTATTGAACCACTTATTATTAATTCACAAATCCTGCCTTGTCCACAAAAAAGTGAGGGAACAAAGCACACAGTGTAAGAACAAGCTGAAAGGAAGCTGAATAAAGGTCAAAAAACTCAACTTTCTCCAAGTGACAGAGCTGCTGAGGTAGAAGTGACGCTTTCCAGCCTACCAAGTTATAAAGCTCATCTCAAAGTCCCCTCTGTAACAAAACAACCTCAATATAACTCTACCAAGGTTGGTGTTGAGTATTTCAAAATAGAGAGTAATAAAAATGGAGGGAATAAAAATAGAGAGATGGATAGGAAAACAGAGGAGCAAAAGATGAAGCTATTTTTCCTCTCTCTTCTTCTCCTAGGTCCCATATTAGTCTGGAGGATAGACCGATGACGATGAAAGGCTAAAATTGAGCTGTAACTCTATCTGGGTGCTGGAGCGAATCAGAAAGTCTATCCCACCTTTCACCTGGGAATCACAGCTCTGTCTGTGCCCTGTCTGGTCACCATACCAACCAAAGCCAGGCATCATGGCTTTAATTGAAGCCAAGGGCTCGCGGCAGCTCAGGCGCAGATAGAAGGCAGGAAGAAGGACAGACATTAGCCGTAGCTAAATGATGGTGGCCATGCAGATCAAATCGAATTTCAGGCTTTGCTTGCATTGCAAAGCTGATACGGTCTTAAGGTAGCACTAAATATATTGAAGTTGCCTTGCTGAAATGCTTGCTTTGGATTCCACCTTGGAGCGAAGCCGCTTTTTCTTCCTCTGTCTGTACACAGAGTATGCATAAGCACCATCACACTGTGATTCACCTTTGTAAACACAAAAGGTGCCAAAAATTAAGGTATACAGGCCAGCAAGACTACTGAATAATTAAAGGTGGTGATGATATGAGGCAAATCAGAACATAAAAAATGCATAGTGCCTTTCAACACTACTCGTAGCTTTTGAACCCTCTCACATTTTGACATAGACACAAGTTTAAAAACTACCCCTAAAAACTACTCTAAGATAACAAAAAACGTTCATCAGTACAAAAACAAAAGCAGTAGAGATTTTCCCCGGCGGCATCTCAACCACACCCACTGCAGCTTCTTTTCTGATGCATCCCAACACCTCAGGAGTCTGGAGCAACAGGAACAGATACGTAGGTGCAAGAAAATACAACAACAACGCCTGTTGTCTTATTGAGATTTTATGGGCTAGACAAAAACAGAGTAGTAAATACTTCTGGATTAGAAGGAAAATTTAGCTTCTAATCCAGGAACGAATAGACAGCATTAAACGTCTTTTAAAACCTTAGTGAACTTCTGGTACCTTCTTCCATAACTTTGTTGCAGAGGAATGCGGAATGCAGTTTCGGTTTCCAAAATGCAAATATGACGTTTTATGCCTTTCTTTCAATTTTTTATTGTCATCAATTTTCACACTTCTCTGGTGTATTTCTTCCCAGCAATCCTCAGAGGCCTTCACATAACAGAAGTTTACCTAAATTAAATTGTACACATGCAGACTACTCATTTGTTTAATCAAGGAATTTGACTGCACTGGACTTTATTTGGGGATTTCATGGTGAAGGCAGGTGTTCACAAATTAATGCCACGTATTTCGGATTTTTACTTGTAAATAAAATCTATACAGATAAATGTAATTGGTCATAACATGATAAAATATGGAAAAGTTTGAGGTGCATATTTCTGCAAGGCACAGTAGATAAATGTAAATTAGTTGTTTATACAGATAGAATAAATTAAGAACCAAACTATTGAGCGCATTGAATGAGCAGGACAGCGATTGATAACTGACATTTGTTTATAAGAAAGAAAAAAAAACATAAACATAATTTTAAAAAAAGTAAATGTCACTGAGTAAAATCTTCGACCTTTGGCATTAAACGCAAGCAGTTAACATAATGTATGCCAACAACAATATCATGCCAGCATGAGTTCTTTCATCTTCCTAAAATAATACATAGACCAAGCCAGCTCTGCTGTTGGTAATTAGTGGTAGCACTCACACACAGTTACAAACTGAACTAAGAGTGAAATCAAATGGCTGCAGAAGAGCAGTGTGCGGGACAAACAGTATGAGCCAGCTTTTTTAAAAAAAACTAATTAAAGCACTGGCTGGTAAAATGATCAGAGTGTGGTTGTACTGGGACGTTTCCAGCTGGGAATATGTGCAACAGTGTCAATGCGGAGCAAATAATTCACTACAAAGACAAAAAGAAACTCTAAAAAAGTGAAACACGTTTAATATCCTTTGTGTTTTTTGAAGATTAAAAGTAGAAATAACTTGCCGTTAAATGTACATATTCCACAGACAGATTAACTAAAACATTTGTCAAAAAAACATTAAAAAAAAAACAGCTAGCTGCCATTAAATAAGTTGTTCCAGCTGTCTGTCCAAGCAGAGCTTCATAAACCTGTAGCACCATGTAGAAAAGTCATAAATATAAAGCATAACTCATGGCTTGCAGAGTGAAATATTGGGATATACTAAAAAATCGGTAAGTTCAGGAAATTGATTAAATTGTTCTGTGACTCCTTATATTAAACCCTGGGGTTTTATTTCTGTCTGGCTGCTTCTGTAGCCTATTCACACTGATTCATCAGAAAAATTGAAGCAAACAGAGATAAGAAGAAAAAAAGAAAAACACGTAGGCCAGGATGTACATAGGTTTGTGTGTGTTTGCAACTCTCTTAGTTATGTGGCCCCACAGGTTTCAATGGTGTCTAACACTCTATTTCTCTGGGTATGTTTGTATATGATGACCCCTGACCTCGGACCTGACACATGTCTGCGATCCCTCTGCTGTGTTTCTGATGCCACAGCCGGGGGCCAGGACCTTACACACACTCCCAAACACACAAAGCAGGAACGAGTGAATTGCAGGTGAAGCCAACTCTGTTTCACTTTCCTTATTCTCTGGTCCATGATACCCAGACACTAAACACAATACAACAGGGCATCCACCGAATTTATCTTTTTCCATCCGTCTGTGTATGAATGTATGAATACATTCATGAAGTAGTCAACGGGCCTCACCTCTAATCATGAACGCCGCTGCCTTCTCATTTTCTAAATTCACTGGTCCATGAAGTGCAGAGTGAAAAACATAAACTGTCTGTTCATATGAAATGATCCGCATAGAAATTTTATATTAAAGGTTGAGTATCACAGACATTTTTTAAACAATTATTAGGTTTATCAACCCCGTTACAGAGAAATGGAACTTATTTTTAGATATACAACTTTAAATCCATAAAATGATTAATTCTCACCAGTGGTCAGAAACACAAAATTCTGATATTTTTCTGATCAGTAAATGTGGCAAAGCTAAGCTAAAAAAAAGGGATTTCAGATTTATAAGCAACAACAGAGGAAGGAAGCTGTTTGAAAGGAAATTCTTTTCCAGGACATGTATAGATATAGCTGTAGTTTGTGTAGGCTGCGAGAGAGTGAGAGAAAGCACAACTTCAAGAGAAACCAGGCAGGGTCGACATACTGCCAGGTACATCAGTTTTATCAGTTTGAGCTTTCAACTGCACTCTATCATGGAAAACAGAGAAACTAAAATACTGGCCACATTGAGGAAATCTTGGAGGAAAGGTAAGGATCTGCCTTCTCCAGAAATTACATACTACATATGTACCACTGCCAAGATTCACTGTATTTGGTTTATATAACGCATGTTTTGTTGTCAAAATATTAGTGTTGAGCTCATCTGTCCAAAAATCTTATCTGGCCTTCCTGGTGTTTCCTATAAATATCCCATGACAGTTAAACTTGTACTTGCTCTCTCATTAAACGTGCTTTTTCATATCAACTGTAGCAAGAGGCTCCAGTAGGTCATTTGATTGTATTTTAGGGGTTTTGGAGAGTTTGTTGAATTCTGCTCTATGGGTGAATTGACTCGGATTGGGCATATTGGTTTTTCAAAGCTGACCTGAACATTCTTTTTAAATTCCTTGCCAGACTTTAAAGCTGCTACATTTTTCTTCCTGAAGTCCCCAGATAGCGCATTGGATCCCTTCATGGTTCTCGCTTTGCCCTCAATAGTCAGAAGCAATCCAGATTAGATGTCTGAGGTTTAAATAGAGAAAGCCTCCTTCAAAAGTCTGAGTAGCAGTTGTGTAATTATACTGACCTACTATGATATTGTCTATGTGCAAAATTATATTATTATGCAAAGCTTTAAAATGTGTTTTCTTTCATTTTAAGGGGTTATATTACTTGAATATTTCTACAATGTTAGCATCCATCCATCCATTTTCTTTACATCTTTGTCGCTAGTCTCCAGCGAGACATTTCAGGTAGAGGCGGGGTTGACAGGTCACCAGTCTGTCGCAGGGCAACACAGAAACAGACAAGACAAACAACCGTGAACGCACACTTCCATATCTAATGAGGATTTAGAGAGACCAAGTAATCTGATAGTAATGTTTTTGGACTGTGGGAGGAAGCCGAAGTACCCGGAGAGAACCCATGCATGCACAGGGAGAACAGAAAAAACCTGACCGGGAATCGAACCCAGGACCTTCTTGCTGTAAGGCAACAGTGCTACCTACTGTTCCCCTGTGCCGCCTCAATGTTAGCATTTATATTTAATTGCCATATGTACAAATATGTTTGCAGACAGACTTTCATAAGGTGTCCCAAATGTACAAATAATTCATATTGACCTTTAAATCTTATTCTGGTTGGACTCAAACAACTCCACACAGTTTGGAGTGGATTAAACACGCAACTAAGAAACATGTGTTTCTCCCTTAGGGAAAAGTAGATTTGTAATCATCCATTTCTAAAACTGTAAAAAAGTTTATCTATAGAGTGGCACAGTGAATGACTTTGACACCTTTTCTGCAGAGGCATTTTCAACCCACACCAGTATCCAGGCTTGTTGCACCAACCTGGCTGATTAACTATTTCCCACATATTTGAGATACCGGTGAGACTACTTATCTGTCACCTTAGCAAGGGGATCCTAGGAGCTGCTGCTGGGAGTCAGGGAAACAGCAAGGCAAAAGTTAGCTTCTGACTTTTTCCACCTTTCACTGTCTAACAACGATAGGATACAATCTTGAATTAGGGCTGTGTTTGTGGTGTGAATAAAACACCTATCTGAAGTGTAACAGTTGTTTACAACCAATCAGCCACTCATGTTCTTTAAAAGAGAATAATAGGAAATATAAAGTTGTAGGATTCAATTGCCTACACATAAGCCCAGATGTTCCTCCTTCGCTGTCATGTTTATGGGGGGGCAAATAGATAGCAATCTGGCTAACGCTGATGTTGTGATGAACTACATCTGGAAGAAATCATGAGAATTTACATCGTCTTCTGACATTTAGCTACCCACTCCACACACCATCAGCGCGGGGTGCTCTTTCGATGCCGGTTTCTTGAGCATGCCTGCGTAAGAGAGTGTGTGAGAGTCAGAGTATGCGTAATTAAATATCTATTCCTGACATTTACCCTTTCCGTCCACATGGCTCTCGGCAGGAAGAGGCAACCTGGGAATGACAATCTTGAATCCTGCAACATATCACATTTTTTTACGTGTGTGTGTGCGCGCGCATGTGTTTGTGCATCTGTGTCAGAATTGGAATACACAGTTATTAAGGGGGAGGCCTGCCACTCATGTGTCTCCAGAGTGTGAGGAGACCAGACACCATATATAAAGGATAAGGGAAAAGGCAGACTAACGGGAGAAGCACAGAGCAGCACAGCTAATGAAGGAGAGGAAGGAAATGGTGAAAGTGTCAAGACACCCATTGTATCACAGGCCAGGAGCAGTAAAGACAACCTAGTGGCCTCTGCAACTTTAAGATTGTCATTAAACTCTTGCCTTACTCGTGTTTATGGTCGGCTTTGTGTGTCAGAGGAGAAGGGGATCGTAAAGCGGGGCTTTGTCTGTCTGCCATTGATTTATTTCCTTCGTTAGGTTGATGACACTGCCTGCTTATGATGTCCTAGCACAGACTATAATTACAGAGCACTTCTGTCTTTATTGATGTCACTTTGTTAGTTTAATTAGGCTATATTGGGTTTTAGAGTCGTGGCAAGAGCAAAGCTATGATGTAGGGCAAAAATCATCAATGGAACATCCTGTTTTGAAGATGTCGGGTGCACAGAGTTGAGAGATAATTATTTCATGGACATATAAAGTAGACTTTATGCATCTCAACATCGACAAAGACAAAGAAAAGGTAATCTAAAAATTAATGACTATTCCATCTGTGTTATAAGCAGAGACAGAGGGAGAAGGCGGCGTGTGTGATGAGGGCCTGAATGGAAATGAAACACCTGGGTTCAACCTTGAGAGCGACTGTTTACACTCCCAGTCCCCAGGTGCTGGAAGTGACTGAGAGTTGTGGAAAAACCGTCAGTGGGCCTGTGAGTGAGAACAAGTGTGTGTGTATAGACATTGTATATATGATGGGATGGGACCCAGGGGGGAAGCGGTGCCACGTCAAGGTGACCGTCGAGTGAAAAAGGAAGAAGGAGAGGCCACCTGCTTGCTAGCGATAGCAAAATGAGGGTGACAGCCATCCACCTGTCTAAGAATACTCTCATTTCAGACCCCATCTGCCCTCCCCCCTATGGGATACCTCCTCCCAAGGGGTGCTCATGACCCTCGCTGTGTTTCCACTCATTCGGCCTCCTGTTCACTGCCCCTGAACTTGAAGAAAACGGTAACCGCTCACCTGATCAGAAGCCATCCCGGTTTGCTGTAACACGGCATTGCACAAAGGTGGCTTTGGGTAGTTTTATTCTGCTTCTCCTCTTCTTCTTTCAAAGTGACATAGCCCGCAGACCTTACTTGAAAAGAATGGGCAATAAGTCGTCTGGCTTGACTAAGTCATCACACATGGCCAACAGGGAAGGCTTTTATTTGCTCTCTTTTTCCTCCCTGATGTTCTCCAAACTGAAAACTCATCATTGTGTTCTGTAGCACAGATAATAGTTGGCTAACAGCAGAGCAATTTGGCAAGTCAAACAACGGCCACATATAGACCACTGTCTATTTTTCTTTTTTCTTTCCGCTCTCGCTCCCTCTGTGCATGCAGGTGCCTATGTTTCTTACATTGGAGTGTGGGAAAAACACACGCAATCAGATTCCTTCAGGGGCTAATCCACCCTGCGGATGAATCGCTTTCTTCGAGGATGACTGTCTGACTGAAGTCAGGGGCCATTGTGCGACTCCCAGGGCTTCTGACTCATGGTCTGGACCCGGGGCTGTGTTTGCACTTTCTCAATAGGTTTCAACCACATAACCGAGTAGGGTCTACGTGGAAGAGACCCAGCAGACTTCTGACATGTCTTATGATCTCCCCCAGTCCCTAAGGGCTAAAAAAAATCCTGCTATAGTTTTTGTTCTCTTGGCAGAGAAAAATCTGTTCATGAAAACGAACTCTGAATGACAGAATGCACAGAAATGGAAAAAGGAGGAACTTGACAGATGAAGAGAAAAAGAATTTAGAGCATATATTAAATGCAGTCGGGAAAATTCAAGTCAGCCAAGAAAAATATTAAATACACAATGAATGCTATGGTGCAAAATAAGACAGCCATTGCAAGGAAGATGTAAATTTGAGAAGGTTGCAAAGGTTTATAATTCTGCCTCTCTTTCTCTCTCATCTCAGGGTGTTAGATCTTTTTGCATGTTCTGCTTGGCGGGTAATGATTTATGTGTTACACAATCTTAGATCGTCTTGGCCGCTTCGTCAGAAAATAATGCGCTATAACACATATTCTTGGTGGACGTCAGAAGTTGAAACAGAAATTCTTTTGGCAGCAAGGTGTTGTGTTGCAGAATCTCCTTTTTCATTCAATAGATGTAGATCATCGGTCTGTTTATAGACATGCCAACAAATGATTTGTTGAAAACAATCTGTTGATTTTCAGCTTGATTAGCTGTGACCAGTGGTGACTGGGTGGGAAACCTGGTATGCACCTTTTCCGCAGAGCGAAGAAAAGTAGTTTGTAATTTAGGAATTTAAATTCTTTACAAAGTAATGAGTTTTAAACTCACTTGATACAGGGACCTCAGCTGGTACTTGGAATACCCTCTGCATTATGCAAAATAAATTCACTATATCCAAAATGAATAGCAAACCAAAAGGCTGTAATGTAAAACAAATGAGCCAAAACAGCAGGTGTGTAGTGGAAGCAGCTGGATCTCTGCTTCATACAGTTGCTACTCAAAAGGGAAGTGTATTCAAGAATATTTCAAGGTACAAACTGAGATAGATAATAATTAACAGAGAAATACAAATGAAATCAGTTGTTCTGTTTACCTCTGAAGTCAGAACTTAGAAAATAACATTAATCCCCTCAACTTTGTTCTACTTGTAATTTGGAAAACCAGTAAGATTTGAAAATGTCCTCATTCGCCAAACAGGATAATTACTTCTGGTAATACAAGCTTAAAGTAATAGAAAAGTGTGAAAATGTGTTAATAAACACCTGAATATTTAACGCATTTTGGCTGAAAGTAAAACCCGTTTTTATGTGACTGGTCTTCTTTCTCTTTGCTCTTTCTCAATTCCGTTAATTTGATATAATTAAAAGCCACACGGAAGAACCAGAAAAATCATATTACCTGCTGTTGTCATATAATTTTCTCTTTTACTTCTTACAACTGAAACTGAATTAGCCAAAATTTGTGTCTGCATGTCATAACCTAGATGGAAAATCAACCACAAAATTCTGGTTTATGCATAAACCAGATGTAGTGATTTTTTTTAGAGCCACAACATGATTTTTATTTGATTCACATGTGATGTGATGTTGATCTGATCCACAAACATACTGGGGTGCATAAGGATCAAGGATCTAGTCCTACTAACAGGTTAAAGTTATTGTTAAATTTAAATGAGACAAGTGGAAAGAGTGTGAAAATGTTTTTTTATTATTTTTTTTTTTGCAGTACACCAATGACCAAGTCATCTCTCTGGGTTTATGTGTTGTCATTACAGCCAATATTAGTAGCCCAAAACTGATAGAAGAAACAGAACAATATATATGGCTCTCCAACTTTTCCATTGCTTGTGGTGACAATTACGTTGCTTGAATGGGTGCATGAGGCATCAACAGAGAGCAGAAAAACAGATAATCACGCAAAAACCCATCATCTTTCTGCATTATGCTTCAGGTAATTAGCATGTCTCTGCCATTAAACCTGCCAAGAGATAGACTTCTATACTGATATACAAGTACACACATTTACATTCCTGCAGATGCACAAGCACTTACTGGAACAAAACATCAAAATGCATATAACCCTGTATAGATGATGGCTATTAGAATAGATCTGTGTCTCACTGCAGGCCCATTCCTGTGAGCTACCACAAATCTAAGTGAACAGGGACACATTTCTGGGGATTCCTAGGATAACACATGGAGAATTGTATTTCAAATCCAAGCGCTGTTAGAGACCCAAAAGACTTCTTTATAGTGCAACAAATGATTACTGCTGTGCACTTTGATCAAAATGTTGCTGCAAACTTATGCAGGACCTCATGGGGAATCTGAAACAGTTGCCACTCCCGTGATGAGTTTATGCTGCAGCTCAATTCTCCTATAATCATCTGCTGATCTTCACTGGTGATTTAAAAATACACTTCTCATTAATCTTTGCTTATCACAAAAGCTAAATTGTCTCCAGCAGAAATTGCATTAGTGCGTGTTTTGGCCAAAGGCAAGAGACAGCAATAGATAGTAACAGGGTTTGCAATAGGAAGGCAGGGGAGCATGGGCGGGAAAAGGGACACTGACAAACTGAAAATAAAATAATGTGTAAATAAAGAGCAGAAGAAGACGGAGACAACAGTGAGGAAAATGGAGACTAAATAGAAGGAAGGTATGATGCTGAGAGAGAACGAGGAAGAGAAAGAAAGAGGGGGATGAAGAGGAAAATGGGAAGGTTGGTCTCATTACTAGAAGACCTTTTCTCTCCCTCCAGGCCTAGGTGACCCCAGTTCTTTACCCCTCTGCCTTTTCACACCACTAATCATTAGGTTTTAATCACCAGGATATTGTCCCCCTTTGTCCCTACCCCTTCCTCCCCTTCTTCCCTCCATGTCCTACTCTGTGCCCTAGCCTTTGCCAAGGTCCAGCTAATTTTATTCTAATTGGCTGCGTAGCCGGGAACAGGTCTACTCTGCTGACTGTCCCCATCCATCCACTCATCCATCCATACATCATGTTCCTCCGACTGTCTTCTCTGTTCTTTCTGTCTGTCCTCTTCTCTCCTGCTGCCATCACATCTTCACACCTGTGCTTGTTTCTCCATCTCCTCCCTGCCTTCCTCTCTCTGCCTCTTCTTTCATTTCACCTCTAATTTTTCTTCTTAGCCATATGCTGCCGCTACACCCCCCCATCTGTCTTTAATGTCGCTTACTGACATCGCAGTTGTGCAGCCGTTTTCCAATTTCTATTCTTTCTCTCTCTCTCTCTTTCTCTCTTCCTCTGCCATTGACCTTACATTCCGCCAGACAAAACAAATAGCCTTGATGTTGTCTTCCAACAAAAAGCTTAGTGTGACTGCCTTGATCCGCACACAATGGCATGAAAGAAAAGTGAAGCTGTTCAATTAGGTAAAGCTGAGGGCGGAAGTCCTACTTTCCTTTTATGAGGGAGCGAACAGACACGACAGATGACGGTGGAAAATAAATGAGAGAGTACCATGAGCAACAAAGTACGAGGAGATGAGACGCCTGTTGGCAAATAGGTACAAAGAATCGAGACCTGGGATCTAAACGTCTACTTTTAGGTTTTCTCTGTGATGAGAGAACATACTTTAGATTGAAAAACTGTTGCTACTACAGCACAAAAATGATTTTTGGAGGGTATAAATGTAACCAAGTAAATTTATTTAAATCCAAATCAAGCAGATTAGTTTGTAAATGTAAATATGTGTGTTACACTTATTTTATTGGTTAATTTTTAAGTTTTATCCATGTTACCTGCCCAGATGTTTGCATTTTAGCCTAATGCTAAAATCTTTAAGGAGTTTAGTACAAGACCTACTCTGCTTATTGCTTTTTTCTGACTAGCTTTACTTTTAAATCTTAACTCAGAACTACCAGAAGTTCCTTGTTGTCAGATGGAACCTTAAGAACGGCAGAGTCAGATGAAAATCTTTTGTTACAGTCGTTCACAGTGAAAAAGAAAGAAACCCTCAACTTTTCTTTTTTCCTCTGGATCAACAGCTCCAATAAATTTTCATTACACCTGTGTGAAGCGCTTCAAATAGAGCCACAGAAGCAGAAACTAATTACTTTCTAATTTATTGACTAATGGCCACAGCCCTGGGAGACAGCTGCAATTGTTCTAACAGTCCTGCTGCTCCGACTGCACTCAGGTCCACTTTAGATTCATAACCAAAATAATTTATCATTACAAGCACATTAAATTGAACCGTATAGACCATAACAGTGGTAATTTATATCATTTTGTTGTTAGGCATGTTTTTTTTGTCCCCTGTCTTGAAAGGATGCAACCTAGGCAACTGGACTGTCGCAAGCAGATGATACTGGTTTCAGGCTTACTTTATGCTTCAAAGATTGCTTTGTTTGGTGCCTCATTATCAAACTGTAAAGCCTTAAAGAAAACAGGATTGATTTTTTTTCTTTCTTGTAGTCTTATCTGTGAAAAACATGACTAAATTTAAGCATGTTCAAAACAACTTAATAGACACATTTAAGGTTCCAGGTTTCTTTTTTTTTAGCCGGGCATTTTTCTGTGCTGATAACAGATGCATTTCCTGTAAGTGCCCTATCCCTTCTTTGCTGGGAAAAATGGCTTCCAGGATGGTAATGTCCCCATCATCAAAACTCAAATGGTCACCTAGTGGTTTGAACAGTGTGATAACAACATTAGCCATGTGTCAAGCATTTCTTAATCACTATAATGGATGCCATTTGTGCATTGATGGGATATTCTGTAGCTACTTTGAGATGGCATTTTCCATTGGTATCATTAGCATAGAATGCCCATATGATCATGCAAATTCATTATGTAAGCACTGATTAGCACTGACCTTGCCCTGTAGGAGGTGAATAGTTTGACATAATGACAATCAATCCCCAGTACAGTATGTTGTGTGCACTTAAGATTTGTGTAGCACGCAGAAGCTTGAGAATATCAGGGGTAACAGTGAGATGCGTCCACGATTTCATGAACATATGGGATTTGTCAAAAGACTATCGGGAACTGTCAACCAAATCCAAAACATTGTTCACCAGAGATGGAGGCAGATGGATGTTTTTCTGCTTTTAATGCAGGAAAAAAAAATCGTTACAGCGTAGAAACTAAAAAGTTTAATTCCAAGTTTAATTCCAAGTGTAAGTGCACAATTGTTGATACGATCTCACACTAGAACTTTTTCCAGCTTCTCTGAATCAGACCAGGCAGTTTATATTTTGCAGATTTCTGATTATAGTCTTTCTAGTCTTTTCAGATGATGAATTAGACATTAGGTTGTATAAGACTTTTTCATAACATGCTCCTTCGTCCTCACGATGCTCTTTGATTAGCAATATTTTCTGATAAACCTCGAAGGCCTCCAACAAACAGCTGCAACAATTAGAATAAGTACAATGGACTGTGTTGATTATCTGATGTCCAAAAAGAATCGATTGCTACAAGCTTGTACTTAGATAGGACTTTGTACAAATAGACACAGCCCTTTTCACATTTTATTCATTAAAAGCATAGAAAATGTTCCTTTCATTTTCTGTTTCATGGACAGGGTTTGTTAAATCCAGATAAAGTACAATCAGGTCTGTGGTTGTAATGTGACAAAATGAGAAACAGTACAAAAGGCACAAGAAACGGTTTGTTCTTAAAATGACTTGCACATTGTCAGGAAGTGTGCAGGTGGATGTTTAGAGGCAAATTCAATTTTAAAATGTTAAGTGGAATATTATTGACTTTTTAACATGAGGTCAATTTTAACTATTAAGCATGTCAAGTATTTTTTAAAAATGTTTTTATGTCTCTGGGAAGTATCTGGAAGATATAAACACGTTTCACATAAGAGCTCTGTCCAAAATGAATTATTAAAACAAATCACCACTACACATTGAAAGAATTCATAACAATATGAACAATTTTATTGTTGGAATCCATTTCTGTTTTTATTTTTTTTTCATATTTTTTTCCAAAACAAGAAACATCCCCCAAGGATCAGGGTAAAGTCAAAGTAAAATTTGAATCCATGAATTCCAAATTCTCACAGCAGCGATAAACCACGCCAACTATTTTGATAATTCCTGCATTTGCATTGTGTTTGTTTAGTTTTGGAAATGACGGTGGTGTGGCCCCCATGGGGGGCCTGAACGCCGGCAGCCCGTCTCTGTGGGAGGCAACCTTCACTGACACGACATTCCTCCATTCAAAACCTAAAATCTCAAATTTACATTTTCAACAGTGTTTCAACCTTAAAAAAACCCACGTATCTTCTGAAACTTTAAGAAAATGGGTTTCCACCTGCATCGATACTGACTGAGGTGACATTTTTAATATCCCTGTTTATTGTGCTCATCTAATCTTATGTTTTGAGACAGCATTAGTTAACTGGAAAGTTTAATATACAGGTTTCGGCATGCAATGAAACAATTATGAATGCTTATTGACAAATATTACTTAAATTGATAATAGAAATATGCAAGATGCATCAAAAGTCTCTTAATGAATCTCCACCGTTGCTTTATTTGACTCCCATTTACGTTCACAATCAGAAACACATAGTCTGAACAACTCAAATGCCACTTTGCTTCTTTCTTTCTGTTTTCTTCTACAGACATTAAAGCTTTTTACCACCTGATCAATAATATTCAGCTGGCTACAAAAGCAGAGAAGATGGTGTGTTTGGAGGGCATCTCCTGGGATGGACAATAAGGACACAGAATAAAGCTGAGGCCAGAAACACACAAACAGCCGGCACACGCAACACATATACCCAACCTGTCCTAAATATCCGAGCCCCGCATTTACGTCAGACTCCTGTTTAAGACACAAGACACTTAATGGAGCACAGCCAAGGCACGGCGTCTGTTTTCTTTCTTTATTTTTTTTACTTGTGTGTAAGTGCATGTATGTGCTATTTAATGCTGCTATGTTGGGCTGCTACAGTGTAGGCTGAAGAAAGGAAAAAAACAGACAAATATAGGAATAGATACGTGCATAAATATCTATACATATAAGTGGCAAACATGGTGAAGCTTAAAGTGTAGTGGAAATGAATGACATCCCAAAAGTACATGCTCTCCACACCTATATGAAATGCGTCAGCAGCAGGACTAAAACTTCAGCGAATAAGAGTATTTTTGGCATAAGAGATAGGGAGTGAAATCAATTTCAGGGCCAAGTATGGTACCAAGGTCGTGCAGAAGGACAAAGCTCTGTTGATCTGTTCATATCAATTTGCTCCCTCCTGAAGACAGAGAATGCAGCATGCAGTGCTGCATCTTTAAGAAATATCGCCCCGATAACGGTGCCATAAAACACATAATTTTACAGTCAAACCATCTCGGTCTCCAATGCATTTGGAGCGGAAGCCATTTTCAAGCAACATAAAGTTTAACATGGCGCTACATCTGCCGAACCGCTAGCTTTCACAGTACATGGGACTGGGCAATTTAATTAGGGGACATGGGATAGCATTATGTGGGATTAGGCGAAGGACCACCCTCTCTATTTGGACCCGAACTCTCAGGAACTTGAGAGCTTTTCTGCAGTGAACACTGAATTATTTTATCCAGTGAAGACAGTGGCGATGTTTGTAAAATATGTATAATTTAAACTTTTGCAGATCATAATGATGACACACAGTTCTTGCATAGATGCAAAGTCCTTTGCAAGATTATTTTTACTCCCTTTCAGTGAATATTTACATTCTGCGCTTTTTAAATATAAAAAAAGTATAGAATGTGTTGAGCACCTTTTTAAGAACCATTTTGCTACAATTTACAACTGCAAATCTACTGAGGTACGTCTTTACCTGTTCTGCATATCTAGTGACTGAATGTTCTATCCATTTCTCTTAAATTACAGTAGTTCAGGTTCAGGCAGATTGGATGGCAAGTGAACAATTTTCAAGTCTTGGGACAAATTCTCAACTGAATATAGGTCTGGACTTGGTCATGGTCACAACAATGGGTCTGTTTTAAACTATTCCACTGTTTTTTTTGTCAGTATTTTTAGAGAAATTGTCTCGTAACTTTATTAAGTCTGTCAAGAAGGACTTTGTTCTTGCCACTCCTCCATAAAAGGGATATTTGTGAAGGACTGCATAACTGGTAGATGTCATTGTGACAGAATCGCCTACTTAAGCTGTGGATCTCAGCAATTCCTCCAGAGTAGAGCCTCTTGAGTGTTTATTTTATTAATTATTGAATGGTCTGCCAGTTGAGCCATAGTCTTTTTAGATGATGGATTGGGCAGTGATGAGTTATTGGACATAAAGGGCTAAATACATATACACAACACCCTTTTCAAATTGTCTCCCACTAAATAATTATGGTTAGTAATGTCTTGGCCTACCAAATGCAAGGAAGGATGAGAATTAGTTTGCTGATGCTGTTCAAATGTCCCTGAACAATATGCATACTTTAAGCAAATTCTGTACAGCCATGATTTCCAAAGACGTGAATATGTACTTTAGCACTACATGATACTTATACTTACTTAAGACTGCAAAATCTTAGATCCAGCTGCCCAGCCTGCACTGAACATTAAAAACAAAAACTGAACCTTAATGACAAGGTGCAATTTTTAAGAAATGCCTGTGGAGATAAAAGTACAGTTTGACTTTTGAGTGACTTGTGATTAGTCTGCGGAGTGGACGTTGAACAACGGGCTTTGTCTTAAAAATTCCGGAAAAACACCATCTCTTTTAAGGTTTGCCTGATGTCTAATGGAGTCTCCCTCCACTGAGCATTACAACTACCTGAGAGAGAGAAAAGAAATCATTATCGCACCCTAATTCAGAACAGTATGGATTACAAATTGTCTGGGGGGAAAAGTTTGATTTTTACCCTGACCACCTAAGAGCTAATTCCCAATATAAATTTAATGGATCAATGGCAATGAAGGATTCTGGGGGACCGTAAGACTTTCAATAGTGAATTACCATGAACAACTGGGATTAGAGAGCCGTGTGCAGTCATACAGGAGAGGAAAGATCTATACTGGACTCAGATCAACATTTTACTGCTTTAAACCTTCTGTGCTTCTCGGAAAAATGTAGTACGATCAAACGCGTCAAGAAAAAAAATAAATGGCTTTATATAAATGTCCCACTGTGAAGTTTGAATCACAACATAAACTCTCAAGCCTGCCCAGACAAACGTGAGGTGCTGTTGGCTTTTAGGTGAGAAGGGAGACGAAGGCACAAAGGCAAAACTTCAATTAAACCGTAATGGGAATCAATTTGTTTGCCTTAATTACTTTGTTAATTTGTTGAAGCATCGACTTCAAAAATTCCTGCGTCATAGTTTCAGCTGTGATAATGGAGCCGTGCAGGCAGGGAGGGGCGCTTGCTTGGGTTGAGTGCTTTTTAAATGGCTCACCCTCTGCTTCTAAACAAAGTGCTCAGTGTGTCTTCACACCCATCTTTGAGTCGGTTTTAGCGGGGTGTGTCAGTAATGAGGCCCTCCTGTAGTGTTGCGCTCCGCTCCTCTGTTGGTGCAGAAAAGCACACCCCCGCCATGCCCTGACATTCTGACAGATAGGAGCCGTGGAAAGCATATGGCCAACGTGACGATGCCCCCCTACGTCCTCCAAACTGTCGTAGGTCTCAAGCATAATGAGCGCTAGAAAGATGGGACCAGGTCCTACGCATGGACGACATTAGTCATCTCATTTTCCACACATGCCACAAATCAGTGAGAAAAAAGAAAATAACCCTTACCTCGTGTAAGAGTGGAGAGATGGCAGACGTCTGCGACTTCATACACACAAAAACACAACAAGTCTCAAAGAAAGTGAACTTTCAATTTACAAAGACTTGATTGAGCAAAACGAGTTTTTCAGATACATTTTAAATGTAAGCATAATACTGTAAAATGTAATGTTCAACCAATTTAGTTGGTGAGCTATCCCAGTATAGCAGAGGTACTGCGTTATTCATAACTGATGCAAATTTGATGTAAGTCATGCAAAAAAAAGGTTAAATAGAGTACAAGTGTACCTTCTCTTGTCTGCTGTATAAGTAATGTTATCGTCTCAACAGACATTCTATTTAGACATCTATTCTATTTAGTAGAATAACTTGAGTGAACATCACACTATGATGTTGACACAACTTACCAGTGCAACAATATCAACAATAACCTGTTTGATTTTCGGTGGAATAAATGCATTTAACCTAAACTTACAGAAAATACGGAGTTAAAAAGTTAAAAAAAAACTTTTTAGTCCTTTTACCTCAATAACTGGCTATTAAGAAGCAGCTATTGTGTTGCTTAAAGTCCTCTTCTGATTAACTGAACAGCCCTTGTTAACTACATTTATATTAGTTTTGACTACTTTTGAAGCTCTTATGATTCCATTTCACTTGACACATTTCAAACACGTGTTTAAGCCTTTAATCACTTTTCAAGCATGCCCTCTTTGCACTGACAGCTTGATTCAAAATTCAAAGTGATGAACCTCCAGGACATCTAAATGTCCAAATACCAAAAGAGACCAGAACAGCGTGTCGTCTCAAAGTAGCCTGTGGCACACAGAACTCCTACTGGAACAAAAAGAGGCCATTTACAAAAACATAAAATATTTAGAGCTATCTTTTTCATCTTGTTAAGGCAATGGAAACGTGTAAGAAGTGCCTCAGATAAAAATAATAAAGTGTTGATAAGTTATGAAACTGATTTAGTTTTTGATGACCCATGAGATGGAGGTGTTTATAGATAAGGTAATTTAAAGTAGATGGTATTCACTTCATTTGGCAGACTGTCATACAACGCTCCCAGGCACTTTTTTTGGACACAGTTAATTACATGAAACAAATGGCTGTTGGCCAATCCAATCACCTGCAACGCCAGAATAAAGTCAAGTGATAGACAGTCAGGTTAAAAACAGTCACACAGAAATTACAGTCCACAGGGGGATGAGAGACAGTTTGTTTGGTCAAAATGTGGCTGTTCTTCCTGTCAAGTGTCAGAGCTGTTAGCCTCTAGAAGCTGAGGTCTACAGCGACTAGACGTGATTTTAGATAAGGCGCCCATTCAGCCATGCCCCCAACCGACATGGACTCCCTCTGGCCCAGATTCCACTGCCAGCTTCATCCCCTTTCTCTAGCTGCTCCGTTATCCCACAATGTCTAGACACCTCCCAGCATGCACTGCACTAACCCAGCCAACTGGGGTCTCTCTCTCAGCTTTTCTGGCCTCTTTCTACTCAACACAGTGTCACAAAAGCCATCGGAAAAGTACAGAACAATGCCAGGCAGTTGTGTCCCTCTCTTTCATTCAACTCTTTCACTGGAAGATTTAGAAAAGGCTGCTCAGCATTTGTTTCGGTCCTTCTCTAACAGCGACTCTATTATCTCAAAGCAAGTCTTAGGAAAAACTCACACGCAGTCTCAAGCCCTGACTAAAAGTGTGTGGCATGCACTTTCTAACAAATAAAGGCAAGTGGAAATCTCAGAATGCCATTATTTTAGCATAAATTACTGTATACCAGAATATTTTAAATGAGCAGATTATCAAACAGATTCCTACTTAATACACAGGTTCTATGGCTAAGGTTGAAAGTTGCAGAAATGTTCTGTACATTAACCCCGTTCCCCAAATACAGAAGGGTGGATGCTACAGATTAATATCAAAGCTAATGGAATATCCTTTAACCTCGCTGCAGTAGAAAGCAGGGGTTGCAATGAATTACCTACCCTACACACAAAGCCAAAGCTTCACAATTATGACTGATCTCTATTAAATTACACGGATTGAATCAGAGATCCTTAATTAGGCCCCAATAAAAGTGTCATGTGGCTTTTGAAACCTCTGAGCATGCCGTGATTGGATAAAAATGTGAAAACATACTAAATGAAATTGGTTTACCGCTGAGCCTGCGCCCCATGACTCTTGAGTGGAGCTGCAAAGCAGGGGGAAATAAAGTGAGGAAAAATAAGTAAGAGAGAAAGAGAGAGAAAGGGGAGAGACGCAAATGCAGAGAAAGAGCGAGAGGGGAGTCTCAGAGCGAGTCACACCTCTTTGCCTCAGAAAAGCTCTTAAATTCCATGTGTGACCTGGGGGAGAGAGCTCTAAAGAGACAGCCTAAGACGCTGTGATACAGAATCTGACTGTTGCTGTGAGCTAATACAGTCTCCATAAGCCTAACTAAAAGTACTGCTAAAGGTGTGGCATAAATATCCAACGGTGAAGGAAAAAACCAGTTCATGCTTAAATCTTGTGTGCATGCAAAACACGTATTAATACACAAAACACACATAGCTGCACTGAGTCTTGAAGGAGTATTTGTGGTGATGATGTGAGGTTATTAGAAATAATGCTTCTCTGATTTCTGCTAAGTCAGTTTGAGGGGCTGCTTCAGGCAGAGAAAGGTGACAAGAGTCCCATGACAACACAATGTTGATCAGGTAAAAGTTGATCAGATATTGTTAATTTTGCTCTTTAAAAAGCAAAATCATGTCTATGGTTTGGGACCAGCCAAGCAGGGAACATGACAAGATGAGGCTGATGTCAAGCTTTTTCGTCTACATATAAAATGCTTTTTGTGCCAGAAAACTGACTCCCTGAACATATCCACAGTGAAACATGGTGGTAGCAGCATCATGCTGTGGGGATGCTGTTCCTCAGAATGGACAGGAAAATGACTCAGAGTTGATGGTAAGATGATGATAAAGATGGGGGGGAAAAAAGGCTGGGAAATATTTGAGACCTAAACATACAGCAATGGAGTGAATTAAATCACTCCAATGGAGTGATGTGTTAGAATGACCCAGTCAAAGTTCAGACCTAAGTGGAAATTAAAATTGTAGAAAGAGTCGATCCAGATGTTACCTCAGTGTTGTTGCAAGGAGGAATGTGCAAAAATCAGAGTCTCTAGATGTATAAAACAGCTAAAGAAAAACCATTTCCACTGTAATTTCTGGAAAAAAGTTGCTCCAACAAAGTATTGACACAGAAACTGAATACAAATCCATACCTTTTAGATTTTTACAAAAGAATGTAAATTAGTTTCCTTCCATTTTTCAGAATAATTCAATTGATTGTGTTGTCCTATTTCATAAAAAAAGTTTGTAGTTATAAACTGATAAAATATGCAAAAATTTAAGGGGTATAAACACTTTGGCAAGGCACTGAACACCACAGCTGTCTCTGCTGAAGCTTACTTTCTGGGGTTTTCTCTGTTTGTGTTCCTCCTTGCTTCACTTTAAAGCCACATCCGTTCACTCTCTCCAGTAAGATCCTGTCTCCTTCTCAGAGGACCGTCTTTTTTTATGAAGTAGGACTTGCTTCTGAGGAAAGCAGCACACTGTCCTGGAGAAGACGCTGTTCCCCACTCAGAAGACATCCTTGTCTGTCACACACGCAGGCGCAGCACCGATGCAAACTCTGTGTGGCACACAGAGTGCAACCCCCTCCATTCCTTCAAAGCACACCTTCAGTTTTCTCAGCTTACTGTGACCTCCCCCCTCAGGGTTCTTTTGGGCCCTGGTTGCCTTTGAAAACCAGGAGTGTAAGATGAGGTGGAAGAACGACTTTGCGGTCTTGCTGTCTTTTCCCAGTCGAGGAGGGACAGAGAAGCTGTGTGCATATCTGACATCAAACAGCATAAACCTAAACTTAGCCAGCTTAAGTTAATAAACAACCGCCTGGTTGATAGAGTTCCCCTTATCATCTACCCAAAACAATTGATATATATAAATAAAGGCATGACAAAAATCAAAACAATTCTTAAGACACAATGAACAAAATCACTGCAGAGAGCCATTTTCCATTTTTTTTCTCGTACATTAAGGCAAATACATCTGAGACTTTGTTGTTTCTAAAAACTGGAACATAATGCTTCCCTGCTCCCCTGGACCCGCGCATTGCCTAATGTCAGGATGGCCAAAAGCTTTTAAGTGCTTTAAACCCCTGATAACCCAAATGCTTGGTCTCCCTCCTGTGAGCCCCGTGTTTGTCATAAAAAAAAATGAAATCCACAGAAATAAAAGCAAAGATGGGGGACTTTCCGACATTTTGTTTGCTGGGGATTTGACATCTATAAAGGCATTAACGAGGCAACCGAGAGCAAAGAGGCTCCAAGGATGTGTTACATGATGACATGGAAAAGCAAAAAATAAAATAAAATAAAATAAAGGAGGGGAAGTGTAAGGCTGCAGTCACATAGTGGCGTACAGCACACACTGGGCTTACATTTCTGCCCTCCTATCGTCTTGCACATTTGCCGCTTATGTTGTTTATGATGTTTTCTTATTTTTTGAAAACATGGAATCTGGAAGAAAAAAAAATGCAGATCTGCTGCCACAATATGAAGAGTACAAACAAAAAACAGCCCCCAACCACCTTCCCACTCGCCACTAATCCTCTCATGCCCTAATTGTGGGTGCAGTCACCCCTGATTCACTTCTTCGGGGAGAGAAAAAGAAAAGGAGTTAAAGCTCCAGCCGAAAACAGACCTCCCTGTCTCTCTTTCAATATGATTCCTCGCCAGAGGACACCAGAACAGTAGGTGGTACTCTCTCTCCATTTCATTTCACTTTTATCTCACTTCCCCTTTGCCTCTCCATCTTCTTGTCATTTCAAGCACTCTTTTTTCCCCCTTCTTCTTCTCCAACTGTAAATCGCCTAAGGTGATTATGGATTGTGATGGCGGTGGGTGGAAAAGGCGAACCCCATTCTTTGTTTCTTTAAAATAGGTTTAACATACTACCACCGCGTACTGAGAACCTGTGTTACACTTTCAGCATTAACTCGGCGGTACAACAAAACTGCGCTGCGACTGATGTGATGTAATGAAAACAGAAGATGTGGTCAGCTGGCTTGCTGCTGGGATCATTTTACTATTACTGCTCATTTTTAACTTTCTGAAATCCCCAGATTCGCAATCACCTTAAACTCATCTCTTCAAAGAAAGACGAGTTTCATTACTGCAGTTTCTTTTTGTGCCTGAGCTCATTTAAAACATCAGAAGGAATTCCTAGAAAGCCGTCTTTGACTGGAGTCTGTGTTTTGTCTGAACATCACAGCCTCTGTTGAGAGACCCGGTGGGAAATAGAGGGATGCAAACCGTCACGACATCCCTCTGTTTTTCTTTCCGTTTCTTTTTCACTTGGTATGTCTCATTCCTGCTTTGTCTTTTTTGGGAATAAATAAATAAGGTGCATATTATAGGCGATTATTCAGTTAATATGAAATACTCAGGTGTCAAAGCTTTATATTCTGATGACATTAAAAGCAGTAATGCCCAGACCAATGGATTCTGCTCACTGGAACACTTTTATTTTGCCCATTAACGAATGTCAACAGGACTGTGTCACTGGCCTCTTATTTGAAGACACTTCTACTCTAAAAGTACATAAAACAGGAACCCCACAGAGAAAGCTCCTTCCACTTTGAGAGGGCTAATTTAAAGGAATATTCCTGACCACTTTAAAGTCTGGCTATGGAGTTAGGTATAGAAATAATTAGACAGATTTATATGGAGGTACTGTTAAGGTACTGTTAGGTTTAAATTATTTTTATTTATCCAATAAGATATTAAATCATCCCTATTTAGCGTCAGGAATGAACTTATTAAGCAAAATAACAACTATGACCACACAGTAAAGAAAATATTCAGAATTAAATAAATATTGAACAGAGCACCTCTTTCATAGTTATAGAGTTAAAAAACATAAAACAAATCTTTATCACCCTTTGTTACCCTCATCTGAGAATAAAGCAATACTTTCCCATTTGTAGAAATCATTAAAAAAAAACCTTTAATGAAGAGAATTCTGTCAATTTTATTTATGCAATTTCTTTTAAAAAGATATTGAACTGAGATATATATTTTTCTTATCCCTACCTCATTCTGAAAAAGACATAAATATTAATTAATCCAATCAGCAATGGTTCTCACCTTTCCAACTGTGCACTCCTCTCAAATGTGCATGACAAAAAAGATGTGAATAATTCATCAATTGTCTTATATTTGAATTGATTAATTCACTTATGCAAAATTAATACATGGCTATCTTGCATATCTCGCCAGCACCATCCTCTCCCATCTTTAATGAAGCAGTTAAAGTAGTATGGGCCTTGCCTTGAGTAAAGAACTTGGTGAGCAAGAGGGCGGAGGTGTGCTAGCCCCAAGTATCAATCTGATACATTTATAATGATGATGTTTCATCAGAAACAACTGTCTATCTTAAGAGATTAAGGTAAGAAGTTCAATTGAAACAGCTCTAAGCTGTTTCTGGGAACTTAATCACAAAGAAATTTTAAAAATAAAAGTAAAGTAACTAGGGAAAACTTATTAGGGCCTGCCATTGCAATGCATAAGGAGAGCAGTGACTGACCTGCGAAGCAGGTCAGTCACTGCCTCCATGCATTTGCATGGCAGGCACTTCTTATTCTACACCTAATAGAATGTCTCTTTATTAGGGCCTGCCATGCAAATGCATGGAGGCAGTGACTGACCTGCAGGTCAGTCACTGCCTCCATGCATTTGCATGGCAGGCACTTACTGTTCTTCTGTCAATAGAATGTCTGTTTATTATTTATTATTCTTCCATCACCGTTAATGCGGCTCGTACCGCTGCGTGCCCACCCACAAAAGTGGTATCAAATCGTGCGGCTCGGTGCCGAGAAGGGAGCTATTACTTTTGTTGGGATTCTGACTTAAAATGACGACAAAAATTAATAAAAACGAAAAAATTGGAGATTGAGGAACTCACAGCATCAGTAACCTTTCTGTCTGAAACACACACACAGGACTCCTGATGGCTTACTGAAAAACTGTGTTTAACTCGCCCTCACAGGCATAAATATTGCCCTATTGGTCTAAAACTTGGTCAGAACATAGATACACATCCCTGCTCCCGTAAAATGTTTTCAAAAATTTCCTAGGGCTTATGGATTTTTGTCAGGGTCCTTCAGACTGGCGCTGGGTGTCTCCCAAGTATAGAAACGAGGGAGAAGAGGATTTTCCCGCTCTTTGTCTCCTCACAGCTGCGGGGGATTAATTACCATAGTAACGGGTTCCAGCCAGCGGCAGCCATTACTCTGAGAGACAGCAGAGAGTATTTCCTGTGACTATTGATATTTTGTTTAGATAAAATTATTATTTCTCTGAATTTTTCAGTGTGAAATGACATCCTTAGTATGAAGGCTGAAAGATTTAGACAAATAAACTATTATAGACTGTCTTTATTTTTTTAATATTTTGTACCGTGAGTGACAACATGTGCAAGCTTCAGTGTCGGTCTGAAGCTCGTTAATCATTAACAGTGTCAATTAGCGGTGCGCTGCGATCGTTGTCTCTTGTTGCCAATAACCTGCATGTGCAGCTGGACTCACAGCGGCGGAGCTCGTCAAAATATATCAACACAATGAAGCTAATACTTGACGCAGATTGGCTACATCGAGGCTCACTGCAGTAAAAAAAGACATGGAGGATCAGACAGCCGGTAAAGCAGCGCGCAGCTACAAACACTCACCCGGATTAGCATGACGGTCAGAAAGCTAATCAAATAACCTGTAAAATTAATTACTCCGCTCAGCCGGAAACAGTCAATCAGAACTAGCAGTAACCAGCTAGCCGCTATGCTAACAGGAAGTTTTCATTGAGTTACTCTGGAGTGTTTATTGATCCTGTTTTTGCCTTTGAATGTTATATTTTATACTTGAATTTTTTGACAATGTTGAGAGGTGCAAATAGGAGCTTAATCAACATTTTTCTGACTCTCCACAGGTTTCTGACTACTATTTAGCTCAGTATAGGCAGCTGTACTATCACAAACGGGCTCAGAGAGGTCACAATGCATTGTGGGAAGAATACATATTTCCTGTGATTATTCATATTTTGCTTGCATAAAATTATTATTTCTCTGAATTTTTGAATGTGAATTAAAATACTTAGTATGACGCTTGAAAATTTTCAAGAAAAAAACAATGACCTCTTTATTTTTTTTTTTTATTTCAGACCGTGAGTCAGGAGGACATGTCCAAAGTTTATATAGATGTCAGTCTGGTACTGAATTTCATTGAACAATGAGTTCAGCTGTTGATTGTTGCTGTGAATCAGATCAGCCACAGAAATGTGGTGATGGATCTGGCAAAAGCTTCAGTCATTAGCAACACGGGCAACTGTGTCTTCAATTGGAAGGTTACAAGTTAGACTCCTGCTTTCTCCAGCACATGTTACTGTGCCCCTGGGCAAGGCACCCAAGCTCAAATAGCCTACTAAGCTGCATATCAGTGTGTGAATGTGGGACTAGCCTGAAGCAATTTGATTTGTCAGAAATAGTCAAATAAATTGCTATAAGTTCAGTCTATTTACCATTTAAAACCCATCAGTTTATGTAATACTGATTTGCAATAAGCCATTTCTACAGTGTTAATCTATGCACTGCCATAGGTACGGCTATAGTATTAACAGTCTAAATCACATTTTACAACTGGCTTGTGGAAGCCAGAGCATTAGCATTTTTAGACTACAATTTAGCTCAGGTTAGCGTTGATGCTAATGCTGAGCATCAGAATGCTTTTCTTATTTATTACCAATGTTTCATATACTGAATGTAGTAAGTAATGACAGACAACATGATAGTGATGCTCCACATGCTACTAATAGCAATCATGCTATTATTAGCATTTTGGCTAATTTTAGCTTATGCAACATACTAAATGGTACGAGTGCAGCTTAGTGTACATGCTTCTGACTCCCTGCAGGTTATTGACTACATTGCATTTTTCTTTAGCATTAATGCAAATTTTTTTAGCATCATATTGCTGCGTCCAATCCGACGGGCACACTTTGGCAGGCCCTTCAAAATTTCTGCGGAATTTTCTAGTTCAACTTATTATTTATTATTCTTCCATCACCGTTAATGCGGCTCGTACCGCTGCGTGCCCACCCACAAAAGTGGTATCAAATCGAGCGGCTCGGTGCCGAGAAGTGAGCTATTACTTTTGTTGGGATTCTGACTTAAAATGACGACAAAAATTAATAAAAACGAAAAAATTGGAAATTGAGGAACTCACAGCATCAGTAACCTTTCTGTCTGAAACACACACACAGGACTCCTGATGGCTTACTGAAAAACTGTGTTTAACTCGCCCTCACAGGCATAAATATTGCCCTATTGGTCTAAAACTTGGTCATAACATAGATACACATCCCTGCTCCCGTAAAATGTTTTCAAAAATTTTCTAGGGCTTATGGATTTTTGTCAGGGTCCTTCAGACTGGCGCTGGGTGTCTCCCAAGTATAGAAACGAGGGAGAAGAGGATTTTCCCGCTCTTTGTCTCCTCACAGCTGCGGGGCATTAATTACCATAGTAACGGGTTCCAGCCAGCGGCAGCCATTACTCTGAGAGACAGCAGAGAGTATTTCCTGTGACTATTGATATTTTCTTTAGATAAAATTATTATTTCTCTGAATTTTTCAGTGTGAAATGACATCCTTACTATGAAGGCTGAAAGATTTAGAGATTATGGACTGTTGTAATTTTTTAAATATTTTGTACCGTGAGTGAGAACATGTGCGAAGCTTCAGTCTCGGTCTGAAGCTCGTTAATCATTAACAGTGTCAATTAGCGGTGCGCTGCGATCGTTGTCTCTTGTTGCCAATAACCTGCATGTGCAGCTGGACTCACAGCGGCGGAGCTCGTCAAAATATATCAACACAATGAAGCTAATACTTGACGCAGATTGGCTACATCGAGGCTCACTGCAGTAAAAAAAGACATGGAGGATCAGACAGCCGGTAAAGCAGCGCTGTACTCTCACAAACGGGCTCAGAGGTCACAATGCATTGTGGGAAGAATACATATTTCCTGTGATTATTCATATTTTGCTTGCATAAAATTATTATTTCTCTGAATTTTTGAATGTGAATTAAAATACTTAGTATGACGCTTGAAAATTTTCAAGAAAAAAACAATGACCTCTTTATTTATTTTTTTTATTTCAGACCGTGAGTCAGGAGGACATGTCCAAAGTTTATATAGATGTCAGTCTGGTACTGAATTTCATTGAACAATGAGTTCAGCTGTTGATTGTTGCTGTGAATCAGATCAGCCACTGTAATGTTGTGATGGATCTGGCAAAAGCTTCAGTCATTAGCAACACGGGCAACTGTGGCTTTCAATTGGAAGGTTACAGGTTAGACTCCTGCTTTCTCCAGCACATGTTACTGTACCCCTGGGCAAGGCACCCAATCTCAAATAGGGTTAGGGTCAGAACGCTTTATTAATCCGACGGGCACACTTTGGCAGGCCCTTTAAAATTTCTGCGGAATTTTCTAGTTTTATTTATACACCCCCCATTCAGACATCAAGAAATTCACAAAGACTACACTGCAAGAATAATGGTCAAATGTAATCACAATAAGTGAAAGAAACATTAAATACAACTGGAAAAGTAAATATTTTATGAAAAGTCACTGATAAAATAACCTTTGAGTGAGGTTTTATCCTCATTGTCACTGAATGTTGATTATACTTTAACTGTATGTTTGGGATCAAAAACAATAACTGTTGCCTTTTTTCTACACTAGGCTGATGGATAATCTGACCCATTTACTCGCTGATTATAGAAATACAAAAAAGGTTGCAGTACTCCATAAACCGTTCTGGGGGGATCAAGAGATATTGAATAAAAACATATCGAGAAATGAGCCTTGGGGAACCTCACATGTAATCCTCAGATTTATTACCAAGTAAAAACTAAGTAATCCTCGTTTTCTAAATAAGAACTCAATCTATGAATAGACAATTTGCTCTATTTCCAGTGCATCAATATAAAGGCCAGGCTTAGCGTTAAAATGACAACAAATGATAAAAGTGAGCTTGATTGATGAGCAGTAAAGTGTAGCTGCAGAAAAGGTCTGTGAACCGTAACGCTTCTCACTACAGAAGGCCTTGATGAAGAAGATGAACCCGAGCCAGGTTTCTGCACTTGCCTCCGCTGCCGCTTACTGATGATGAGTGCAAAGGTTCTTTCCTGCCATTTCACATTTTTGCACTATTAATGGGATGCCACATGGCAACTTATCATCCAATGTACTTCCTGTTCTGAGAAGCTCAGTTAGGGCGAAGAAATGGGACAGAATGTGTGCCAGTGCGTGCATGCGCTTTGTGTTTGTATACTCATGTCGTGCCTGTTCTTTACTGGTGATTCACCCAGCTCTCTGGCAGGAAGCCAGGACCTATTTTCTCGTCTTTACATAACAGCAAACAATATCATTGAGACTGTGTGTCCTTTCCTTTCTCTCCCTCCTCCACCTCCTCCTTCTGTTTTTGTTCCCCTGATGCTTCCCGGTCTTCCTTACCCCACCTTCCTGCCTGTGTGGGACCTTATGAGACCTCACTATATTTTTGCTCTCTGCAGCAGCACCACAGTAACACCCATGGGATCGTGATGTGACGGGTGAGGAACAGGTGCTATCTGACCACACCCAAAGAGAGTGGTACGGTACAGCAGTGGTACGGTACAGCAGATTCAATAGAATGGCACAGAAAAGTGCGTAGGATGTGAACCTGTTTGTTTAAAATGCCCCTGGGGACTTCCTAAAGGCCTAGAACGCACTATCCGTTGCACCATATGCCTACAGGACAGTAACCAGCTGGGCACCAGGGCATGATGGGCTGAAAATAGGGATTCAAAGGCAAAATCCTTACTGAGCTGGCCAACATACTGCCATTTGGCCCCAAGAGAGAACCGTAATGACGTGGTAAAGAACGGTACATAACAAGGTGGAGAACAGAGGGTGGTGGAAATAGAAAATCAAGGGGAAAAGAAAGAGGAACAGCAGAAAACTTTAGTGAAACATATCAACTTGATGAAGAAGAATCCGGGAAAGGTGTCGGAGTGTTGTGTCAGGGTGTGTGTAGGAGAGGTGTAGGCAGAGTTTAAAGTCTGGACAGCTCAGTGACTCAGGTGTGAATAATACACTGGGTCTACCTTGTATGAGTAAAAGGGAGCCAGGAGAAGAGACTTTGGACGGTATATAGAGCACGGGTGGTTGGTATGTATGTCTCTAGGAGGCAGATCAGCTGTGCCTATGGCCGGATCCGCGACAGCCAGCCTGCACGCTGCTCACCGGTGCAGAAGCGCTAATTGAATTAAGTCTTTATTATCAGGCTGCAGAGGCAGCACTTCTCCCCATCTCTGCCCGCTTGGCTGACACTTTCTCCTTGAACACCTGCTTGACATCAACTTCCTCTTCTATTTATTTATCCCTCTCTCCTGTGGCCAGTTACTGGCTAAATTCCTCACTCCCATCCACGCCTTTCTCCGAGTTGGCATGCTAAACAAAAACAGGGCTATCATTATTTTTTATGCTACATTTGTTATCTGTACTTTGCAAGGTTTCTCAACTTAGAGGACCTGCCTTAGATAACTTTGTCACAGATCCACAGTTTTGTATTAGTTCCTATCCAAAAACAGCCCACACTTTAAAGCAGTAATTCCTGATCCTGGGATTTATCGGAAGCCGTTTTGAGCACGAAGGGAACAAAAGCGATAAAACTGGATGATTTTCTTTGTTCCGTCGAATGGCCTCCAGTTGGCAAGCTAGCCAGTGTCGAATACAGCATCTGGGATGTGAACTAACATATATCTAGTCCCCTGTCCATTTCCACCAGCCTCAGGCTTAGGCTGCTTCCCAGGGCTCAGATTGGGCATTACTTTAGAGGACAGACAAACATGAGGCTCTATCACGTTGGCTAGCAGTCTGAGGCTCATGAACTTGGCACAACACTAGCTGTAATCTATTGACCGCTTGCATTCTCTTCTCCAGTGCACCCAAACCACAGAGCTTTTCTCTATCTGTCACCTAAATCCATTGCTCACCTCCAACCACCTCTATCTGCTGTTTACTCACTCTGGTTTGCTCTTTTTTCTCCCCCCCTATATGTCACCTCAATCCTTCTCCATTCCATCTCCTCCCTGTTCTTTCACCTATTTGCGTAAAAACCATTGTTCCCTCACTCCTTTACCCCTCCGCTCCATCCATCACCATCCCTCCCATCTTCATCTCGCCTGTTCACTTCTCTTATCGACATGTTTCCATTTTCTAAACTGCTCTCGCTCAATCAAATTCACTCTTCCTCCGTAGACCATTTTTCATTTTCTCTTTCATTCACTCTTAGCTTCACGCTGCCCGGGTTTGCCTCACTCCTGTCCACTCCGTTCTCCCCGGTGGGCTTTATTCCACACAGCCCGCAAAGACACCAGGTGGGCTTTGCTGTCCTTGTCACGGCTGTTGACTGGACGGAAGCAGCGGGGTACAGCGTCCTTCAGGGCTCGGCACGTTGGAGCAGCAAAGTGTCAGCACTCCGCTAGCTAAAGTTTTGCTGAAAGAGTTTAGAATGGAAACAAGAGAACATGTGAAGGACAAGCAGAGGGGAGAGATGAAGGCATTGACACCAGGTCACGTTACTGAACTGTCTCTTCACGTTAACTTGACATGATGGATTTATTTCATAACTGCGGCTTGGGTCAGTGCCACTAGCCCTCCTGTCCTGAATCCACCGTAATTTTATGAAATACCTCTTCATCTATCGTGCCTTTGTTCCTCTTTGCATTGCTCCTCCTTTGTGCCATTCCATCACTGCATCTCAGCCCTGCTGCTCCTGTCCTTTCTCCCCTCTCCTCTGAAACTCCGCCAGTGAGCCAGCCAGTGCCACAATGCATTAGGACCAAACACTATCCGACGTGCTTCTCAGGCACATCTTACACATCAGTCTCTCCACCCTCCTATGCATACACTTGCATACACCAACGGAAAGTCCAGCACTTCTTCACACCATCTGCCATGCCGGGTGACAGAGATGCAGTTTACACATAAGGCTTGAGGGAGGTCTTATTCACAGTGGCAGACTCACCCCAGCACTACCTCTCTGATCAAAACAAAATTACATGACTTCAAACAAAGAACTTTTTTTTGTCAGGATGCAGAAATCTTCACTTCTTGTGAAATTCATGTTTTCCTCAAAGATATGACAATAAAAAAGGGACATACAAGACTGGTCATACCACCTAAACTTTTCATATTTTGAAACAAGATCTCAATGTGATTTTAGGGATTTTAGGTGATAGAGCAACACAAAGCAGTGCATGAAAGCAGAAGAGTCAAAGTTGTATTTTTTTTTTATTCAGCCCCCATTTATTCTGATACACCTAATTAAATCTAGGCAACCGACGGCCTCAAGAAGATCCCTACTTTATCCGTGTGCACTCTGATCTCATCGTAAATCCAGATGTTCAGTAAAGGCCTCACGGAAAACATCAGTGAACAAACATTATAATTATCAGTAAACACACCAGACAGGTCAGGTATAAAGTTTTATGTATCTAAAATGTAAAGAACTATTCATCATTCAAACACTTATCTAAGACTTTGTGTTAGTTTCTCACAGAAAATCCCACTGATTGAGATTTATCATAGTAACTTAATAAAATGTGAAAAAATTTAAGGGACATAAATACTTCTGCAAGACTTTGTATACGTGCGAAAGAAAAAAAATGCAATCCCCTTTCTTCTCTTACACACACACATCAGATTCTGAATAAAGTCATAGCCTCTATACACAGTAGCAAACAAAACAGTCATTAGTAGATTTCAGGCTCCCTTTTAGGTCTGCTTCTCGCCGCTGTTGGTGTACCCGCGCCTCTGGGGTGGCGCCGCAGCTGTAGGTTTTAATAAAAGCATTGTCTTTGGAAGTTGTCTGAAGGGACTTGGTTTCATTTTGGAGGGCTGCTGCCGCTGCTGCTCTTGCCGTAGATGCAAGAGGAGAGAGGGCTATTGCGCTGGGACGCGGGGGCTATGAGGTTCAGTGTCATTGTGGGACCCTCGAAGGACCGAATCTTATTGTTTGATAGTTTCAATATACAATCTGTTGGTGTGTGTGCGAGAGAGAGAAAGAGAGAAAGTGTGCATACTTCCTCCATTCATACACTGTATAAATTTGGCCAATTCAAACTTGTGTAAAACTCAAAGCACACAGCTGACACAAACCACTGCATCAGCTTTCTAATAGATTCACAGCATTTTTTATGTCGCAACAAGAAGTCATATCAATAAAACACACATTGTGCTTTGTGTATGTGTAGCCACACACACACACACACACACACACACACACACACACACACACACACCCACACACACACACACACAAAGAAGTGATACAAAGCAAACTCTTTTGGTTTGAAGAGAGTTGCATTTAACCATACCCATAAAACCAACAAGAACTATTAATGCTCCACTGTTCTACCATGAAACTGCGCAGTGGTAACAGGACGCTCAGTATAATGAGTTATCTCTCTACGACACACAGGTGTCCATTAGGTCTTTGGGCTGACCAGTCTGTGACACCATTCAGTCAACAGTTACTCCATCTGTCAGCATTCAAACACCTTGGAACAAGACCCTCAAGGGGACATTTGTGTCATCCATGATGGACAATAACAGCCTGCTCTCAACAGGAGCGCAATGTTTTGCCCATGATGAGGTCAAATCAAATGTTAATGTCTGGATTTGAAACCACAATTCTTTGCAATCCTCCCGTTTTGCCTCTGCTCCCACAGGCACCTTCAGATGCCATCAGCAGAAGCAACATGGTCACATCTTTAAAGAGGCAAGAGGAAAGAATGAGTAAGGCTGTCCAGAAACCAGCAGTAGAGGAAAATCCTAATTGCGCCTATAAGTGTGTTCCCTCCTGTGGAGCGAAGGTGCAAGGTAACGGCCATCTTAAATCACAGCCTGGCTGTGGCCTTCATTAAAGCCATAATGCCAGGCTCTCCCTTTAATGGAAATGGAAGGCAGAGAGGCTGTTGGTGTAAATTAAAGTGTAAGGCCCGAGTAGGGAAAGATTTCCCCGGCTCTGACAGGTGCAGCCTGAATTAGCTGTAGTGCTGTTCGAGCAGTCAGTGGGAGAACACTGGTATTGATTTTAAGCACTGTTGCACTTCCTATCTAAAAGGGAATGTGTATTACTAGAGCTAAGGACATCAATCACTCAGCATTCGACCACTGTCCCCTGGCATGCTTCGGATTTGAAATGATAAACAAACAGAAACGGACCAAAACAAAAGAGTGGAGCTGGCCGCATCGGTCCTGTATGGATGACGCTCGTACGCATCAGAATAAATCTCACAACAGACATCTGTGCGTGCGTGCTGCCGGTCCACTTCATTTAATCTTCCTCGTGTTGACAGGATGCCATCTCTATTCGGGGCATGTCCTGCATTGTGTGTCACCTTGGTCAAACAGCTGGCGTCAGCTCCTTGAGCTCAGGCTGCGGCTCACTCCTCTGTTTATGACCTGCATGTGTCAGAGCAGTAGCATGCGTGCAGCGCAAGCGGTGCAGCGCTGTGCCGCTCTGTGTATGACCCCGCTGCTTATCTCTGCTTTCCATCATACCCCGCTGACCCAGTCTAGAGATGCAAGCTGGGGAAGAATTAGCCTTCTTAGCCTATTCCCCACAGGGGTCAACCCACAAACAGACACGCAGACTTCACAGCCGCGGCGAGACGCATGCATGCGCCGCACAATTTGCAATGACAAATAATGCAGACGCGCCTAACCGCGGGTTGTCCTGCGTGTGACCTCTCATACGCGACCTTGAACATAAAGCTTTTCATGTAAAAGGCTGGCAATCAATCAGATCCAATCAATCATATGCAAGATAACGTTCTGTCACGCTCTATCATCCGTCACTACAGCAACAAAAATAAAAACATCCAAAAACATTTGTTCCCGTCTCTCACACTCGGAAACGCACACACACATAAACGTACACACCACATCATGGATTGATGGCTGTGATAAGGCACGGGATGTGTTGTCAGGTGTTTTGTTATCTCTGTAAGTGCACTTTTGGACATACTCCCTGGTGACACATTTGAGCTACCACAACACCTGGACCAAGACACGGCCAGCATGAGCCACCTGGGAATTGACCAGCAGACCCTCAGTGGTGACAGACTGTAGCCAGGAGCAACTTGTGAAGAGTTTGTCTAAAAAGTCACAGCATCAAACCTCGCCCATTTTCAGCCTGTCTCATCCCGAGGTTCCAAGTGCCAGAATCTCTGACGTTTTTGATGCTCTGACAATATGAGCTGCTTTTCAGCTTTTTGCAATGCAAAGAGCGTACCAAAGATGAAATTTTACCCACTGTGAAACCTTTGAATATCTACACCCATGGAACGTTTTGGCATATCACAACCACAAACTGCATCACATTTTAATAAGAATTAAATTGATAGATAAAAAAACCCCCGAATAAAACTAACTAGGCAATTTTACTACACAAAGATAATTTGATCTGAAAATTTTATTGTCGCTCAGGTTATATAGCTATTGGCCAGTGAAGTGTGAATAATTTTCTACAAGATGCTTAAAGTTTGAGATGTAGTTTTATGGCTTAACCCTGCTTTAAAATGCTGTATTTATAATTGTTTAATTTTTTTCTTATTCATAATGACACCATCTGGTTGTGGTCTGGTGCGCTTGGTGTGAATGACTGAATGTAGTCTGAAGCGTTTCGGGTTCTTCCAGACTTGATAAAGTGCAATACAAGTACCAACCATTTACCAATTATTGAATGTCAAAAACCATAATATCCTTTTCCTTCTTCCTCACAATTATGGTTGACTTTGTTTTGGTCTATCACATAAAATCCAATAAAATACACTGTGATTTGTGGTCGTAATGCCACATAATGTGAAAAAAGCTCAAGAAATATGATTACTTTTGCAAAGCACTGTATGCAGGCCCACATCTGAAGATTTACGCTGAACTCCAATTAATTGATTCAGAAAGCAGGCAGTTCTCCTTGATTAGAAAAAAACAAAACAAAAAAAAGTAAGACGGCACACAGCTCTTTCAGTGGGTAATTACACAAGCGAACATTTTCTAATTGCCAGTGTCTTTATGCAAAACTCTTATCAATGGCTCTCAAACGCAGAAGGAGGAAGGACAGGGATAGCAATGGGTCTTATGCCAATGGGCACATGAACATTTACACATTGGTGAGAATTGTCTGAAATGCCAAAATAGCAATCCCGGCTCTCTAAGTAAAAGCAACCAAAGATTCTTATTCCAAATGCATGAAGGTGTAAGTTTTGAGAGAGCTGTATGAAACAGGGTGCGTTGGCTATGGCAATGAAATGATTGGTTGGTCTGACAGCTTGACAGCAGTCATGAAAGTCCACAACGGGCCAAGGATATGAATCCCCCCGCCGTCTGATCTTAGTAGATTAGTCAAAGCAACTCAAACAAAGAGCAATCTAGTGCTGTCAAGCGTCAAAGTCATATGCATTATTAATATTCATCCTGAATATGATAAATAAATACATTACACACTTTCCTGCCACAAACACACTGCCTAACATTAAGTTTTATGGGTTGAAGTTAACTGAAAAGCCAAGGGGGTTATTTTTTTTCATCTATGTGAATACATTAACGAGCCGCGTGAAGTGCAATTTCAGAAACCCCTACACATTTCCAAATATCATAGTTACTCTTGGCATTTTATTCCACATGTGGGTGTAACTTGTGACCTCGACTGCTGAGTGCTGAACGTGCCGACAGATCGAAATGTATTAACATACCACTCAAAAGCAGATGTTGTGCTAATGCCTGTTATGTTAATTGGCATGCAAAAAGGCAGTTATTAGTCAGTATTAATATTCTATGATGTATTTGGAAACTGTGAACTTTTCAAAACAGCAATCAGCAGCATGTAAAATTAAACATCCCCACCCTGAACTTGAGGGCTCGTGCAACTGTCTTAAAAAGATATGTAAAATGAATTATGGTAATTTTTGTTCCTTGAATGTAATAGTTTTGAGGCAGTGAATTAAAAAAAAGAAATGTATGTTTAAAAGAGGGCAGCAGTGTGATTGTCTTACCTTGTTTTAGGGGATGTCGTTAGCCACTCTTCATGCTTTTCAAATGTTATCAAGTAAGCTGCAATCTCCTGTGAAACAGAGAGGAGAGGAAAAAGAGTGAGGCTTGAATATGTCATCTTTAATCACTGTTCTCTTGTGTTTGTAATACATTTGTGAGACTGCTTCATTGATATTCAGACAGACTAACCAGCAGAACAAACACGGGAAAAGATGGAAACAGGGGCAGCGTCGGGGAGTTCAGGCAGGTAAGCGCACCCGGATAGAAGTAAAATGAAAGACAGAAGTGGGATGCAGCTGAGGTCAGATCATCTTTTGAGACCATCTTTGTTATGAAAGCTTTGATCAAGTTCTCCTCCGAGGACATCAAGGTGCTCTCAGAGAGATTGACATCTCTGTGTTTAAGAGCGAAGAGCTTTTAACATTTTAGGTCCGATCCTCCCCCAAATCCCTTTGATCTGCCCTTGACACTCCTCTATGGATCAATCCACTCTTTAACCTTTGAATAATAATTACATGCAAGTCTCACAATATTGACATGCGTGCGTACTGCTACTTCAGAAAAGGCTGTAGATCCTTTGGAGTTTTTTGTGTACAAAGAGATGCTATAGACACTGAAAACGTAGTAATTATATATATAGTATATATATATATATATATATATATATATATATATATATATATATATATATATATATATTATATACTGTAATATATATAATATATAAAAACCTTAACTGCCACTGGCATAAATAGAGATACTTCAAACACTTTCATGTTTCCCAACCTCACCCTGCCCACTGCATCCGTCTGAGTGCAAGGAGAGAACATGTGAGGCCATACCCAGCCATTTTCCCACCAAAACTAATAGGCAGAAATAAGGGAACTTTAAATAATGGTTGACAACCTAATGGTTACTAGTGACAGCCAGCAATTCAAACTGCACTGGAACGTTTGACTGACTCTTACAGAAAGTAAGATACAACAGCAGACGCGATGCCCTCTTGCACAAAGACATTGTTTTCTAATTTATTAAGAATGTATATTTTGCTTGAATGGGCTCCACATCTGAGACAAAGGTGTCCACACAAACAATAAAGAACATTTACACTTCACTGAGTGCTAGGATCCTAAGTGCTTACTAATGAGGCTGCCTGTTGGATTAGTCAAACCTCACAACTAGACGGTAACTCTTTCAAATTTAAGTTAGAGCCTTAATGTGTCAACCTTGCATCCAACCCTGTTCGCTGAATACACCAGTAATTGGAATGTGAATTTATGAATGCATGATTGAAAGATTTTTTTTTTAATTAATGTATCAAAAATGCTGGTCTAAGACTGGAGCAGAACTAAGAAGGTTCAGAAACGTATGGATTTATGGTTGACTGAACCAAAACTATATTTCCTTTATTGACCATTTTAGGCTTTAAATTGTTTGCCATGTCATCACGTTTTCTCCACCTTCAAAACAGGAAAATGCTTCGTTATGCAAACTATGATGAAAAGGACATTATAATCAGAACTGAGTGATAGATAAGTGCTGTGATGATTATATATATTTTTTACTTTCAAAAAATCAAAAATGAAAATAATTTAGAGCAGAACTGGTAGACAATTTTCATGCTTGTCTCAATCTAATTTGATCTCATATAAAAAAAACAATATTGGAAATAAATATTTTTGTGCTTAGATGAACAGAAAAAAAAATGCTTCATAAAGGTTGAACTGTGTTTTGAAGTGTAGAAAATCCAATCCACATCCCTTCAAAAAATAATTTTTTGGACCAAATAATATTCACCAACTTCAGCATCATAAGTCACTTTCAGTGTAAGGGAATATTTTCTTACAGGGAGTGTAAGGAAATATTCTTTGTAGGGAGTGTGCCACAAAATTAAATTAATTGTATTTATCTACCGTATATGTATAATGAAGGCAAATGATGAATCTAAATCTTCAAGATAATTGACTTATGTCACAAAACATATGTCCATATTCATTAGCAAATTATTTAAAAAAAAAAAAAAAAGAAGTACTATTTGGAAAAAAGCAGAAAAATCAACTTCAGTGAAAAACACAAAATCCAAATTTCTTTATGGAATCCCTGAGACTCTCTAAGACCTCCATTTTCCAAAACACTTAGGTATGCACCACTGCAAAGGGTTCTCATTGGCTCATCGATGGCGTGCCACAAGTGTGACCTGGCACAGACTCAGCCGGCTTGCGATAGCCCGTGGGGATGCTGCAGGGTGTTGCGGTGTGAGGGGTTCCCAGGCTGGCAGACGTCCCAGATGAAGAGGGGGTGGTAGCATGACTGGTACTGTTGCCTCCAGGAGCAGGCTGTGAGATAATGCAGCGCTGATTAACTTCCTGTTCTCCTGGCCTAACGACCAGAGGCACCCAGGCCATGACAAGAATAAGGAGACTTAAGAGAAAAGATAGGAAGGGGATGGGGCTGCTCTTCCGCTTTGTAACTTCTGTAATTTAACAGTGAAAAAAGCAATAAGACACTGGAAATTAAAAAAAAGCATAACTACTTTATTGACAGAGAAAGTATAAGAATGCATGGGGAATGTGTGAATTTGGTAAGGATAAGCGGGTACTGCTAATTAACTAATAGCAACACCACTTTCCTCCTTGTGTTTTTAACTAAATTACATCGGCGATCAAATTAATTCCTTTTCTTCCCCTGCGCTCATTTTGGGAGGGATAAATGGCAACAAGAAACTCGTTCAGTGACCTCTGTGCCTCTGAGCACCCAGCCTTTTCATCACTCTCGTCTTTAAAATTGAGCCAGAGCTTCTGTCTCAGTGGACGACGATAATATACAGGGCCACATGGCCTCGTATTAGGAAGAATCCAAACAACACAACTACAAACTACAAAAAAAGTACACCTCTACCTCCGGCTTTTTGCTCCCCCCTCCCTATCTGAACAGATGCCAGGGATTATTCCAAGCCCCCGACCAGCCATAAAGGTGCAATAATCTTATGGCGAGGAAACAAACAAAAACAGACGTGCAGCCATTAAACAGCTGCAAGGAGACAAAGTTTGCATGGGGCGGCGTTATGAGAGGCTAGCGCGCGTTCAGGTTGAGCAAACACGCTTGAGGGTTAGCGCAGAAGGTGGGGAGGCGGGGGGAAATGCGTAAGCAGCACGCCGAACACTGATGGTGCATCAAAGTCAAAGCAGCTGCCGTCAGTGGGCTCTGAACTCTATCTGCTGACCTCGTTGCCTCTAGTCTGCTCTCCGTCGCTGGGGAAATATTCAGCGAAGGCTCTCTGAACACACACCTCCTACCTCACTTGGCCCTTAAAGTTAGAATCCACCTCTTGTAAGATTGTTTGAACTTCGTCTCGTTACGTCTGAGTCCTCCCCTCTGACATGATCCTAACTAAAGCTTTATCTCCAGGTGTTGTTCTCTACTACGCAAATTAAGGCAAACTCCCATGCAAAGCAGAACTCCATAAAGACGAAATCAACATAAGCTTGCGGCAAAACAAAAGCAGAGACACTATCTGGTCCAATTGACAAGGTGGTTTGCAAGAAACGGGGTGCCTTTCATTTTCCCGGGGAGACGACAACCCGAAACTGTTTGTTGTAAGTAAGCCGGCTCATTTGTTTCTTTTGTCTCGGCAAAAGCTGCGACACTCTGTTAGCAGCGGTGGCCGCGTCTGAACATGACGGAGCAGTTTCAGAGCTGATGGAGACGGGGAGGCGCGAGTATTTGTTCTTCTGTCTGCCATGCCAGAACTACCGGGCCTGATTGCTGGTTACCTGTCTGTGCATGGCACTTCATTAACATGCTTTCAGGAGCTGTCACTCCTGCGCTCATCAACATGTTCTCTGTTCTCATATGCTACACGCACGCACACACACGACAACTCCACTCGAGGAAGTGTCTCTTTCCCATAAACACAGAGGTGAAAAGGAAAGCCACCGTGAGAAAATTTCCCTTCTGAGATGACTGGCTTTTACTGTCTCGCTATTCAAATGATATTTCCACTCTGAAGGTACAACATTTCCTCCAGAGAACATCATCTTTGAAGCGTCTACCTATTTGAAATCAGAAATGACACTGAAATATTCATCCCCATTTTATGTCTTTGCATCAAGTCAGGATGCTGGGAGCGGAGGGCAATAAACTTTCAGGAAAACATGCATGTTTGTGTTCATCCCGTATCCTAATATTATTCGGTTTCACGATGACTTCAGCAGAAACTGCTCCTGAGTCTGATCCGATGAATGTTCCAAAGTCTGTGCACTTCAGACCTCAAAAAACGTCGGTGAGAAAAAATGCGGTTCTGGTTTGATGGATACATTCCGATGCAGATTTACAGTCCCTGGATGACCAGAGTGTTCTCTAGTTCTATCAGCACCAACTTTGATTTATGTAACAACAAAGAGAGGTGCCGAGAGGAGCAACGCCTCAGCATTTGGATGACAAGCCTGATCCCTAGAAACAACTGTCACTGTGCCATTAGACGGCGAGAGATGAGTCTTTTGGCATTATCTGAGGACAGATCAGACACCTGTCTCTAAACACCATCCATAATGTTTCTGCTTTCCTTCTGCAATTTGGGCCTTTGAGTCGAGCAAAACAACAAAGTGAAAGCAACTCAAAATTTGAAAGAAAGACATTTTCAACCTTCTTTTAAAGGTCACACACTTATAGCCGTCTGTCAGTAATTTAGAATATCACTGAATAATAATTCCATTTAAAAACGTAATGATAGATATTTCAAGTTTTCTTCTGTTAATTTTGATTATTTGATCTTAAGGGTAATAATAATAATTTCAATATAAATAAAACCCAGCATAATTAACTAAACTATTATGACTTGGCCATTGTCCAGCAGGAAGTCGCTGACATCATCCATCTAAGGAGGGTAAGTCACAAAAGGCAGTTGCTAAAGAAGCTGGCTGTTCATAAAGTCCTCTAATGGAAAATGAACTGAGAGGAAAACATGGGAGAAGGTAGTAAGGCAAAATCCATTCAGGATTTTGGCAAAGACATCAGAAGAGTCTCACCAGGACTAAGAAGAAAAAGCAATGGATTTTCCTCAGTGCTTCAAAGCCCTCTTTTAAGTTTTGCATTTGCAAACTGAGGTCCCAGAGTTTGGTTGATGTCCAGTTTGAAGTTTCCAGTCAGTGACGACTTGGGGAGTCAAGTCATCTATTCCACTGTGTTTCATCAAGTCCAAAGTCGACCATTAGTCCATCTGGAAATTGTAGGGCACCACTTGCTTCTCTCTGTTGACAGTAGAGTTTCTAGCAGGACTCTGCCCCTGTCCACACTGGCAAAAGTACCAATGCTGGTTTCAATGACCATGGTATCATTCTACTTGATTGGCCAGTGAACTTTCCTGACCTAAACCCCACAGAGAATCAATGCAGTATTGTCACGAGGAAGAAGAGAGACACCAGAACGGACAATGGAGACGAGGTAAAAGCAGCTATTAAAGAAGCCCAGGTTGCATAAGGCCTCAGCAGGCTGATCGCCTCCATGCAGGACGCTGTGATTTAGGCTAAAGGAACCCCAACCCTTTATTGAACAGTAGGTTGGCATGTATTAAAAATTTATTGGTCCTTGTTATATTCTAATTTTACAAGAAGAAAAGAAGTTAGAATATTAAATAAACATAATTTAAATATAATACTCTGGGTTTAAAGTATTTACACAACACTGTATGTTATTTTCACCTTTTGTATTCCGATTTATTGAGATGTACCCGTTTCTTAACTTTACAATTTAAGGGAACAATTCATAAAAAAACAAACAAAAAAAGAAAAAAACAAAGCAAATGAATCATTCCTTACAAAGCCGGCTGCAGTCAGTCTTCATCATTCCACCACAAAACAGAGGAATAAAATAATTTAACTCTAAAAACATATGTTTGCCCATTACAGTATTGTTCCAGTTATATTGGTCCTCCAGTGACACTAATGAAAACGCACTTAATAAATAGCCATATTAGAAGAACTAAGTTTAGAAACAGTATTGATTGCAGTAAAAGCTTGAGCTAATGAAATGAATATGAGAGAGCAGAGTAATGTGAAGGAATAGATGGAGGGAAAGTCTGAGCGGAGCACAGCGCCTCCAGCCTGCCTTGTGGTGAAGTCTGGGAATGCATCCTCAAAGCTTTGACCTTGCCCTGCACTTGAAAGCAGGAAGTGGAGGAGAAAGGGAGGGGTTGTGGAGAGGGGAGGCCGGGGGGTGGCAAAGGCGGGATACGGTGAGAGGAGCCCTCCCTTATGACCTGGGTTTTTACAGTCGAGTGCCAGGTCATCTGATATTTCCTCCAGGGCAGCCCAGGAAACCAACCTTACCAGGGCCAGGCACAAATGGACTTGTGATGTGTTTGGGGAGGGCAGAGGGGTTTGCTGAAGCACCAGGCAATCACGAGATTACAGTCCCACACACACTCACACGCACACACACAAAAAAAACTAATGCAATTAGACACAGATGGAGATGAGCAGAGGAGAAGAGGATGAAGGAGGAGGGTTGGGGAGTTACTGAAAATGGAGAAGATAATCAAAAAGGAGAGAAGAGGAAGAAAGTTTGAAGTTTTTTTTCCCCTCCCCATGACAATAAAAATGGATTTAAAACAGTAGAAGTGTGACGGCACGGTGATTAGAGAAAGTGTGCTTTGGTTCGATTCTGCAAGCAAAAGCACCTAGGTTGAATATTATCGCTCATCTTTTTTTTTGTTTATACTTCATGAATTCTTAATGCACAAGCAATGATGTATGACACACCATATCTTCGCAATCTCATATGGTCTTGTTCCCTTTTGTTTTTTTTTTACGATCAAGAAAGCATCCAGATAGACGGGGGAAATTCCAGCCACCTGTAACCTGCAGCTAGCCTTAAAGACAGTCTGAATACGTGTTATAGGGGATGCAGAGGACACACTATGAAGACAAATGGTCAGGGTAGGCGAAAAGAGGCAACTTAATGGAGATGAGGCAGGAGAGAGGGAGAGTCAAAGTGAGAAAGTTTGGAAAGTGAAAGTAAGCTACAATAGAGTTTCCTGTTGACAGATGCACTTGGCATCTGGTGGAGAGGAATGAGGCTATTCTACTAGTCCCTGTGCTGGGTTAAAAATATGCCCTCTACACCATGCTGCTCATAAGGATCTGCATGGGGCCTCCCTCCTGACAGGAGGAGTGGAAGTCACACTGTGTCCACTCTGTTACTCCACCGTGAAGAGAGAAAGAGTTGTTGTGCACCTCCTTCCATATAACCAACCGATAGCCATCTCGCATTGTGACAGCTGATGAGTTGGGGGGAAAAAAATAATGATTGGATGAATCTATAAGGGGATTGATGTCAAGATAAAAATTATATTTACATTCATTGGACAGCACCGTTCACATTTATCTAGACCTTAAGTATGGATGTGTGAAAATGTTTTGACATAATTTCTCAGTAAATTATGTGATAGGATAAGAACATTTTAGTGGGGAAAAATAGTAAAAATATATGTTTTTTTTAACAAAATCACAATTTTTACAATTATTTGTACCCCTCTTTCAAATAGTTTGTGCAACATAAAAAGACAGCTTTTTGTTTTCTCTAATGATAACATAATATTGGAGCATTGAGACAGAAAGACCTTCGACCTTTCTTTTCACAATTCTCCTGCCAAACGATGGGTGATATGGATTTAAAGTTGTATCACAATACGTGATATTATTGTGATAACGATAAAACTGTCGATAAAAACTTTAACTTCTCTTCAGATAAAGAAACATGATTTGTATCAATAAATTGCTCACAGAAACGACATTTAGTCATACTTTCAAATATATTGCTATGTAATGATACTGTCATTAAACAAATAGTGGAGGAAATGGTAAAACTGATATTTCAGACGGTTTGATGTTTTTTTTTTAATATCACTAAATCGGAATTTATCATGGCAATTACAAATTAAATTCTTATCATGATAATTAATGAAAATTATGAAAAATACCTGCCCCTAGATCATCTTAATAGGACTTAGCTTAGGACTAAGGTGTCCATGAAGGTTTATTTTCTGCCTGGGGAATAATCTGTATCGACTGGCCATATGCTTTGAATTAATATCCTGCTGATACCCAGTGATGACTCTTTTTCAGTTTTCTGGCAGAGCACACCAGATCTTTTTTAAACACCTCGTGGTATTTTCTAACATGCTCATAGTATGATTGATAACAGCTGATGTCCCACAGTAACACAGTTCCTTTGCTGTACTGAACAGTGGACGTGGGTTGCTCTTATTGATAAGACATTCGATACAAGTCTGGTCAAACACTCGGGTGGCAGCGGCTCACAGGGTTGTGAGTTCAAGCTCCTGTTCATCTCTAATGCTGCACTTGTCACACCGTACATCCCTGCAGTTTTCACATTTTTTTCAAGGCAAGGTTAGAAGTCAAGATGTCGGACAATCTTAATTTTTCAACAGAGTATTAATTTATTAATTTATAACACTGAATTGGAATAAATTTATTGAATTTAAAGGGCTGGACTAAAAAAAATAAAAAAATTAGTGTATGATTATGCCACTGCAATAAAATATGAATTACTTGTAAGACGTTTTACATATTTTCAATGGTGTGCCCATAAACATGGCCTGTTCTCCAGAATAGATCCACATCTTTATCATAAAGTCTTGGCCATATGGTGGAAGCAGTCTGAAGCATCATGCCTCTGTTTATCCGACTCGCTGTGTGCCCTTTGATCTCCTGCAGTCCTGCTTTCTCTAGCATTACAAAACATGGAAGGAGCAAGACAAACCATCCTCTGGCCTACATTATACATTGGTTTGGGATCAATCTGGCATCGATTCTGGATAGTGATGCCTTCCAGTAGCTGGTCAAATGCTTATCTTCACCTTTCTGCTTGGCATGCTGGTCATAAGACTGGTCTGATAAAAAAAAAAAACAACACACACACAAAAAACGAGGCATTCTCATGGGTGGAGGACTCATCTCACTTCTCAACACCCCCCTGCTCCCACAATCAATGTTACCTACAGCAGCTGCTCTGCCAGCACTGTGCTGTGTTTACCGTACTGCTTTTTTATGCTATATATGCTAGAACAAGTATTTGCAGCAGTGACAACAATAGCAGGGGAGCGGTTTAATTTGGGAAGGTTGTTGTTGGAAATAAATGTGTTTTGTTCGCGGAAGATAGATCAACATCAGCCTGTTATATTGACTGCAGGCATTTTCTGTCATTTGTGAGAGAAGTCAAAAAGAAAGAACATCGTTGAGAAAAATAACAATTCATTTGAGTTCTGCATTAGGCCGCAAATTTCAATCATGGTTTTATCTGACCGGAGCACTTTCTTTCACATGTTTGGGATTTATTATGGCTTTCTGTCAACATTGGTCTTCTTCTTTCTAATGTGAGGCTCCTGGGACTGAGTGTGGGGAGTCTTAAAATGGGGAAATTGTGGGTTTGATCCCAGATTTTCCTACCATCATATGGAAATGTGTTGGTCACTTAACCTAAAGTCCCAACTGATTTGAATATTGGTGTACAAGAGTGCTGTGAGTGTGGCCGGGTGAAATAGAGTGTACAAAAATGGCTAGAAGAACCCTATATAAGTTCAGTTAATTTATAATTTATTCATTTAATAAATACTGAGAATAAATACTGAGATTATCCCACCTGAGCTGTGGACCACTGCAGCTCCTACAGAGTTACCATAGACATGTTCACTGTTTTTTTTTTTTAAATAATGCTCTTAAAAATAATGTTTTTTAATATTCTCCAACCTATTAGTTGAGGTTCAGGGACATGTACCAGGATGAGATGATTCAGGATTCACTAACCGTTTTTATACATAAAAAATATTCTAGGGTGAACATCAATATGATTAAGTGTCTCAGAGATGGAAGCAAATAAAAAATAACGAATCAATGCATTTAAGTGCTCCTGATACTAGGATTTAATGTGTGTTTCTTTTGTTTCACTGAATGAGAAAGTTGCCACGTCATGAGGTTGGGAGAGATTAGAGAATAAGACACAGATCAGCCAAAAGAGCTGACTTTAATGCCATGGCTTCTGTCTATGATTTATTTTTTTTTATTATTTTTTTTTTTTTTCAAAAACTTTGAGTACAACATAAACTTTAAAAACTCATAAGTGTGAATAAGAATAAATCAGCAGCCACGTACACTGAGTGAGGAGTCATCATAAAGTTGACTAAGATGAAATACATCCATCTTCTTGTCAGCCATGATTAAGACGTGTTGTAACTCAGTGTTTGTTGCTATGCACAGGACCCATATGGGACCACCCATTGTATCCGTGAGAGCCGTATATACAGTGATGATTGCACTATCATTTTTTTACTCTTCTTTCTCTCCCTCTATTTTCGAAGGTCTCTAACCTCTAACATGTCTCTGAGACGTGCTGTAGTATCGACAGGAATATAAAGTATGGCGCTCCTCAAAAAGGAGAAAAATTCCATAAAGGGCTTTACTATATTGCGTAGCACATGGTGTCCAGCCTTGCTCCTGATGGCCCAGGGCTGCCTGACCTCTTGCGTCTGCACTGCACATCCTTTTCATCAGCTATGCAGCTGGATGGGTGTTTCGCTCTGTTGACAGCCAAACCAAGGAGAACAGAGGGTGGCCAACTCCCTCTGTTCATGTGATCATGAACTCCCCACAACCCCGCTACCAAGACTCCAGGCTGTTTCGCCGCCTCCGTTTCCCAACTTTTTTTCCGTCTAAACTGTTCGCCAGAGGACAGAAGCGCCGCTGGAGTGTCAAAATTACAACATGTGTCTCCTCGATTTCCAATTTTTTCCTATACGTCTTTTTATCTGACGTGTGCTTTTATTTTGGTAGACAGCAGATATTGGAAGTGCCATGTCTGATTGAACAGCCAACAGCTAGATGGTCTGTTTGATTCCTATTACAATTTCAGTGTTTGAAGGAGCGCGGCTATAAACGGTACATTTCTGCCTTTCTTATTCTCCCCTTTGAAAACGGTCTCACAGCTAAAATCCAAAGAGAAGCATTAAATGTCACCAAAATATGATTAATGTATTATTCTTTTCAGAGAAAGAGACATTGTGGGTATCTAAACTCAAATATAGCCTAAATGTTCCCAAAAGTCATGGAGAGGCACATTTATGCATGAATCAAGTGACAGTGGGATTCAGAAGGTCAACACATCGCTTATCAATCACCTGATGTCAGCTTTCATTTTAATGCTCATTCTAGACTGATGCAAAGGAAGAAGAGTGGAGCTCAGATTCTCCCACATTCAACACACAGGATTCAGCCTTGTGTGGTTCTGAAAGCCTATTTATTTCAGGCTCTAAAATCAATTAATGCTGGCATTATCCTTTGAATTGCACTATTCACTGCAGCCAAATGAGCAGGGCACCCTTGCATGAAAGCAATTTGACTTTTAATCCAAGAACCCTCCCCAACCGGAACCACCTACAGGTCAATCTCCAGAACTGCAGATATTTGCGGCGCTGGAGTCGTGCACATGTGCAGCTCTTGGCTTCTGTGACAAGAATGCATTTATGAGTTTGAAGCACGCCGCGTGGCATTTGGGCGATGTGCAGACAAAAATCCTCAATTCTCTCTGGTCTCTCGCTGGCATCACATAAAGAAATTGCAGATAAATGCAAAAATGATGAAGTAGGTCTTGGAAAAATGTTGATAGGTAGAGAGAATAGAGGGCTGGGAAGACAAAAGAGGTAGATAAGAGGAAATCCAAGAAATAAAATCCCACTGAGGTATTTTATGCATAAAAGTGCTGAATAAGATTTGCCTAATCAGAATTAATATCTTTGCTATAGGAGACGATACAAAAGTATTCATACCTGTTGAACTGCTTGTCATTTTGTTACATTAAAACCACAAACTTCAATGTATTTTAATCAGCGGGTTATTTGAGAAAACAAGAGAAAATAATACATGTTTTGTTTTTCTCTTTTCATTTTAGCTGAACAAATAAATATATGAAAAGTGTTGCATAATGGCTTTTTTCTGATGCATGAACCCTCCACCTCTGTCCTCAAACTTCATTTGCCTCCTTTTTTGCTCTAATACCCTTAAATACAACACAGAGTCACAAGTTACCTTTAGATGTCTCCTGCTAACACACAGGCCAAGGAGAGTTGTGGAGCAGCTTAAAGCAAGGCAAAGCCAAAAAATTTGATCCAACTTTCAGCATCTCACAGAAAATCAATCAATCTATCATTCAAAAATAAAGAGAATATGTTGAAACTGCAAGCTTTGTAAAAACCTGGACGTCTACCCGGCAGGTCAAGGAAAATAAGCGGTAGACAGAGAAACCGCTAAGAGGAATTTGGTAACTCTAAACCAGTGGTTCTTAACCTGGGTTCGGTCGAACCCCAGGGGTTCAATGAGTCGGTCTCAGGGGTTCGGCGGAGCCTCTGCCGCAGAGGTAAAGACACACTTGTGTAAAGTAGTGATGACGCCCCGCTTTGCCATCACTTGCTGCAGAGGATCACGTTACATTGCTTAACCAATCAGAGGATCACGTTACATCCGCAATCAGAGCTGCGGAGGAGCTCTGATTGAAGGAGCTCCACTCTCAGCATGGATTTGAACTTGTGTCTTTAATTACTTCAGCAAAACTCACAGTTTTTACCGAATTCTGTAGTCTAAATCTGCTCCTTAGTCGCATCTTTTCGGGGTTGGTACTGCCTCTAGTGGCGTGGGGGTGGTAACACAACCAATACATTTACTAAATCAGAATACCGCAAAGTTTTTGTGTGTGTGTGTGTGTGTGTGGGGGTGTTCGGTGAATGCGCATATGAAGCTGGGGGGTTCGGTACATCAAAAAAGGTTAAGAACCACTGCTCTAAACTCTAAAGTAGATGTATTTTGACAGGACGACTATGAGTCACATGATTGACAAATTGAGCCTTACCGAGACTCGTTTGTCACAAGTCTTGAGGGGTAAAAATGAAAACCTGGGGAAAAAGTTACTCTGATCTTTTTTATGTATGAACCAGAAAGTTTATTACAACAACTATAAGTAATTATGGCAATAATAATAATAAAAGTAGTAGTAAGTTACTTTCTGGCAACAGATTGTGTGGCTGTGACAGCATCCCAATGCAGTCACAGCCACACAATCAAAAATACATTTCTTATAAACATAAACAAACAAAAAAATACAATAAAACAAATCAACACAGAACAGCTTACTGAATAATCTACATCAGGACACCAGTAAAATTAAGTAGGTATATTTTATTGCTAAATGCCAAACAATAACTGCATTCAACCATATTTTTTTAATTTTAGTGATATTTATTGTTGACTTCAGCAACAATGGAAAATATAAATATCCTTTATTGTCCCACAGTGGGGAAGTTGTGGAGTATAAATACAGTAAAAGTTACAATACTGAGACTATGTCATGTTTTGGCGCTTCTAAACATCATGTTAAATTTATCTTCTTCAAAATAAATCAAGGCTGTTATGACGATAAAAACAATAATAAAAAAAACGGTATTATAATTGCCCATGCCTACGATGCCTCGTGGAAAACCAACGCTACATTGTACTGAGCAAACCACTCAAACTGTAAGACAAGGCAGTGGCGGAAAATGCTAATGCTTCCCTTCAACAGGGACAGAGAAACTGATCAGATGTTTTAGGAAGATGAATGAAGCCAAATCCGGGGGTGGGGGTGGAATTCAGAAACAGACTTTTAGCTTTTACCTGTCAGATAATTGCAGCAAAATGAGGTTGTACAAAATACTGCATCAGGAAGGTTAAATACAAGCGTGCAACACATTTTTCAAATTTGCAGGAAAAGATCAAATGAAACCTCATTTAATTTTTCTTTCACTTCCCAATAATGTACTACTTTGTGTTGATCTGTGGCACAAACACCTAAATACAGATTGCTGTTTGAGCTAGTATGTTACATAAATGAACTTCCACCAGGCACAGTATAATTATAACTCTGTCCTGTCCATCCACAAAGAGTGACACGCTGAGCTCTTGCAGGAAGGAGAAAAAAAAAGACATGAATACAGGAGAAGCCTGAAATTTTCACCAGAGAGATGACCACATCCCTGCTCAGGCCAATTAGCCAGCAGAAACTCTTTCATTTCCCGAACAACTTGTCAGCATGAAAGGATCACCCTTTGTCTGTCAGACTCGTGCTTTTATCCTCTTCTGCTTCGTCCTGCACACAGTTAGTCCAGCAGGAAAACACACGCACAGGCGTGTAACCCTTTAATCCAGCCAATGAACAACTCCCGGCTCCCTGCTCTGTTCCTGTCATCTCTCGCTTTGCCTGGCAGCGCACGCGCCTCAGCAGAGCAAACAATATTCACGTATGACCAGTAACTGCATGCGCAGACGCTCATACGATAGAATACCAGTCAAATCTTCGCATGAACAGCTTTCATTTCATCTCCCCTCAGCTGCTGCCATCGCTCCGACTTATGTGATTGTTAGTTCAGAGAGAGGACTTTTCTTTAATTGAAGTGAGCGTGAGTGCATGAGCGTGTTGCGTGTGTAGCGATCTGTCCAAAACATCGCCTGGCCATGGCTGTATTGTTTGGCCTATCAGACAAGCTGTCAAGTACTCTGCTTCCCTCCTTCTCTCCCTCTCAACTCTCTGCCGCTTTGTGTTGACGTTACAATAACGGAAATATGGGACTGTGAAGGTCACGGATGCCTGAAGCCGAACCGACCGGCAAAAGCCAGCGTTCACACTTCCTCACGCCAGACACATACATTACGCTAACAATCCACCTAAGATGCAGTCAATGGCACTCAACACGAGCAATAATCACATTCAATGACATTTTACTAAACTGACATTAGAAAAAGCTGAAGTGGATCTCTAGAGCGCAGCTCCATAGATTTCTCCTATGCTCTTTCCCCCCACCCACAAAGCAAACTTCCCTTAAGTTTTCTGCTTCTATCTGCATACTGCCATCTGCCTCTTACACACTTTCAGTCTCTCTCACATCTCTCCCTTCTGAAAGTTCGGCCCGTTGAGAGGGGCTGCTCTTTGTGAAGGCTGCACTTGCAGACGGTCAGAGATCGATCAACCAGACACTCCAATGTCCTGCTCCCTTTGTGAGCCCAATCTGGCTCTCAGCACCTCTCCTCTGTTTATCTCCCACACGTCTCTCGCTGGCTGCATGCTCTTAATTAAACATGCCGCATGGCTATTAATTGTCAACCAGATTCAATTTGTTCCCCGGGCACGCCATGAATGGGCCTCTCCTCCCAGAACAAAGGTGTCCGAACAACCGTGTCAGAGTTGGACAAAAGGCCCACGGCATCACTTCTATCTCAAACAAGCGGAGCTGCTACCAAGCAGCAGGCAGCCATTGAACGAGGTGTTATCCACGCAGGTTTCCAAGAAAAGGTGCTCAGTGACATTTAGACAAAAAATGGAGGAATTTTATCACAGTTTAGCCGACATACCTTTTCAAATGTGCTTAATTCTCTTATAGATATTTTTACAAACCCTTCAGAGATATCTTATAAGTTGGCATGGGATGGTTACTAGTGTAAAAGTACAAAAAATAGTCACTTTCTATTGTACACAGGTTGAATTGCTTGTTAACATAAATGGCGAGTCAGCCGATCACATGGCAACAAATCAATGCATTTAGACAACTGGATTTGGTGAAAATGTTTTGCTGAAGCACAAACGGAGCATCAGACTAGGAAAGAGGTTTTCGTTAAGTGATCACTGAATATGCCGTGATTGTTGGTGTCAGACTTGCTGGTCTGAGTTTTCCAAGAACTGCTGATCCACTGGGATTTTCACATACAACCGTTAATCGGGCTTACAGAGAACGGTCTCAAAAAAAGGGAATATATCCAGTGACTGGCCGTTGAGTGGACAAACTTGCCTTGTAGGTGTCAGAGGTGAGGAGAGAGTGGGCAGACTGAATCCAAGATGACAGAAAAGTAACCAGTCATTACAGCCAAGGAATATGGAACCGTTCTTGAAAGCATAACCTTGAAGCAGATGGTCTGCAAAGGCACAGGCCCAAACCAGATACCACTCCTGCTAAGTATGGAACATAAAACTCAAACTGCAGGGATTCAGGCCGTAGGTGGTGATGTACTTGTATAAAGGTATTTTTGTGGCATACATTGAACCTTTTAGTAAGTTAACTTTTTCTTATAAAAGGTGCTTTATAAAAAGCATTGATCACAAAGTGATATATGAAAGAAAACTAAACTGGCTAAACTTTCCTTTATTGCACACTGTGATGTTCTCATTTTTATGTACTCATCATGTATAGCAATTTTGAACGATCTCGCTGCTGTACAAATAAACTTGCTTTGCCTTTAGCACCAACTCAGCCTACCTTACTGTTGCTGCTGGTCATGTCCATCCCTTAATGACCCCACTGTACCCCTCTTCAGGTGGTTACTTCCAGCAGCATTTTATTAAAGGTCAAATCATTTCAAGCTGTCTTCAATAACATGGTAATGAATTCACAGTACTCCAAAGGGGTCCACAGTCAGTAGATCTCAATACAATAGAGCTCCTGATGTACTAGAACAAGACATCTGTATCATGGATATGCAGGGAACAAAACTTTGTGATGTGATGTTAATGTGGAGCAAAATCTCAGAGGAATGGTTGCTACACTTTGAAGAATCCATTAAACCTGAGGCAGCTATGAAGGGTAGAGGGGAAAAACACATTTTTGTGAAGATGTATATCCCGATTTTAAAAAGTTTTTCGGAACTAAAGATTCCACGTTTAATATCCTTAAAATTAGTTTCCAGAGAAAATGCTGAAATGACCAGAATATCTGATGTGCTGATTAAATCACAGAATATATGCACTCCTTCTATCACTGTGCTGTGTTGCTGCACACTGCTGGCCAGCTTTGTTAAAAAGCAGATGATCATACTTTTAGTTTTTTTTGTACAAAGACAACTAAGGTTGTTTCAGAATCAGAATAGAGGGTTTTTGTGTAGAAACCAAAAGAGAACCAGTAAAACTGTTTAAAAACATCCTTGTCCCAAATGGGCCAGGAGGGTTGCTGGTGCCCATCTCCAGCTAATGTTCCGTGCGAGAGGCAGGGTCACCCTGGACAGGTTGCCAGTCTGTTGCAGGGCAACACAGAGACACACAACCATGCACATACACACTCACACCTAGGGACAATATGGAGAGGCCAATTAACCTGACAGTCATGTTTTTGGACTGTGAGAGGTAACCGGAGTACCCGGAGAAAACCCACACATGCATAGGGAGAACATGCAAACTCCATGCAGAAAGCCCGGGCTGGGAATCGAACCCAGAACCTTCTTGCTGCAAGGCAACAGCTCTACCAACTGCACGACTATGCAGCCAATTATTGTGTTCCTCTTAATAGGACAGTGGCACAATTTCTGGCTCAACGAGTATTTGAAACGACTCCCAAATTGAACAAGTTTTATTCTGGCAAACTTTATTAGATTGATGTTTTTTTTTTGATAGAATAAATGTTCTAAAATCAAAAGAGCCATTACATGGGATGCCATCATTATTATTATTATTGTTATATGTTGTTTTAGCAGCAGTATGGTTAATTGTCGCTGCTCAGTTCAAACGGAAACAGATAAATCCTTTCATACCCTTTAGTTTATAAATTTATATGTCAATACTGTGATATTTTTACTCAAGGTTATCATAGCAAGAACATCTCATACCAGCCCAAATCTATTTGGAATCAAACAAATAAATAACCCTGCAGTTGCTGAGAGGAGCAAGCAGCAGCCAAGGAACAATATAATTTATAGCCATGCACTAACGTTACTGGAGGCTGCTCCAGCGTTGAGCCAGAGCCCACGGAGCCAAAATATCCATCCCCTTTGCAATTCCATCAGCTGTCCCACCTCTCAGTCACCCCAGCCATCACCCCAATCAGTGCTCCCTTTCCAAAGTCCAAAAGCTACAGGGCCCAGGCTGGTGCCAAAAAGGTCTGGCTTGGGTTACCGTGTCACATAAAGGCAGAAACCAACCCGTTCTGAGCCGTCTGAGTCACACACAGAGCAAAACTCAAATCAAAAGCTCATATAAACTCACACTGAGACCTACATTCCATTGTGTGGCAGGCCTTGTTCAAACACCATGTTGTAGAATTTTTAATGAGAGTTTGACGAAGGTGCTGTAGCATACGGAGAGAGGAGATGTTTTCCCTAGTGGTCTTCTGTGCTTGCCTCTTCAGCAATCCCAATATTTTTGCTGCTGGTGAAATTCACAGAGCATTTGAGGAATTACTTATTTAAAAGATAAGGTTTCCTCTGTTGTCAGCAAAAAAAAAGAAAAAAAAAGACAGACAGAAAAAAGAAGCACTTCTTGTCCATAAGAGGCAAAAACCAATGTGGTGTGAAATCAAAGGTCACCCAGAGACAAATAGCACTAACAGGCAGGAGCAGGGGTGACAAACGCTCCCTCCATGCGCTCCCCAAATTAATTAAGACCGGAGATTTAACGTAGCATCTCTTTCACAAAGGAGAACAAGCAGCCGTGTTATTGTTAAAGAAGGACTTCTAAAAGAACAACACTCCTCTTTTCACTGTGGTAATCACAGCATGTTTACCCATGTCTCCTAAATGACTGCTTCATTGAATGTTTTATGTGGCAGCTTTGAGAAGTCATTGATCTCTGTCTAGGCTCTGAGACACCTCCGTCGAGTCTGCTTCAGCTGCATAAGTCCACCTGCTTTCAGCCCAGAATCCTTGGGGCAATGCGTTGAATGTCTTACCCTAGGCAGCCTACTAATCCGCTGCATTCGCAGGTGTCTCTGTCTGGCCGTGAACACAAGATAAGCACAAGCCTGAAGGAGACAGCGACGGCCAATAGACACGAAGCGCACAGGCGGTTGTGCCTTCGCACCAATCCACAGCCAGTCGCCCAGCAGAGGAGAAGGACTGAAAACAGCAGGTCTGAGACAGGGCCCGAATAATGACACCTCATCTGGGAGCCCACAGCGAGAAACATCTGCATCCCCTTATCTCCACAATGGCTTCACAATCAAAGCGACAAGCCGATCATTTACTGGATTACTCCGCAGTAAGCTGCTGTCTAATGTTCACTCACACATTAGTGTGGTGGAAATGTTTACACCAAGCGAACCGGGGCAAAAAAAAAAGTTGTCTCGTCTTAGATAAGAACGAGGAACCGGCATGGTGGCCCGAGGCATGGCTTCAACTGCACTTACCTAGCATTGATTCAGCTACAGTTTTCAGTGAGCCAGTCGTGCTTGAGAAATTTTAACAAGCTAAGGTTTAATTAGTCCAAGAGAGTAATTTTGAGACATATAATGCCGAACGGGATCGCTACAATTAAAGCATTGAGCCAGTATTAAGGTGGAATCACAATACTCTTTAAATACAGTCAGGGGTCTAAGTAAGGAAGATGAATTTAATTTCAATAAATGTTGAATGGTCACAGTTTGGGCCAATTAATTTTACACAACGTAGTTGACTCCAGACAGAAAGCCTGAGAGAAATAAAAGTTTGGCTAATTAGATTTCCTATCAAGGGCAGTCACACCAACACTACATAGTATCCGACAAATGTATTGCTTTAACAAACGCTTCATTTATACTGCATTAACAATGAGGGCTCCATGTCCTTGATGTTGGTGAAATATGGAGAGGGGAGCTCAGATCGTACCAATCACGTGTAAGGGCATGCTCAGTTGTACCTTTTGGCCTTTTAATGGTCATTTATTGTTCATCAAGTGTGCGTGTGGGTGAGAGCTCGCAGGTCCCTACGTGTGTTTTATGAGTTGTCTCCTCCAGTTGGGGGCAGCACTGCCCTGGCCTCAGTGGCTCCATGCACTCATCCATCCCACGTCTTGTCTAATTAAACATCGTTAACATTCATCCCAAGGTCTTATGCAGATGAGCACAGAGGGAATGTGGTGCACTGCGCATTAAGAAAACAACTCGGGGGGTGGCAGGGAGGTGAGCGCTGGGATGAGATGGGGTTGTAACCGAATTGAGACGTGCCTGGATATCTCCGATTTGACCTCATTCATCAATTAATTACCACCATTAGTAGGAGGTGATGTGGAACCAAAGCTGAAATCACTGCACCGTGGTATCTCCACCACCAATTTGTTGTCCGCATGCGTGTGTGTGTGTGTGTGTGTGTGTGTGTGTGTGTGTGTGTGTGTGTGTGTATGTGTGTGCTCTTGAAAGACAGGATCCCATTAAGAAGTGATCCAGGTACGTTTGAGTGTGTATGTGTACCTACTCTATGACCAGAAAGGCAGACGTGTAGACAAAGTGACAGGCATCAGGCCAAACTCTGCCATCGCTGTCTCCTCAACAGAGCTGTGATCGCAGCTCAGTCCTGTCATGTGGTTGTCACTCCATCATTCACAGTCATACAAACACCATACAATCACACCTCACCACTCTGCAGCCGCGCAAACACCTACCATGGCCCCGTCTTGAAAGGCCCCCTTTGTTCTTTATAGAACAGTCGCTTGCGGTGCATTTGGGATGGGAACTTGAAAAACAAGCGGTAACTGTGCCCTTCCTTACATGTTGACTTCCCTAGTTTATCCCAGGAGTCATAAAACCAGTTGTCTGATGTCCGCACAAAATAAAAGGAAAATTATTTTAAGAGTAGTGTATCAGACAAGCAACTGAAATTAATAAAAGTTGCATCAGCAAAACATTTTACAATTAAATTTCATACCGCAATAAGATTACTTAAAGAAGTGCCATTCGTACATATTATACATATGAGGAGAACTATGTAGGAGTTCCTGGTAGCAATGTGTAAAAACCTTTAAATTATTTTATTACAATAGCATTATTGTACAAGGGAAAATAAAAAAAATTATATATATAAAAATTCCCTTCTCACCCTCTGCGGGTTGTCTCTTTTCATCCTCTGAACTCGGGTCCTCTACCAGAGGCCTGGGAGCTTGAGGGTTCTGCGCAGTATCTTGGCTGTGCCTAGTACTGCACATTTCTGGACTGAGATGTCTGATGTTGTTCCTGGGATCTGTTTTAGCCACTGCTCCAGTTTGGGGGTGACTGCCCCGAGGGCCCCGATGACCACAGGCACCACTGTGGTCTTCACCTTCCAGTTCTTTTCCAGTTCCTCCCTGAGGCCCTGGTATTTCTCCAGTTTCTCATGCTCCTTTTTCCTGATGTTGTATCACTTGGTATAGCTACATCCACCACAACGGCTTTCCTCTGTTCTTTATCCACCACCACAATGTCGGTTGGTTCGCCATTACCATCTTGTCTGTCTGGATCTGGAAGTCCCACAGGATCTTAGCTCGGTCATTCTCCACCACCTTTGGGGGTGTTTCCCACTTCGATCTCGGGGCTTCCAGTCCATATTCTGCACAGATGTTCCTGTACACTATGCCCGCCACCTGGTTATGTCGTTCCATGTACGCTTTCCCTGCCAGCATCTTGCACCCTGCTGTTATGTGCTGGACTGTCTCAGGGCCTTCTGTTGCTACAACTACACCTGGTCTTGCTCTGGTGTGGTAGATCTGACACTCTATTGCTCTGGTGTTTAGAGGCTCATGATCTACACACATATATAAAATATTTAATATATATATATATATATATATATATATATATATATATTGTTGTGTGTGTGTGTGTCTGTGTGTGTAAGAAATTCCTTTAGAGTAAATCCAACTGAAGAATTTTTAAAATTCATTCTTTACGTCTTTCAGTTGTCAAACAATTTCAATAACTTTCTGATTTAATGTGTTTTAATTTCATGTGATACAAAAGTCCAAATCTTTAAGTCACTGGTCACAGGGCTGAATGACAACCCACTAAGCACAGGCGGTAGGATGGTTAGGAGATTTACAATATCCTGCATAACTCCCAGTTGAATATTCAAAGCAAGGAGTGGATCCCTGGGTTCACCAAGTCTCCAAAATAACTATTATGCACCATCTGTATTCAACTGGTGGCTTGGGAAGGATGCAGCAGAAAAGATTTCCTGTAATCACAAATCCAAGTATGTGGAGTTTGCTAAATGTGATTGCAACATGTAACTGTAAACAGGGGATTTGATCAGATGAGACTGAGCATTTTGGTAATAATTACTCCAAGAGGGTCTGGAGAGGGAAGAAAAAAATGACTGAGAAGCTGCATCTTGTGCCCACTGTTAACCCCTTGTATACTATTACATTTTTTGCTTAAACCACCACAGAGCATGTAGAGGGTGGTGCATGTATACCACTAACATTAGTTAAGACATTTTAAAAACATATCGAGGCTCTTTGCAGTCTGTGGTCAGAGTTTAGCCAGATTATGCTTCATTTAGCTAATTTACATTTTAAGTAGCAAAGTAACAATTTCTGCTCAATTTAGAGTTTGCTTGATAGATAGGACACAAGCACACTTTATCTGAAAATGAATACAGACAATAAAGGGTAATGCATGGTGGAGGATCTGTGATGCTGAGGGCTGGTTTGTCTTCCAAATGTGCCACAGAACCTCCTCAGAGTGCACAACATCAAAACCTTTTTAAAATATCAAATATTTTCTGTGCAAATTTGAAAAATTCTGTTAGTAAGACAAAAATAGATAATCACTGAGTGTCTTTGTCAGGGGTTTTCAACTCCAGGTCTCAAGGGCTGCAACTTCTAGATGTGCCTTTGCTTCAACACAGAAGAGTCAAATAATCAGCTCATTAGCGGGACTCTGGAGAACTTGGCTCCCAACTGAGGAAGTGATTCAGCCCTTTGATTCAGGTCCGTTGAACCAGGGACACATCTAAAAGTTGCAGGACATCGGCCCTTGAGGACTGGAGTTGAGCACACCTGGTCACTGTGGAATAATTACCCAAACCATACACAGAGAAACAGAAACTTTTCCCACATTTTCCCCATGACCATCTCATTCTCTGGAGTCTCAGAGTCAAATAGAAAACATGTGGGATGAGCTGAAAAGAACACAGCAGAAGAGAGGAATCAGGATTCTGGACAATGCAGACAACAGGCAGCTCAAAGACCCTCAATAGGCTCAATGTTTGCAAAATGACTGTCCTGTTGGCCAAGGCGAAATGTATAAGTTATCATCAGGAGGCAATAACAATTGTACCTAAGCCTAAAGGTCTGATTTCTTTTTAATTTCCAATGTGAGCTTATAATGCTGCATGAAAAAATTTATCAGAGAGGAAATAAATGAGTTTCTGTCTATCCAGGCATGTTTAGTTGACAAGCTCTAATGAATTACTTCTTTGTTTACTGTTTTCATTCCAACACTCTAAAATGGGCTTGATGAGCTTGTAGTGACAGATATAGCCTGAAGGAGTACCTTCCAAGACTGGTGTAACAGTGCAGACATGACTTACTCACATATTTTTGAGGCCAACTTGATGGCTGGCCATGCATGGCCACACAGCCCAGCACTTCCTAAGATCCTGTTTGTAACTGTCTCTGGAACAAGAGCCCGAGGGAGGAGCCTGCTTAAACTCACTCACCTTCACCGCTGGCATCAGATGCATCTCTGTGCACAGCAGGCTTCCTACACGCACTCAAGCACACAAGACAAGTGTGCATGTTTTAGAAAAAAATATATATATATATATATATTCTAGCGTACACAGACTTGTCACACAGGCGGTGTGCAAACACAGCACAGGGTCAGCACATCACATGGAGGCCTTTGCAGAAATGAACAGTTTTCCTCAAAGGACCTGTGTCAAATAGGCATGCATGGAAAAGCAGAAAAAGCACTTTGCCCCTGCATACATATCTGATGCAGGAGAGCCAAAGTGTCCTCAAATCTTCCTCCACCAACAGCCAATAAAGTCACCTTCACAGATTACAGGCTACTATTTGGTGACATGTCGCTTCTATAGCACGCAACTGGCGATAAGAAAGAAAAGACATAAGCAAATTTGCGGGTTAAGTGTAGCGAGAGATAAAACTAAAAGCAGGGGGCGCTGTGTAGATGGCCAAGTACTGGGTGAGCAGGCGGGCTCAGGAAACGATGATGAAGTGCAGCATTAGTGCGGTGATTAACTCCTTTCCTTGCTCTTCCTCCTCTCGTTCAGTCCCATTTCCTCCCACTGTGAGAAGGGAGGGGAGCCTCTGATCAGTGTGTGTGAGATTCCCTTGACACACCGTCCATCTGTGAATATGAGATGGCAAGCCAGCATGCCTTCTTCACCAGATTCTGCTGAGATGCCATCTCAATGCCTCTCCATTACAAAACCTTTCCTCTCAGCCCCTCAGAATAGAACTAAAACTTTGATAAGATGTGCCGTATTTAGAATCACATGATGCTACGCAGGGTAAAGCCGAGATGTTTGGGCTATACTAACCCAATAATATTAATTTTCTTGGGACTGATGTAAACATGGTCAAGACCGAAGCTCATATTTCCACATTTCTCTGCCCCGCTGTGGTTTGCAGTATGCACTCAGGCAAAGGTTGTGGTGGAGAAGAGTTGTGTAGAACAGCATAACTCATTTTTAAAGATGGAAAAGCAGACGAATTATGATTCTCAACAAGAACGAGTCAAAAACCTGGGCTAAAAAAAAAACTTTGGAGTCCTTGGACTTGATTAAGTGCTGTACAAATGCAAGCTACTTACAATTTTTACCTTCCAAAATGCAATTTATTTTCCTATTTTCTGCCATCTCACACCACAACTTAAGTGGAAATATAGAGGGAATAAAATAACCGTTCCACTTTCTCTTTTAAGAGAAAGTAGAACTAAATATAGGTAAATAAATCAAATAATATTTCTTTTCAAATGGTTTCTGCAGGATTTAGGACAGTGTATAAGGATGATGTACAGTATGTTGAACATTTTTTATGCTACATTAGCAAGAAGTTTAAGATAATCCTACTCAAAAAAAGAAAAGCAGAGATTCAGTTAACTTTTACTGTCTGTGTGAAAACCTTAAGTTTAATTTCAACCCCATCAAGTCAAATGTAATGGTTCCAATTAAGGGTCAAATAATGTCTCATTAAATGTAGTTTTCCTTACGTAATTTCCTATGAGAGAATGTGTTATGACAATGAAGTAGCACATAAATAATCGAAATATATCTTAAGACTTTCAGTACATCCTTACAATGCCATGTGGAAGGTACTGTAGCACAAGCATAATTAAAAACTGAGAAGGTTGTACTTTCCAAGATCTTTTAAAAGCCCACTGTCAAAGTCACTGGTTGTACCTCAGATGCAACTCTTGAAGTTGTAAATGTTGTTACATTTTTACAGCTTAGTACCAAAATAAACAAACTTATAGCTCTGAAAGCATATTACTACATACCTACCAGCCAAGTACTAATTTAATTAATTAATTAAAAAAAAACAAAAGTATAGGGTTGTAAACTTGCTTGGGCTGTAAACAAGGAAGCGCAAGCAGATATTTTTAACTTAATTTTACAACCCAAAACAGTTTAATATAAAGAAAAGGAGAGAGTCTACTGATGATATAGTTCATATTTTTTGACAAAGGATTTAGGTATTTGTTTTATTACTATATTCTTTTTAGGATTTATGTTTTCTTTTTAATAAAAAAATATATTTTACACTTGAGGTAAGCTTTAAAGCATTGTCATTTAGAAGCTAATAAATACCAAAACTTGACTTCAATTCACAAAGGTCATCCTTTTCTTTTTACTGTCGAAGAAACCAATTTGCACCTCTTTAACTCGCAATTCTGCAGTAAAAAAAAAAAAAGGTATAGGCAATTCTGTGTTTATGAAAATAATGCTTTTATTACTGGAAGTTAATGCTGTTTGAGGCGAATTTATCCCTCTTAACGCTTCAAATAATTTCATATAGATTTCAGCCCCCTCAATAGGTAATGGGAGTGCTGTTGAACAGAGGTCAGAATATCATTCAGGCATGGCTGTCTGGAAAGCACTCAGAGGCTCCTCAGAGATCCCGTTCTTATGCAGACTGAAAATGATGCCTCATGAACTGCACACAGTGGATGCATTTTTATAATAGTTCAATAACATTTTGGCACAATTTCCTCCCAGAATAATCTGCCTGCTTGTAATTCCATCAAAACTTTGTATCATTTGAGGATTACTGCCTCTGTTCTCTGCAAAAACAGGGATAAGACCCATGAAATAGAGAGGCACTCGCGCACTCTGGCAATCAATGCTAATCACAACAGCATTTACAATGTTTGTGAGATTTTGTAGACTTTCACCTGTTATAAGCATCATTAAGCCCCCTTCAGTAAAGGTGATTTTTACAGTGGGTTGTGTATCTTGTCTTATCTCTACTTCTCCCCTGAGCTCTTATAAATTCTCAACAATTACATGCCAAGGTTTTTTTTTTCTTTTTTTTTTTCCAAGAGTAGAAATTACCTCTGTCTCCTCTCCTTTCTCTCATCCTGGCATCGCTCATCTATTATTCAGTTTTTAATTTGGCTATTTGAGGTTTGTTCCCTCGTTTGGCGACAAGTAAGCCTCTGCTAAACAGGCACCTTATCCATTACACTAAATCTAGTGCAGAGCAGACAGCATTCTGGAATTGACCATTAGTGGGGTTATTGATATAACCACCATTCCCTCTCGTCATTATCCCTCTAATTTATCCGTAATTGTATAGCAGCTTTTTGGAGTTATTCTCACCTTGGATGCAAAGAGAACGTATCATCACTTTCTGAAACTTTTGGAGGGGTAGGGGGGGAGGGGGGGGTGGAAATCATTTTATAGAAGAACTGTCACAGAAAAATCCAGATCTCAGTCTGAAGCTTTTGTATGTGTTCACAAAAGTTTCCAAATTGCAGTGGGCTTTTAGTGAGGGTTTTCACTTTTGTACTTCTGGGCATCGCAGAGAGATAAACCTCTCTGACTTCTTCAAACTCCTATAATCATATGCAATTGTGGTAAAGCAAAAAAAAAAAAGAAAAAAAAAGAAGACATGCCTCTTTACTGGGATCTATGGCTCATTGTATCTTATGTGTCACACGAGCCAAGGATCAATAGCACTCAATAGTCTATTAATAGGCAAGTCCTGGCTCTGTTCAGACCAGCCTGTCCACTAGAGCGGGCCGTGAAAAGAAGACGGTGCAATAGAAACCAATCCTCGCTCCTCTGTTAGCAGCGAAAGCCTCTTAATCATCTCAGTTTCCCATTGACTTACCGCTTCTCTCCCTCTCGTTGAAGGCCCGTCTTAGAGGGATACTTAACCGACCCTCCCTTATCCCCTCCTCGCCACAAAGAAGATGACTCTGCCTATTGAGAAGCTTGGAGGAGAGGTCAATGAGGTTTTCCTAAGTTCCACTGTCACATAATTCCATTTTAGACTGATACGTTTGTGTAATTGCTAAAAAAAAAAAAAAAACGCAAGGGCTCCTGCGTCAGTATCATATGGCATTTCAATGATTATGAAAAACAAGGAATAAAACACATTTATTACACACTGACCACCACCCTCATTCAGTTATAATGATAATAAGCTATAACAGGCAGCTCATGGGCACTTGGACAAGTGCAAGTACATCTTCACTCTAAGTATAAGTGATCCGCCTAATAGACCGTTGAAGTTATGTGACAGAGACACCAAAATAGCACTCCAGTCGCTCAGTCGTGCAGGCAATCAAAGGACACCTGAGCAATATAAAACAAATATTGATATTGATCCACTGCGCTTAATTTCCTCCCACCTCTGATAATGTAGAAAACAACAAACAGAGCTTTGGGACTTTAACTGTTTACCTTCTTGAAGAGATTACAGCATCAAATTTAAGTTTTTTTATTGATTAAATTCTCTGTTTGCTTATGACTTTTTTTTTTTTGAGAGCGTTCATCAAAAAATATACTTAAATTTGAAATCAATTATTTTTACTCATTGACTTGACCTAAAGTAAATATGGTGTCAAATTCCCCTGGCAGCCTCCAAATTGCGAATCATATGTAAGTGTGTATGCACTGTTTTTTTGGTAAGAAATGGGCGTCTAATGGGATCTTGATGTTCTCCTATCAGCAGACCCCCACCCCCACCAGAGCCATTGATCTCGGCAGTTCCTCCAGGATTACCATGGTTTCTTTGACTAATATTTGCCTCGCCAAAGCTGTCATTTTGGTTTGACGGCCATATTATGTTACATTTGCAGTTATGCTATACTCTTCTCCTTTTTGGATGATGGCTTGATGTCTGTAAGGTTTTATTTTGGGGTAATAGAGTAAGGAAGGTGAATAAAATTACACGGCTGACAATAGTGTACAGAATCTGACCTGGTTGCTGACAGTTTTGCAGGTAAAGTTCTTCTGGCAGCTGTGAAGATGTACAGGATGTACTGCAACATTTTGAACCGTTGGTACAGCCTCGATGCAAAAAATTTAAGTTTGCACAGTGAGTGACAGAGAATATTAACAATTTGTAAGCACTGTGAGAATGCCGCCACTTGCTAACCTTTAGCGACCAACAATGCTGAAGTGAGTACCTGCTCAATGATCCCAATGATGATAAACTAAAGAGTAATTTCACATTTTTTAAGATATCTGAACAGTAGCTGTGCCAATCTAGTTCAAAATTAACAATGATTTTAGCGCAATAGGTTTTCAGAAACTGTCCTCAGGGTGAAAAACAGTTTGCGGCTAAGGAAATCTCCATTTTCTTTGTAAAAAGACAAAAAGGTGCATTTTCAATGCGTATTTGGCACTGGGACCATCCAAATAATTGAAAAAACAGACGTCAAAAGCCATGTATTGACTAAACCTGAACTGAATTATTAGTGCATCTGCAAAACCATATTTTTGTGGAAAAACAAGAGATTCTGCCTTCAGAAAACATTTCTAAAATCTTGCCTCGCTTTGATGAGCAGACTGTATCCTCGTCGCCCAAGTAAAACTGTGAGGAAAGATGGAGAAGCAGCCACTCATGTTTTCTTTTCCTAATATTTTCCCCTCTCGGTTCTTCTGCTATCAGGCGCGCTCCAAGCTTCAGTCTCTCAGTCGAGGCTGAAGCTAGGAAGGGGAGGTGGTCAGCGTCACATGATCCCCCCTTGGTAGTTGAGCACCACCCCCCTTTTGGGAGATGGGGGCTGTCACATTCGTCTTTGTCACAGTGCAGCATGCCACCCATTCATCAGGCCTGCCAGCAATGGCATCCCTTTCCTCTCTGTGCCCGGAGAGTGGGCACGTCTGGGCCTGACTGGTTCCCAGATACACACAGAGAGCAAAACACAGACACTCTGATGGATTCATTTATTAGGCCTTTCATTACCCAGAGGGCCAATGGTGAATCGCAATGCACTAAATGCCGCAGCTTTGCACAGCTATGCAGCCGCCCTCTAGGCCTTCAGCTGCCGCGGACAGGCTTTCAGAGGACGGACTAATCTTCAGCACTGTGACTCATTAGACACCGGAAATTATTCATAATATTGACTTATATGAGTAATTCGGAGCCTAAAACATTGCCACAAAAGTTCAATTATGTAGATTTTTACTCATCTGTAATAAAACAAACCTTCAGAGTATTATATTATGTTAAAAAAAACAACAAAGCAGAGCAAAAACACTAGTCACGGTCTGGCATATTCCCTTCTTTTTACTGGGAATTACTGCAAACAGTTCATCGCTTTTGTGAACCTTGTTTAAAAAAAAAAGAGCCGGCTAAGAATCAGCGCTTTTGTCGCAGCAGCCTGCAAATTCCAAAAGCTACTAGAGAGAAACCAACCACCAAGTAGATGTGTGAGGATAAAGTTCAATACTGCCTGCAAAACTTAGTATTATTGATTGCCCCGGATGGTAAATTCAATATAGTCTAAAGAAGTTAGAATTGTGGATCTACAAGCCAAGCAATTCAATAGTGTTCATCTCATGCAATGGTGAGGATCTGGGGTCTGTCTGATTCAATCCCAGAAGCCGTGGAGAAGGCTAGCGGGGATGAGAGAGCCAACAAATGCAATACGCTGCAGCTTCAGAGGCGATCTGAGGAGTCAACAAATTTAATAGAGCCACTTTATCCCCTCGCATGTTCGTGCAACTGGATTTAAAGTGTGGAGGTTCCTTCTGTGAAGTTCTTATGAGCTAAGGAGTTTATCTTACACAAGCGGACGTCTGTGATGCATCTTTCAGCGAGTCCAAGATGGGCCGCTGTTTAATTGCGACAAATACACGCCGTGTGTTCACCGGCAACGAGGCTTGCTAGAAAAACTACTGCTCAAAGGAATGAAATCAACGGTGGCAGAATTTCTTACTGCACCTTGCAAAAAGGTACAACCACAAGCTGCAATGTATTCTACTGGGATTTAATTAGCATGCACAAAGTAGTGCACACACTTAAGCAAGAATTATTTATCTGCCTACTTTGTTTTTGGTATAACAGGAATCAAACCTTTTATAATTGCTAACCACACAATGCATTATCGTCAGTTATGCATCCTTACAATTTAACCAAATCTTTGAAGTCGGAAGACTTCCTTGCCATCACCCTAATCTTTAGCACATTCCACATATACTCTATCAGATTCAAGTTGTTGCTCTGGCTGGGCCAATCAAAAACATTTAAATTACTGCTAGTAATAACGAACATGGTTTACCCCAGTGTATTATAAGCCTGGCGGGCCACCATGCTTTACTTGTGCCCCCACCAGGCTAAGCATTGTTCATTGTTTTTTTATTTTATTTTCTTTACTATTGCCTTTTTTAAGGCTTCATAGTTGGTGCTTAGGTATTAATCTTCCAGTCTTCTAATAATGCATAACGATCAGGTGACATTTTCAAATTTGCTGTCAACGTTAAACACTTTTTAATTCAAAAATATGGCAGCCGGCTGGGTGGCCAAGCTCCCAGAGCACTGGGCTTAGCAAGTTTTCTGAGGGAAACCCTGAAAAATGTTAGTAACATTAAAATAAATTGATACCTAAATCTGACAGGAGAAGGAATAAAACCTCAAAACAAAAAATAACAAAAAGAAAGTCCAGCCAGATGCAACTAATTCTATTGTCCTGCAGAAAAAGTATCTCCACAGCATCATACAGCTACCACCATGCTTTACCGTAGGAGTGATGTGTTCAGGATGATGTGTAGCGTTAGTTTTCCCACAACACCACATGGCTACGTGGCCTGAAAGGACAAGAGCACCTACTTCTGCAAGCAAAAAGAAAGTCAAATCAAGTCAGTTTTAAAGTTTGGTTCAAACCACGTAGACAGAATTACAATTTAGTTATGGACCCGTCCATTTCCTCCAGAGTAATACTCTAAGTTATACTTGGGTATAACCTGTAAATGTCTAGCGTCAGATATTACTCAGACGGAGAAGAGACTGATGGGAACAGACTGTCGCAACAATAAAGAGGTCTTCATATGAGATGAGAGAGATGCTCATTTTAGAAGCACTGTTGAAAAATCCAAATCATGTAATCCTGGGAGACCGTGTACGACTAAGACAAAGGCACAATGGCGACAGGACTCATCTCACCCAGGACATTTACAATCAAGGCCAAATTAAGTGTGGCATAAATTAGCCATAGATAACATAAACTAGCGCACAGGGGATGGAGAAGGGATATGATGTACACCACTCAAGAGGATATGATACATGTCTTTTCAATTAAGAGTTTGAACAATGTCAAAGCTTGGCTTTAAAATAGGCTGTAATAAAAGAACTCATTTGAATATTTGCTCCATTCTCTCAAGATATTAGGATGAGGAATAACCCGTTAAAAAACGGAGAAGGAGCACAGTAAGAAGCAAGGCTCTTTTAATTGCTGGCATGTTTGTTTCCCTTTATGTGACCCATGACAGTAAAATTAGGTTCAAAAGCAAACAAACAAAAAGGAACAGCTGAAAAAGCATTAAAGTGTGCTCCAGGAGGAGGTGGAGACGTGCTAGGAATGCTCAGATACAAATTTATCTGTGAGCAACTCTGAATAACACAGGGGCTGGTTGTAATCCCAGCACTACACTGTGCTGCACTGTCAAGCAGCTAATAAAAATAGTCTGGTGGCAGATCAAGTCTGTGATTCAAATACATTCAAAGCCTTTCTTAAGTGAACTGCAGAAATCCCATTCTCTCTCATTTTTTTGACCCACCTCTCCCCGCCTGCTTTCCAACGGCTCTCCACACGTCTCTCCCCACTCCCGCTCCATCTCCCCGTTTCCCCTCTCGCAGTATCATCACTAAATCTATTTGGAGCTGCCGCTGGGAGCAATTGACCAGAAATGGGTTTGTGCACATTTTGAAAACAACGTCTGTCATAAAAATACAAAGGTTCGGCACAAAGAAGTGGTTAAATATCCACGTGTCTGGCTGCTGGTACCCCCCTCCGGTGTCCCCAGCTAGGGAAACTGTTGACTTGGAACGACATCAGAGCAGCCCACCCATTGTATTGTAGCTTTGCTTTAGCAATGTGTATACTGCAAAAAAAAAATCAATTCCTTGTCTGTCTGGGACTGCTATTTGTGCTGCACATTCTATTACCACGGTCTGCCCATTCAGACAGCAAGCTAGGCTGACCAGCATGTACAAATGTACTCCTATCACAACAACAATACCTCAGAACCACCCGCAGAACAGCTGCGCCCAGAGAGACATCGCACTCTCTCCTTTTGACGAATCAAGCCGTGGGCATGGCACCATGTGACAGAGCCGCTTCCATTTGTTGGAGTGAGATAATATGACTTCAGCTAAAGCCTTCTGAACCTCAAAGAGCACGTTCATCTTCATGACTTTGAATTCATTACCCATCAAAGATAAGTCTCCTTTTCACACACGGAGCTCTATTTGTCAGTGTCACCACACAAAGGAAAGGGGAAACTTATTCATGCCAAACATGCCTCCAGTTCAACTTTTGGTTGCCCCTTTGAGCACTGTTTTTTTTTAATTAAAAGAACCCCCCTTCTCACTTTCTCCACACCTTCTCTTTCTTACAGGAATGTCGCTTTGATACCATTTTTTTTTTCAGAGCTTTGAAATAGTTATGATAACATATCTTTCAATTACAGTTTTATTGTGACTACCACCTGGTTGTCATTCAACTCCTGCTACCGACCTCAAGCATCAGTGTAGCCGCTGAAGGGGGAAAAGTGATGGGTCTGCATAGAAACGGCTCTCATTTTCACCCATAGCACACACACTAGAAGGAGAAGGGGTACCAGTGGCTGTTTTATCTGAAAGCCGAGGGAAAAGGCACCACCAGGAGAGACGCTGTGGGGTGGCGGCAGATAGGGAAGGGAGGACGGCAGATGAGTTGAACGCTGTGTGAGGGGACGGCTCGGACCCAATTCCCTTCATCCCAAACCTCTGCTGCTTCTCTCTTCACACTGACAGGCGGTGAGATTGAGGGCTAAGATTAGCAGCCACTTTCTCACAGAAGGCCAGGGAGATACAGTATTAAGAATGAATGGCCACATCATGTTGTCAATGTTGTAACCTTGGCAACAGACGGGAGTACTATTTTCGTCACCATCACTGGCCACCAGGATGGTTGGGCAAAAGATACCGAATCATCTCCGAGTATTGTCAGGATTGCTCATAGGCCCATTGTAAGGAAGACTATTGATGATATTTTCACTAGAGGTGTCACTCTTTTACATTCATTTAAATGGAGCACTAAAATAAAAAATATAAAACACCTTACATGATTGGAAATAGAACTGCACAATATATTGACTCGTATTTGTCATTGCAATATGATTGTGTACAAAATCATGACTGCAAAAATGATGGTGGATTGACATATTTCATTTCCCATGTATTCACTCCCTGGAGGCCAATAATGGATGTAGTTAGTTTTAGTGTCCAAAATGGTAAAGCTCAGAGAAAGTAATGGGATATTTTGATGGGGAAATAATAATAAAGTGCTGCCCACTTTATTATTATTATTTGCCCAGGGTGAAAGGTACTGAGAATAGAGTTAGAAACGGAAACCAATTTTGTTTCCTCCAAGATCATTGTTGTTCTAAATGTTAAATATTACTTGAATTTTTCCTAGGTTGGAATGATCAGAAATACAAGACAGAGAAGAATTTAAAAAGGCAAATTAGTTGTAAGAGTTTGAATTTAATGTGGATTCTCTCAAATCCAGAAAAGATCAAATCTTGAAAATTACATGTTCACCAATATATAATTGAAGCTCACTTAGTGAGTTCATTTCAACCAAAAGACCAGATCAAGATAAAACCAATGAGAGACATTTTAAATACTATTACTGTAATCATCATTATGTAGTTGTTGCTGCAAATGGAGAAAATCTCCCTGCAGCAGCTCGACAGAAAGTTAACATATAACAGGGCTCTAGACTAACTTGTGTCACTGATGCAACAAGCTGGTAACAAGTTAAAAAGAAAACCAGATGACTCCTAAGATCACACACATCCAGTCAAATGTTAACCTATTAAGCATCAGCTGCAGGCAGAGTGAGTGGAGGCAACAAGTGGAGGTGGAGGACTTGACTCACTTAGCGTTTCGTCTCTGTGTTGTTCAGACAAAAAAAAAAAAAAAAAAAACACCCTCATATTTTAGCTGAAAAATGTTTCCCTCTTCCTTTCTAATCCCTCTCATCTTCTCACTTACAGCACATAGGGGCACAAGCGGCAACACTGAAAAGGCTCAAGGACTGTCGGTTGCGTTTTGACACACAAAGTTCCAAAATAAAAGAGGATTTTCTTTTTTTTTTTTTTGCAAGACAAGACCACGTTTTTCAAAATGTGGCCTCAAGACAAGCCTCGAGTATCACAACACTAGTTTTCTGGTACTTGTTCAGCGCAGAGTGCTGGTGGAATAATTACTAAAACAGTGTTTTCTCGTTTTCTTGCTAAGGAACATTTACCCAAATTGACTGAGTAGATATTCTAATATTTGAACCCAAATGTTTGATGCTGAGTGGATTCAGGCAGGGGAAAAACAAGATTTCTGCACACAGTTAGAAAGAAAAAAATCATTAAAACTAAATTGCAATGAGAAACATTAGAATGAGATTATTGCAAGTAATGAGGGTGCACACGTTTCTTGCTAGAATTGTATCTTTTGAATGCCCCATGAGAAACCTTTAAAACGCATGTTGGAATTGCAGTTCGCTGTTTTCTTATGCAATGAGTCAGAGTTATCAGCAATCGCACTAAAAGACAAGAATCAACCAAAATGAAATCCACAAATCTGTTGTTGGAATTCACTGAACAGATGTCAGTCATGCATAAGATGTGTCTTTTTGAACAACAGCTACTTTCCGACTTCTAACGCCAATAGAATTGCATGAATCGCAATACAGGTGCTCAGTAAATCACGACCTCACGCTGGGAATGAGAAGTGTTTGATGCCATTGTATTACTTTGACTCATATTTGATGCAAATCATACACAAATACTGCCATGATTCAGGAATAAACCTACAGGAGTTCAAATTACTTTGAAATATTGACTTATCTCCTGCTACACAGCAGAACTCAGGAAGCTTAACATGCTAGGCTGCGAAGGCTTATCAAGGGCAAACTGGCACACAGGTTGGTGTGAAATCATCTGTTTTTGTTGCGTGAACTAATTTCTAATTTGCTTCTTCCCTGTGATTGTTTTGCGTGCGGAGTCAAAGCGTTGTATTAAAATCTAATCTTCAAACACCAACCTGGCTTCCACTGATCAGCCACAGGCTATTCATCACCGCTATTACCTCACCACACATTTTTATCCCTTCCTCCTCCGGTGCTGCTGGCCAGCTTTGCTCCCTCTCCGTCTCCATCTGACTGACCTCACCTCTCTCGCTCTCAGTCCCAGTTTTGATTTACAGCCTCCTGTTCACCTCATTGCTCACTTTTCCTTGCATCTCTTCGTCAGTTCATTCATTCCCTCCCCCACCCCCTCCTCTGTCACCGAGTTCTTGCTTTCTTCTTACCCATACGAGAATGCATCTGGTCTTCCTTCCATTAATGTCATTACAATCTAAGTATTACATATTGGGCCACCTGCTGTTCAAGCGCTATTACGGGACGTTTGAAGATCAGGGTGCAACCAGATCTCGTGGCATGAGATGTTGCAATATGAAAATGTACGTTGCTGTAACTGAAATCTGGCTTTTAAAGCTCCATCAGGTAAATGGACGGTAATATTGTAGGATTAGTCAATAAATTGTCTAAAACGCTTAGATCTCTGCGTTTTGATTTTACTTCAGAGATGAGTTGATGATATTAAAGCATGGATTTTGTTAAAGTCAGGTGGAGTTTTTTCTTCGTGAGGAGAAACTGCTGTTTTTGTTGTGGTTGAAATACGACAAATTCTTCCACAAAATAGATAGTGATATTTTCTCCTCCTCATTTAAGTCAATGCAGTACCCACCCAGAAACTGCAAAAAAATATATCCTACAATTGAATCAACACTTTTCTAAAACTGTTTAAATAATATAACCTTTGTGAGGTGGGGAGTTATTGCAGAGTGTCACTTTATTATGAAAAACTTCACACCATAGTCGAATCTATATGCATCACCCACAGTACAAATTGTTGGCTTCACTGGGAACTGATATTGCTTATCAACATAGTGTTGCAGCCTAAACATGCAGCTGCTCACAGAAGCTGTTTTGTGCCTATAAGAATATCGTTCTCGTCTGCTCTAGTGGTGCTGTGTGCACTCTCAGCAGGGGGTCTCACTTTTACTTTTGGAGAAACTTAAAAATAGCACCACTTCAGGGCAATTTAGCCGCAAGTGTTTTCCCTCTGCTTCTAGTCGGCAACTGCAAATGCTCAAAAACAGGCTGACTGCTGAATCTGGAGGATTAGGGAGACGACTCTTTGATCAGGGCTGGGTGAGCTCTGAGACGTTTTTTTCTTCTTCTTCTTCTTCTTTTTATATATATATATTGCTCTCTCTTTTCTCATTCCTCATTGTGTCTTCCTTTTTCCCTCGTCTTGCTCTCCTTTCTCCCCCCTCCTCCCTCCACCGTTCCTTTGGCTATGCCCACTGGCACCCCGGAGCTCCCAGACAGGAGGTGGCAGTGTAACATAGTCGAGACAAATGGACGTACGGAGGGGTGGAGAGTGTACATCGGAGAGAGGGAGGCACGGGAATTGGGACAGCACATGAACAACACATTTCTTGTACAGATGACATGAGGAATAAGTAATCCCCAGCCATTTCTGGTCTGACTCAGCAGTCATTTCTCTGTCTCCCCCACAGGAGATAAGTCTAATGGAATCGCAGCATTAGAAGTGCTGCATAGCCAGGTTTGGTAAAACTCACAATACGCCTCTTTCTGTTATGACACAGATTTGTTTGCCTTTCTGCCTACCAAGGGGCCTATGTTGGAGGCTGCTGCCCTTCCTTACAGATCAGCGTGGGAGGGGTCCTCAGCCTGGCAGAGGTTGGACTTAGGATGAGGCGGTTGCAGCATTTCCTTTATCAAACTTTCATCTGATTTGTCCATTGTGCGAGGAATGAGAGAGATCTGCTATACGCTGCTGTGTAATGAAAGAGAGCTATGGACTCATGAGCAGTTACACAGACAGCAGCACATCTGTGTGCCGATGAAATATTCAGGAGTAAGACAGCTCTCAAGAGGAGCCTGAGCTACAACTCCTCCACACTTCCTCCACCAGCGTTAATGATTTATCAATAACTCTACCCTCCCGCACACTTGCCTGCGATGTTTTTTTGGGTGCACCTCATTAAAAACACCTGCCCAAAATGGGGAGGGACTCCACATCAAAAATAGATCTATACTAAATATAAGAGTGGCCGCGAGTGGGCATGTCCGGTCCGAGCAGAAGCTTTACAGGAGGAGATAGAGAGGTTTAGCAGCCCCCTCTGCCCCTAACCACCCACTACCCCATTCCAACTGCAAAACATAGCCCACAGTGATGTAGGAGTTGCAGCCACTGAGCACATTGCGTATTTTCACCTGTAAAGTACACTCCATGCGCTTCTTTGGGGCTTTGAGTCAGAAATGCTCAGAGAGCTGGTGAGCCTTAGTGAGGTAAAGAACAGTTTTTACATCCCAACACCGAATAGCTCCACTACTCTGTAAAACTGGGTTTTACAATCAGAAGTTGGTTGTATTTATTTAACATGTTTTGGTTTTGTTGGACCAACTTACTACACCCTTCATTGATATTTCATTGCCTGTACATTTGTGTACGCCAGTACAGACTGAAATTATTCTTGTTTTTGCAAAGTAGCTCAAACTCAGTCAGGTTTGGATGAGTGTCGGTAAACCGATTTTAGTTTTCCCACTGTTTCAGATGTCTGGACATTAACTAGGCCTTTTTAGCATATGAATGATATGACTTAAATCATACTTCATATTAGCTCTAGTTTAATGTTATTGTTCTGCTGGAGGGAGAAGTTCTTCCCTCATCTTTTGCAAAATATAACAAGTATTTCCCAGCTTCCCATCAAATATGAGCAGCTGCTCTGACCCTACTGAAGCAAACTGTCGCCACAGCATGAAGCCGCCACCACCAGGATTCACAGGATTGTTCGTTTTCTAGATATAAACATCTTGGAATATTGTTAATAACTTTTTCTTGCTTTAAACTCCCCATAACTTTACATTTTGCACATTTTGCATATTTTTTAACCAACCAGTTCCTCTGGACTGGAGTATTTTTGTTTATAACTCCACAGAAATTATGCTGAAATTTTGCCCTTACTGTACAGTATTTTTATCCTTCTGCTTTTATACATTCTTTTTTATATTCTATCTTTGTGCAAGTCTATTTTCTGTTATTGCCTGTCACTTTGCTGCTGTTGCAAACAAAAAAGAAAGATAATATAGTAGTAATATAACAAAAAAGTGAAAAAAAGTTGGTACTAAGAAACTGTAACTGTCTCCCTTTGATTTGAAGGTTTTACTTAAAGTGATGCAGAATTATTTGCCTTACTGCACCATAACATTGCGGTTATTGTGATAAATCAGGTAATAGTTGACGAATCCTTCAGATTTCCATGGCAAAGACTGAGAATAACTGTACAGTATTAGCTGCTCCTTAAAAGTCAATAGAAACATCAATACTAGACGGGGATAGCCTCTTTGGGTAGGAGTGTGTCCAGGTATAGCTTTGGGGAAGAGAGTAAAGGTACCTCGGTGTAAAAGTGAATGTTAAAACCATAAAAGCAGTGGGTCGATTCACAGGGAGAATAAAGGGAGGGGCTTGAACAAAAAAGTTCATAACCATAGAGGAAGCCTATTAACCTTGGTTGGTACTTTAAATGTCATTATTTTGAGCTGACACAACAAAAAGGCCTGCAAGAGCTGTTCTCTTAGCGATGCGCCATGTAAATCACTTTCACAAAAAGGAAATTACTTCCCGGGGCCCAGTGTTATTAATCTAAATTCTCTGGTTAGTCAAATTGTTGCACATAATAAATATGGAGCAGCTCATGATGCTCATCTGCTGTGACATCCCATTCTCGCCAAAACATTTTTTCCCCTCATTTTCTCTTTATTCATGTCTCGATGGCGCTCCTGAAAGAGACAGCTCTACTAAACAGCTCTAACACTGAGGGGTAGGATGGGTGGGAGGAGGACAGGGCTGCAGAGACACTCTGTCTCTCGCTCATCTTCTCATCTTTTGCTTATATGATGCCTGTCTTGGCTGGCTTCTCTCTCTTGCATGTCTTCATCTATTCTCTGTCTCAGACTGTCTAGCTTGACGCCACACGCGCACACACAGACACACACACACACGCACACACACACACGCACACACACACACACACTGAAACATCTCCTCTACCCTCTAGCTGGCAGCTGCAGATCTGTTTGCCAATATGAGCAGACCAGATAACTCACTACACTGTCATATTAAAATAAGCAGCCTTGACAGAGAGATCATTTGCATGCACCCCATCACCAAATACCAAACTGTCTCGTGTTTTCCACAGAGGCCATGCCATCAGAGTGGAGACAGCGAGACCCAGACACATAAGAAGGGTGGATAAGGGGGGAAAAAATGCGATTAGGGAAAAAGAAAACAGAGGGAGGAGAATCAGAGTCGAAACTCAGAAAAAAGTCCCTCTTTTCCAAACAAACCGCTACGATTATGGTTGTGATCATGTTGGACGACAGAATCTATCCAGACAACGTAACCGCCCCTTGATTCAGCGTCTCCAAGACTCGCAGGATGGCGTAGGACGGGCCTCGGGGTTGCTCTTGATTGCATGCATGTAGCGTACATATGTAAGTATGTGCGCGTGTGTGTCCTGATTATGCAGGTATAATTGCGTGGAGGTGGGGAAAGTGGAGTCTCAAGGTCAGGGTGGTGTGGCTCATCAGTTCTAGCCTCTATCACTTTAATTAACTCCTCCGAGGGGCTCAGAAAAAGGCCCTTGTTAAAAATTCACCACAATGGAGCTGACAACCATTGTACGAGAGGAAAGGGGCAACATGCAGCTTGCTAAAAATAACTCCTCAAAGCCCAGCGCATGACTGGAGAGATAGGCCATTATGTAATTTCAGGGCCATGTTAAATTTGTGTCAACGTGAACATTACCTCCATTTATAGGCTACTAGTATCAAAACAACATAAAATATTCCTTGTGTTTGACTGCATGTAAGGCAAAAGAGTTACAAGGCTCCTCTACATCCAAGAGATTTTCTTTAGAATAAAAAGTAGATACAGACTGCAGCATGCTAAGCCAGGGTGACATGAAGCGTAGTGTTACTTCAGGACAAAACTAACATCCTGTGGAGAGGACTAAGAGCAGAGGCTGCTTGCAAAAAACACACATATAGGGAAAGGGGAGATGTTGAATCTAATAAGACCTCATTTGTGGTTTGTATACAATCTTTTTTCTCTTTCACCTTTTGAGAAACATTTAGTTGATTCAAAAGAAGCAAACACATATTTGCACATTATTGAAATTAGCAAGAAGCCCCATCCTGCTTCGTGTCCTCAAAGTTTTGGTTGTGCCAGAATTTATTGATAAAACCTGAAAAACGGATAAACTATTAATAAAACGTCGTCTCTGCATTCGTTGACTACTTCTTGAAATTAAATAATATTGAATATCTTTTCATATTGATCGAATTTGGCAGTAAGCAGATGAAACTGATTTGACTGATAAAATAATATTAGCACACAACTGCTATCTGTTATAAAATCTAGAGCTACATAAAAAATGTATGGTGGGTCAGATTTGTACCTCGAGCCTTGAGCTTGACATCTGCAGTGTAGAAACAAGAAAAAGTCCTAAACATACAGTAGATGCAACAGGAAATCAAGCTTAAAAATAACCTTCATGTCAAGGGATCATAGCAACAGCAAACTCGCAGATAGGAACTGGAAGGGGAATGCAGATCAGTAGCACCTGCAGTGCATGTCAATTTAACACACATTAGACTTATCTCACTGCAGAACGTTGACACATTGCAGCTCCAGCCTCGTATTGTATTATCACAAGTGTTGATGCTTTTGATCAGAAGGGATCTTTGGGTTTTGTGTCATCACCTATTATCTAAAAGCTGCTGCTGTGAGCTTGTTAAACAGAAAATAATAATGGTGTATGTTTTGATGCACATAATACATTTTGTGATTTGTGGAAACTTTATTTGTTTAGCTTTCTTAAAAAAATATTACAACCTATTCTTGGGTATTTCATATCATGTCTTGTCTCAGATAAACCAATTAAAACTGAAACTCATACAAAAAAACCAAACAAATTCTACGCTTTTATCTCTTTAAAAAAAGATATTACAAACAAACAAGTCAAATGAGTGACAGGCACTGTGATAGAAAATAAAATGTCAATCTAATTGATGGCAGCATACAACATATCAGGAAACAAGGACAGCTGTTGTTTTATGAGACCATCAAAGAGCAATTTCCACAGCAAGATGCGATGCGGAGGGTGGCAGAGGACAGATCTGTATCACTGTGTTTGTGGATCAATTGAGAACTTTAATTAGCCAAAGGGTCAGGGCAGCCACCGCAGCAGGCCCAGGTAAAGCTCATCAGTGAGGGGGCTTACAGGTGCCTTCAGCCCTAATCTAACCGCCCATCTTGCTGAAATTAAAGCGGCAAATGGGAAATTGATTTCTAGCCCCCTCCCTGTCCACGGCAATATCTTTTTTGTCTTAAGGACATTAGGTTGGTTTGCACTTGCCTAAGCTGTTCTTTAAAACGTTCATTATTGATACGGAGGCTGGGGTGGCAGACTGCCAGGGCGACCGCGGAGAGAATGGACCCTTAAGGAGTTATGCGAACTGCTGACTTTTTTTTTCTCTGCAGCAACAGGTCATTCATGGAAGGATATCCTCAAAACAAGTTTCGTGAAGACAAAAGCTTTGACCTTTCTACTCAACGATCATCCCGAGCTTCTGCTGAGACAGCACCTACTGCAAGATTGAGAAGATTAGACCACTCTGAGTGAGCTGGGCTCAACCCTTCAAATAGAACCTCTTGCTATCATCCAGAAGATCAACTTAAATCAAACACGTTAGTTCTAAGCTAAAAGAAAAAGCCCCCTTGGCTTTCCAACTTGAAAGAACACAAAGCACCCCGAGTCCAATCCACAAAAAGCTCAGTGACTAAAAATACAATAAAAAATAAAAAAGAGAGAGAGAGAGAGAGAGAAGTGAGTCAGCAGAATCTTTAAAATGATGTGATGGTAAAGCCGTGGCTACTGATATCACATACAATCTAATGGAGTCTAATTCATTTCCCTCCCTGCATGTCACTTCTCTCAGATCGCAAGATCGCAGTTTCTGTTGTGCGTGTTGATGTTTTCTACTTTATGGCAGGATGCTATTTGTCATTCTAATGAACCTCTCTGTGGGAAAAAAAGTTCCCAGGGAACATTTCTCAAGATGTCAGGGAGCAGAGAATGTAAAGTGTGCAACACAGTTAATTCAAGTGGGCCTGCCCTGCGGAGAAGAGGCCGCTGCTGCTGTATCCGTTCTTAAAAGGGGACAACTCATGCCAAATTAGGGAGTGAAGCAGAATATTTAGGAACATGTGTTGAAGGGTCTGTTTGCTTCATTTGGGGAACATCTAATGTAAACCTAAGTCAGAACACCAAGCAGTAAGATGAACAGACCTTGTTTATCTGGGGCTCCAATACAGAACTAATAGTCATGTATACACTGTGTTGCTTTATAGTCCCAATTATTCAAAAGCCAAAGGAAGCAAAAGTGCACAAAGCTAAAGTTAGTGTAAGAGCAAGAAGAGCTCATTCTGCACTGTAGAGGGGGAGAAGGAAGTAGCTTGACTGTTGTGTGCACGTGATAAATCTGCTGGTATGCCAGGGCTCTTTTCTCATTTGTTAGGCAGCCATGTGTGAAAATGTTAATGAAGGCCCATATAATCTAGGAAATTCTCACTATTAGAATTTCCTTCACGTAGCCAGGCTTTCTGCTTACACACAGACTATTGTGCGCATCAATCCTTCTCCTGTCGTACTAATAATAGACCTAATTGCCTCAGTCAGCCCACTAGCTTTCTCTTCCTCTCTGTGCATCTCAAAAAGGAGAAGGGGACCGTCTCATGACAAGCTCCTGCTACAGAACCAGCAGCATGTTAGCATGTTTACCTGAAACCAGGTAAAGAGACGCAACTTTTTCTCAAATTGAATCGGATAAAAAAAGTTCCTGTTTTAGGCCAGTTAAGATTAGAAAAAACAATTGCTAAATACGAGAACAAGAGAAGACATTCTTTATTCTTTATATTCAGAAGTTTGCCTAGATGTTCTTAATATTCCTTCTTAAGCTTTTTACGATAATTTGCTGATAGTTTGCCTCATCCCTGCAGACAGACCAGAAGAGACTAAGTACACAACATTTTAGTTTTGACCACAAATAACTTGTGGCCTTCATGATGAGCTCTCTTCGTTTTCCTTAAAAGACTTTGTAACTAATTTAGTGGGATGGTGAATGTCATTTGTACATCTGTAAGGCCCATTTATGCCCAAGCTTTCACTTACATTCATATAATATTCTTTCTCCATGATACCATCATTTTTATGAAGTACCCAATACCCAAGCAACACGATGCTATCGCCCCTTTACTTCACAGTCCGTTTGTTCTTCCCAGGCTTGCATTTTCCTCCAGATGTAAAGATTGTTATCATGGCCAAACACTTCAATGTTAGTTTCATCATGCCACAAAAATAGGATTTTATCCTTGAGTGCATTGCCGAACTGTAATGTCGCTTTTTATGTTGCTTTCTTTTTTTTTGACTAATGGCTTCTTCCTTGCTTATTGGCCTTGTGCCCATAGTTTCTTTCACTGTGGAATATGAGAGTCTTCTATCAGCTTCAGCCAGCATCTTCCCAAGGCCTTTCGCTTTGTTCTGGTGTTAGAACACAGATTTACTAATCTAGCACCAAAATGTGTTCATCCTTGGGATGCAAAACCAGTTTTCTTCCTGAACAGTTTGATTCTCGGATGTTCTCGTCATGTTTATATTTGCAAATAATTCTTTGAACAGATGAAAGTCTGGAAATTTGTGCCTGAGATTATACCGGCCCATAATGAATCCTGACTTTATTATATCTTTCAGTGATGTCACAGAAGGAAGGCGTTTAAGCAGTTTGTTGCCTTATAATGGATCTCTCCAGGTGTGCCTACATTAAACTTGAATGTTTTAAATTAATGTGGAAGGTTATAAATCCATGGCCGCATCTCTGGGTTTTCCCAAAAGATGATAGAACAAAAAGTTTAATATGGCTTGTAAACTTCAGAATAATGAACTAAAAACATTCTCTTCATTCTGATACTATAGATAAAATTTGTTTTGTTAATACAAACTGACACAAATCATGTTTAAGTCTGATTTAAAATCAAGAAAGTGAGAAAATGGGTTATAATATACTGTATTTATGGTGCTGTAAATATTAGACACTGGCACGCCGCACCTGTCTGGCTTTCATCGTCTTTTCTTCTAAAATATTAAGCATTTAGATGCAAAGATATTTGCTTGGACGCTGACAGACAGTGGGACACTTTTTCCCCCTCCTCTCCAGCTCATTCATTATAAATCTGGCAGAATAAAAGCAGGCATTGTGACATGATGTCCCCCGCTAACCTCAAAGACCCGCTGTGTTTGCACTGCCTGTTCTACAGCAGACGAGTCTCTCTGAGTGCTGAACAGTTCCTTGCTTGACAATGTTTAGCTAATATTTCACTTCATCCTGTCCTTGTACACATAATGTGAAAATATGAAGATCCCTTTTGAATTTCCTGCTTGAATTAGCATTCAATGAATCTGAGTGCCTCTTTCCTCTCGTCGCTCACGAAGGCAGAATTGCGTAATTACACTAAAAGGAGAGGGAGAGGTGAAGGTTTGGCAGTCTTAATCTCTCAGAGTAGAGCCTCTTTAAGAGAGTAGTGGCTGTAGGGCGAAAAACATCCATAAACCTTCAGGGAACTACCAGCACATCAGGCCACTTTGGTCCAAGACTTAACATGGCACCTCCTAAAAATACTCAAAGTATTTCCAAAAATGTGAGAAATATATATTACTTTGAAGCCCTTTCCAGACATGCCTCTATTAGTAGTGGATCAAAAAGCAAGTAAGAAAGCTTAATGCAGCTAATTTTACAGATTAAGACATCACATCTGAACTACTTAAAATTAAACAAAACAAAACATAAGTTCTAAGCTTGATGAATGACACTTTTTAAAGGAATCATTATCTATGAAATTCCACAGTGAAACTGCAGCTGATTGAAATAAATTATCTGATTTAAAAATAGGATGGAACACTTTTAAACCGTAATTTCAATACATAGTTATTTAAACTGTTAGAACAATAGGAATTGTTGTAACAATAGGAACAATAGGAACTTTAAAATGGCCAACATGTTGTCAAATTTGAGGAAACATGATGTCAGGGGCAATGATCAGACGCTTTGTCTAATTAGAGATTATTTGATGAGAATTATCACTCAGCCATTGTTTAATGACTGTCATACAAATGATTAACTCTGACAGTTTATCTAACTTGGCTTCCTTAAAGGAACAAAATAACTCAATCTTATTTGATTAGACATAGTAAGAGTTACCAAATTTATCCAAAAGCTTTCCAAAATGAAGTTAATGCGACCCAAAAACAAATTTCTGGAGGGTGGAGTATGAGAGGAGAACCAAAAATCAGAGACAGGTTGCGATAAAACCAGAACTGTAAAATTAGCAGTGTACAGGAATCATCGATAAAACAGTGAACTTTTAAAATTGTTTTTAAAAATGTTTTTTGATTTGATTTTTTTACAAGTATTCTTTCTCTAATGTGGTAAAGTCCAAGAACCTAGTGAGGACAGGAAACAGTCATTCTGAAACAATCTGTGGTTTAAACGGATAGCCAGAAGACAACAAGGAAATACAAGGATGTTTAAAAAGTTATGGACAAAAAAAAATTACCCATTTATGGTTTGTGCCATCACGTTAAGAGATACATACAATTAAGTAAGGGCACCAAAGATTTTCAACACAACTTTTTTTAGTTTATTTTTTATTACTGCAGCTGCTTTTGCCAGTCAGAAATAATGACTGGAACAGCATAATTGGTGCAGCAGCTCATGCAGTTCTCAGATCCCTGTGGCTTGATGGTTCATACCATTATACACAACATATGGGTGTAATTCACAGCTATTTTCAGCTGCATTTCTACTTGGTTATAGTTGGAGAATGCAACTAATGTCAAATGAACGCCACATTATTGCCTGCTTTAGCAACACTGTCAACACCGCTGGACAACATGCTGAAAGTTTAGTAAAATATTACAATCTTGGGTTTTAGACAAACCCAGGTTAATTAAAATACTGTATATTCCCATGTGTTCACTCAGTTCCTCCAGACTAGTGACAGCAAAAATGCACATCTATTGAGCTCATCATATAAACTAATTCTCAGTCTAACACTCCTAAGAACAGCTGTAAACAACACAATGGAAATAAATTGTTAATAAATTTAAATTAATACATTTTTTAGATGATATGAGAGACAGAGACCAATTTCAAGGCGTCAAATTTCTTTTCAGGTATATTTTATATATACAGAATTATTATAGCAAATGAAGGTAACACAGTTACTTGAATGTGCTATAAAATGGCAGCTGAGATGGTAAGTTGACACCTGGAGTTACTCCTAAGAACCCGAGTAGAGGATCAATGTCATAAACTTTAGCTGTTTGCAGCCACTATTACAGATGGGCCTTTGATAGGTTGTGTCGTTTCATATTTACAAACATGGCAGAGACGAGCCATCAAAAGAACATTAATATAAACCCGTCAATTGAATGTCAACACATTCTCCAAATACCAGGGGAAAAAAAAGCGATGTGGTAAAGCAAAAAAAAAAAAAATGATGACAAGGCTCATTTGGTTTGCTTAGGCTCCTGCAATATAAGCCTGTGTGGCCCACAAACACACAGCGAGTTATAAAACATAAAAATAAGACTGTCAGGGCTGCCAATTATTTAAAGCAGTGTAAACTTGCAGGTCACAAACATTGTCATATATAAAATGCAAGAGAGTACACAAGTGTAATGAAATGGTTTGATCTCTGATGGGAAAAAAATAGTTTGAATGGGTCAATATAAAGTGTAACTATTCCAAGTGACATGAGAAATATCTGTAAAACAACAGAACAAATCAATCATCAAAATACCGAAGCTCATTTGGAAACTCTTGGAAATAAAAGTAGTTGTTTTTTGTTTTAATCAAATACATTTGTTACTAATATATCTATAAAATCAGAACATTAAGTATATATTATATGCAGCTACAAACCAAGTAGGTATATGCTAAACTGTTTTGTTAATTTTTATAGCCCCTAAAGTAATTCCTAATGCTTTATCAAATCACCAAAGCAATTTTTTGTTCATTTGTTGTTGTTTTTTTTCCCTCCAATTGCAGATATGTAATAATGGTATTCAATAATTTATTTTAAGTTTTATCTGCTCCTGATTGCAAGGCAATAATTTGGTTAGCCAGTGTTTTGCTTTTGCTCATAATTATTATATTTCATTTAGTTTACCAACAGAAAATGTGCAATCAGCAAAACCCAACTGTCACCTCTAAATTGCATGTGTTATTTTGAATAATTCGGTGTACTTGCACAAACACACACTTAAAATGCGTTTGTACCCTATAGGCTCGTTTTGGATTTTTATGACGGAGACTACCACAGCAGCCACAGATAGATGAGCAGGTGTGCTAACCTGGGGGTCCGGATGCCTTCCAATTAAGACACACAGAGGCAAAAAACACTCTTCCACACTGACCTCGCCTGCAAACATGAATTTCATTCACTTCAGACACACACTGACCACCTGTCTCTCTGAGCCATCCCTCCTACTGCTCCACCTAGCAGATCTATTTACCCGACTTGTATAATAAACCCAATTTAATATGCATCCAGCTGTTTTGGAGGCGCAATGAACGCTGTATGTTGTTTTTGATTAAAAGTTCCAGAATGATTGTAATGTTTACATCGTGCTACTTTTGCCGTCTCTGTGTGTGGGATTTGCATTTGCACATGTTCATCAAATGCAATTGTTACAATCACTCTCCGAGTTTGTACTGGCTGCCATCATCTCGCTTCATGCTTGTGACTAAAAGGGGGAATGTTAAGTGCTTGCTAAGCTGAGATACTGTTCACTGCATGACTGACATCAAGCCAGAAGTCAGAACGTAGAGACTGTCATAAGCCAAAATTTGTTTGCCTTCTATTGTCATTAATGAGTTATTTACTACTGCAAATAGCAAAAACAAGGCTGAACAATATGGCTGAAAGACTCACTGAAAAACAATCAATAGTTGTTGATATACGTAATAATTGATTAAATATGTGAAATCCTTCCAGACTGGTGACATAATTTTTCGCCAAAGTCGTGAGGCACGGTGACAAAACCCTACAGTCCTGTTGCATAAGTTACTCAACAGGTTGTTGCTAGGTAACTAAAGAGACTGAGTTAGTTGATGCCACCAAACTTGCTTAGCTCGCCATGAGAGATTGAGCAGCTAAAGCCTTTCCGCTCCCTACATCTCCCAGAATGCTGTGCGGTTCTGGAGCAGACTTCAATGAATATTCTTCATATTGAGTATTTTAACAGATGTATTAGCAATTCATATATATCACATGTCTATTGCTAAATATGTTTTTACATACAAGATCAAACTCAATGCAAAGTTTAGCAAAACCACATAAACAGAGTTAAAACATAGCCAAAATAAATAGATTGTAAAAGAGTACTTTGATATGAATAGAAATTCAATTTTAAAGGTTAAATTTGTTCCGTTTTAAGATAAACTTTGGTAGTTGTAAGTAAATTCTGCAGATCATATTTTTAGGAACATGAAAAAAACGTTAGTTTTATCTCTTCAAGGTTGACCATTAAAATCAATCTTATCCAAGTCATTTGTCTCAGGATTTGTTGAACATCTCCAGAATGCTCTTTTGTCTCAGCTTGAGTGACACTGTTTTCTGAAAGGTTAATTGCTTCTTGTAGTAATAAAAGGCCAGATTCCTGGCTGTGATTGACACAGATAGAGGTTCTTTCCCTCCATGTCGAGGTTTTCCTCTACATCCATACTAAACTGCCAGGTCAGTTTCAGACAATTGTGATTTATTATTAATGACATTCAGTGCACTTCCTGTGACATTCCTTTTATAGGGTCTTGTGCCTTTATGTGGCCCATCTAAGAGAGATGCTTGTCCGCCCATGGCCAGCTTTATGGCCTTTGAGAGAATAAATTTTTCCAATGTCACAGCCAGAGCCAATAACGACGTATTTGATGCTAAAGATCAAATGATTCATTCTGCAATTGTGCATGAAAATTTACTTTTAAGTAACAACAATAGAAATAGCAGCATAATAAATCCTTTGCCCCTCTGCTATGAGATTACTCTCGGTCTGCACAGTCCTGGAGGTAAGACACAGGGACAAAAAGATGACATAACCATTTACTAACACAGCTTGCTGTGGAGAGATTGCTTCGGATACGTATTGGGTAAATTAAGTTTTAAATCGGCAAGAGAAAAAGTAGCAGAAGAAGAAGCTGAAAGAAAAAAAAGGTGATGCCTGATTTATATTCAACCCTCAGTCCAAAAAAAATCCCTCGGAGCAGCTTTGTGGTTGGCAAATTTTGAAACTTTATGAAGCAAAGTTGCACATTACATATAGTTGCAAATGAATCCATGGGAAGAGTCAAGTCAAGCAACACCTCCAATGCCTCAGCAGTTTTTTTCCCCCTTTTCTTTTTACACATATTTGGAAGAGACTGAAGGTCAGCCTGCCTCCTCATCAGCCCTTTTGTGAGGGCCACACAACGCACAGAGCAGCTGGAGGTTGGATGCTTAGGGTGCACAGCAGCCTATCATTGACCACCACTTCCTGCTTAATTACCTCCCTGCCCTGGCCCAGTGTCCATCCAGCACACTCTAGTAAGTCAGGCCACGGTGCTCCTAGTCTCATTAAAGCCCCTCTAACTGAGGCAACATGCAAACATCACTCGGCACCATTGAAAACTAATGCATAAGCAGGAAGGCTCAGCCAGACATAAGGAAACATCTTACAAATACACATCTCATCCAAGGCGTATTAGTCATAAAATTGCTCCTCACCGGCAGGTGTTATAGTAGTGATTCATGCATACTGCATCCAGGTGATTAGTCCCCTAATGGGTATACTAAGCACACAGAAACACACTCCAGCACTATCCCCCTCCCATAACAAGCTTTGATTCCCTCCCATGCCAGCAGAGTTTCCTTGTCAGCGTCTTTCCCACTGCGACCGAGATGGAAAAAGCTACTTCACTTAGAGGTCTTATTTGTTTGCCTGTTTGTTTCTCCCTGTTCGCTTTCATCTTTATCTTTTATGACTGCCCCCTTCTCCCAATCCAAACTCCCCAGAGAGACAAGCGTGAAGTGGGGGGACTTGGGGAGGCGGGCATGTAGGCAGGAGACGGAGGGGGGGCTCCTTTGAAGAAGGTCGAGGAGAATTGAAAATGGCCGGTGTTATGAGGGAGGCGAGATGAAGAAAGCCAATCTGTCTATGAGGGCAAAGAAGTGGGAGAACAAGTTAGGAAGAAGAGGGATAAAAGTAATTTTACAGGGAGAGGGAAAGTCTTCTGGAGCCTGTTTGTTTATAAGGGAAGGAAATTAAGAGTAAGTGACAAGATATAGTTTCAAATTTGTTAGAAAAACCCTTATCCAGGGTACCATCTCTGTCAGTTTAAGACCAAAGGCTTGTGCAGTGCACATGAGGGCCACAAGGAGGTGCTGTAGCAGAGGATGCTTTGACAAGGAAGCCCTCTCACCAGCAGTTCTGCTCATCAAGCAGTGTGCCGCTCTAGAGGACAGGCTGTTTTTCCACTGCGATAGATCTGTAACTATGCATGCAGGTCCTATAAAAACTTTTTGCTCACCTAACAAGAATGGATAGCAGTCGAGATTTTCAAACAGTCCTTGCTTTATCGCAGCTTTTTGATATTTCTTACCTAAAGGCAGCAATGATCTAACCATCCAGAAGCAGATTTGTAATTAAGATGTCCTGTCTCTCATCAAGCTCCTTTGTTTTTTCATTTACGGTATCACAATACGCGCTTGTTTGCCAATCTTCTAGGCTGTAATTGTTATAATTGTGCTCCACGAAAGAAATGAGAAGAAAACAGTCAATCGTATGCACACATGTTTTGAGGTAAGCTAAATAGGAAACTACACATACGGACTGCTATATAAGGTACAGCTTGCTAGTGCCAGTTAGTGTCTCTTTTTTCTTCAGGACAGCCAAGTTATTCATGGCAGAGATTGCCACAGCTTGCAATTCATATTGATAAGATACTGTCACACAGTAACTGTACATCCATGGAAATCTCCAGTTTCATTATATCACTGAGATAGATACCCTACTGGATTAATAGGTAACTGTTGAGACCACTGAAGTTCTTTAATCTCATTGTATTTTTTTAAGAGACTATTTTGAGATGATTTGCACTTTTCTGACATGGTGGTAACTAGCAGGACATTTGTAAGCTGGGTTTATGACAGGCTATACATGATTAGCAATAATACTCTCAATACTCTATTCAGTTGGTAGGGGGCCCAACATGTGTCAAAGACACATCATCTGCCATTACAAAAATGGTTCAGACCACCATCAATTGTCTGACTCATTGCCACAATGTGGAATGAATTCATGCTTTTTTCCCTTTACCCTTTTATTTGAAAGTTGATGCTCAATTTGTGATTTATCACACCACAATAATGTATATATATATATATATTTTTTTTTTCCAATTTGTCATTATCTAGCATAGGAAAAAACTTTGGGCTGATTCATGTTCTTAGCTGACAGGAATGGTAGATGGTGTGGGATTCTGCTGCTGTAGCCCCTCTACTTCTGTGCATTGGATTCTGCATGCCTTGGTTGATGTTGAGTGGCTATTTGAGATCCTGCTGCCCTGTCGCATCTCAAAAAAATTGCTTTAATTTCCTTTCACCAATGATAGGGCTCTCCTTGAACTTAAAAAAGTTGTCTTCATCACATCTAGATGTCTAAATGCATTGAGTTCCTGTCGTGTGACTGATTTATTTATTACTTGTGTTAATCAGGAGTTAAGTAGGTGTACTTAATCACGTGGCGACTGATGCACATTTGGAAATTTCTCCCTAATTCAGGCTATGATGGGTGCCACTTCTTTACTTGCAGGCTAATATCTCTAGCTAGCACTCTCTGGGGCGTCTGTGCTGTAATAACAAATGAGGTGATTTGTTTCCTGCTCTCTTTCATTGGTGTGCTGCCTCTGCTGTCCCCAAAGGTTTGGGCCATACAGAGCCTGTAAGATGGAAGTCAGTATATTAATCAAGATGTTGACAAAATAAAGCAACCAACATACTGCCAAATCCCAATGGTCTGCATCACTTCTCATCCCAAAATTCACAACGCCACCGAGGTCACCCTTTTCTATGCAAATATAAAGCCTTGGTTCCTTTTTTAGCCGTATCATACATGACGACTTGCGCTGCTTCCAAAGGACACGCACTGTCACAAACACTCACTTGCCAAATCATGTCCTTGACTTTGACTCTCACCCAGCAACAACATTTGCAAGTGCAGTTAAAGCTCTGGGTGTAACTTAAATGTGCTGCACATAGAGTGATTTGGAAACACAGTCCTTAAACATGCCTTATGGGCAGTTTTGGACTTCAGCTGAACTCATTCTGGTCTGCAGACAGCTAGAGAGTATGTTTCACAAGTCAAGCAAAACTCAGGTGTAAATACTAAGCAAAAATGAATCACACTATTCCTTCTTAACTGTTCTCTAAACTCTTTGTACTCCATTTTTCTCTGTGGCTGACAAGTTCCGCTGAAACTGTCTTCCTTTATCATTTCTTCCTGCTCTCCCTCTTTCTCCTTCCCACTTCCTCTCTCTAACTGTGACCCTTTTTTGTTGTTTGCTATGCTGCATTTTTCTTTTTCTTACTCTCTCCCAAACGCTCTCTTGTTCAAGGCTTTTTGTGAGGACCATTCCCCCCTGACGTTTACAAATGAAATGAATGAAAACCATTGGTACGTGACTCCTCTACAGAGAGACGCTCCATTATACCTTGGTTTACTCAAAAAGAAGCTTCCCGTGATTGGCTAAAAGCCGGGATACCGTGCTGAAAACTGTTACCAAAGATAGCAGAAGATTCAAGGAAGTGGAATAATGGTGGCTTAGAGAGAGAGCCTTACCCAATGTTTTTTAGCCCTTTGAAAATTGATTTATTCTTACCGATCCAACAGACCCCATGTATTCTCAAGCAATGGATGAAGGATGAAAGGTATCATTTGTCAGAAACCCACTGGTCCACTCAGGAGAGCAGGAATTGTTTGTGAACATGGATAAAAATCCTGTGTATACGCGCACAGTTATGTGTCATCTCAGTTGCTTTTTTACTTCAACTCTCCAACTCTTACATTGATAAATTGGGTAAAGTTTTTTTGGGGGCAAGATATATGATTGTGCTTCTATGTCCCCTTCAATACTCTTTAAATCAAACTGTACTAGGCATGGGCCAGAATGAGATTCTCAAGGTATAAATACGACTGTACCTCACTGTATGACAGTATTTAGACATTTTAAATAATATAACATATTACTATAATTAAAAATAAGGAGGATATTAAAATTCTGGACCTAAAAAATCCCTTTGAGCAGAATATTTAACATCGTTTATAGAATAACAAGCTGATATAGATTGGATAATACTGCAAGAAAAGCAAACTTATGTTCACAAATGCCGCCATTTCAGCAAACAGTATTTTCATTCTATGTTGTCATTCAGATTAGTGACTGAACGGATGCCGAAATCTGTTTTACACAGACATATGTCAAATATATTAGTCAAAAGCAGTCACTATTCTGTTGTCTGCTTTTTATTAAATAGAAATTAGTTACATTTATTTGAGTAATTAAAAAATAAACTTTTAGAAATAGTTATACCTTTTACTTGAGCAAGATTATTATGACGTATTGCTACTCGATATGCAAGTAACTTCACTGAATAAAGAATATACGAAGAGCATGCACATTTTCACCAGACAGACACGCCTACAGTTTTTGCTTAAGTTTCATGGATTTTATATGGAAATAATTTTTTGTCTTAAATTTGCATTTAAAATTAAACAGAGGCACACAGTTGTTGCTGAACTAAGATTTATTAAATTCCCTCAAAACAATAACATTTACAGTACATTTTAATTACGCATTTAATGTGTTTCAGAGGTTTTCTCCTTAAACACAAAGTTGTCTATGTGAAGGATGCTTTACCAAAGGGATTTTGAAAACACTTCAAGCTGCTCCTGTAGATCTGTTACAATTCTGTAATTTCCCAACATCTCATTTTAGACATTTAAAATACACTTCGAGTCATAAAACCTAAAGTAATAAAAATTAATGAAGTTCTCAACACTCAAGAGTTTATGTTTTTGAACAATTCAGGGGAAGAATATCGCTGGTTGGCTTGTTTAGAGAAGTATTATAAAGTTCTGAAAAAAATCAAATTAGTGTAACTACTTTTTATGAACCTCAGATAGAAGATTTTTTGATTAAATCAGCTTTCCTGTGAACACAATCCCTCTTTATGAGATCAACAATAACGTTTTTTCCATCCTGAGTCGTGCATTAAGTGTAAGCAGGATCTCTAAGTTAGCAAAGAATCGTAAAGCAGCCAACAAAAAGAAAATGTTTGTAGGTTCTAAGCATGCAGATGTAAACTTTATGCATCAAGGGGAAATGAGCACCAATTTTGCAGATGTTTGCACAAACACATCTCATCTAGGGACCAAAGAAACTATTTTTTTTATTATTTCTTACATTTTGAAATTCCAGGGTTTCACCCAGTGTACTCAAATGTACAGAAATAGTACTGTATTATGACAGTTTAATAAAGACACCATCTAAATTTTATGCTGATTAAATTAAATGTAAAAAAACATGAGTTTATAAACTTCTTTAAATTTCACCTGTTCAATTTTTTTTAAATCATATTTTGTAAAACGAAAAAGTTACACATTTCATGAGAGTAAAATATCTGACAGCTTATTCCCACATGAGTTTTTGCCAAAGACCCCAAACTGATTCAACAAATGTTTGAAAATGATTATATAACCTTCTGACATCACTTGACCTCAAAACCAGAGAGCGTTATCAGTTATTTATTACCATTTATTTGTAAAGGACTATATAATCCAACACATCACACAAAATAAATGGACATCTTGCATTTAGTAAGACGCTTTGCTGAGTGGAACAGTGCAAATCATATGCTACTGCTAACTGCCATCTAATATTTTGATATGACTTGTTGATAATTTGGCTTGTAGCATATTCTCTTTACAGTTTCAGTTAATCATGTGCAGATGCAACTTAGACAAACAGAAGCTCCCATGCTTCATAAACTAAGCTCTTTGCTTTGAGCAAATACCATAAATATTAATGTCTTGTGTAAGAACTCAGGCCTCTACAGCGTAGCTGTGAGCTTGAGCGAGAGATGAGCTCTGGCAGAATGCGTTACATGAAACAGACAAAAAACCTGCACATCAAGATATGTGTTTTAATTTAAGCATAAGGGGCAAAGACGCTTATATTCCTAGGAAAAACCCAGATCAAATTCCCATTTTAAAATTCTATTTTATTCGTCAAATCCCTTGATTCTGCCTGTCTGTTCTACATTGAGTAAATAATACACACTACTCATTCAAAGAAACTCCAAGTGAAATAACTGTGCCTTTTTTTGTCAGTGTTTGCTATAAATGAGTGAATAAATATCCAATTGAGTTGATGGGAGTGGTCAAGGTCACAGAAGGCACAAGTTAGTCAGGTCTGCATCGTCTTTTTTGCATGGAAATATGACCAAATATATTAAAACAATCTAATTTTTCTTATATTACTAGAAAACACAATCAGCTCAATATTTTTGTGCTGTATTTCCCATTCAAAGTAAGTGAAATGAAGCCTAGCGTTTGTTTCTTTTTTGCTGTTCCTTACCTGTATCAATTTCAAAATATTGGGTGTGCCGTGAATCACGATAAATACACAGCGTTGTATGCCTAACAGTTAAGATGTTAAAAAGGAAAATGTTCAACCTCAAAGGAAAAGATATGAACAGCTCTGTTTTCTTTCATCTTGTTTCCCAGGGTGGCTGTTATGTTTCTTTCTGTTTTATCGACCTTGAAGCTTTGTAAACATCAGTCCAACACTAAAGAAAAAAGTATTTTATCAAAGGGATATTTTCTATGACAAAAGCATTTTTTTATGTTTAGCTTATCACATTCACATCTCTCGATAAATTGATACCTAGGGTTTTGTTTTTCTTTTTTTTTACTTTGTGATAAAGTCATTGTGCTCCTAGCTTCGAAAAGAGCGTCCTCGCTTTTGCAGATTACTCACGATTTTCAACCCTTTAAATTACATGACAACAGCAGCAGGCATTAAAAATATTCCACTGGTAATGTAAGCGGGGAGATGAGGGAAGCTAAATTGGCCGGGAATAAAACAAGATGCCTTTGTGATGGAAGAAGCCTGAGCTGATGTCAATCAAACACTATGAGAGGCAGCTCAGAGTCCTGGGAGGGGTGTAATGGAGTTCAATGTGAAGACAAGGACGCTTTCCTCAGTAGACGTCAAAACTGTAATACACAGATCAGCCTGCTCAAATAAAACAAAATCAATTCGAACAACATCAGCGCGGCACTGGGAGCCCCCCCAACCCTTCAACCCCAATCCATCCAGGACCGTCCGGTCTTTCAGAACTCCGCCCTGAAAGCTGTCCTGCTTGCATCCAACCCCCCCACCGACCCCCCGTTTCACATCCAGCCTTACTTCCTCTCATCATAAATCTGGATAAATCCACAAACCACTGATCTAGCTTGCTCCATCTGTCTCCCTCACTCATGTACTGCTAGACAAAACCTCTCTGCAACCCTAGCCTGCCAGCAGCCTGTCCTCCAGACTCAGTTTTAAAAGAATGAAAAAGACTAAAAAAAGTGGAAAAGCATGCTCAAAGTACAATGTAAAGGCAGCATGAAGATCCACTCATGTCAACGTCACAGCTGATATTCATCTCTGTAAAACAAACTTTCAGTGGCATTGTGAAACCTTTTTGAAACTTATACCAAATGGATTACAAAATGTACAATATCTGTCTAGTACTTTTATGCACCACTCTCCCAAACTGCAGCCTAGTCTAACAAAATAGACTTTATAAAACATACACAGAGTGGAATGTATATAGAAAAGTTTGATTTTGGTTTTATTTAACCAGATCATTTTCTTCCATCTTTACTGCATCCTCTGCATATCTAGTGACAAACTGCAAACAGGAACAATTAACACTTTCTTTATTCAATAGCTTTCTCCTTGCCAATCTTCAGTAGGCAGGGGTGCACCAATTTATCCGCCGGCAGATTTATCGATTCTGATTTCTTTAATTTTGGGAGATCGGTGATCGGCCAATACACGTGAAACCGATCTTATCCACTGATGTTATCTACCTCGTCAAAGGTCTAAAAATCAACCACTGTCCTTTTCTGCTCTCCTATGAAACAGGTTGAACTGATAGACTGGTCCACTGGGTCATGTCTACACGTTTGCAGTTAACAACAGTCATTCCACTGTTGCCAACTCAGCAACTTTCTTGCTGTATTCATCAATATTTCAGACAAAAAAAATTGGGATGGGCTAAAATCGTAATCAGCAGGTCAGGCTTTTTAAAGATTGGTAATCGGTAATGGGTCAGCAAACTGCAATTGGTGCAGCCCTGACAATAATAGACTTGTGGTATGCATGAATAATTCTCAGTGAATTGTTAGTTCTTTGTTGAAACTTGACAAAATGTGAAAAATTTCATGGGGCATTAATACTTTCAGAAAGCACTGGAAATGTGAAGAAAAAACCCCAGATAGAATCTCAAACAGCAGATCAATGAATTTTGCCATGACAGATTATTTATATCTGCGACATTCTTAACATTTTCACAATATTTAACCAGACAGTCAACCAAATTATGCAACGAAGAAAGTAATTCCTTTTCTTCATTGTCCTACTAAAATATAATAAATCATTGTAGAATTGATGAATAAAATGTTTGGCGGCATAATAATTTTCATAATCAGAAAGTTAAGCTTTGTCAGCCCTTTAACTCTTTGAACACCTAAGACAGAAAAGCAGTGCTCTGCTTTGAAAGTGGCATGAGCATGTATGCTAGTTTATGCTCCCTCAGAGATAAAAGCTGCCCCAAAAGAGCCCAGCCCAGCAGTCCAGACTGGGCTCATTACATCCGACCCACCCTTCCAAATACTACCACTAGGGTCCTGACCGCACAGTGGGTCGACGCCCAGCCACAGGGGTCCATGTGTTAGCATTCAACAGAGGGAAGAAAACAACACCAGTGGGCTCATATCATCATCCGCCTCAGAACTCTGAGGGCCTGACACCTCCTCACGGTGCTATTGTTTCGCCTGAGTGCTGCTCTCTTGCCCTTTTCTCTCCACTACAGCGTGCGGGAAAGGGCTGCACTGTCAGAGGGTTGGGGCTTGTTTAGACAGCAGGGGACCCCGGCGGCACACAGTGGCAAACATCAACTATGATTGGTCAAGAGAGGCGAAAGAGAGCTTGACGGGAAACTAATCTGACTGATCCAGACCCCTAGAGAATTATATCCCTTGTGTATAACACACAACATAACTGAGAGGGGAATAAAAATGCTTTACCTGTTGATGACCAGAAGAGGCCCGGAGGATCCAGACATAAGGGAAAAAAAGAAGAAGAAAGGAGACCATTACTTAGTTTGCTTTGTGTATTTTTGAAGAAATACATGCAACGCTTGACTGTAATAACACAAAAGACTTAAAGTGAATATTTTCTGTTGGATTAAGAGACATTTTGATGAAAGAAAAGCTGTGAAGCTTCATTCTTTGAAGCAGCTCTGTGAGTTTTTGTTTTCTTTTTAAGTCCCTGCGTACCAAGGTGTTTGATGTGGAGATGAGCGAGAAGCAGTTTCCCTGCACTTCAGACTGTTGAAATGTGTCACTTTTTCTGAATAAACTAAATGTGAACAAAACAAGATTGGCATAAAATCTAGTATTTTAGTTGGACTGAAGTTGTACATGTCTGGACAAGATATTTTCACATTTAAAAATATATATGTTTAATACAGTTGTGTATTTTAGAGTAAAAAACATAACAGTGACCTTGGTTTGAACTGGCCACTGACAATGTAAAACACAGTAAAAAGGCATCCAATTTACTGTATGAGACTGCTGACATGCAATGATATATGCATGCACTTCCCATAGCTGCACTTTTAGTCACTCTATAAATCAGAAGGTCAGAGCAGCTCCTTTCTCAAGCTTAAGGTGGGAAGTAAAAAAACACATGCAAACTTTAACTATATGGAATAAAAAAGAAACTACGATGTTAATTTCAAAACTTCTGGGTGCTTTATTATTATCTCTCTATGTGTATAAGCAGAAAGTGGCCTGAGATAAATGGCCTGTGTGTGATTGTAAGTGGAAGGTTGTTGTCTCTGGCTAACTCCACTCCTGCAGGTCAAGTCTGATTACGATAATCACAGCAAGAGTCACTGATGAGCTGGGTGTCCCAAATGACTTTCCCTATGGGCAAAAGGGAAAGAAAAGTTATGACATTTCTTAAAATGGATGTGTGAATTATATAAAGTATTCATACTATTTTGATTCTGTTGCTGTAACTCTTTCTGCATATTTTGTGCTGTAACAAGAAATAATGACGTTATTTTCTATATCTACCAGATATAAAAATTGCACCTTCGGTGGGTTTTTTGTTCTTTTAATCAAGCGCTTTCACTCCTGCATGACACCTGCAAAGAGTTCAAGTTCCATCAGTATAACTGGACAAAACAACTTTCTGACTGGAAATGAACTATTTTATAATTTACTCACGTCAGAAAACAATTTGGTAATAATTTTAATAATGGTTAAAAAACAAAACAAAAAAACAACAAATTAATTACCGCGGGAGTTGCACATAAATAACAAAAATATAAACATTACATGCCAGAATTATTCCCAAAATGGGAACTTCCAACACCATGTGAATGCAACCCAGCTTGTCGGTAAACAGATACGAACTACTGACTGTAGGTTGGGAGTTAAGGAGGAAGACTATACACTAGCTTTGCTTTGTGTACCAAATGTTAAAGAAAAGCCCCGCCAGGAGAAAATAAGCACATTTAACAAGTCAAATTTTATCAGTCACCTAACACAGCTCGATAATACTTTGAAGGAATATTATCTGTTATGATCCGTGTTTTTTCTGTGTTTATTTTTGAGTTTTTTCCTGTTATCCTGTTCCCTGTGAGTCTGCGTCTTCCCAGTTGATTGTCTCCCAGGTGTGTCTCATTCCCTTGGTTACCCCGTGTGTATTTAGTCTCCCCTGTTGTCTGTGTTCCTCGTCGGGTCCTTGTCTAAGTCAGTTAGTCTGCCGGCACAGTTGTACCGTGAAGTCCTGTGCCGGCATTAGCTCATTGTGTCATGTCAGCTCTGCAGTAGAACTGTAACATCCTGGTCTGCTAAGCTCTTGGTGTCAGTCCTTGGTTAAGTCTGTTGCTACCGGTGCTGAGCCTCTGTGTCCCCCAAACAAGCAGGCAGCTCTGCCGTGCTGCCTGCTTGTTTGGACTATTGAGTGACATTCACCATTAAATTCATCTTCACTTTCACTACCTGGGTCTCCTGCGTCATCTCCTCACCACAAACACCCCACTGATCTTGACATTTTCGACGACGCCTGCGATGCTAACGGCGATAGCACCAAGGCTCAAGAAGCAATCAGGGTTCAAATCCACTGGCGTAGCTTCTGACTAAACAAAATATCTCATAATAACAGGTGTACTTGTAAGACGGGGGGTGTTTGTGGCTCATTAACTAGTCATGTCTTCCAGGTAAGTACGATGTGATGCTTAAACGTGTTCAGAGACATGTTAATAATAATTTCCGGTGGGCTGTAAGCTTACATAAGCTACACCATGGAACCAGGGTTATAAAAGTCCATAATATAAATTAATATACTTTGAATCTAACTTGTGCAAGAGCATTTTCTGTTTTCCATTTTTTCCCCCACATAGCATTTATTATAAATCACTGATAAATTCTATTGGCCTAAGTTTTTATTTATGTTTTACATGAATAAATAATAAATCATATTTAAATAGATGTTCATTTGATATATGATTTATGGTGATATATTTTGGCAAATGTTGTCTTAATACTAGTTTCAAAGTAGCTAATCTTTTAAAGAGTCAACTCTGATTAGTCTTGTTAGAAAATTGCTGCCGACCTTACAGTTTTGCTCACTAGCAAACTTCAAATTATTTTATCAGCTACCAGTTATTATCTGTTATCAGCATTTACAATGAAAAATTTATCAGTTATCAGTTTTAAAAAAAGCTATAGTGCATTTCTACTTTCAAATATTACATTTTTACAATATTCAGCTTATTCAGTTGATGTTTATATCTTTTATACCTTCTAAAAAAGCAGTGTCATAATTTGCTTTCCCCATTACCCCACTTTCAAACCATTCAATCTCTGTTTTCTAAAGATGAACTACTTCCTTCCAATTTTCTCTGAGATAAACTATCCAAAGATATAAACAATAATGCTAAATGCTATACCATTTTCATAAAAGCACTTCAAATTTCTGTCTGTGCTATGCTCAACGAATTACCTACATTTGAAAGCAAATTTTTCATGCTGCAAAATCTCTTAATAATGAGATCAAACTGCATGAAAATCTCTCCTTAAAATTTCTGACAATCAAGTGACTGAAGAGCTTCGGGCTGCATTTCTCAGAAGCAAGAAAACCTCAACCCCCTAGATGCATTTAGCTGAAAAGTCTTCCATCATCACTCTTAACTTTGCCTGCTGACCATGTTCCTGGAAATCTTCCTTTTGTTTAGATTTAAACAGCTTAAACATAAAACTTTAAGCACTTCATTGTTTTTGTAATGTTTGTTTTTACAATTTACCTCTGTGGGGATTTCTGCATCACAGTTAATTTAAGTTCACTCTGTGTTTTCACAGGAAATGCAATTTTTCTAGATCATATTGATGCTCCCGCCAATCTGCCTCTTATCCCCGAGACGTTTAGTACTTGCTTACGACCTATTACTACGTTCCAGCAGCCAAGATGTTTATATGCTGTGTGAAATGGGTCTGACGACTGACCACCTGCCATCCACACAAACATCGTGCCATCAACAAACACAAACTAAAAACTGTGTCCCACCATTAACACAGGCTACTGATGCAAAAGTGCTTGTCTTGCTTCAACCACGTTTGTACTGTAATGCTTCTGTTAGTTCCTCCTTCCCTTGTTTCTAACAAATAAAACCAATTTACCTCTCTTTTACACATAATAAAATGAATGATGATGAAACTGCGATGAGCATTTGTGGGGGGTTTTTTGCCTCTTGGAAGACAGGAGACCCATTGAATTTCATGAATAAATGAATGAATTGAAATTCATCTAATCATACCTCAGGAATCATACCTCAGGAATCCCCTTAGCAAACACCCCCACACTGTTAGACTTCAGAGGAAGCTCCGTCAGTACGTAGTTCCACAAACAAATTTAATCTTGCTGAACAAATGGAGCTGGGTTCACTATGGTAACAGCACGTAACACCTTCCTCCAATCTGTCTCTTTGTGCATGCTTCTTCATTAGGATTCATAGATCGGCAAAGAAAACAATTCTTTGTCTCTCATTTGGCACCATATGAATAATTGTTTTTTACACCAACACAAGATAAAAATATAAATCCTTTTTTTCTCTAGGCTAAGTAATCTAGATTTTTCTTCTGTAGAAATGACTGAATTCATCTGATCACGAAATAGCTGCAGGTTTAGCTGCTTCACAACACTGTTTTGTTTAAATTAATTAAGGTTAATTTTAGAAGAAACAAGTTGCACTGCTGTTTACTTATCCAAAGCCAAATAATTTATTAACACTGAATATTAAAAAAACAGCATTTAAATGTAAAAGACTGAGGTGCACATTTGTATACTTATGCTTTTTTGACCGGATTACACAGGCAAGCTGTTTCAAAAATGAGTTTGGACACCACAACATGCCCTAATTGATATGACCTTTAATTGCTCATCCAGTGCAGTAGAGAGAAGAGGAAGACATCAAGCTAGTCCACAGTGGCTTGGGCTAAAGAGGCGCTGTGTAGATTGGCCTATACTCCCAGGCCCCGTGGACATAATTAAACCTGAATAACAAAACACTTAGACAAGTGTTCTGCTCTCCTGAACAAGATCCTGAAAACATTCAGGACACCAACTCAGAGGTACTTTAGTTGGTCTGTGATTCAGAATGGCAGTTTGTGGAGAAAATAAGTACATGGATAAAATTAGGATCCCTGCTAATCTTTCAGAGAAGATGTTGAACTGAATCATTTCAGATTCAGTATTTTCTTTTCAAGGTGGCTATTATGCAAGATGGACTTTTATGAGCTTTTTTAAAATTATTATCATGTAATAATGTTATTCTTTTATCAAACACATTCCCAGTGTGTTGCTTTGATTCTTTCATGCATGTTTGAGAAATCCTTGAATCTATTATGGGGCTTGCGTCTAAAACGCTTGCTAACACAACACATCACCTATTTCCACAAAGCTCCTCCATGGAGCTGTACATTATTTCTACAAATGACCTTTGAACTTTGTGATGAGTTTAGTAAAGTTAGAGAGAAGTTGGGGACATTTGCTTTGATGTATAAATGGGGACAAACTTATGTTTTGGTTTGAAAACACTACCTACCAAAAACCAGCTTCAATCTTTTAAAATTTTCTCTAATGTGTAAAAGCTATTGTAATAAAAAAAAAACTTTTCAAAATCAGAAAGTCACATATCAAAGAAAACCTGATCGACCAAAACAGAAGAATATGATGAAATTATTGTATTTTTCTTTCAAGGCACCTGAGGCATGCTTTTACTTTTGTTACAATAATTGTTGAAGAAAAAAAGTAAGTCCACACACTGAAGTGTTATACTTAGGAACAAAGGACAATTAGCAATTTGCATCATAGAGTAAAAGATCAGTGCATCCTTGAGACCATCCAGATAAATGACAGGAGATTTTTTTAAAACTTCACTCTATGATGCATGAAAAAGTACAAACCCTAAGAAAAATATCCATACTTTGTACTTTAAACTTTAAATAAATCATATTTGTTTTTCCTGTAACCGGCTACTGGGTTGATGAAACACTCGGCATAACATCTGCACACTTTGTATGGAGAGCACAAGCTGGGCAACTGGACTTTCACATGGAATAAGACATCACTAATTTATACTGAAGACCAGAAGCTTTGAGTGAGTGTTCAGCTTGAAGTAAGCCAAAGGTTCAAGCTGTCCACTGGGGATGTGAAAACAGTATGTTTAACTACTATGTATTCAGACCAGCAAACTGCTGGTCACCATGTGATCCCCCTGGACAGGCTCACTGCTGGCCTTTTGCAGACCCCCATCATATCCACCTGCAGTCTACCTACACCCCAGAGAGCTCCCAACACAGGAGCCATATGAATGCAGGTGCTGGCCGTCCAGACGGGGCCCTCATTAGCTTTCCTGTGGCTCACCAGCTAGTGATTGCAGAGGCCTAAGCTGCCTTGCCTTGAGGGCGGGGACAAGTCCTGATTGAGAGCATGCTTTATTACAGAGGCTTAGGTGGGGGCTTCAGGATTAACACATAAGTCTTCCACCTTCATGGGTGCGAAGAGCACTTGTAGTGCTCCATGCTGCTGGAGGCGGAGAGCAGCCCAGGGAGTGAAACAGCTTTTCTCACTTTGCATTGATAGACTGACCAGAGGCTTAACTCACACATCCTGGAGGTCGAGATGGATTTATGTTACTAACAGCAGTCAGCCTAAATCTCCAAAGGGCACACAGAAGTTTTTGAGATGGTAATTCAAGTTAATTAGTTTTAATAACTTAGGTTTCGCTGCATAAGCCTGGGTATTTATGCGACTCTAACATTTTCAGACATAGCTACGTGAAAGACCCTGCAGCGGCCTGTAATTGTTTCACAATTTCCACCACAGGGGAGAGCTGGTAAAAGGACTGGCAGCTTGTACCCTTTCCTCTCAGAGGTCTCTTACAAGTGGGCAAACCTTAAGCTAAACTGCCCTTCAAACTCATGCTCAAGTAGGAGCAATATGTGAGGAAAAATTGCGCCAGCTTTATGCAATACCTCATGAAATATTTCTTGACATTGCTGTTGCTACAGTCAGCAGTCAGCTCTTACCTTGAAGTGCATCTGAAATGCTACATCTACGGTATATGTGCACAGGACAATATTTGATTGTGTTAAAATACTTACAAGCCTCGAAGTAGAGACCCAGAAGAATAGAACTGGATTGTATTTGCATGCCTCTGTATTTTCTAAATAAAAAAATGCATTTCTAAATTAACTTTTAGTTTGCATTCATGACTGATGTTTATAGTCGACAAAAAGCCCCCACCTCTTCCTTTATATAACCACAACCACTTTCCTCAGATGATTAAGTGATAAGAAAGGAATTCAAAACAATAGTGGAACAAACAACTTTTCGCTGCTGAGCCTTTTGCATAATGATGATGCCTGAGGGCCAACCGATTCACTGAAATCTGCTCTCTGTGGGGAGAGTGAAACCTAAAATAGCACCCTCTGATTGTCACACAATTGTCTTAGACTGCACTGTGCAGCTGTGCTCCAAGCCTGTCTGTCTGTCATTTAGCTGATTGCTGCATGACTGCCAACCTATCAGGTGCATCATCACTGAGATGCGGGCCTGCGAAAGCACGCCACAAAATTTATCCCCGGCTCCTTCCAGAAACACGGGGGTCAAAAAGCTGAGTGTGTACGGAGCACAGTGTGCTGCTGCATTAAACAGTTTTTCCAAATGTATTCCGGTTTTGATTATCATAATGCCACAATGGCAGAGTTCAAAGCATGGATTGTACAGCTGCAGATATGAACAGAGACAACTCCCACCCTTCTATTATAGGAGAGGAATAAAGGGAGTAAGAGAGAGAGAGAGGAGAACAGACAGTGAATTCCAGGGCAGTCCTTGTTAATTACTGGGGTAAAAGTGTGATAAAACACTCATCCACATCTGAGGACTATTACTTTCTGCCAATACTTCCACCTTTGTTTTCAAGTCGCCAAATAATATGAACATGCATTACTCGCTGAAGCAACAATTTGTGTTTACCGTTCATATTTCAGGGTTGCTGAAGGCTAATCCACAGTACAGTGGGAGATTAGTCCATCCTCAGTTGTTTTAGTCAAAAAGCTTTGTCATTATTATGACAAGTCAGAATACATTATGAATCAAACTGAAATTAATTTGCAGCCAAAATATGTTTCATTACTGAGCCGCCTCATCAGTTATGGCAATTTTTCAGCTTTGAGGAGGAATAATGAATATCACCTTGAAAATATTTTTTTTTTTTTGCGCAGTGTTAAAGCTTGTAGAACATCAGTTACAAAAACAAAACCCAGCACCGAAGCCCGTCTTCGCCGTCATATCTTAAATGTGCTCAATTGGTGGCAACTGCAGGTTGTTTTTTTTTTTTTTTTAACAGCGCTCGGTGTGTGATAACATGCTGTATCTCAAAATATTAATTAGTCTAGTCTGTGTATCTGATTACCGACCCGCCTAAAGTGAGGGTGATAAAAATGGTGTGCGGTTTATCTGCCGTGCTCTCTGTTGAAAAGAAGTTACAGATAAAACCGGTATCATGAGGTTCATGGATGATGAATCATGTCCACAGTATTTTCTCTCCCTTCCGTAGTCAATAGGCCTGTAACGTGAGCACAGCACCGGGCTGTCCCTAGGCAGGCTGACTGAGCCCGCTAATGAAAACAGAGCAAAGGAAGGGAGAGGAAAAGAGATGGAGAGCTCTGTCTGAACAAGCACAGTAGGGATACCTTCAAGGTCATTTCCAAAGAAAAAAAAGAGGAGGGGTGAGTTAGATGTTGAGAGACGAGATGAGTGAAGTGACGATGAGACAAGAAAACTGCAGCCAAAGAGAAAAAAAAGGGAAACTTTTTTGCTGTATATACAGTACTTTGCAAAAAGTCTTTATCCACCAAAACTTTTTGACACTTTTTCCTATTGCAACAAAACTGAATGTTTGTTATCAAGAATTTATATGGTGACCAACAAATATGAGCAGTTTGGTCTGACAGACAGAGAGAGAAAAAAGTATGTATCTTTTTATTCACTGTATAAACTTCTGGTTTTGAGTGTGTGCATGCACGAGTGCGCTTTATATTTTTTAAAACATTTTACGTGCACCATTTTTCAACATTTGTGGGCGTAACAGAGAAAATTTAATATTCTACGAGTATCTATACATTTGAAAGGTTCTGTAATGATTTGGCCTGACAAGTGCTGCAGAAGTCTAAATAATCCCCTAATATTTTCACAGTTCAGTTATCTTTTTAAGTGCCGAGGATAACATGGACTCTATAGCTATAAAACAACACAGCAAGAATAAAACTGGCGGGGACTAGCTAGTGCAAATAAATAAATGGGCCATGTTTCACTTTTATGATTACTTTAACATTACTTTATCAATAACAAATAAGACATTTTTTGATAGCTCAGCATTCAAAGTAATAGGCAGTGGAGCAATCCACGGAGCCAGCTGCAAGCTTAGAAGTAAATGTGTAGCCGGAGAAGAAGCGGTGCCTGTCATAAGGATATCAAAAAGCTGGACTATTCCAATAATGCCCAAGTGTGGACACACACTGAGGCATGACGTTACAGCAAACCTATTATCTACTTTTCTGTCATTTTGGCCTTTCCACCACAAACTTGGGAACACATTCAATTTCAGCACCGGAGCTGTCTGCCTCTCTGACCATCACACTCGCACGCTTTCTCACACCCTCACTGATTGGGTGTGTCCCCTCGGGGAGAAGACGGTGGTTTTAACGGCGCTTCACCCAACCTTAAAAAAACACTTAGCACCATAGATCCGGAGTCGACTTTTTCCCACTATTAAAGGTGTCAGTACTGCTTGCCACTAATCAAAAACAGGCCTGAAAACAGAAATGCAGCGCCTCACAGAATATGTCATAAGAGATAGTTCTCCAAATGGGAAACTTTTCAAGGGGGGGGATACACTCAGGAATTTATGGTAAGACGAAAGTGTGTATTGTATGTGTGTTGGTGGGAGATCTTTGGGGTGCAAGATAGCAATTCAGTTTCAGAGATATGTCAAATACAATGAGAAAGAGAGAGAGAGAGAGAGAAAAAATGCCCTGGATCTAAAAAGGGGAGGTCTTAAATCACAGATGGAAGTACTGCAACCTCCAGACTCTGATTCCAATTTCTTCGTTTACCGGAGTAAAAAGCACAAAACTTTCAGCTACAAAAAAGCAAAAATCTGGGCGTGGGTGGGTCCTAAATCCCTGAAGTGTCTAAACAGGACCCTTTCTGTCACTTGGTGGTACAAAGACAGGTTGTTCTGGTAAGACACCTACTGTTTCTATGGTCGCAAACACAGCACAAGGGCATATGGAATACACGTCCACAAACATAAGCAATTACAAACACAACGCCCTTGTAGCTCTCTCTCATCATGTCGTTTAATACAAGGATCAGTAAGTGCTGGGATGGCAATCTCTAGTCAATCCATGACAGCTGGAAGCCAAGAGCCTTTCATTCCCTGTCTCAGCGCTCCTTTGTTTACAGGTGGTGTTGTTTCTCATCTCTTACCTTTCGATAGCCCAACATCTCACTCGATCAGGCTTTTGTCAAAAGAAGCCGGTGTGTTCAGAATCACACTCACAGATGGGAATTAGGCAAAGGCTGTTACACTGACGAAAACGAAAGACTCTTGGGCCTCTTACTCCATTCGATCAATATGCAGGATAAGACCAGCCAACATCAAGAGGCAAATGGGAACGAAGCAATAAACAAAAGTTGCAAGCATTATTGCAAAGGTACCTCCAAGTAGCTACGGTTGGCTGCAAATATATATGGTTAGTTTAGAAGTATATCAAATAATTATGCTAGCCAGCCCACATGTATAAGCAGATCGATGCGCTCTGTGCTTCCATAGTCAAGCCTTTTTCTTTTAAAAGGACAGTGTACTGCAGTTTGCACACTGTTGTATCTGCATAGCTACATCCTTGCCTTTGGTTCTTAAAGGTCTTGCTACTTTAGGTAATGCAAGCATCCCTCCAGACTATGCACACTCATAACCTGACTCAATAAAAATCTGTTTCTTGGTTTCTCAGCTGGTGTGGCCAATTAGTGTGAAATTTAGTGACAGAACTGTGGAGGAAATGGGACAGTCCTTGTGTAATTATTGATCTAAGTTTACTTGCCTGCTTGGCTACATGTGGGGAGAGGAGGACACAGTACAGGGTTGTTCTCCTACAGTGTCTAATTAATCGTGACATAATCTGATACTATAGCTTAAAGTTGTTGAGGATTTGTGATACCCCCACTGGTGCGTAGACTTCAGAGTGCTGCTCGTTGCACCGTAATTGCAAAGCTTTTTCTTGGTGCCACAATTAGAGTGGAACCCAGTATTATTATATCCTCTATTATAATCTCTTCCAGACCCTATTTATCCCTGCTCTAGTTTGGTCTCTTTTCTTTTGACACTGTGCCAGTCTGCACAGCACAGAGACACTAATCCTTGTAGGTTTTTAACAAAGACCCAAACAGTGTCTTGCCTTTTGGCATATACCCATGCCCATCAGTGTCAGACAAATTGTAGCACTTTGTTCAACTGTGTTGCTTTAAAGAACAAGACTAGTTGGATTGGATTGTAGGGACGATGATGATTCTGGAGGAGCTGTAGCTATCCAAAATTTTTACAATTAGAAATCTATTATTGATCAAATAAAATAAAAAACAAACAAACAAGAAAAATCATGTCAGAAGTTTAACAAGTAGGAGACACAGCAAGCATAGAATATTTAGTTATTTTGTAACATGTTTTTGTAACATAGCGGTGGCAGTATTATGCTATGGGGATGATTATGTTTTAGTTAGGGCTGGAATACTTGTCAGAGTATGTGGTAATATCAGTGGAACTAAACATGGTGCAATCACAGAAGAAAACCAGGAAAATGTTCCTAATCATACAGCCAGAGCTACAATTAACTGGTTTAGGTCAAAGTATACTCAAATTTTTAAATAAATTAAATCCGAGCCATATATCCAATTAGATTTCTGGCAAAGCTTATAAATGGATGTACAAATATCCATTTATTCTGACTAAGTTTGGGCAATATTGCAAAAAATAATGGACAAATATTTCCATTTCTAAGTGTGCAAATCTGGCAGTTACACAAGCCAAAAGATCTGTAGCTGAAATTGCAGGTTCTGCAAAGAATTGACTGTGGGGGCCGAATACGCCACACAAAGTCCCATTAAAAACATTGACATTTGTAAATGTATTGCAACAGAATGTGAAGAAGTTGAAGCAATATAAACACTTTTGAATTTCAGGCGTTTTTACTTATTTTTCCCATGATCCTATTCAGTAAGTCTGACTGACTACTCATTCATTGATCTACATTTTTCAGATTCTGGGGGGAGAGAGGAGAATAACAACACAAGAGGAACTACATAGAAAAGCTGTTTGTAAAGCACATAGAAGGAACTTCATCTCATAATTAACTTTGTGGGTCAGACAAAGAAATACTGTGGGAAAAGCTGAAATAGCATCTGACTCTTGGATCTGTGCTGCATCTCTGAAGAAATGCTAACCAGCATCTTTCCTTCGCCGACCTCTCTCTGGGATTACTTCTAACCAGTCACTCCCTGTAGGTTCCTCTGCAGTGCTTTCAGCCAGAAAGACAATAATATTTATCAGAAGAACAGAGGGGCTGCACAGAAAAAAGGGAGAGACAATTTAAGTGGTGTCTTTGATAAAGCAGTGTTTTTGAAGCACAACCCGTTTAACTTCAACAGGACAAGAGGAAATAAGGATGGGAAAGCGTGTCTTGCTAAGGTGCTCCACATCAATACACACCACAGGTACCTGGATGCCTCCCAAACAGAGGAGAGACTCTAAAACCGCCTCTCCTCCCTTTAAACTTGCACTCTTTGATCCTCTCCCTCTTCAATGTAGAGATTGTTACTGCCTGCACCACTGAGAGTTCAAGCACCCCACAACCTCCACCATTTTCACCCAGCTTAGTTTCTGCAATGTCTGCTTCTCTAGGTAAACTTTGGAAAAAGGGCAGAACAACTTTTTCTGGGTAGCAGCCATTTTAAACAAGGTGTTGGGCTGTAAGATGGCTGGAATAATGTGAGTTAGCAAATAAGTGTGTTGGTGACTTTATGCTACCATTTACTGACTAAATTACCACTTTTCTACCCTTTACCTACTTCCATTCCTCTGTATTGATTTTAAGTTTCTGTCCTTGTTTGTAGGGTGAAGAGGTGGCATGGCTTGCGTTTAGCATAATTCCTTTGGCTTTGTCCAAGTAACAGAGGTAAAGCAGCAGATACTTAAGGTACCTATGTGGCCCAGTAGATATCCCTACTAACAAATCCAGTCTCTCTTAGACTTCAAAACAGATGATTCCCCGTCATATCTTTACTTTTTCTTTTGTAAATTTAAGTTTGCTTGATAGACAAGAACATAAGCATACAGATGTGTATGTGCCTTCACTCAGCCAAGGTGTTTTGGGGGTGTGTTACAAGTTTCCCAGCACATTTATTATGATAGTCACTCAGAGCTGGTTTAATAAGATTTTTACTCCTAAAGAGATATTTTTATATCATCCACCCTGTCTGCACTAATCTTCTGCTGTGTTTGCTCTCTCTTCCCCATCCACATGTAAGCTACGTTTTTACTGGCTAAAACGGACACAAAACCCAACCCAAAGATCCTTACAAACTGACAGAGATGCCCAATTTGTGTGCTACCACAACAGTTTTCAGGGTTACAAATGTTAAGAAGGGTGAAGTTGGATTTTTTCCTCCTACCCATCTCACTTTGTCCTGATGGACAATATCTTCATTAAGCTTTGAAATGTGCAGAAAAACCAGACATTTACATAAGTGTGATATAAAATCAGACTTAAGCCTTGTTAAGTGTGATGTTTTTCTCTTTTCAATGCATACAGCAAAATTTCTATTGAAATAATTTGGGAAGGAATTGATGACATCTTAGCCTCTTAAAGTTTATTTACAACATTTTAGTAAATCAATGCTTTATTTTAAGCATCCACATTTTAGATATATTAATTCCTTGTGTGACATGATGAAGAAATAATTTTTAAAAAGTCAGAAAGAGAAGTGCGAGCCATTTGGTTCATCGTTCCAAACACTATGGGATGTCCAGCCATCATAGCCAGAGATGCTCACTTATGTTAGTGAATATTAATACTTTTGGTAAAGCATTTAAAGTCAGGCAGTGAAGTGAGGAAAAATAGTATTTATGTACAGTATATAAACATCTGTTTGTTTCTGAGCTACACCCAATCTAGGTTAAATATAAGGAGTGAACTGACGGGTGGATGGGTGTTCATGCTAAGGTGGTTATTTGTAGCAGTGCCGATGTTTGTTTGGAACAGCTTAAATAATATAATTGATTTTGAAAATGTGTAGTACAAAAAGTTTAGTTTCAGAGGAGTTGATTACATTCTGCTGCCAGAAAGTTCAGAAAACGTTCTGAGGAGTAAGAATGGAGATTTTCCACACATGACATGTTTCAACTCTTCTGTTTATTTGGATATAATTATTTAGTCACTCTTCACTTCAAACTCCCTTCCTGTGGCTGTGAGATACATTTTTTAAGAAGTGTGGGAGTCGTTTCAATAAAAAGGGAAACAGTCAGAAAGAACAAACTAACAAAAAGCTTTGAGACTTTTTGGGAAATGCTTGTTATCTGAATGTATTTTGGGGATACTATGCAGGGATGCTCTTTTTATTTACAGCTAAATGTCTCACATTTTGCATTTGTTCCAGTACGAGTAGATTCATTGTCTCTTTTGTCACTATTTCATGTGATTACTTTAGAGCTCAGTGGCATGTTTACAGGAATTCTTTTTTATTTATTTATTTTTTTTATGGCAAAATAGTTTGTTTTGCGAATGCCAATGTTATTGTATTTTGCTGGCGTTATAGTTTGTGTGACAAATTGCTACCTTTAGACATTGTGATGGATTTTCCTTCTAACAGATTTGCTAGTAGTTCGATGAAGGCTTTTGGCTTGCCTTTCATGGATAGTTTGGTTCTATTAAATGTTCAGCAGCAGAAAAGACAATCCTTGGCAGCGCTGTGTCGTCTAACAACCACTATAAAGTGGACACAGTGGAGTGGTTTCACCGTTCTCAGCCAACTGGAGGTGGGCGACAGATAGGGCTCTCCCTTCCCATGAGAGAAGAAACTGTTAACACAGCAATGGCTTCGGCATTGCTGAGTGGCACAAACGCAGGGAGGGGCCGCGTAGAGCGAGGACTCACCTCTCTCTACCCTCCAGTTTCGCTCATCGAGCAAAAAAGCTTTCTCTTGTCTCATGGTCTTGTGTAATGTGCGTCAAGATCCCTGGAATTCAATTATTGATCCTTTTTAGCCGTGCCTGTAATCTTCCTGTTCCGGTCATATGCTTTGGGTGCCAGCCAGTGTCACACACTTTTCCCAAAAGGATTTTTTTTTATTACCAGCCACTGAGAGAAAAAAACGTTGCCAGTTATAGAACAGATCTGGATCCATTCAGCCTGCCATTTGCCTAAACCTAATTACATTACATTAGGGGGAATGCCTCCATAAACTGTGGAGGTATAACAGTGTACTCTCTAATGACTGTTCAATTAAACAGAGAACACCACGAGGCATAGAGGGCCCAAAAAAGGTAAGCTGCAATATTTTAAATTTACAGTCTCTTCATGAAGGCCAGCAAAAAGTAATTAACTGACAATTCATGTCGGGAATGAGACGACATCATGGGGGGAAATAAAACCATCCTTAAGAAATCTCAAACCTGTAGTAACAACCAAAAATAAAACTGCAGTTGTTATTATAGTGCAACTAAAACACTGCAGGTGCTGGTCATTTCATTTGACATTCCTACCATTTGTGGTTTTGTTGTGCAAAAGGGAGCAGTCAGCCACAGGACATTTTGTACCAAACATGTAATTGTACCTCATTTGACGTCTCATACTTTGACAACTTGAGACTTAAAGTGGTTATCTGTATTCCACGCTGTAAGAGAATGTTGCTGTACGACTCAAGTAAATGATTTCCAACAGCAGAAAGGCTCTTTAGAAAGACCCTTTAGGGTTATTTTGGCTGTAATCAGGAGACATAATCTGCCATATTTTGTTAGTCTGACCCGAATAGGGATTAGATCAAAAGTGAAAGAAAAAGGTTTCAGGAGAACAACACATGTGTGAACTGACATATATGGGCTAGCTTAACATTTTCATGACAAATTTTCTTCATTAATCATGAAATACTAAACTATAAAGAAATACTACTGGTTGGTCTTAGGATAAAATGGCAAATGTGGGGCTACATATTGGACTAAAATACTTCACTGCTTATATGGTTGGTCCCAGTACATGGAGCGTTTTTAGACAGTAGGTGTCTGATGCAAAGAATCCATGACAGCCTTGGTTAGCTATATGGTTAGCTATATATAATATAAATACGCAATAATGACGTAGTATTAACTCAAAACTATGTCTTCCTACCCAATAGACACACAAAGCAGATACAATATGTTGACATTGGTGTTAATCAGTTTATTTGTCTCATTGGCTGGTTTATGCCCTTCAAGATATGTTATGCATCTGATTTCTTAAAGCTGATAAGTTTTGCAAAATTTCAACGTTAATGCATTGCTCTTCATTAAGGTTGTGTGAACTTTTGATAAGTGACTTGAAGCATCAAAAAAACTTAGGAGAAGTTGGTGAGGAGAAGCAGAGGGGAGGGGTGTGTGGGCAATGTCATCACCTCTGACAAACATGCAGTTGTGTTTAATTATCAAGTGTTTACTTTGCTGCCCCACACGTCAATCGCACAGACCCCCAACAACCTGACACAGTGGGAACGCATGCTATTAACAAGAGTCAACAGAGCAATGATCTGTTGCTGGTGTTCCTGTCTTGCGTTGGGCAAGGATCTGTACCCCCACCACTTCGCTCCACCTGCCTCTCCAGTCTGCCGAAGTTAATTTATCTGGGTGATAAGCAGGTGGACAAGAAGTGGGGGGTGGGGGGGAAGCCCTCAGACTGAGCAGCACTGTCAGACCTGGCAGACTGAGTGACAATGCTAATAGCCAGGTCCCATTAACCTCACCACACGCTTCACCTTTATCTACCACACAAAAGACTGTTTGTTTGCTTGTCTGATAATAATATTTACCTCGTGATTTGGCGGCTGCAGACATGACAAATATATTTGTGCATTTTGAGGAGGCAATGCGACTCAGGTAAAAAGGAGGCAGAGCTTCTCTGCAGCTGCGGTCTTTGATAGAAGGTAATGTTCTTTGCCTAATCTGCAACTTTATAATAAAAGAATGCTCTTGTTTCTCTTTACGTACTTTTAAATGAACAGGGTGCTGGTCTGCTATTATTCTATCATGCTCCTGGCTTACCACCATGCAGTGCAGTTCGGCTCCATAAAACACAATGCATGTGCACATTGCACTGGTGCACTTGGGCAGTTTATTCTCATCTTGGGGCCGCAGTCTTATAATGAAGAAGTTGGGTCTGAGCGCATCGGCAAGTCCTGTGGAGAGCTCAGGGCTCTTGCGCCAGGCAAAAGACTAAGAGATATTGCTTTAATTGGAGAGTTACTGATCCTGCAACGCATTTGGGTGCCAGACGTTAGCGCCAATGCTTCTTGCTGTATTCTGCTGCGCAATCACAAAAATGATATTGGGGGGACAGCAGGTGATCCATAAAAGCTGTGTTTTAAAGCCTTGTTAATTATTCTTTCAGAAGTCTAATGAACAATGGGGATAAAACCTTGTGTGGGGCAAATCTATTTGCGTAAGAGGAGGAGCCTGCTTGATTTCTGATGCAGTCAGAGATTTTACCTCTGTCAGCATCAGTATCATTATTAGATTTGTACATACAGGCTCCGTGCTTTGATCTCTGAAACATAGCTGACAGGTTTGATCGTTAGTTGGACGCTCTCTCAGATAAGAAGCTCAAATGAAGATCAAGCCATTTAAAAAAAAAAATAAAATAGCCCCTGCTTCAGCTCTGAGGTTTTAAACTTTTTGAAGATAATAAAAATAATCTGGTCATTGTCAAGTTTGTAAAATATTTAAATCTCACCCGAGGTGAAAGAAAACTTATACAACACTTTCATCTCTAAATAAAGACGAAACAAAATGAAGAAGCACATGAAGAAGCTGTGTGAGGAATTATGCACATCTGGTCGTTGAGTAGCTTGCAGAGCCACATTTAGCAGCAATAACCTGAAGAAGCTGGTAGATGGGTAATTTCATTGGTCTCTCTCACTCTTGAATTGTGTAATCTTTCTTTACTCAACATTGTTTTTGCATAACAAGACTTGTAGACATTCATCTTTGCACTGGTTTTCCAAATGTGTTGACGTCAGGACTTTGACTGAGCCACCTTATTCAAATGCCGCTTCCTAAAACCTACAGCATGCTGGGTATTATTTTTCAGATGAAATCACACTTATCCAGTATTTTCAGTATTTTTTATGTTTTATCTTACCAACATGGCCTTTAACTTTCACAATGCTAATTAAGGCTTGTAGATTCTGAGATGGAGTCCTTGGGTTTTTGTAACTTCTCTGAACATTGAACAGTCTATCCTTTGCTGTTGAATAATTGCAAATGATGAATACATCTTTTCATCGCATTGTTGTTCAAACTCTTTTGGAAATAATCTTCCAATTCTTTTCAGGATTACAGGCAGTAGCAGTTCCTTCTCTGAAGAAATCTTTGATATTGTTCCGCCTTGGAAATGCGTTAAGAGAAACCCTGAATTCCCCAGAGCAGCAATCAGCCAAACTGCTACTTTTACAAAGATGGTAACAGTTGCTGATGAAGTAATCAAGTGAATTTGAGGTATACTGTAGTATTTGATGGCTGCTACTTTTCCTGTTAAATCCTACAGAAGCAGAAATTGTAAGCTTAGTATTCACAAAAAGCTGTTTGATTCGTGTTGTTTGTTAAATATTAGAGTGGGCAATCTATTTGCAGTTTTGCAGATTATATCCCATTTAATTTTGTTACACTTTTTATGTCATGAATAGTGAAAATCTAAAACAGGGTGTTATTTTCTTCTTTTCGATCTTTTCATTCATAATCGTGCTTTTTCTGCAAAATAAAGCAGATGCAGAACATTTTATAGTCTGGCACAGAAGCTGCACATGCATAGATTAACTCCTATTTGATTAAGCAGCTGTTGTCTCTGTATGAAGCTGTGCAGCACATCCCTGACGTAGACCAGGATCTATGCTTCGAGAATTTTGTTTCAGTGTAGTTTTCCATATTTCCATGTGTGGAACAGACATTGTATTCTGTCTTTGGCTGGAGAAGGCTTAATACATCGCAGGCCTGCCAGCTCTATCGCTCTGTAAGAGATATGAGAAGAAGGAGATTAGCTCAGCTACCCATCCATGACCTTGATATTACGATGAAGACTGATAAGAGCTTTCTTCCTCCACCTGCTCAAAGCCTGCAAGGCTGTTTAAACAGCCGGCCAGGCAGTCATCATCCATTTTAAGCAAATGTGTTCTCCCGGAGTTAAATTTTTTAGCTATTCTTTTCACTATCCACAGTCAATTAATGATGTCATATGCTAGCGGAATAAAACAAATGCATGCCATGTACTGGAGCCTTGAGAGACAGATAATTTTGGAAAGCAGAAGAGCTTAGGAAAATTGATGTACAGTTGGAAGTCTTTCAGATTAAAACAAAAAAAAATCCACTTAAACAAATTTCCATTTTAAAAGTTTTGGCAAAAATTACCACACCATTTCCTAAGAAGTTTGACTGTTTTAGCTCGTTGTGACAAATTAATTCCTTGCTAACAATGCGATGAGATTACGTTAGAGCACAGAAACAGATCTGAACCCCAAAAAGACCACAAAGCAGCTGTTTAAAATAATGAGCAGGCCTAAAGTAATCTGAGCTTCTTCATCCTCACCTAACAAAGAGATTAGAAAGAAATGTGGAGCTCAAGTGCCCCGCATTTGCTGACTGTGCAGCCAGAGTTTAGTTAAGTTGTTGCTTCTGTAAGCAGTGACAAACTTTGTGTTTTCCTTCTAAACAAAATCTACTAAGATGCTTTATGGGTCTGAGGAAATGCCACCGATTTCTTCTAGTTAACAGGACAGTGCAATCATAAGATATATTAATCAATGCTTCCATTTTAAAGATTTCAAATTGCATCAAATGCAAAGTTGTTTCAAATAGATCCAGGACAGGCATTAATTTTCTGGAGATATAACACCTGAACCTGTTTTTACATGACAAACCGGTCACATAAAATTGGAAATTATGTTAGTGAGAGCAGTTTTATTGAAAATTCAGCCATTTTAAAATACAACAGGGGAGAACTAAACATGTTCGGGTCCAAAGGTCCACATATACATGTGTATATTTGAAAACAAGTAATCTCTATAAAATATGATGAATGAATGTGAACTAGCTCATCTTGTGACATTGAACTTAGTGGCAATAAGGAGATGCCTGAAATATTTAGTCACTATTTAAACTTTAGATTTCTTGAAAGACTAAATTATTTTATGTAACCTTTTCATACTCAAAAATAACGTTTTTACACATAAGGAACCAAAACTCTTTTGCATTATTTCTTTCCCACATAAAAGCAGCTAAAAGTAGAATTACCTCTCTAACTGTTAGATTGTTTTAACTATAAATAAAAAGACATATCTGACACATACCTCTTTGTAAAATACTTGAATAAGAAAAGTCACATTTCCATCTTTACATTTGCTGCAGATGCAATCATGACCATTAACTTTGCACTTTACCAGACATTTGCTGTCATATAATAAGCTTGTTTTTCTGAGACATTCATTTCTGTCTTGTACTGGACCTGTACAAAACAAAGTAATGGATCCTCTCCTTTTCAAATGTAGATTTGGTATTTATGATTGAATATCAGCCTCATCCAATTATCCACAGTCCATGGCTGCTTTTTTTCGCTCCATTGTAAGCTTGTTTTCTTCTGTTGAGTTGGAAATATGGCTTATGTTTGGCTGTTTTAGGTTCAAAGCACATTTCCTTTGACAGATTTATAATATTTCTTACACAAACATTGGCTCCTCTTTCTGCCCTTTTGTTGTATATTTCCTTTGTTGTGTGTTTCCTTTCTAGGCATACCGCTTTTAGTTTTCTGTCCTGTCAATTTGACATCTTCCTTGGTCTACCTGTATGTTTTCTTTTAACAAGTTCCCGTTTTGTTTGTACTCTCTCTAAATTTAACACTCAGCTGACTGGGAACCGCCACACTTCTTGTTAAATAAGTCCTCAGAGGAGTCTAATAATCCTTTCCAGTGTTTTAACTGACATCTTTCTTGTTGACGCTTGTTTTTTGTCAATCAGGTTGGTGCAAAAGCTTGTTAGTGTCGGCAAGCTTTAAGTACGGAAAATTGTCTCTTCTTTCTTCTAATTTTTGCAAACCTTCAACATAAATCACAACAGCTTTGCCCAACTTCTTCAGGTTCAATTCAAAACTACTATACTGTAAAATAGTCATTTTGCTGCACATGTAAGATTTGTAATTTTTTTATGCCACAAGTAAAGAAGCTGAATGATTGCACTCTAAGTGTAGAAACTCCCATAACTCCTGCCCCGAGGTTGATTCTCTGTGTTTTTTTTATGAGCCAAGAGCTCAGTTGGCAGTGACTTTATGTAACTGCAGCAGTTGTTTCCCAAATGACTCTGGCTTATCCAGATGTTGCTTTGCATACTTGACACATTTGTGATGAGGTGTTGATTCTCCCATGTGGTGCCTTTGTGTAGAAGCAACACAGCAGAATAATGTTTTATCTGAAGCTTCACCTTCTAAACTATGATTTCCACACTACCTGTTAACTGGCATGCGTTTATTGATGTGTCAGATTAATCTGAAACTATAAGCGCTTTTATGGCCAGCATTTTTCTGACTGGTGTCTTGAACCTGTCATTCTTCTCCTCAAGAAACAATAGAGGGAAAGGTTCGGCGTATGCATGCAGCATACGCCGCAATTAAGATCAAATTCAAAGTAATAAAGCAACAATGGGAGGGTATTTTTGCATATTTCCTTTCACCAACACCACATGCTTCCTCAAGAGGAAGGAAAGTCAACTCGATGCATTTGGCATTCCTTGGATAAATATTCTACAGCTGACTTTGACTTCACCCGGTGTGGGTTCGTTCATGAATCGTGCTCTCGACCAGCACACACTTTCTTCAGGCTCATTCAGAAAATAACAACTGTTCAAAAATATTTTACCCATAAAACTTAACAAAAACAGTATTGATCTGTGTGGTGCTAGTTTTTGGAGAATGAGAATCGAACAATTTCTCATCCAGGCTAGATCATTGCGTTGTTAATTGCAGCTGCAGCTCATTCAAAAAGCTGCTGCCAGAGTCCTGACCAACACCAGGAACACGGATTATATCACACCAGTTCTTAAATGGACCACTGGCTTCCTGTTTGTTAAATGATACTTATAAATATCCTGTTATTCATCTAAGCAACACTAAATCTTCTTAGGCTAAAATACATTCTCAGTTTTTTGTCAACTATGAATCAAATAGACTCTTAAATAATTAGAGACTTGCTTACTTTGTTCTCGTGATCAGAAATAAACAAGGAAAGATGATATTTACCTTTTATCCTCCTCAACCCAGCAACAAACTCCCTGAAAACCTGAGATACATTGAGGCTGTTGGCTCCTTTAAATCTGTACCAAACATATTTTAATTTGCTGCACCTTTTGGTCAAAGAGTCTAATGAACTGTTTGATCACAGAAGCGTGAAAATAAAGATTAGAATTTAATCTATACCAAAATGTTCCTTTTAATGTGTTTCTTCTTAAACAATCCTTTTAGGTGTTTGATATACCAAGCTCTCTTTTAATCTCATCGCTAATACGTGGATGTCTTTGCACTTTGTATTGCTGCTGAAAATGTGCTACATAAATAAAATTACCTTCTCTTCCCTTGTAAAGGATTGCCTTGTGTATGATTAGTGATTAAATTAACTTGATATAAAGTAAATGTGTCTAGTAAAGATGTCTTTTGGTCGTGTTTGCTGTGAATTGGTACATTATGAATAAACAGATTTGAAACCAAAAAATAACTTTTCTCACAGTTGAAAAACTTATGCAAGATCATTATTTTATTATTTTAGATTTTGAATACTGCATGCATTACTGACCCTCTAAAGTAAGCAACCTACTGTATGGCCTAGTTCTTGAAAGTAGTAATTCCTCGCTCTTGAAAGCCTCTGCTCTTAGAAATAGTGTCTCCACATGTCTCCACTGCTATGACACTACATGTCTTTTTAGTACTCATTGGTTATTCAGCTTGGATTCCATGTCTACAGCTTACTCATTACTGAGTCTCACTAAAAGCACCTGCAATTTTCCACACTGGGCTGGTATGTCACAGTGGAAATGCTGAGAGAGCAAACCTTTCTTTTACTAGAAAGCACTGAGAGTATTAAAGAGATGGCATTAGGACATGATGAATAAAAAAAATGTCTCTCTTATATTGGGCCAAGGAGCTGATGGGATTTTTATGCTAGACTGAACCTCTGATGCATTCTGCAGGCAACAACTGCTCAGAACATATTTGTTTGTTACTAATGTAGCGGATAGCTAATAGATGCTACTGTGCTTTAAATTAGAGAAAATGTAATGAATTTTGACAAGATTCTTTTTTTCTTTTTTTCTAGCAGGATACATTATCTTGAGGGGGAAAAAACATATTCAAGTATTTGTTTAAAGAATGATAAACAAATTACAGAAAGCACAGTGCGTGACTGTCCACTCAGTTTCTTTTCTGAATCTAATTTGCTTTCAAGTCAAGAGGAGTTTGCTAAAGTTCAGCATATTTTGTTGTTTTGTTGTTAACGTATGATTATAATCACTTTATTGTGTTTGCTTAATGAGCAGATATGAGTTCAAATTTTTAAAGCAGAAATAGAAGATCTTAAAGCATTCATAATTCAAGATTGAAAAAGTCAAAGAATAGCATATCCTGTCCTTAACTTGACCTGGTTATTTAAATCTCTTTTAATAAGTCTGTAGAATGCTGTCTGACCATTAAATGAACTAATCTTTTTTTTAGGACTGCAGGCTCAAAGAGATTGTAGGCTTAAATGTATAAAAGGCTGAAGAGAGAAAAAGACGTAGCTTGCAGGGAAACAACAGAGAGGTGTAGATAGAAAGCAGGAAGTGATGGAGACAGCGTTGTGCCAAAGTTAAGCGCCGATCCATGCCGAAACAGATGCATTTGATCACAGAAAATCTCAGGCTCAGAGCATAAATACATAATAAACTAAAATTAATAGAGGCAAGCTCTGTGCATGTGTTTCATCAGCCTGTAAGTTGCCACAACAGTGACTGGAGCACAAGCATCAATGTGGATGCGGCTTAGAGTACAGGCTCGTTAACATATCTCTGCCTCGCAAAGACGTACACGGATGGAATAGATTTCACCCACATTTAATAAAAAAAAAAAACAATTCAAGTTTATGTAAGAGGAATTAATAAATAACAAGAAACGATACAAGGAAAAATGTTTCTGCCAGACATGATGTTTAAGCCAAATTGGATCAATATCTCTGAACCACCGTTACTATGTAGTGCAAAGCAATTACTGTAATGTACAGGCTACAGGCTAGATACAGAGTACAGCGTCTCACATTAGAACAGTGATGAAGAAGGAAACGCAGCCGAGGCATTCCAGTCGTTTGACAATCCGGTGTCTGTAAAGACACGTGTATTGTTCAGTAACAGCAGCTTAAAGCTAATTCAGTAAGTGGCTGGAGTGCTGGAGAGGCAGAGAATGACTCTGAGCTTACATCTGAATTCTATGGCATGCAATTAAACCGCCATTTTCTCCCAATAGTCCGGCAGAAAACACAGGGAAGTCAAGGATGATGAATTAGTCTAATGATTTCACAGTAATATTGCTCGGACACAGAGCTGCAGGAAATTGCTGTTCCCATGTGAAGGGCTTAAAATTACCCCCGAAGATATGGCTGAACTTTTGCCATTGTATTTGTGGTTGTCGTCATTATTCTGTAAACTTTTTTTGGTTGTTATTTACTTACTTTTTTCTCTGCATGGGCATCAGCTGGATGTACCTTGTTTGCTATGGCCGTTGTGGAATTGTTTTCTCTTTTGCATTCTCCCTTAAGCCCTTTCCTGTCACTCTGATCACATGCTATAGCAAACACATAAACCCTAATGGGATACTCATGTTAGGTACCAACTTCCACTCCAAACTCCCGATTCCCCTCTTCCTTCCCCCTCCGTCTCCTTGCCAGAAAGTGAATGACCGTCCCATATGAGGCAGAAAGATGCGTGACAGAGTTTGCACGTTATTGTACAGACAGTCTCAGATGTCTGGCCTTTGCAGTGGAAGAGAAAGGGCAGGGAAAAACTTGATGGAGAACACAACACACACCCACACGTAATGCCAGGAGGCCTCGGGGGTGAAGGGCACAGGAGTCAACCCGGCAGTTCGGTGGTGAACGCTAATTAGCGCACAGTTCTGACCTTGACAAGCCATCCTCTCTGCTCCGTCAAGAGGCAATTGTTGCCACAATCCAACACAGACTGAAAGAAAAGCCTCAGCTGAATGAGACCTATTGATGGCGGAGTGAGCAGCGAAGAGGCAAGGAGACAGGAATAAAAACACTGCTACAATGCTTGACTCATTCCCTCAGCAACTTGCTGTGACTTTGGCTTGTTGAACCCTGATTTGGATGCATTACACAACTCTGAAATGCAAAGAAAAAACAACAACAACAAAAACAAATCAGGGTAAATAAGATCTGCGTATTTCAGACTGTGCCAGTCTGGGCTGGTCAGATCCTCTTAGCCCTATCTGTGTTATTAACAAAGGCTATAATGTTTTGTTTGAGTAGATTAAAGAGCCCAGGGTACAGTAAGGGGGCAGGCGCATAGAAAAAGCATCCGTGTTCACAGTGACGAAAGTAAGTTAATTTTCACAAAATGTCTTTGTGCCAAACCAAAGGGATTTAGATAGAACACAGAAAAGAAGCGGAAATAAGAAAATATACGTGAAAAGAATAACTTAACATGGAGACGGTGTAAATACATTTTCACATTATGAATGCTCGGTTACACTCTAAAAAGAAATTAGTTGAACCAACCTAATTGAATTGCTTCAATTGGTAGTAAGCAATTCAATTAAGTTTATCCAAATTAATTTATTAAGTTTAACCAATTCAATATATTATAATTATCCAATTCAATTTGTTAATTTTCTTTTTTTAATACATTTATTAAGTATGTTTAAGATAAAATCTAAGTCAGCCTTACTCAAATTATTTAGTTTACTTCAAATAAAGAAGTAAATTAAATAAGGACCTCTTTTTTTAAAGGGTTTTTGGCTGAGGCAGCCTTTTTTAGTTATTCAGGAAAGTGGTTAATGACAGAGAGGAAGACCTGCAGCTAAGGTCATCAGGTTGGGCATCAAACCTGCGAATGCCGCATCAACGACTACGTCCTCCTTATGTGGATTGTGCTCTACCCCTGAGGGACCACAGCACCCTGGTTGGTACAGAATCTGTCGCTGGTAAGCTTGAGTCATGGTGTCAGACAAATATGGTATTGAACTTAATTCTTTCAAGTAAAATCAAAGTAAAAAATCTTTTAAGGAAAAGATTTTTAACTTTATAGTTAGTGTATTTAGAGGACACTGTAAAAAGAGTATTAGCCTGAAAACTAAGAAATTATAAAATATTTAGCTTGGAACTACTTAAAAGTTTGAGTTGACTTTTTGTAGAATTAAGTCAAAGAGATTTAAAATGTTTATTAGAACAAAATAAATGATTTGAGTAAGAATGACTTAAATTTGTCCTGTTAAACCCCCTTACGAATTAAGTTGCAAAAACGTAGCAAATTGAGTTGGAAGAACTTAGTGAATTGAGTTGGATGATCATAATAAAGTGGGTTGGTCAGACATAGGATATGAAACTCCATTGAACTCGGTTTTTTTAAGTAAAGTCAAAGTGCAAAGTTCCTTTAGGTTAAAGATTTGTAAGTTTTGAGTTAATTGAACACAAAAAATAAGTTGTCATTGCAAAAGCAAAATAATTTCAAGTGTAATTAATGTAGCTGCACAGTGGTGCAGTTGGTAGAGCTGTTGCCTTGTAGCAAGAAGGTTCTGGGTTCGATTCCCGGCCCCGGCCTTTCTGCATGGAGTCTGCATGTTCTCCCTGTGCATGGTGGGTTTTCTCCGGGTACTCCGGTTTCCTCCCACAGTCCAAAAACATGACTGTCAGGTTAATTGGTCTGTCTAAATTGCCCCTACGTGTGAGTGAGTGCGCATGGTTGTTTGTCCTGTGTGTGTCTCTGTGTTGCCCTGCGACAGACTGGCGACCTGTCCAGGGCGTACCCCGCCTCTCGCCCGGAACGCCAGCTGGAGATAGGCACCAGCACCTCCCAACCCCATTAAAGGGACAAGGGTGTAGGAAAATGGATGGATGGATGAAATTAATGTAAATAAGTCCATAAGATGAACTGCAGCCCAAACACACTTTTTAGAGTGTAGCAACATGGAAATTACTTAAAAGAAAGGTTTTCATTTGCATATTTAATTCTGGTGTAAAGTTAATGATTAACATTGCACTATTTTGTGCAATTGAATTTTAAATTCCCCACAGATTTCATCCAACACAGACCTCACATTCCTTAAGTGTGTAATGGAGAAGTTGTACCAACTGGTCGACTTTTAGACTAGCTGATGACTTTTTGTTTCACATCTAGTCACAATCACATGACAGAAACTGGGTGGAAAATGTCAAGATAGTTTCAACTGTATCAACAATGTGAAAGTAAATTATCAAAGGGGTTCCACAAGCTCTGGCAAAGACTACCGGAATATTGTGCAACTTGTTACATGTTTGGCTCTTTCTCATCCGTTTAACTGATTTTCAACATGATCAGCATCATCCTGCGTGTTGAAGGTCCCATCATGGCAGTATTAGTGTTTATAAAAACACAGTATGACAGCAGAAAAATCTCTATCCCTGTTGTCGTTGGCAGGTCGGTTCATCTCACAAAGTCAGAGAGCCGCTGCCTGGAGTCTCTGGAGCAGCCTGCTGCGCATCGAGGGAGAGCCGCCTGGAGCAGCAGGTAGGGCACTGAGTTTATTTGTGCCTTAAATCAACTGCACTCACTTATGATAAGTTTAACATATAAAGTTCCAATGTGTACAGCTGTCTAAGATATGCATATACCAAATCACTAGTACCAACTAGTGTTTGGGAAAAATACTAAAACTTGACTTTGTGCAACTTTTCAGGCCACAGGAACAGAAGTTCACCAGAACTGGCGTTGAAGACGTCTGGAATAACGATCTTTTTATTCTGCATAACATACTCTTGTCCAAGCTGTCTTTTGTCGCTATTCGCTGTGAAAATACCTTATAAAACTTGGAAGCTTCTGTGAAGTCTTCTCTGCTGCGTTTCTGTGACATTTCAACGACTTTTTTCATGTTGACCTTGACTTTAAAAAATATAAAGTCATCTAACTTCTAGGGTAATAAAGCTCTAGAAAGAAGATCCACAATATTGGATCTTCTTTCTAGCAATTGGATTTTGAATAAAGATTAGAAAAATGTAGCAATTCCCATCGCAGTTTTAGAAAAGATTTTTTTTAAAAATCAAACTATTTTAAAGAATATGTAATCACAGTAGAGTACAACAGTTTGGGTTAAATGAGCTCATAAAGGAAACAGTGATTGTGTTAAAAAAGTACTAAAATGCTTTTTTTAAATATAAAATAAAATATGCATTTCCAACAGCTTTTACAGAATCTTTGTTGTTATTCAGGATTGATTAGTCAAGTATTTGCATGAAAATAGCCCTGTACTGTACAGTCAAAAGGAAACAACAAATCTGATGCCAGCCTTATTGTTTTAAGTCATGTACCTCCAATTGTTCTTAAAAAAGGTTTGCATTTTGTCTGCCACTCCTTATTATTATTATTTATTTATTTATTTATTTATGTTTTTGCTGTTGGCCAGTCTCACATGTATCCTTTACTAATCTGTTAAAAACTACTTAAGCAAAGTAAAATCCTGAAAAAATTCCACTTATCTAAGCTTTATGATAAATATATCTGATATTTACTGCAATGTTGTATTGGATTGAAGTATGACTACTGAACACTGTGAAGACTATCTAGTATTAACTGACTAGTGTTCCTGTCAGCTTTGTAGTCCCAATATTTCTTTTTTCAAATTTACAATATTTTCTGAATGCAAGAGTGAACACAGCCACAGAATTGTCTCTTAAATTTGCATCACTGCATATGGGAGCAGGAGCAGACAAATACCCACAACTACTGCAGAGACATTTGCCAACTGTATGCTTTCCACTGAAGACAAAAACCAGATGTTCATGAATATTGGTGGGGCTTTTTAGCCTGTGGGAAAAAAAGAGCAAAAGAGTGGAAATGAAACATGGAAGACTTCAACCCTGAGAATCATGTTCTCTGCTAAGCAAAACATAAAAAGTATTTGTGCATTTGGCTTTGAAATTACAAAGGTAAGGATGTTAATGTTAAACGCAGCACTTTGTTTTAAGAAATTCCCGATGCTTAAGAATTAAAGTAAAAACTATTCTCCAACACTAATTTGTAAATACAATGAAGCCAAACACTTACTTGTTGGATGGCTGATTTCTCATTGTGAAAATGTATATCCCACAGATGCGCTTTTGAAGGAACCATTAGGAAAATGATTAAATCCAATCTTAACTCTAAAACTGCAACACTATTGGATGCCATGAGTAAAATTTTAAAAAGAGTTAAAACATGCAATTAGCACAATTAGGCATAAGACTCTCGCAGTAGTTCACCTTGAGAAGTACCACAAAATTGTATAATTATGGTATTTCACAAAAAAGTACAACATAAATCTGTATCTGTATCTAAAAGCAACAATTATTCCTTCTTTTGCAAAAATATTGGAGAGATTATTAATAATTTGATATGTAGACTGAAACAAATATGTAGAATGAAACCCAGCTAAAGTTATTATTTGTTTTCAAGTGCTTCCATTGTAGTTTATTACACTTGTGTCTGTATTGACACAAGTGTAATAAAGTGACATTAGCTGGTTATTCAGGCTATGTGCTCCAATATTTAATTGACATTCAGTTTGAAGGTTAAATGTTTTTTAAGAGTGGTGGGAGATTCTCGTTTAGCTTCCACACAATGACAGCAGTGACTATTACTCTATGTTCCTTACAGCTGATGAAAAAAACTCAGCCACTGTGGCACTTTTTGTGGGATTTTCTTCAAATCCAAGGAATGGTCTGAACTAAAATGTTTGCACTTTTGAAACTGTGGCAGCTTAAAATCTTGACAAAACCTTGATAAACACCAGTAACCTATCTCGTGCCCATGCATAATGAAATCCAAGAATCTTTAAAGATAACATGCAAAAATAATCTGTTTGTGACTAATCTTTAAGCTTTACCTTTATACATTTATGCATTTTTGAGTTTTTTCCACATGCAAGAGAGCCCGGGGAAACTGGGGAGAATTTAAATTAAGAGTCAAGCTTCTTACAGTATAAGGCCAGTTTACTATTAGAAACTTGTTTACATGCACAACTTGTCCTGGGTTGACCCTAGTTAAAAATTTATGGAGGAAGTTTCTCTATCTTTCAGTCATAACTGGAAATAAAATCCCTCCAGAGCAAATACGTGGCTGCTTTCTCAGGCTGTCTCGGAGCACAAACTCAACCCGCCTTTCAAGCTGTCTGTTCACGCTATCCTCATCATCTCTGTGTCAGTTTCTGACTTCCAGGGGAAAACAGAGGCTCAAGGTCAAAGTGTCACAAAATTTCAGGCAAACTTTCCCCTGATAGTCAGAGCAAAGTAAAAGAAATATACGCAATCTAAGTCCTTTGTTCGGAAGCAGCAGAGGAAAATGTTAACACGGCTACTCAGCTCATTATTTTACAACATTTTAAGCTGAAAACTTTATGTGCTTAAACATTACTTGCATGTTGATAAAGCGCCGTGCAGACAGTGTTAGAATCTATCATCTATTACATTAAGCACTGCGTTTAGCAGTTAATGGGTGTCTGTGTGGAGTACAGGAGCATTGTGTGGAGTGAGCTGTGTGTGAGTAGGCAGCCATCAGGGAACTGAGCCATGGCCATGTGCTCAGCAGAGTATATCAGGACCGACAGTGACATCAAGGAGTGGCGACAAAGCCTTATGACGAGCACGAAGCGTGCTTCTGTGTAGGTGTTGGGGTCAGCCTCCAGTTACAGGGTTAATGACTAGCAGTATGGGGGAGGCCATCTAATTCTCCTGTTGGCCATTCGCAGCACGGCATTTCCCTGTCAGCACAGCTGTGTCTGAGATGGGGGTGTTCAGTGCCACAAATAACGGGTATGAACACAGGATAAAGATTTATCATGCATATTAAATCATAAGACTGGCCTTAGAGTATATTGTATAAAAGGATGAACAGAACGTGGCATGAAAACAAAAGAAGGGGAAGGAAACCATAAAGAGAGAAGAGCTGGGGCCTGAGCCAGCTCTCCCCCAGCTGGGATATAAAGATGACTGATATCTGCTCCTCTTCCAATCCAATCTCTTTATGCTAAAATGAGCCAAAGATAGGAGCTAAGAAAAGGCAGAGGAAGGAAACAGAAACTACTATTTCCCTTCCTAAAGTTTGTCTCAGCTGAGTTGCAGACTTCACACTCTCTTCTTCACACTCTTCGTGTCACCTGCCATTTCCCCGACTAACACACTTAATGTTTGTGGTGGCAGACAGGCAGACAAACACCAACATCAGGTCCCTGGGCAGATGTGCTTCCCAGTGTTCTGCACAGAAAACGGATTGTTCAAATGCTGAATAATTACCATGATAATCATCTCTATCCCACAAGGGTCTGAAAATGCATACCTGACATCTGACATTTGGCACCCATGGCTCCTTTCTCCCTTTCCCAATCTGCATAATCATATTCATACCTAATTTCCATGCATATGTTGGAAAAAAAGAAATAACATTGTGAATGTTCAGCATTGAGACATAGGCTTCATGAGAACGAAATACAAAGCATCAACGGTAGAGTTGAGGATGTTAGAAGCTCAATAAGTATAAGCGTATAAATAACTTCAGTCATTTTTTAAAATTATTTGCATATTATTTGTTATATTCAGACATTTATCTATTTTCTTGTTTGAGAAATACTTAAAAATTACAATAAGAGCTTAATATGTAGTTCAATATTTAGTTTTTGGTATTATTATATAATCCACAACAGTGTTATTGCCATGTCTGACTCTAGATTAGTAAGTGAAAGGACAGATCAGGGCTGTTCTGACCTTTCACCCACTTTCACTTCTTTGTCAGCATCTCGTAACACAACCTATTTTCCAACATCAGCAGCATCACAGAATTGTAAAAATTCAAGTATTGTAACAACTGTGTTCAGTTGAAAAGATGTGTTGTTTATATGCATGTTTAACAATCTATAATTATAATAAATCGATTTAAGGTAGAAAAAAGTATAACTTTAAAACGTACGATTGTCTCGCTGGAAACCTTGAATGTGACTGTAGCTCCATACATGAGATAGTATTTCATCTATAATAACTATAGAAAAAACAGTCATTTCAGATGTTTCTAATTGACTGAATAGGGCAACAATGGAGTGTGAATATTTCTTTCTGATTGGCTAATCAGACTCATGATGGTGCCTTGTCCTGCCCTTCCAACATCCCACAGAAACACACCACAGAAAGAGCCCAGCTGAATGAGAGCAAACACTTGATTACCAGTGATAATAATAAATATAATCCCTGGGAACATGTAAGGGAACATGGCCTTTTCTTGTAATGAGGGCCTTCATACAAGAACATGAAGGACACTTTTTTTGTAAAATGCTACATTTAAAAAATAATCACCTCATTAAATCTTAAGCTTTTTTGTTGCAGTTGTATTAAATAGTGAAAAAACAAAATAAATTTGTTTTCCCACAGATTATTGAACCTACACATATTTATAAAATATAACAAAATAGAAACCTCTGATTAAGAGCACAAAAAAAAAGTAAAAAAAGTAAAAAGAATAAAATATGTGAAACACCCAATTCCCCATTAACATTTAAGTTAAAAATTAAGCTCTGGTGTCAAGAGAGTTTAACAATTTGTAGTGAGATTGACACTTTATACTGTTAGTTGTGTGTTCAATTCAGCTACTTTCTTGCTGTAGTGCCTCTAAGAGGTGATTGAGGTTTTTCTTGAAGGAATGTTAACTCACGACAGCATTTTGCATTTTGTCATGGACTGTTGGCACATTTCACTTCCAGTTCTTGGATGCCTCTGCCATGGTTATTTGTCATACAACTGCCAATTGGCTCTACTTAAGGATGCCCAGTGGTGCCCTCTTCTGGATGGCGGCTACACTACAACACTGAAAGATCAGTTTAAATGAACATTATTAGTCAAATGGAAAAAAATTTAATTATATATATATACTACACGCGAGTGTATGTGTGGTGGGTTTTATTGACAATACATTGAAAGGAAAAAGGTAAAGTCAGCAGCATCACATTGTCAGAGATTTTCCTGCACATTAAGAGCTGTTACTATTCAGTTTTCAAGTAGGCATAGAAATATACTGTATTATTCCTAGAATACACAACTATTCATAAGATGGTTTTATCCGTGCTCATCTCTGAGTCACACAGTTTGAACATTTTTGCAGCTTGCCTGGTATGTGCTGCACTGAGAGACCTTAGTATATCAATTACAACAGAAGTCACTATGCTTCGTAAACGCTTACTAAGCTTTTTCTTTCCACACATATCAGCAGACATTTATACAGCATCAGGAGATAACAAGTTTAGAAATGGTGAGAAGTGATTAGGCAAAGTACTTGACAGATATGGGAAACACTGTTACTCCTTGTTTAGCACTTGTACAGAAGGCATCAGACTGAAGGTAGAGCACGATGGGTCCCCCCATCCCCCTCCGCAGCCCCCCAGTCGCCCTCCTCTTTCCTGGGTAAAACACATGGCCCACTGACAAACCAACAGCTCTTCAGAGCAGCTTGGCTTCAGCGTGAGCTCCAGTCCCTCTCACTCTGAATCATGCATGCTGAGATGAGACAGCAGTCCAGCCACTCATATTTCCTCAAAAGCACAGTCACTGATACAAAGCTTGACTGGCAGCCAATATCCATCTCTGTAGCTTTTTGTTGCCTCCACCTGAGAGAAAAGCCCTTAAACTGTTATGGCCACTCATTCCCTCTGAAACCCTATTATGGCTTTTATTACAGAATGGCTCAAGCACAGGGTCACCCCTCAGTGGATCATCTGATCTGGCGTACCATGGGAGGGGGGGGGGGGGGGGGGGGTGAGTGTTTCCCTTGTTAAACAAAGCCGACTCAACAATGTCAGGGCTCCCCATGTATCGTTTCTTTGTTTCTCATTAAGCACAATTAGGAGAATTTCAACCGGGATTCCTGTTTTTTCCCCCTATTTTTTTTATTTTCCGTTTGTTTTTTAGACAGTTATCCTTTTAAACAACCTGAGGAGGATTTTAACATGCCATTACCCTTTGACACAGTGTTGGCATTAGAAGCAGGAGAGTTGTGAGATATTTATCTGGGATATCAGAGAGCAAAATGGAAAGCAGGGAAAGACCTGCGCTCTCCTGCAAGGAAAGATGGAGAGGGCGCCCGAGGGCAGCGGGGTTGGAAGGCCCCAGCCGAAGCCCTGTCCACTGTAACCTGCCAGAAACTGCCTGAGTCCCATTTATTCCTTGTGACCTTAAATAAAATGCTGGCTACCCCTGTGGGCCCCATGTGAGGCTAAAACCAAATGGGCTGTGCTCACCACACTTTCTACCCCACTGCTAGAGAAAATGAGCTTTATCTGTGGGGGAACTCAGGGCCATGTGACTAAAATGCCCCCGTCCCTGCATGAGTTTCCCCACAAACCCTCGTTCTCCAGTTAATCTTCAAAGCTGGGGCCATTTAATTACTGGCATTTGGTATTAGCGTCCTCCAATGTGTCAAGTATTTTTAATTTATTTTGCAAAGCCTCCACTATAGCTATACATCGGAAGGACAGTTGGCAGTGAGAGATATGTTTAAATTCCTTATCATGAAAATGTCCAAACATTCTCATTTCACACACGTTTTCCAAGGTGACATGGGGGCTGTCTGACAAAGGTGCAACTTAATTACTGCAAAGGAGCTGATAAAAGAAATATGTAATCCTAGTTGATTAAGTTACGTTGTTGAACCAGTGGGCGGTGACAAGTTGTTGAAAGGTGAGAAACTGTTAGATTAAACTCAGTGTGAGCCTCTCTGTGCTGTCAAGGACTCAAGGCACACAATTCAATGCGCCGCAGATTTAAATTAAGCTCTTATATCTGAAATCAGTTAAAAACCGGATCATAATTGAGAACTGTGAGGAACACGACACAGGGTTTTCGACAATTTACAACAACAAATCTGAAAAGTAGTAATTTGACATTTTATTTAACCCCCATCTGTACGTACCACGTTTGCAGGGTGTGTAAGCACCTGCCTGTTTTTCTGTAAGAGTGTGGGGATCTGCCTGTGCCCCACAACAATAACATTTAACTACTAACAACAATTTAGCTAATTAAAACCTTGACTTCCACCTGAGAAACATGCCTCAAAGTGCAGATACAGCCTACCTTCAGTTTGTTTTCGACCTCCTCTCACCTAATCTTATTACCAGGCGTGTCCTCACCACTGCACACAGGATCTGGGCTGGAGGTGAGCGACCGTGAACATAATGAAGTTACTGATGTAGAACTTTAGCTGCTACAAAAAAGGTTTGGTCCATAACATTTGCAGCTCAAATCTGAAAATGCCAAATAAACAGAAGCTTAAAATACCGTACTAATTAGGGATGTGCCGATCAGGTTTTTTTCTCCCGATACCGATACCGATCACATAATTATTATTTATTTATTTTTTATCATAAACACTACCGTTACATTATGTAGAAAAAGGAACCATGAATTCACCTTAATTTAGACAAAAACTTGTTTTTAATAACTTTTCCAAGAAGAAAACAAAACAAAAGAGGCATTGTGCAAATTGAACTGCTATCAATAATACTATCTTTAACAGACTGATAACATATGAGGCTTTGAAGAAGCTAAATAATGCAAAGAACCAAAATAAAACCTCTCAACATTGCCAAAAAATTCAAGTATAAAACTTAACATTCAAAGGCAAAAACAGGATCCATTACAATAACCAATCCAGAGTTACTGAATGAAAACTTCCTGTTAGCATAGCGGCTAGCTGGTTACTGCTAGTTCTGATTGACTGTTTCTGACTGAGCGGAGTAATTATGCAGAGCAGGGAGGAGATCGATTATTTTTTAGAGATGATCTGTCTCATGTTAGGACAGAGAAAGTTTTAATACGTATGTAAAATGTATTTTTTTAAGTTAGATGCTGCAGCTTTAAACAGGTTCGGTGCGAGAGTCACTTCCGGGTGGAGCAGAAGCGGCTCCATGTCAAATATTACTAAATATTAAATATTACTACCTGTAGCGGAGAAGCGGTTCAACAGCAGAACCAGCGTCTTACATCGCAGCTCCAAGACTTAAATCATTTTACAGGTTATTAGTTTAGCTTTCTGACCGTCATGCTAATCCCGGTGAGTGTTTGTAGCTGCGCTGCTTTACCTGCTGTCTGATCCTCCATGTCTTTTTACTGCACTGAGCCTCGATGTAGCCAAACTCTGTCATTGTTTTTATGTCTATTAGCTTCATTGTGTTGATGCATTTTGACCTGCTTCAATTTTCCCCCCGCAACACGCAAACGTCCTCATTCACTCAGTGCGTTATAGTTACACATCGCTTAGGATTTGTTGCTGCGCGTTTGCGCTGTGAAGGAAAGACGAGACCAGCTGGACAGACAGGCTGAGAAATGAGATGCAGGTGATCAGTATCGGTAACAGAGCCAATGATCGCCGATCCCGATCATCACCGATTTCACGGAAATCTGCCGATTATGATCGGTGACCGATCGATCGGCACACCTCTAGTACTAATAATTTGGACTGCAGTAGATATGGAAAGCCAAACCTGCCACAATTTGATAAATCAAAATGTCACAATAACGCATAAATAACTCATTCTGCACCTGAGTCCCCACCTAATGACAATGATAAAATATAATGCAACTTTGCGTTAAATTCTTGATGAATATAGGTTGCTATTATTCTGCCTGGTAAGTTATGTTGCTGTAAGATGTTTTAAAATCTTCTTCTTTATGCCCTTTTTCAGCACCCTCTCTTCCAAAGGTCTCTGCACAGACTGGTTCCAATACAACCACTTGGATCCATAATAAGTAACCTAATAAGTACATAATCTATGCCTGCAGGCCTCAAAGGTTTGTTAAAGACGAAAAATGGACAAACACCAACATTAAGACCAAAAGGATATACTGACTGGCATATTACAAGTGGGTAAATAGCAAGTTTTTACCATCTCATAGAACACAATTCAATCCATTATATAAATATAAAAAGCCACTTAGTCATGATCCTGACCTGCTGGGGAGAGAAGATAACCAAGATATCCCCATTTTTAAATCCAGAGAAGCTGCAGTGATCCACAACTCAGGTGGGAGAAGATGTTGACATGCATTACCCATCCCTGAACAGATTTCCAGCTGTATTTGCAACATAAAGTGGTTTTACAGTGCATTCAGTAAGAGGGACGAAATACAAATGTGCACTTTACTATTCAGAATTTTAATTTTGAAATATTTTTGAAAAGAAAAGATAATTTTAATTCCACTTCACATCATGAACTGCTTCTTGTTGGTGTGTCAACAAATTACATTGAAACTTGTGGTTGCAACATAAAATAAATACTTCTGCAAAGCACCACAAATAGATTCTGTAGGTTGCAACAAAAAAATATTTTGAGGTCCTTATGTTATTCCTTGCAAATGTCTCCTTGTATTTCCAAATGTGCTGTTAAATTTCCAGTCCAAGCACAGAAAGTTCTCCATCCTCTACATATAACCATGAAAAGTACTGGTGGTTTTCAAGTGCCCATTACACGTCCATGTGGAGCCAAAAGTCTGCATGAGTGACTCTAATTAAAGTGGAGTTAATCACAAATAGCTGGATAGGTCCACAATTGAGGCATATGTTAAGAATGAATTACTAATTAGAGCGGCAAGCGGTGAGTGAAGTCCCAGGCTGTTTGAGAAGTCTCTGCACGTTACTAATATATGAAAAGGTATAAACAAACAGCAATCTGGTTGTTTAGCTCCTCCATCCCACTTACAAGGATCCAATTATGGCAGATCCCTGGAGCCGCCAATACAATCAGGCAAGAATGAGTTGGCGAGATGATTAACTAGGAAAGCCATACACTCTGTATGGCTGTTTTACCAGCCAGCAAGCCAACCATCCACCCAGCCAGGCAGCAAGCCTTGTATGACAAGGGTGGTTATGGTTGTGGGTGAGCCCCAGGATTTGAGTCCTACAGCAGACTGGTGGATGGCCCAACACAACAGGCGACAGGAAAAAAAGCACAGTCCGAGCCGCAGATACTAAATGTAATAGGTACAAGCTAATTCACTAGATGGATGGCTTTTATGGCACCCCATAGGGTGGTGCTATCAACAATTAGCACTTAAAACTTCTTGAACAATGCTTATGCCACTGATCTCTGAGCAGAACACACCTGTTCCAGATGCAAGCCGTAGCATAGATCCCTCACAGCTTAATAACTGAGTGGTTTTGTATTACAGGACAGGGACAAAACACAGCTGAAGCCTCCCATCAGGTCAGAGTCCCATGTGTGAGCTGATGGAAAGTGATCAACATTTTGATCACAGCTGGTCGGCTTTAAGACATGAACACCGAAAGCAAAGGTAGCCTCTGTCAGCACAGTGGCTGTAAAAACCCTCTCCAGAGTACACCGCTTTCAATACATCCAACTGTGCTTTTCACAACACATTCAGCAGGAATATCAGTGTGCAGCCGAGAGGTAAGCTGGGCGATGGATGAAATGTGCTTTTTTGCCATTTATCATTCAGCGCTGGAGGTTGTGTACAGTTAGCCATCTGGATCACAGGGAACTGTAAAACATTTTCCCCCACCACACCAAACTGCAAGGAGCAGCTGAACGACACAGAGAGAGAGAGACGGGAAGGAAGGGATAAAGGAAGAAGGAAGGGAAGGGAAAAAGGAAAGAAGGAAGTGGTTGTGTGCTGTGAATACACAATAGTGTCATAGAACTGACAATAATGATTTGTTAACATCAGTAAATTATTTTTACATAATTGTAACTAGAAGATATTAAGATGACTATTCTTAATATCTGTCTAAAAAGCAATGATGGCGATGTAAATCTTAGATCTGAACCCTGATTTACAAAAGCCAAGACTTCAGATTCTTAATACTCAGACTTGTGGTCAACAATCATTATCTCATGTAATAAAGGTTAAAATAATATTTTAAGTTATGATGCATTACATTCACCTCAGAATTCAGAGGTTGGATCAGGGAACATTCAGCCAAGTTTAGCATTTTCTAGTTCTAAATTAGAAACCAGAGGTCTTTACTGATTGTTTTGGTGCTAAAATGACCAATAAAAGATGATAACAAAATTGTTTCTCTTTTATAGCATTAACAAAGAAAGGTTTCATCCTTTTATATGCAAATACATTCATAAAACAACTCAGCATAAGTGCACATAAATAGTTAATATCTGCAACTTTCATAACATTTCATATATGACAGCCATACTGGATAGTAAATTTACTCAGGGAACCTACAACTTTATGGTTGGATCGTATTTCAGGTGATTCAACATGGATTAAACGTTTAAATTTTGTAGTAATTGCTTTTGGGCCTAACTTGACATCCAGACACTTAAGATACATTTTAATCTTTTAGTATTTAATCCAACATGCAAAGCATTGGTTTGAGATCCTTCAAAAAGCATTGAATTAACAAAGGGTAAGATTTTTCTAATTAGGAGTATAAATATGCAACAATTTTAAGAATTTGAAATCTGCTATGTTGAATTTGCAAATTTGTCAAAATACATATTTTATCATCATGTTTAATATCTGTCACACAGGTGTTCACATTGACTCTATGGATGTATAGTATGAAATAAAGGCTCTTCTCTTCAATCAGGGTCAGAACATTTTTTTGGGGGGGAATCACGTTTTAAATCCGCATTTAAACAAATGGTTACATGTCCCACATTATGAGATAAAGTGCAACATAAGGGGCGAGGAGATAAAATGTGTACCTTGGTAACCAGAAAGTGTCAAAAATAATGATGCAGCTACTTTAGTTTATCTGTGAGAAAATAATATGTCTGAGGCAAGACTCTCTCGTTTCATTTCAAGATGATCATTATGAACCTACAGCTAACACATGAACAGATTGCTTTGATCTATTAACAAATCATGGTTTGCAAATGTTGCTGACCAATAAATGAAGTGCATCCTTTTCATAAAGAAAAATTATGCACATGCAAAGCAACACCTATCTGAGCTGCAGTCTGTAATTTATGTGCTGGCTTCCTTTTAATTTCTTATTACATGTGGTAAAGAGATTTTTAATGAGTTTCAAATCCACCTCCAGAGGTGTAACTTATGTCTCAGGTCTTTTCAGTGGGTGTTAAACTCAAGCCTAAAGACTAAAGTCCAAATCAAGTCCCAGTCTGAAACTAGAGTCAACATCACTCATGCATTAAATTAAGCCTCAGGATAGAATAGTAAATGTTTGGAACTCATAACCCACACCGGCGAGTGATAAAAGGGAACTAATTGGTATGGATCCAGTAAAACAATGTACTTTCAGTCATTAAAGACTTGTGTCTCGAATTGGATCTAGAGAAAAGGCTTGTGAACATTTCTGCCTCTTTTGGTTTAGAAGCTGCAAATCTGGAAGCTCACAAGTATACAAGGAAGCAGTCAGATCTTCGCACGAGAAAGACACCTGCAGACGCACCGCTGGAGGTGAACAGCTTGATACAACCAATCCTACACACACATTTGTAGACAAACTCACAAACACAAACTCACAGCAGGAACCCGACCGAGCTTTAAACTGTGCATAGCTGTCTATGTTTCAGAAATGTAGCCCACCTCGATTGCCTTTTCTCCGCTCTGGTTTTAATAAAGACCTTACACACCACTTCAATTAGAGGCACTGATTGGTGGCCATCCTTGTTCCAGCAGGAGGCTACTCAACTTTCAGCTCAGACCAGCTTTTAATCCAATCTGGATCCTCCTCCTGCTCTGCTTCTCCTTTGGTCTCGCTTAAAAATCTGGCTATTATGAGGGCATCTATGTGCGCCTTTGTGCTTGTTTTAAAATACAATACACTAAGTTAGTACAGCCGCGCCTGGCAGCCAAGTATTTGTTTCCCCTTCCCCAGTGATTAATATGTGGGCTTGTGGTGGAACTGCAGGGAGAGAAAGGGAAGTTGGACTGGGGATTTGTTTGTGGTTTAATTAGTGCATTCCTGGCAAATTCTCCCACCATAATTATGTCCAGTGTTCTTTTTGACCTTTCCATGTTGTTTCTTGCATGCTAGGCTTTTGTTTGATCATGTTTTATCCAAGCTTTTGTTTTAGGGCATTCTGTTTAACTACAGCCAGCGAAGTTGCACAAAAACAAAAACACTTTTACAAGATGGCCAAACAATATTTACATCTATTGTCCTTTTTTTATATAATTCTTATTTAGATTTGAAATCGCAAGTTTTTCAATGTGGAGTGATTGGAATCGATGTCTAGGACGCCTATTGAGACGGGAAGAATCCACGTTTCCAAACATGCCATCATTTTTGCTTTCATAAAATTTGATTTTGGCAGATGCTCGACATTCTCAGAATATGTGAATATCTTCCTGATGTACGCATCCGCCAGCTGCCTGTCAGAAATTAATATAGCAAATGTATGTGTTTTCCCCTCTTTGACATCTTCTTTGTACATGAGGGAGGAGATGAGAGGCAGAATGATTTAGATATGCATGTTAGCTGGAGAAAGACAGAAACATGAAGCCATTTTGGGAGAAGCAATGGCTTTACTTAAATCACTGATAAGACAGAAATATTCCTAAGAAATGCATTTAATTCCCAGATATTAACTTTGTCAAGTATAATTACACAGATAGCCTTTTGAAGTCAGTTTTCAATGCATCCACTATGATTTGTCAAAACACATAACAACAACCAGCCACACCCAGACATGAAATGCCTGTCACACACCCAGCCATTATACCACAGTTGCAGCCTCACCCTATAGACACTACAAAGGCTCAAGGTACGAGTGTCTGTAATATGCATGCATATATGCATGCACGGATGCACACAAAGTCAACAGTTAAATCTGCGAGCAGAGTCTACAGCAGGGAAATGTCTGCTGCCTGAGCCTTCCAAGGATGGCAACGGCTTCCTGTTTCAAGCTTTTCCTTAGTGAAAATGCTTAAAACGAGCCAAACGAGTGCAGTGCTTATCCAGCAAAATTGCTGCTAGATGGAGCAGAAAGTGCACAAATTTTCTATGACACCCCAGTAATGAGGTTTTATATTGACCCAGGCATTGAGTGGAAGAGCTCTGTGCTCCTCTTATCCTGAACTCAGTCAGCTCTTCTCACCCTCTGTTTAGCTCCACGAGAGCAAAAAAAATAAAAATAACACGTATGGGCTCAGAAGAAAAAACAGGGTGTGAATTGAAGTTGAAAATAATTTGTGCCTCTTTTTAAACTCTGATAGAATTGATTATTTTCTGTATCAACAAAAAAATAGATATTTTCTTCTATCTAATTTGTGCATTTGCAGAAAACAGGCTGCTTTATTCCAGTTTGATAGTAAATGCCCACTGACAGCTATTTTAAGCTGGCAGAAAGTAAAACATTCTTTACTGTGCTGGGGTTTAGTTTTCTTTAAGCTCTTTATTTAGTGCATTATCATGGCCTATTTTTTGTGAATGTAAATCGTTTGCTGACAGATAAAACAGGTATGCAGTTTGTCTTTTTTTTAAATATCAAGTGAAATTATTAAATGACTAAAGGTTAAACTGTGTTGGATGTTTTATAGGTCTTTTTGTTTGTTTTTCTGGTAATATGTCAAATATGTTTTTGTAAAGCTATGCCGAATTAATATTTAGGTTTTAATGATAGCATGTTAATAAAATAACAGATGCATAAATCCATTTCTGATTAAAGCTGTGAAATAGAATATATTATATATATAATATATATATATATATATATTATATATAATATATATAGAGAGAGAGAGAGAGAGAGAGAGAGAGAGAGAGAGAGAGATACATATATATAGATATATATAATGATTTAATCTGTTTCATGCTTAATGTGCTTTTGTGCACAGTGTTTGTGCTCATTGTTATCAGCCACAATCACATTAACTTGTGTGCCACTGCTGTAATTTTCCGGTAAATTGCTCTAGGATGTTAATGTATGTTTGGGAATCTGTTACATTTTGTACATTGCTTTGGAAAGTGCACACCTCCAGAGAAATCTTTCTGTTTCCCTCTGAGAAGCAAGCTTCTATGTTCCTCCCCCACCCATTAAACTGTCTACTGATTTTAATGACGGTGAGAGAAGTTGATGTGATTGGCCAACACTAAAGCCTGCACCCACGGCACTTGAAGAAAATATTCATCTGGAACCTCCTAATACATTTCGTGTTAAGGTGGGTTCTCAGCCATCGACGTTGGGCGTTTGCCTTCGATAATCAAACCTGAAAAAGTCATTTTTGCGTTCATACTTAAGGAATTAGAAGCATATTTTCTAGTTTTACATTTTATGAATCAAATTCACTGCAAGTCGCACAATGCTTTCCTCTGATTTCATATATTTGATTTGTTTGTCACAGAGTGAAATACACTTTAGGCTAATCTATAATATATGAAAGAAGTGTAATGGTTGGCTTGTAGACAAAACTCTATAAACCAAAGTGCAACAGCTTTGATAACTGTGCATGCTTTCTGTTTGATCAGAGTCTCCCTGAAGAAACCCCCCCCCAAGCATCCTAAGCGCCTGAGGCAGTGGTCCATGATGCACAGCCTTATATCCTACAGCTGGAGCAAGAAAAGGTCAGCACTGGATGTTTGTTAAAACCAGGGTTATGCTAACTTTAGCTACTGCATCATATAATAGCATGTTTACGGAAACCAGATGCACAACGTTTTTGTCTCACATCTAATGAGTCCTGCTTATATCAGGTAAGATTTCTAAACTTATTTAGAAATCTAAGTTTGAATAATGAGAGACGATATTTTCTGGATCTTTTTTTTATTTACTTTCTTAAAATTCAGTGGTTAATATATTTACATGCTGTTCATATGTATGAATGCGATTGCTTCTACAAATATTTTTGCTCTTTCTACCTAACAGAACAAGAGTAATTCATGTAAGTCAAGTTTGTTTCTTTAAGTTTAAATGTACATGTTCTAACTTATTTGTTGGCATTGTATCTTCAAAGTGTATGATTTAGGTCAAAGTTGTGGTTCCCCATAATGTTCCTTCCTCATTATTCCATAAAAACACACACCCTAAACATGATGCTGCCCCCACCAAACTTTACAGTTGTAATTCTGTTTTTCTTCTTCAAATGAAATATTGGTTACATGAAAAACAACATTTACATTTAAGCTTAATCAGAATAAAGAATACATCTCCAAGAATTAGGGTTTTTGTGCCTTAGTGCATTTGCACACTGCAATCTACTTTTTTTATGTCGCTTCTAATAAAGCCCACCATCTGACATCAATGTAAGGCTCCAGGTTGTGAGCAGAAAACTGGCCATGATGTTGTCTTCTGATTACCTCATCAGGATAACACGCACCGAGCTAATTTAAGAAACTGCGTCACAAATGAGTACTGAAAAGTCAGCAATCCTCGAATGAATTAAAAACGCATGCTTGGGTGGAAATCATTTTGGTACACATCATTTAAAATGGAAACTCGCCATTTTAAGAGATGTTTTTTTAATTGAAATTATCTTAGGAGTTAAAAAAAAAAGTTCATTAAAAGTGTTATCTGCTTGGGAACCGAGAGGCGATTCGGTGCCTGTTTTCTATAAAATCTATCTGAGGTGCCAGGATTCAGCATGCGCTTTCTGACAAACATAAGCTTTAAAGGCCACTCACAATGCATTAAGAATGTTTTCTTTTTGACAACACATCAAAATGTGACCTTTAAATGATTCTTGTTATCAGGGACGCTGAACAAGAAAATCGATGGGATGCAGCTAGAGAGGAGGGATTAAAGCAGGGCAAATTGATCATTCCATTTCATTTTCATCTCGATTTGATGTGCCAGCCATACACACCTAATCTGACCACAAACTGCTTTTAACACTTCAGGGAAGCTTCCTTTGAAGCCAAAAAAAAATAAAAAAATACAACAATCTCAACAAGCTTCTCAGTTACAAAACCCGGCAGGGGAGGGGCACGATCCTTTACTGACAGTTAACCTAAATAATAAAGAGCCTGTTTTTCCTTTTCCTTTTCTCCTTTCATTGCCTTTTTCTTTGCCTTTATGGTGCGCCTCAGTTCTTTTGCCTGTCTTCACCACAGGGAATACACAGAGCCGGAGCTCATTGTCTATTTCACACAGTTTGTGGGTCCATCAAACTGCAAAAACAAATACATTAATCATCAGAACACACTGATAGATCATTAATTATTGTACCTCACTGTTGATGTCACACATTGTTGAATCCTATCATGGCTAATCACATCACTTTGGAGGAACTTCATTAAACATCCAGTTCATTTACAAAGCCAAGTCCGGACGCACGCGCAGAGTCAAAGACACCAGAGGCGATATACATTTTCTTCGTTTTTCAAGAGGCTTTCTGCAAGTATTAAAAGGAATAGCTGCCAAAGAAAGAATTGCTCTATTTTCCGTCCTCCTGCATGCAGTTGAGATTGGGAGCGTATTACCGCTGAAATGGCAGAGCTCAACAGATAACCACGATAACAAAGATAGCAAATCTGGGAAATGAAAAATGGCACTTCTCCTCTACAAGGAGATACATCAGTGTTTATTAAATCAATGCCAGACAGAGAAATCTGAAGGTAAAATAATGAACCACTTATAAATGATCCTTGTTTCCCTGGGCCTTACCTGATCAGGCTGTTTAGGGACCACCAATGCGATGCATATTAGGAGAGGTCTATTAATCCTTGTGCCTCCTCATAGCTGACTATAAAACGGCTGAGTCCTCTGTGACTTACTATGCACATCCTTTATAATTTTTCATTGTAACTAAAAAAAAAAGTCAGACACACAACTTTCATTGATTGGATGTGAAAGTTTGGGTTGTATGTGTGCTTCCTTTACACAAGTGTGGGTATTTCATTATGGCGCTCTGGGAAACATTACACAGCTCGGCTACCTTTCACACAGCATCCATGGCAACTGGAGAGGCTTCTCTCCCAGCAGAAATGTGCTTTTAATTGAGTGACATCTAATCAGGCAGTGAGATACAGCAGTAGAGTTAACAAAACAGGTCAACGAGGGACAAGGACTACCAGCTGCACACCCCATCACGGCACAGCGCTTAGCCGGGGTGTTGACCAACCCATATTAGTCAGGTTTTAATGAACTAAATTATAGGGTTGCGTGTATTCTTCACGAGATCCTTGGGTGAATGTGTGATTGGGGATGATGAGCCCTTCTAAAGACTACACCAGCTTTGGGAGGAGGCTTGTCTTTGATGTGCTGAAATTAATGGAGCTGAGATGTCTCACATGCTACGCCTTAACACATATTAAAAAGGCTCAAAAGGATGAATTTTTTAACATCATCTGTGTTTTTTTTTTTCAGTCCCGTTTCTGTAGGATGTTATATGCGGTACCAGGCGTGTTTATCGTTTAGTTTCTCCCTCAAATGTTACATCTACTTGTAACCAAAAAAAACAGCATTCCCTGCTTATTATCATATGTTGAAACACTACACTGTGGGACACCATCGGCTCCCCTCAACCTGGAGTTATCAGCGAGGACGGCAGTCTGCAGTGACACACGCAGACAGAGGGGGTAAAGGCACCAGCCCAGCAAACTGTCTCTCTGCGCTTTGGGGAATCATTGGAATTCATGATCTTTTCTCAGTATGCTAACAATAATCTTCAGCTAACTCTGTCTCGCACATCACTAGGCATGGCAAACACTTGTCTTCGCCGAGTCCCAGGCAGCTCCCCTTCGCCATGCAAATTCCAGGGCTGTGCCTCTCTTTGTATTACAACAATGTCCTCAACCTTTGCCAATCACCGGCTTCCGTGCAGCACGATGACAAAACTGCTGCTCCTGAGTGGCTTGATACAGATGCTCTCACTCACAGAGGATTTTACTTTGATAAACCTTTAAGCTGTAAACAGCAGCTAAATGGGCTTTTTCTGTTTGCAGATCGCAATAAGACACACATTAACAGGCTCTAAATGTCTCCACTAAACAAATGCGCCATCCCTGAAGTAACTACATCCCCACTACAAAAGGGTACAGGATTCTTTCTTTAATATGCTAAGCAGGATATTATGAATGTTTCTGCAGTAAGGTTTGCTGGCTAATTTAAATGCAAGCAAACCTGGGCTGCATTTGTACATCCCACTATGTGCAAAACTGCAAAAAGAACTCCTAAATTAAACATCCTTAATGGATTATACAAAAGGTGGAGCTACAGGCATAACAGGGTCATGTAAAAGTTTTGGTAGAAACTGAGGTTTTTCAAATTTGTCCAACCTATAACCACAAGTTCTACGGTAATGTCTTTTATTGACATTTTATGTGGCGAACAGGAAAAGGGGCACAAGAGTAAAACGGAAGGAAAACAATGCATTATTTTCAACATGTGACTTTTAAATGAATATCTAAAAAGAACTGCCTTTCAGAGTAGTATGGTTAGTAAATGGGGTCCACCTTTGTGTAATTTAATCTCACTTTAAATACACCTCAGGGGTATTTTAGGGAATGGTAGTAAACAAGCAGCTCAATGAAGAGCAAGTAGCACAGCTGACAGGTCAGCAATAAACTCAAGAGAATATTCTGAGCACCAAACCTCTAGCAAAGCACCGTTTAACATAAAAAATAATTGAAGGAATATAGCACAGCTGCAAACCAATAAAGACATAGCCTTGCACTTTAGAGATAAAAAATTAGACAAGGAGCTGCCAAGATGCCCAAGGTTACTCTGAAGGAGCTGCAGAAATCCCTGGCTCAGGTGTGGAAAGAACAGCTATCACTCACCACTAAATGTGCAAATATGTATGGCTGAAAATGAACACCACAAGTATGACATGAACACAGCGAAACACTGTGGTGGCAGCATCATGCTGTGAAGATGCCTTTCTTCAGGAAGGAAGAGGAAGTCGGTCAGAGTTGATGGGAGAACAGATGAAGCCAGAGGCTCCAAAAGACTTGAGAGTGTGGTGCAGGTTTACCTTGCAGCAGGGCAACAACCTGAAACGCGCTGCTAAAACGGCAATGCAACAGATCAGATCAACATATGTTAGGATGGCCTAGTCCAAAATTCAGATCATCAATTGAAAATCAGTGGAGATTTGATGTTCACAGATATTTTCCATCCAATCTAACTGAGCTTGAACTTTTTTGCAAAGGCTGAGGAAGAGAAACCAAATAATGTGCAGCTGCAAATGCTGCAACAAATTTTCTTCTGCACTACTCTGAATAGACTCCCGTTTAAAAACTTGTAATTATGTGTCTTTCCACAACCCTTCCTGTTTGACAGTCCGTGAGACATACATCTTTAACAATGGCATCAAGGAGTTATTAGCATCTGCTTCATTTATTGATGAAATTTGTTTTCTGTTTTATGTATCCCTCACAATTGAGTGCGAGAGCATTCTAAGACAAATTTCCCTTTAGGCACAGTAAAGCTGAAGCCTGAGAGCTGAGGTAAACAGTAAAGATTAGAACAACAGATGGTTCTGATATAGTCAATTTGCAGCATACCACTAAAAGAGGTGCTGAATATGTTATGAGTACCACTGAAGACAAATAAAGATATAGCCATAAGCTCAACTCAATAAATTGTTTGCTGATGTTTTAACAGCTTCCTCTCATTTTGCCGTCTCGTGAGTTTTAAAGATTTACAACATTACGGTATAAATTTGTGGCAACTGTGAAGAAAAAAAACGTACTACAAAGTGAAAAAGTGTAAATATACGACTCGAGTGTGCAACTGCGCTATCTTAGGGTTTCTTCATTAATGTTAAGGCGGTAATCTGGTGACTATTTTATGATTTCAATCACTTCCTAAAATGCCTCTAAAGCGGCACGTCTTATCTTACTCGCCGCATTATTGCAGAGCCATTTCAACGGCCTCACCTCCAGAGTGAAGCTTTGATGGTGTCAAGTGGGAGACGACAACCAATTAAAAGAAAATCAGTCAAACAACTCGGGGTCAGATCTCAAGATGCTCCCAATCACTCATAATTTCCTGTTGTTATGCTGCCTTTCGACTGCTCCTGATTAGTCTGATAAGTTGGCGCGCACGATGGCCAGTGCGCTGGAGCTCCAACCGCGCCTCATCAAAAACAAACACCGGTGAAGACTCCTGCACCACTAAAACACTAAACACTTATCTGTCTTCCCTCTGATTAAGTTCAGCGGCCTTCTGAGCGTGGTTCTGTTACCGTAAACAAACAGGAGCAGAGGTAAGAAGGCGTCCGAGCGCCTGAAACAATCCTGGCAGGACTCTGCTCGGTTTTAGGAATGCAAAAAGCTCGAAGATTATAAGAAAAGCATGCGTGGGGTCTGGCAGGACAAGGCAGTAATCCTTATAGTATTTCTGTTCACGTCCTCTGCTGTTAGTCATTACTGTGTGCAGACGAGGGGTGATGTTTACTCTGCTGAGACAAGCAAGTCTACTGCTCTGGGTTGCAACCTTGTGACTTGCTTCTCCCTCCTGCTGCCAGCTCTCTGAACGTCGAGCCCCGGCCCTGCCACACCATCAGCCTGCTGGCCTATTCCTGCTGCTGAATGCCAACCGATTATAGAGAATAATTTCATTTTTTTTAAATAAAAAAATGTAGGAAAATAAAATAGAGAAAGAGAGAGACTTTGTAGCATACTGTCTGTGCGGTGGGTGTTCGGGTGATATTTCAGGAAATAATAGCATAATAGACACAAGGGATGTGAGTCTGCAGTGCACTGCTGTGCCACATTGCCTCCTTTTGTCTTTAGTTTCCTTGTGTTGTCACTTTCAAACATTACCTCCGCCCACACACTCGAAAAAAAAGAAAAAAAAAAGAATAGAGGAAGGGAGAGACTGATGGTGACAGAGACTTACTGCATTACACAATGTGTGAAATAGGGAGTTGTAATCCTTGGTAATAGATTTAAGAAATCAATGAAAATATGGTTAGACATTTTATCATACAAAGATGATGAAAATAAATGACAGAATGAGAAAGAAGTGACAGATGTTTGCAAGTGCAGCTGATAGCTTGTTTGTGGAACACTGATGGCTGAAGGAGAACGGAGAAAAAACAAACAAGAGAAAATAAAACAGAAACACAAATTAATAGAACACTTAAATTCTGACTGATCAAACAGAACATGGAGGAAAATCATATGGCAAGAGGACAGAGTAAAACACAGCACCTTGCAGAAGTATTAAACATTTTGACATATGACAACCACAAACTTCAACAAGATTATTTGAGATTTTTTGGCTACGTAAACACAAAATAATACATAAATGCAAAGAAAACCCAAATAATACTTGGCTTTCAACATTTCTTGTAAGCAACAATTTTAAGAGTGTTATTGATAAGTATTCAGCTCCTTGATTTAATATTTTGCAGAACCACATTTTCTCACTACAATCTTTGTACATCTAAACCAACCTTAAAAGATTTTTCTATGAAATGGATAAGCTTTTTTTTCTTAACATTCTTTGGCAGAATTTGCCTTTATTGAACAGTAAGTTGACTGGAAACAGGGTGGAGAGAGAGGGAGAAGACATGCAGCAAATGGTCCGAAACTGGGAGTCACACCCAGGACAATCATGCTGAGGACTTCAGCGTCTGCACACGATGTGCATTTTGTACCAACTCAGCTGCTCAACTCTTCTTTTGATCTAAGAAAAGGTTCATTGTATTCCACTGTCCTAAAAGGTCTCAAGCCTGTTCCAGTCAGTTAAGGGGGTTTGTTCACCACACTTGGCATTTTATATGAATGGCACAAAGATGGATTATAGTCCAGACTGACCTGAGCTCTTCTGTCTCCTGTATGGATTGGGACAAACTGAAGAGATAAATTCCTTTGACTTTCCACGCTTACAGAAAGTTTGGTTTTGCAGTTGTTGAAAACTCTTTCCATTCTCAAACAATGGCTGAAACAGTGTTTCTGAGGTTTTAAAAGCTTCAGGAGTTGCTCTATTACTTCTCCCTGACCTGTCTGATGTGGTTCTTTGGTATTCTTAATGCTGTTTGTTACAATGATTTTCTTTGTGAGTATCGGACAGAGCTGATTACTTATGCACAACAAGGTCATGGATCTTCTACTTCACAATAATGCCTTGTTTGTTTTGTTACTAAAATTCTAAATAAAATACCTCACAGTTTTGGAGTTTTCATGTCAAAATGTGGGAAATTTCAAGTGGTATTGATATTTTTGCAAGACGCTGTGGAAACAAAACAAATGTGTGAAATAATGACAATGAATGTGGTTTCATCATGGCAAAAAGGTTCAAACCAACATAAAGCACCAAATAAAAAATGAAATGATTACCAAGCTTATGCAGGAGATCAGGGGTCAGAGGTCAAGTTCAATATAAACACGGAAGCCATTATGGCGTCTGCATGGATGTCTCTGGAAGAAATAAACAAGGAGGTGAAGTAAGTACACTTCAGGGTAAGTGCTGTTTAAGTCCTACAGCTACTTGACAATATGTAGCACTCAAATATTAATGTGACACAATGCTGTAGTAAGCACTGATTCACAGCAGTACACAACTGGTGGTGCTCAGTTTCCTTAAGTGGTGCAGTGCTATTTCAGAGTTTAGTGATTCGCAGACACACTTATTCCAGCCCTTTAAAGCAATAGAGGGCATCTTTTTTTATCATCCCATAACCATGTCTAGGCAATAAATTTATGTTTGCTCATTCCGAAACCTCTCAGCAAAATTAGGCGGACTAAGAAAGCCTCCAATGCAATGCTAACACATCACTGGTGCTCTTTGTGTCATGATTTCAAGACCGTATCTTCAGCTCCAGCTACACACATAGTAGATGTCAGAAGAGCACATACAGTAAGGAGAGCAGTAAAACAAAGTGTGCGTCTGGTGATTTTTTTGGGAGGGCGGTGGGAGGAGGTTCCACTAAAATAGATAAAGAAATAAGAATCCAAAAGTAGGTGCAGAAAACAGTCTGCAAAGCTCCAGCACACTGAAGAAAACAAAGGCATTACTCTTTGCCAAATGAGGAAAAACTACACAAATGGCTGTGCAGTCCAAGCAGAAAGTGTTCATCTGTTTAAGTCGGCACAATTTGTTATGCATAAAATGCTTCACTGTTGTTGGAGATGTTTGAATGGAATGGAACAGAAATGCCCCAAATGAAACATATTTTCTCAAATATTATTCAAATACACTACACTGCATCTTTTGTTTTGTTTTTTTGTTTCAAAATTTATTTTAGCTATTTTCTTATGAACCACAGAAGCAGCAAGTTGCAAATGGTACCCACGTTCAGTGACACCTCATTTTTCCCAATTGCTGATGAATTAATTGAGGGATAAAGAGTACAGGTCCTGATGTTTATAATTGGGTACTTTGTGGATACACAATTAAAATAAAAGAAATATGCAAATATCACAGGAAAGCATAATGGGTCCACAAAAACATGCATATTCTAATTAAGACCCATTGAACTGCTCCTTTTTAAGCAAAACATAAAAATTCATGCAAAGCCATTCAACAGGACTGATGTTTTACTTGTCAGGGTAAGAAGACAGAATATGTGTCTGTTTTGTCAGGAGAAATGTGCTGCAAGGTCCTTGGCACTGCCTGAAAAATGAAATCCAAACAACATCAGATGTAAAACAGCGGCTCTGTACACATTGAGCCCTGAGGCAGCATATCAGCACTGAAACAGGAAAGGGAAATACCTTTCAAAACAGCCCTGGCTTTAATAGGTGTCGAACACTTCACGATCAACTCTCAAATAAGTGTATTTTGAGATTCCTTTGTAGTGCAGTGAAAAGCAATGAAACAGTAGGGGGAAAAACTCAAGGGCTGGGGAGACACTTCAGATGATCCTGCATCTGTGAATGATTAGTTTCACTACCTAAGATAAAACATGTGCAGCAAATGTAACCTCATCTTAATTTGCATGTCACAGCGAAGGTGGAGGGGTGGAGGGATCCTCGCTCAGAAGACAGACAAAATTGCTGCACGGCAAAGCCGAGTGCTGTACAAATGCCTAAACGCCAAGCCCTGCACATGTTTTCCACCCATCATTAATTGTCTGATCTTTGTGGAAAAGGAAATAGCACGAGTTTGAGCAGACGGCAGTTCCCACAGGTATTAGTTGCTAATTGCCGTCAACCGTTCGAGGAGCCCTTTCTGGAGGAAACAATCTATTCCTCCTATTCTGCTCTGCAGAATTCACGTTGGAATTTCTTGGGAGTGCAAGATAAATGTTTATACCATAATTACTACTAATTGCGCAAATAATTGCAAATTTCTTGTGCTACCTAAACCCACAGTAAAACAAAGCCAATCTTTGTGGCTGTTGGCTGTGAAATTGAAACAGTCCAATTTCTCCAGTCTGCCTTCCAGTCATTCATTATCTAGCATTTGTATCTGCTCTGTGGTAAAAAGCCAGACTTTGCAAGGAGGGGAAGAGGGATGGGGGATGGGGGGGATGAGGAGGAGTGATGACAGGGATTCAAGGATGCTCTGAATGTAGACACGCTGTTGCAAACATCTCGCCTCTCCTAACAAAACATCAGAAAAGCTTCAAAGCCCCGTGCTTTACGCTTTGGAACACATCTCCTGATTATACCCATGGCTCCTTCTTCCAGAACATGAAAAAAGGAAACAAACAAAACATCATCTGTAAATCGAGATAGCCTTTTGCAGAAGGTATTTTGCACCTAATCCCTTTCATTCCAGGTCAGTACAATATTAGTGCTTCCTCTCTGCTCTGATGGTCAAATCATATTTCAAAGATTCTGTGTGCCTCTCAAGCAGGGAAGAGGGGGGAAAAAAGACAGGGCAGCAGGGAGCTCCAGCAATCCCCCATCTATTAAAGACGAACCAATCATCAAAGACAAATTATAGTTCACTTCACTGGGATGTGCAAATTCCAAATTAGATGCAAGTCATCAGAAGATCAGCATGGCAATATTTTGTATGGGCAAATTGAAAATGTCTGCTTTCGCATCCGTGTTTAATACTGTAATAGGATAGAAATAAAAACGTAAATTTCATCAGAGACTATAAAATTAATTTACGTTAAAACTGAGCTCAGCGTAAAAAGATGGATATGTTTTTGTATAGGAACTGTGCTTGATCACTGACCACTGGAAATTGCCTCTCTGATTGCATAATTTAACTCTTCTTTAACTTAAATTGAATTCAAAATTACTTATTTCTTTATGCTGTTTTTATCTGTGACAAAATCTGTATTTCTTTCCTTCTCCAACAGCAAAATAGCCATAGATTATAATTCAGTGTCTTGTTTTAAAAATATGTCTCCCTTTTTGCAACGTGTTGCTGAATTAATTCAACAAACTGAAAGACGTTTGTGATAACTGTATTTCTATATTACAGCCCTGTCCTTTTGTGTGCTTTAAGAATAAGTTTTAAAAAATCATTTGAATTTAAGTTTCTCATCCAACTCCCTGCTGTTTTTGCTTTTAAAAATGTCCAACACAACAAACTCACTGCTCTATGAATTCTTTATGCAAATCCTCTAACACAGCAACTGTGCGTCTATTTATATTGTGCTTTTCCAATCTTGAACCTTTCTGATAGCAAAGTTGCTTTCCTTTTAAATAACAGCACACACTGTACAAAGAAGGCATTTACCAAGTAGAAATGACAAACATTTTAGCTTTAAATATAAATTTTTGGAGAAGTATGAACAGTAGGAACTCGATTTTCCTTATAAAGTCGATATAAGATTAAAGATTAAAAATATTAAGCATAGCTCAACATAAGATTGATCAAAGATGCTCATAAAGATATGAAGCAGCAATGATACAGTGAAACCTACAACTTTGTCCTGACGCAAAACATGATGGTTCTTCCTGTATCTGACAGTAATGAATCATGCTTTCATCAACCAAAAGTCATGCACTTTCACTCTCCACCTACTGAAGTCCACTCCAGCATTCCTCAGCATAATTCTCCCTTGGTCCACTTCAGGCTTCACCTTTTCTTAAAATGCATGAAGGCAATTTTTATTTTTTTCCCAGAGACTCTGCTATGCAAGCTTGCTGCCTGAAGCCATTACCGAGCAGCTGATGCAGACACTGCAGATGGACATGTGTCATTCAGCTGAGCTGTCAGATGAGGAATAGTCAAGCGTCTGTCACCCAGACAGACACATGAAGAAATTTATCCTAGATACCTCACCCATCCCCACCACCCCACACACAGTGGGGCAGAACAGAGTGTGCCCCACTGAGACAATGCAGAACTGTACATTCTGAGGCTTTTGGCAGATAAAAAGCACAACTGACTTTTTTTCTTGCTATTCATTTCATAAAAAACACAAAGATTTGTCATGAAACTAAATTCTCTAAATGGTTTCCCCCAGAAAACTTGCTGAGCCTGGTGGTTGGGCGCTAGGGCAGTCATTCACCCCATTGTGCTTTGAGTTAAAAAAATTTAAAGTTGACAGGAAATTTGAAAATATCACTTGATAATTATGTGTTATTGAAAGTTTTGAAGATTAATACCTGAACACCAGCTATAAAGTCCTAAAAAATGCAAACATTTTTTAGTCTTCTAAAAAGACTTCAATAAATAAGGAATGCTTAGCCTGGTGGGGCACAAGTAAAGCCTGGTGGTCCGCCAGGCTTATAATACACTGGGGAAACCATGTTATATATAATGGAAATATGACTGATTGATCATATGATCATTGAATGATGATTGATTGACATGATGATTGAATCCTATGATTTATAATTGTGACTTTCAGCTGCTTCCATTTACGGCTGGGTAATAGAAATTAGCTACTTACACAAAGAAAAGAGTGCAAATATCCAGTATAATGTTTCTAAATCCTTACCTCACATTGTGAACAATAAACAACTATTACACGCTAATTCAACTCAGCTTACTTTTTATCTAATTTTAACCCCAAACTGAAGGTGTGTCCATGTTGTTTCATACAAATATCTGTAATGTGCTTCAGTTAGTGAGGACTTTATTGATGTTTGGTAATTTATAGAGCACTGAAGTCAATAGTCAACAGTAATTGCTTCCTGAGGACATCAATTACTGACATGTAATAAAATGTAAATGTATAATAAAAATAAAGATACTGGCAGTTTGTGGCAAAATAAGATAGAAAGCATATAATTGTATGAGCATATAAAATAACAACTCACACAATTATAAATTGTTTAATTATATTCAATTAATTCTTTTGTAACTGTCAGTACAAAATCTAAAAAAAAAAAACTGTATGAACTTAAAATGATTTGTGAAACTGCTATGTCTCATCAGTAAGTAGCACAACCTTCCATCATTCCCCTGCTGGGGTTTCCATTGTGCATTTGAAAAGGAAGACAGCCAAAATGCAGTTAGTTTAAACAATAGAAACACAGACAGACAATTACCCAGCCCGTAGGGAGTCACAGACTAAAGAGCTGGTCAATGTTTCTGTGCAACATATGCATCAAAAAGGCTGGGTCAGCTCATTCTCCTCTCGCTCTCTAAGTGCATCTTCGCCTAAATCTATGTCCAAGGGTGAGAACAATTGCCACATCACAGAGGTGTGAATACGTTGATGAATTCACCCTTTACTTTTGACACCTGATATGTAAAAGCCCAGCTTATATTCAGGAGCAATGAGTGGTGCTTTGACAAAGTCAATATTTCTCTCTAACATGCAGAGTAGGCATGCAGACTAATGACAAACCCGGTATATCACCAAATGAGTGCACAACAGGGGTAGAGGACTGGAATTAATAGCTCCAGCAACAAATGACCTGACAGGACAACTGCAAACACAGAGACAGACAAAACAGCATAAAAACAAACACACACACAAACACACACACAGAGCAAGTACTGTCACATACAAAACCACAGTGTATTTAAAAAAATACAGCAGCCAGCATACGGATACAGTAAATCCAGAGAGGACTGCCAGCATGTCACTATGTGTGAAAGAGAATAATATTTGCAAGTGATGCTGTGATTTCAAAGCTCCTCCATCAACAGTATTGTGTTGTCACTCCTCTGTGATTTTCACCCATGGCAGGGTTTTTTTTTGTTCCATGCAGTTGTGGTCAGGTAAACAGATTTTTATTTTTTTCATGTCTTCAATAGAGCCCACAACTCATTTAATGCCCCCCCTGACACCTTCCCCTCTCACTTCTCATACTCCCTCCCCACCCTCCCAGAGCAAAGGCTTATCATGAAAGCACAACAAGGATATATTGTCAGGAATTTTACTTTTAGGTAGCCCTGATTGAAAGAGGCTGCATTTGTGCTCTCAAGTACACCCTTCCTCTATTCCCTCCTCCATGGTGCACAAGAGTGCCATTATGGTTGCTGTGGACCTCATCCATTCATCATTCTTCTCACCTATGAAGCAAAACACACATATATCAGCCATAGCTTCCCTCCCGCTTCCCTAAATCATGCTTTGTTCTGCTGTGTGTAAAGAAAACTGCCTTGGCTTTGGATATCAACACCCGCTGAGCCAAATGAGAAGAATGGAGACCTTCACTTTTTTCTGAACCGCAAACATTATTGCGTACGATCTCGGAAAGTTAACAAAAAGTGATTTTGGTATTGTGAGGGAAGGTAATATTTCTGTATTTAATATTTGTATTAGGAATGACAGAAAACGCTTTTCAGAGTTTTTAAGTGTCTCATTTGGGAAGGGAGCAATTTCAGTTCAATCCACAGGTTTAATGGTTGTGTTAGGAGCAGATATTATCATAGGAGTCTGTCTTAACAGCCTGCAGCTGGCTGGAGTTGTTTTGTCCTCTGCATCTTTTTTTTTTCTTTTACAGGGTTTAGCCTTAAGCATTCTTGTGATTTGAAAGTTTGCAGGTGATATCAGGTTTCATTATAATAAATACAGAATATTAGAGCGAAGATCACAAGCTAAAGAAAACAAGCAATTTTCTAAGAATATGACAAAAATAAGAACCATTATGCTTTGAAAATTACACTAGAAATTGTTCTGAAATGCCTATTGTCTGCATTTAACATGCAATGAAAGTAGTCTGTTTGCCTGCAATAATCAGTCTGGTAAAACTGTCGAGCTCCATCGAATACTTAGATTGATGATTCCCAAAATATCACTTTGCTTTCAGACTCCAAGACTACTGGAGCTTTTCAAAGTAGGATGGGATGCAGATATTTCTGTTACCGAGCACATTTTCTTTCTAACCAAATCCCAGTCTTTGCCCAGGAGCCAGACAGCCTACATACTTTAAAGACTAGACTTAAAACTTTTTTTTGTAAAGCTTACAGCTAGAGAAGCTTAGGTTGTCCTGATCTGCACTTTACTGCCAAAAGAATTGGGTCACTTGTCTTTACACAGACATGAACTTTTATGGCACCCATTCCTAATAGGAAAACTTTATGGTACTGGTCCATCCTTTGCTGCTTCAACAACTTCAACTCTTCTTGAAAAGCTTCAACAAGCTTTATTAGTGTGTTTACAGGAATTTTAAACCATTCTTCCAGTAGAGAATTCAGGAGGCCAGGTACAAATATTGAAGGAGAAGGTCTGTCTTACAGTCTATCCTCTAATTCATCCCAAAGGCTCGGTCAAGACAGGTCCCTATGCAGACCAGTCGTGTTTGTCCACAGCACACTCACCCATTCATGTGTTTATGGACCGTGATATGTGCACTGATGCACAGTTAGGCTGGAAATGAAGAGGCCATCTCCCAACTGTTCCTACAGAGTCAGGAAGGGGGAAAAAACATGGTGAAAATGTCTTCTTTTGCTGTAGCGCTGAGCTTCGCTGAAAATGAGAGACTGAGATGAACTCCTGACAATCAACCCACACCAAAACCCTCATTGAGCCAAACTGTATTCTTCACACAAAGCAGTCAGGTAAGAGTTGTTCTCCTGGCAACTGACTAACCCTGACTTGTCCATTAGATTGCCAGAAAGAGAAGCATGATTCTTCACAACAGAGAACATTTCTCCACTGTTCTGGAGTCCAGTGGTGGCATGTTTTATACCACTTCATCCATTGCTTTTGATTGCACATGGTGATGCATGGCTTGCATGCTTAGCCATGAAAAATATCCCATAAAACTCTCTACACACTTTCTTGTGCTAATCTGAAGAGCACATTACGTTTGCAGGTCAGCAGCTATTTAGGCTGCAGAAAGTTAGAGACCACTGCCCACCATGCGCCTGACGTTCCACAGACGCAGTGATTTTGTGACCTACAACTTTGTGCCTGTGTTCCCAACAGCTGCTGAGTATTTAGCAATAAAATATTCTACTTCTGGATTTATCAGAAAGGCGGCATTCTCTCACTGTACCAATTTATTGAGCTACTAAGACTGACCCATTCTTTTACAAATATTTGTATTAGAAGTTGGGATGCTTAAGTGCTTGATTTTCATAAACCTATTGCCATGGAAGTGATTGGAGGACCTGAGCACAATAGTTTGGCCTGGTGACCAATTACTTTCAGCAATATAGTGCATCTCAGTAGTTTTACTGCTACAAACCTAGGCTGTCGGAGGATATACTGACACTTTTTCTTGCCCTGATACTCTCCCTTACGGCGTTATTTGCAACTACAGTATTGCTTCCATTAACTTTGTGTTCTCTCTTCATTAGACCCTTAGAAACTACAACTGGCTAAGTGCCTCTGTGTTTAGATGTCTTTCTTGGAGAGAAATAATGACGACACATTTTTCTCTTGTTGTTGCTAAGATAGCTTCATTACAAAGCCCTTTCAAGTTTCAAAATAAAACCACATCCTAATTGACCATTGATTGTCACCATTACCAGCATTAATTTATTGTACATTCTTTGTTTTTTTATGGAAAGTATGCCAGGTCCAGTAAATCTGTGTTTTGCTGTTTCTCATTCCTAGATAGTATCAATAGCTTGTCAGCACAGTTGCTGGGTAACTTTGTGTACTCTTTTTGCTTTCTTTAACTATTGTATCTGGCACAATGATTCCGTATTTACGTGTCTTTTACCTAGACAGAGCCACTGGCAGTTGCTGCTGTCATTAATGCTGAGTTCTTTTTCTTTGTCTCGTTCTCACCAAATGTGCTCTGGGCTAACTGCTTATGCATGTCTTTGACTGAAAGGCTTGTTAGCAGTTAATCCTGCTATTAGTTTTCTGTTTTTAGTTTGAATTTTTCCATTACGAAGTACTCTCAGCACAGTGATTCTTTGTTTGACTGTGTCTCTTTCTTGGATGGAGTCACTGATGGTTTTTACTACCTGGGATTAAATGATCAATCATTTTTGCTGTGCTGTATGTTAATTAGGTTTGAATTTAACTATATTAGATTGTGACTTAATCTTAGAAAATAGCTGGGCTGTAGATGAGTGGATTGAGTTTTATATTTAGATATAATTGAGACCTGCTTAAGAAAAACATTTGTGGTGAATTGATCACATTAACTTTGAAAATGTGCATACCCTTATTCTTTGTCATAAGCCTTATTTCTTACATCATTTTTTTTAAAAAAAAAAGGATTTGTAATCATACTCAGGTGTATTTGTTTTAATCCCTTGTCCATAAAAATTTTTATAAGAACAGCTGACTGTTTAACTAATGTGCGCTCACTAAGATCCTTCACAGACTGAAACTGTTGCTGAAAAAACTTGAGTAGACGGTAATCCAGGTAGTCAGAAAAATTTTTCAAATGTGCATTTGGCAAAGTAATCACAAACACAAACTTTTGCTATGAACCTGCCAACAACTGATGGCATTAAGCAAATTGGGTGGGTGTCACAAAATAAACTCTAGATTGTTTAAATAACCAAAATTCTCTATAACACATGTGTCAAACTCGAGGCCCAGGGGCCAAATCTGGCCCACTGTAGCGTTTTATGTTGCCCTCTAGATTCCAAATTACATCAATAAGTTCATCCAGTTTTTTGCAAATCTGCAAAATTCACACAAAATCAACAAATCTCCACATTTTTGTCTGATTTTACTGCAAATTTTTTGCAAAATTGGTCAAAAACATTGAGTTGAAGTGACTGCTGTTTCAGTCTTACTTGATGTCAAGCTGTAGTTTATAATTGATACAGTATCAATTACAGACACATTTAACATCAAACATTTCTAAATTTGCACCACAAAAACTGCAGTTTTGATCGCAAAAAAACATCCATCCATCCATTTTCCTACACCCTTGTCCCTTTAATGGGGTCGGGAGGTGCTGGTGCCTATCTCCAGCTGGCGTTCCGGGCGAGAGGCGGGGTACGCCCTGGACAGGTCGCCAGTCTGTCGCAGGGCAACACAGAGACACACACAGGACAAACAACCATGCACTCACACCTAGGGGCAATTTAGACAGACCAATTAACCTGACAGTCATGTTTTTGGACTGTGGGAGGAAACCGGAGTACCCGGAGGAAACCCACCATGCACAGGGAGAACATGCAAACTCCATGCAGAAAGGCCGGGGCCGGGAATCGAACCCAGAACCTTCTTGCTGCAAGGCAACAGCTCTACCAACTGCGCCACTGTGCAGCCTAAATCACAAAATCCTTGAGGAATGGCTATTTATTGATATTTTAACAGTTTAAGTGGTTTAATCAATATATTCTGGCACAACTGGCCCTTTTAGAACATTCAGAATTTTGACATGGAACAAAACAAAAATGAGTTTGACATCCCTGCTCTATAACAAAATAATAAACACAATTTGTTAAAATAATGCCAAAAGAAACATTTATTGTGGATCCCCAAACGTTTCTGTCCTAAAATATTTGTCCCCCAACTAAAGTTAGAAAAAATAAATGCGTGCAGAGAAACACATAGAGGTGGAACTGACTCAATAGTAAACTTTTGAGCAAGAGACTCTTCTTAAATTCTTGATGCATTACTTCTTTCTCCATGCATAATGTCAGGCTATTGTTCCTTTGATTTGTAGTCGCAGTGCTTGGTTAAAATGTTGGCTTTTACTCTGTGTATGGTTGTGAATTAAAAAACAAAACAACTACTCCTTAGATTTTTCCATTTAAAAGGAAATGAATTTAAATGTTATGTAAGCTTCAGCAATTACATCTACCAAACTTTGCACCAGACAAAAGGAAATGTGTATGCAAATAGGGTATTTTTTACAGATGTTCTACATTAGCTACTAATTA